>CM035814.1:53467177-54112177 GCA_020458035.1 Magallana ariakensis | reverse complement strand
CTCACTACACTTGACTTTTTACCTGAAAGTCACTACACTATTTTCTAAGGGTCGTGAAGAAAAAATTTGAGCAAATTTATAAAAAACTTTATACTCTTAATACCCTAGGGGGCTGATAATTCGCAAATTTATTATATTAAAAATTAGAGTTTTCCCCTGAACTTCACTACATCAGACCACGTGACCCACCAGTTAGACACACATGATTCTCACTACATTGTCAGTTTCGAAATACACACATGAAAATGACTACTTACATTAATTTAACTTATTTATCACATCTTCTCATTATCAAATGCTTTGATACACCATGCATTCTTTGTACAGTTTCTAAAGAATTATAGCACACAAGTTCTGTGATTTATAGTTGATTTTAAATAACTTATGTGGCAACACATTTTGATAAAAGTACACGTCACTTAAAAAAATTTAAACGCGTTAAACTTATGACTAAGCAGTTTGAAAAAAATTTTCAAAGTGCGTTATGAAGGAACATCAACATTTTTTATTATCGAAACACTTAACGCACTTTTAAAAAATATCTTAAAACCACAAATTCTGGAACTGAATTTCTAATTTGCTGATAGTATGATGATTTGTTAACACTAGTGAATCTCATTAACCGTCTTTGAGAACGGGGGTTGGTGTGGGTTTACCAATCATACAGGTCAATTATCAGTGTATCATTTACTAGTAATTGATTTCAGAAAGAAGGTCGCCTACCCCTTATCTTTCTATACAAAACCTATGATATTCAGCAACTTGAAGTAGAGGTACATTTGCTGCATAGACAAAAAAGGAAAAGGCAGTTGCCGAGCGATGCAGTTTATGTCATATTTGGATAATTTAAAACTCCCGATTTGTTCTTGTGTAAGTTGTCAAACAACGTAAGCTTATGAGAAAAAAAATCTAATCGAGAAACTGTTTATAAAGTAAGCTGAGAATGCATTGATTTCTTTTTTTAAATATACCCCATTGAACTTAACAATATCAAACCAAGGTTAAAACAAATCATTTATTGAATATAAAAGTATCAATTATTTGGACCATATCTTGAACAGTTTTTTGATAATATCGTCGATATCAACGCACTTTGATTTTTTTTTTCAAAGTGCGAAAGATTTCAAACTGCATGTAACAAATCTATAATTCTTTGAATAAACCCAATTATTTGTTCATCAATTATTTACTTATTTTTGAATAGCTGACACCAAATGTTGTTATTAGAACAACGAATGGATCATGGCAGTTTAGTTATTGGAAGGGAAATCCTATCACAGGCCCCTTCTACCTACATGTATATCACACGCATATACGAGCATCCATCATCTTTCATTTTCAGCCAAAGCTGTATGGTTATTTAAAGACTGAATGACGGCACAACTACCGATTAGAGCACTATTTTTAATGATGAAATTACAGATTTACGATGTAAAAATTCATGAACAATTATTCACACCAAAATGCTTAATCACATTGATTATTTCTATATAATATTGCATGGCATATACAAAAACAAGATCATGCATTAGCTAAGCTTATTTCATGCGCGGATCTAG
This sequence comes from Magallana ariakensis, assembly GCA_020458035.1. Classification (NCBI taxonomy): domain Eukaryota; kingdom Metazoa; phylum Mollusca; class Bivalvia; order Ostreida; family Ostreidae; genus Magallana; species Magallana ariakensis. The sequence continues at coordinate 54,110,618 of CM035814.1, read as the reverse complement.
AGGGGGTCAGGGGAGTCCGGATCCCCCTCCCCCCAAAATTCAATTTTTTAAAATTACATTATAAAATTACCAAAAATATGCCACGGACCCTCCTGGCGAACTCAAATAACCGTCGGACCCCCCCCCCGAAAAATTTTTCTGGATTTGCGCATGTAATTTTTGACGTAGTGATGTTGATACATTAAATAAAAATGAATATCAATGATTATGAAAGTAATTAAGACATTATATTAGATTCTGACTTTTTATTGAGTATTACTGAAACATTTAAATATCAATATGATCAAGGCATCATTTAGGAACATTAAAACAGCAAATTATGTACATTGTATAACCCAACCTTCAATGCTACTGAATTTACACGTACCTGTACATGTAATAAATGTATTAATTCTCATATCATCATTTTTGGAAAAATACATGAAAACCACACGATCAATTAAAAGATCTACCAGCGTTTCAATTTTCATTTCTAAACCAGTATTGATTAAAGCAGTCTTCATGGCGTAGATTTTTTTCCGTTAACATTATTGATTTTTCCGTTAACAATATTGGTCCTCAATCGTCTATCTAGGGAGGTAACCTATGTCTGGAAATTGGTGCTGCAACACAAAAATACTTGTCAAAATATGAATTCTGAGAATATGTTTCATCTCATCTCAGTAAAACAAGACTTTCAAATTTTTTTCAGATTTTATGCAATACTAAAAGGTATCAGTACTCCTTCTCTCTCTCTCTCTCTCTCTCTCTCTCTCTCTCTCTCTCTCTCTCTCTCTCTCTCTCATTTTCGGTCTCCTTTATATTTTAAAATCATATCAAATTTAGCACACATGTAGTGACATTCAGGTAAAGTATCTCAATAGAAATAAATTACTACATTTGAACAAAAAATTTAATAAGTCCTTTCACTCCCTCTCTACCTTCAGCAAAAAAAAAACCTCTTTGTCTCTAACTTAGTTTCTATCAATTTCTCTGACTTTCTCTCTCTCTCTTTTAAATTGCCATCACATTAAGTTATTTACACATATGTAGTGACATTCAGGTAAAGTATCTCAATAGAACAAAAATTCCTTCATTTGAACAAAAAAATTTAATAAGTCCTCTCACTCCCTCTCTACCTTCAGCAAAAATGTCTTTGTCTCTAACTTAGTTTCTATCAATTTCTCTGACTTTCTCTCTCTCTCTTTCAAATTGCCATCACATTAAGTTATTTACACATATGTAGTGACATTCAGGTAAAGTATCTCAATAGAACAAAAATTCCTTGATTTAAACTAAAAAAATTTAATAAGTCCTCTCACTCCCTCTCTACCTTCCGCAAAAAATGTCTTTGTCTCTAATTTAATTTCTATCAATTTCCTTGACTTTCTCTCTTTCTTTCAAATTGCCATCACATTAAGTTATTTACACATATGTAGTGACATTCAGGTAATGTATCTCAAAAAAACAAAAATTCCTTGATTTAAACAAAAAGATTTTAATAAGTCCTCTAGCTTTCTCTCTCCCTTTCACTTTAATTTCTTTATCTTTAACTTATTTTCTATCAACTTCTTTCTCTCTTTTAAATGAACATTACTTTTCATTGTTTACACACATGTAGTGACATTCAGGTAAAGTATCTCAATTAATAGAAAAAAATTACCTCCTTTGAAGAAAAAGTTGTAATAAGTCCTCTTACTTCCTCCCTCCCTTTCAATCTAATTCCTTTATCTCTTAATTTCTATCAATTTTTCTGACTTTTTCAAATAGACATCACATTTAGTTGTTTACAAATGTGTAGTGACATTCAGGTAAAATATCTCAATTTAAAAAAAATGCTTCATTCAAACAAAAAGTTTAATAATTCCTCTCTCTCTCCCTTCTGATCTAATTCCTTTAAATCTAACTTAGTGTCTATCAACTTCTCTCTCTCTCTCTCTCTCTCTCTCTCTCTCTCTCTCTCTCTCTCTCTTTCAAATCGACATCACATTTAGATATTTACACACATGTAGTGCCATTCAGGTAAGGTATCTAAATAGGAAAATTACTTCATTTATACAAAAAAATTGTAATAAGTCATCTCACTTCCTTTCTCCCCTCCACTCTAATTTTTTATCTTTTATTTCCTATCAACTTCTCTCTCTCTCTCTCTCTCTCTCTCTCTCTCTCTCTCTCTCTCTCTCTCTCTCATATTAATATCACATTTAGTAATTTACACTCATGTCTTGACATTCAGGTAAAAAACAATGCTTCATTTGAACAAAAAGTTTTAATACGTCCTCTACCTTTCTCTCTCTCTCTTCCGATCTGATTTCTTTATCTCTTATTTTCTATTAAGTTCTTTCTCTCTCTTTTCCAAATTGACATACCATTGAGTTATTAACACACATGTAGTGACATTCAGGTAAAGTATCTCCATACAAAAAATTTGCTTCACTTAAAAAGTTTTAATAAGTACTCTCACTCCTCTCTCCCTTTCAATCGAATTCCTTTATCTCTTAATTTCTATTACGTTTTGTGACTTTTTAAAAATAGACATCACGTTTAGTTATTCACCCTCATTTAGAGTTGTTCAGGTAATATAATTATCTCAATTGAAAAAAAAATGCTTTATTTAAACAAAAAGTTTTAATAATTTCTCTCTCTCTTCCTCTCTCCCTTCCGATCTTATTCCTTTAAATCTAACTTTCTCTCGCTCTCTCTCTCTCTCTCTCTCTCTCTCTCTCTCTCTCTCTCTCTCTCTCTCTCTCTCTCTCTCTCATTGCCGGTCTCCTTTATATTTCAAAATCATATCAAATTTGGCACACTTGTAGTGACATTCAGGTAAAGTATCTCAATAGAAAAAAATTACTTCATTTGAACAAAAAATTTAATAAGTCCTCTCACTCCCTCTCTACCTTCAGCAAAAAAATGTCTTTGTCTCTAACTTAGTTTCTATCAATTTCTCTGACTTTCTCTCTCTCTCTCTCTTTCAAATTGCCATCAAATTAAGTTATTTACACATATGTAGTGACATTCAGGCAAAGTATCTCAATAGAAAAAAATTACTTCATTTGAACAAAAAAATTTAATAAGTCCTCTCACTCCCTCTCTACCTTCAGCCAAAAAATGTCTTTGTCTCTAACTTAGTTTCTATCAATTTCTCTGACTTTCTCTCTCTCTCTTTAAAATTGCCATCACATTAAGTTATTTACACATATGTAGTAACATTCAGGTAATGTATCTCAAAAGAACAAAAATTCCTTTTTTTAAACAAAAGGATTTCAATAAGTCCTCTAGCTTTCTCTCTAATTTCTTTATCTTTAACTTATTTTCTATCAACTTCTTTCTCTATTTTAAATGAACATTACTTTTCATTGTTTACACACATGTAGTGACATTCAGGTAAAGTATCTCAATTAAAATAGGAAAAAATTACCTCCTTTGAAGAAAAAGTTGTAATAAGTCCTCTTACTTCCTCTCTCCCTTTCAATCTAATTCCTTTATCTCTTAATTTCTATCAATTTTTCTGACTTTTTCAAATAGACATCACATTTAGTTGTTTACACATGTGTAGTGACATTCAGGTAAAATATCTCAATTTTAAAAAAAATGCTTCATTTCAACAAAAAGTTTGAATAATTCCTCTCTCTCTCCCTCTCTCCCTTCTGATCTAATTCCTTTAAATCTAACTTAGTGTCTAACTTCTCTCTCTCTCTCTCTCTCTCTCTCTCTCTCTCTCTCTCTCTCTCTTTCAAATTGACATCACATTTAGATATTTACACACATGTAGTGCCATTCAGGTAAGGTATCTAAATAGGAAAATTACTTCATTTATACAAAAAAGTTGTAATAAGTCATCTCACTTCCTTTCTCCCCTCCACTCTAATTTCTTTATCTTTTATTTTCTATCAACTTCTCTCTCTCTCTTTCTCTCTCTCTCTCTCTCTCTCTCTCTCTCTCTCTCTCTCTCTCATATTAATATCACATTTAGTAATTTACACTCATGTCTTGACATTCAGATAAAAAAAAATACTTCATTTGAACAAGTTTTAATACGTCCTCTACCTTTCTCTCTCTCTTCCGATCTGATTTCTTTATCTCTTATTTTCTATTAAGTTCTTTCTCTCTGTTTTTCAAATTGATTTATATTTAGTTATTAACACACATGTAGTGACATTCAGGTAAAGTATCTCCATACAAAAAATTTGCTTCACTTAAAAAGTTTTAATAAGTACTCTCACTCCTCTCTCCCTTTCAATCGAATTCCTTTATCTCTTAATTTCTATTAAGTTTTCTGACTTTTTTAAAATAGACATCACGTTTAGTTATTTACCCACATTTAGAGTTGTTCAGGTAATATAATTATCTCAATTGAAAAAAATGCTTTATTTAAACAAAAAGTTTTAATAATTCCTCTCTCTTCCTCTCTCCCTTCCGATCTTATTCCTTTAAATCTAACTTTGTCTCTCTCTCTCTCTCTCTCTCTCTCTCTCTCTCTCTCTCTCTCTCTCTCTCTCTCTCTCTCTCAAATTGACATCACATTTAGTTATTTACACGCATGTAGTGACATTCAGGTAAAGTATCTAAATAGAAAAATTACTTCATTTATACAAAAAAGTTGTAATAAGTCATCTCACTTCATTTCTCCCCTCTACTCTTATTTCTTTATCTTTTATTTCCCATCAACATCTCTTTTTTTTCTCTCTCTTTCACTCTCTCTCTTTCAAATTAACACCACATTTAGTTATTTACACTCATGTAGTAACATTCAGGTAAAGATATTCAAAAGAAAAAAAATTGTTTCATTTGAACAAAAAGTTTTAACATGTCCTCTATCTTCTTCTCTCCCTTCCGATCTGATTTATCTCGCTCATATTTTCTATTAAGTTCCCTCTTTTCCACATTGACATACCATTTAGTTATTTACACACTTGTAGTGACATTCAGGTAAAGTATCCCCATAGAAAGAAATCACTTCACTTCAACAAAAAGTTTTAATTAGTCCTCTCACTTCCTCTCTCCCTTTCAATCTAATTCCTTTATCTCTTAATTTCTATTACGTTTTCTGACTTTTTAAAAAATAGACATCACATTTAGTTATTTACAAACATGTAGTCACATTCAGGTAAAATATCTAAATAGAAAAAATGCTTCATTTTTTTTTTTTCAATAATTCCTCTCTCTTCCTCTCCCCCTATCAACCTAATTCTTTTAAATCAAACTTAGTTTCTATCAACTTCTCTCTCTCTCTCTTTCAAATTGACATCACATTTAGTTATTTACATGCATTTAGTGACATTCAGGTAAAGTATCTAAATAAACAAAATTACTTCATTTATACAAATAAGTTGTATCAAGTCACCTCACTATTTCTCCCCTTCACTCTAATTTCTTTATCTCTCATTTCCAATCTCTCTCTTCTCTCTCTCTCTCTCTCTCTCTCCTCTCTCTCTCTCTCTCTCTCTCTCTCTCTCTCTCTCTCTCTCTCTCTCTCTCACATATAGCCTTTCTCTTATTCTGTTACTATTTGTAATAGTATGTTGTTTACAATAAGTAACAAAAATTATATTGATACCTTCAAAAGCATTCCAAACATCTGCATCAAAAAACATATCAGTCATTGTCGCAGATGGTTTCCATTTTGGGACATTTCTCTTAAAAGAAAATGTAGAAAATTTCAGATATGCATAATATCATTCACATGTTCATTCTTACTTTTTTAATAATCAAATATATTGTATAATTATATAAAGAATTTAATTCAGCTCACAGATCAAATGTAAAAGTATTACTCATGGACACTAAAGGACAAATAAAGCTTCTCACTCTTCTATCTCCCTCTTTCTTTCTTTTTTTCCCCCTTAAGAATGTGTTTGTTTACAGTAAGAAAAAAAGTTGTTCATTACCTGCAAAAGCACAATCTCCAACATTTACATCATAAGGCAATTATCAGTCACTATTTGCAAAACAGATTTTTTGGTTTGGGGAGTCTCTAGAAGAAAATGTAAAAAAGAATAATATTGGTTACATGTTGAGTTTATTAAAGCAACAAAATAATCACCGTGAGTATATAAAATAATCTTTTGTAAACTATTGGACCCCCATGAAGAAACCAATATCTTTTGCTTTAAACTTGAAAAAAATCAGTATACATGTAATTAATTATTTAGAAAACCCCCTATTTCACCATTTTAGCTTAAATAAAAATTCTTTCCTATTCAACTAAATAGACCCTCATGAGGAAACCCATACTTTTCATTTCAACATTAAAAATTCACTTCAAAAACCTCATAAATATTCTTGGATCTATACTTCTACCCTGATTTGTCTTAAATTACATTAATTCTAAGAAATAATCACCATTAGTTTAAGTGAAAATCCTTTCTTATTGAACATTGACCCCCAAGAGGTTACCCATAATTTTCATTTCAGTGCTGAAAATCAATATACCTTATTACATAGGGAACCCCCTAAATCATTTTTGATCAATATTTTTACCCTAATTTATCCAAACTCATATTAATCCAAAGAAAAAATCACCATAGTTTAAGTAAAAATCCTTTCCTATTGAACTAAGACCCCCATGAGGAAACTCGACATACTTTTCATTTTAACATTGAAAATCATTATAATTACTTAATCACTTAGGAAACCCCCTAGATCATTGTTAAAAAAATATCACTCGTTATTAATCTTAAATTCAATCAATATTTGTACACTAATTTATCCTAAATTACACTAACAAATATTCACCATTAGTTCAACTAAAAATCCTTTCTTATTGAACTTATACCCCCATGAGGAAACCCATAATTTTCATTTTTAACATTCTAAAATCAGTATACTTTTTCACTATGAAAACCCCAAAATTTTTTTTAATCAATATTTGTACCCTAATTTATCCTAAATTACATAAACACTAAGAAATGATTACCATTAGTTTAAGTAAAAATCCTTTCCTATTGAACTTAGACCCCCATGAGGAAACCCATAATTTTCATTTAAACATTCTAAAATCAGTTTACTTATTCACTTAGGAAACCCCCTAAATCTTTTTCAATCAATATTTGTACCCTAATTTCTCCTAAATTACACAAATACTATGTAATAATTACTATTACTCTAAGTAAAAATCCTTTCCTATAGAACTTAGACCCCCATGAGGAAACCCATACTTTCCATTTTAACGTTATAAATTTAGTATACTTATTCTCTTAGGAAATCCCCTAAATATTTATAGCCTAATTTATCTTAATTAACATTAACATTAAGAAATAATCACCATTAGTTTAAGTAAAAATCCTTCCTGTTGAACTTAGACTCCCATGAGGAAACCCATAATTTTTATTTTAACATTCTAAAATCAGTTTACTTATTCACTTAGGAAACCCCCTAAATCTTTTTCAATCAATATTTGTACCCTAATTTATCATAAATTACACTAACACTAGGTAATAATTACCATTATTTTAAGAAAAAATCCTTTCCTACTGAACTTGGATCCCTTTGAGGAAACCCATACTTTTCATATTAACATTCTAAAATCAGTATACTTATTCCCTTAGGAAACCCCCTAAATATTTTTCAATCAATATTTATAGCCTAATACTGTATATCCTAAATTACACTAACACTAAGAAATAATCACCATTAGTTTAAGTGAAAATCCTTTCCTATTGAACTTATACCCCCATGAGGAATCCCATAATTTTCATTTATTATAAACATTCTAAAATCCGTTTACTTATTCACTTAGGAAACCCCCTATATCTTTTTCAATCAATATTTGTACCCTAATTTATTCTAAATTACACAAATACTATGTAATAATTACCATTATTTTAAGAAAAAATCCTTTCCTATTGAACTTAGACTCCCATAAGGAAACCCATAATTTTCATTTTAACGTTCTGAAATCAGTAAACTTATTCACTTAGGAAACCCCCTAAATAATTTTTAATCAATATTTATACCCTAATTTATCCTAAATTACACTAATACTAGGAAATAATCACCATTAGTTTAAGTAAATATCCTTTCCTATTGAACTTGGACCCCCTTGAGGAAACCCATAATTTTCATTTTAACATTATAAAATCAGTATACTTATTCACTTAGGAAACCCATAAATCTTTTTCAATCAATATTTGTACCCTAATTTATCCTAAATTACACTTATACTAAGAAATAATTACCATTGGTTTAAGAAAAAATCCTTTCCTATTGAACTTATACCCCCATGAGGAAACCCATAATTTCCATTTTAACGTATTAAAATCAGTATACTTCTTCACTTAGGAAACCCCCTAAATCTTTTTCAATCAATATTTGTACCCTTAGTAATTTATCCTAAATTACACTAAAACTAAAAAATAATCACCATTAGTTTAAGTAAAAATCCTTTCTTATTGAACTTATACCCCCATGAGGAAACCCATAATTTTCATTTTAACGTTTTAAAATCGGTATACTTATTCACTAAGGTAACCCCCAAAATCTTTTCAGTCAATATACATAGCCTAATATATCCTTAATTACATTAACACTAAGAAATAATCAGCATTAGTTTAAGTAAAAATCCTTTCCTATTGAACTTAGACCCCCATGAGGAAACCCATACTTTCCATTTTAGCGTTATAAATTCAGTATACTTATTCTCTTAGGAAATCCCCTAAATGTTTTTCAATCAATATTTATAGCCTAATTTATCTTAAATAACATTAACATTAAGAAATAATCACCATTAGTTTAAGTAAAAATCCTTCCTGTTGAACTTAGACCCCCATGAGGAAACCCATAATTTTCATTTTAACATTCTAAAATCAGTTTACTTATTCACTTAGGAAACCCCCTAAATCTTTTTCAATCAATATTTGTACCCTTATTTATCCTAAATTACACTAACACTAGGTAATAATTACCATTATTTTAAGAAAAAATCCTTTCCTATTGAACTTGGATCCCTTTGAGGAAACCCATACTTTTCATATCTAACATTCTAAAATCAGTATACTTATTCCCTTAGGAAACCCCCTAAATATTTTTCAATCAATATTTATAGCCTAATATATCCTAAATTACACTAACACTAAGAAATAATCACCATTAGTTTAAGTGAAAATCCTTTCCTATTGAACTTATACCCCCATGAGGAATCCCTTAATTTTCATTTATTATAAACATTCTAAAATCCGTTTACTTATTCACTTAGGAAACCCCCTATATCTTTTTCAATCAATATTTGTACCCTAATTTATTCTAAATTACACAAATACTATGTAATAATTACCATTATTTTAAGAAAAAATCCTTTCCTATTGAACTTTATAGACTCCCATAAGGAAACCCATAATTTTCATTTTAACGTTCTGAAATCAGTAAACTTATTCACTTAGGAAACCCCCTAAATAATTTTTAATCAATATTTATACCCTAATTTATCCTAAATTACACTAATACTAAAAAATAATCACCATTAGTTTAAGTAAAAATCCTTTCCTATTGAACTTAGACCCCCATGAGGAAACCCATACTTTTCATTTTAACGTTATAAAATCAGTATACTTATTCACTTAGGAAATCCCCTAAATATTTTTCAATCAATATTTATAGCCTAATTTATCTTAAATAACATTAACATTAAGAAATAATCACCATTAGTTTAAGTAAAAATCCTTCCTGTTGAACTTAGACTCCCATGAGGAAACCCATAATTTTCATTTTAACGTTTTAAAATAAGTATACTTCTTCACTTAGGAAACCCCCTATATCTTTTTCAATCAATATTTGTACCCTAATTTATCCTAAATTACACTAACACTAGGTTATAATTACCATTATTTTAAGAAAAAATCCTTTCCTATTGAACTTGGATCCCTTTGAGGAAACCCATACTTTTCATATTAACATTCTAAAATCAGTATACTTATTCCCTTAGGAAACCCCCTAAATATTTTTCAATCAATATTTATAGCATAATATATCCTAAATTACACTAACAGTAAGAAATAATCACCATTAGTTTAAGTGAAAATCCTTTCCTATTGAAATTATACCCCCATGAGGAATTCCATAATTTTTATTTATTATAAACATTCTAAAATCTGTTTACTTATTCACTTAGGAAACCCCCTATATCTTTTTCAATCAATATTTGTACCCTAATTTATTCTAAATTACACAAATACTATGTAATAATTACCATTATTTTAAGAAAAAATCCTTTCCTATTGAACTTAGACTCCCATAAGGAAACCCATAATTTTCATTTTAACGTTCTGAAATCAGTAAACTTATTCACTTAGGAAACCCCCTAAATAATTTTTAATCAATATTTATACCCTAATTTATTCTAAATTACACTAATACTAAGAAATAATCACCATTAGTTTAAGTAAATATCCTTTCCTATTGAACTTTGACCCCCTTGAGGAATTTTTTACCCATAATTTTCATTTTAATATTATAAAATCAGTATACTTATTCACTTAGGAAACCAATAAATCTTTTTCAATTAATATTTGTACCCTAATTTATCCTAAATTACACTTATACTAAGAAATAATTACCATTGGTTTAAGAAAAAATCCTTTCCTATTGAACTTATACCCCCATGAGGAAACCCATAATTTTCATTTTAACATTTTAAAATCAGTATACTTCTTCACTTAGGAAACCCCCTAAATCTTTTTCAATCAATATTTGGACCCTAATTTATCCTAAATTACACTAAAACTAAAAAATAATCACCATTAGTTTAAGTAAAAATACTTTCCTATTGAACTTATACCCCCATGAGGAAACCCATAATTTTCATTTTAATAACGTTTTAAAATCAGTATACTTATTCACTAAGGAAACCCCCTAAATAATTTTTAATCAATATTTATACCCTAATTTATCCTTAATTACATTTACACTAAGAAATAATCAGCATTAGTTTAAGTAAAAATCCTTTCCTATTGAACTTAGACCCCCATGAGGAAACCCATACTTTTCATTTTAACGTTATAAAATCAGTATACTTATTCACTTAGGAAATCCCCTAAATATTTTTCAATCAATATTTATAGCCTAATTTATCTTAAATAACATTAACATTAAGAAATAATCACCATTAGTTTAAGTAAAAATCCTTCCTGTTGAACTTAGACTCCCATGAGGAAACCCATAATTTTCATTTTAACGTTTTAAAATCAGTATACTTCTTCACTTAGGAAACCCCCTAAATCTTTTTCAATCAATATTTGTACCCTAATTTATCTTAAATTACACTAAAACTAAAAAATAATCACCATTAGTTTAAGTAAAAATCCTTTCCTATTGAACTTATACCCCCATGAGGAAACCCATAATTTTCATTTTAACGTTTTAAAATCAGTATACTTATTCACTAAGGAAACCCCCAAAATCTTTTCAATCAATAAACATAGCCTAATATATCCTTAATTACATTAACACTAAGAAATAATCAGCATTAGTAAAAGTAAAAATCCTTTCCTATTGAACTTAGACCCCCATGAGGAAACCCATACTTTTCATTTTAACGTTATAAAATCAGTATACTTATTCACTTAGGAAATCCCCTAAATATTTTTCAATCAATATTTATAGCCTAATTTATCTTAAATAACATTAACATTAAGAAATAATCACCATTAGTTTAAGTAAAAATCCTTCCTGTTGAACTTAGACTCCCATAAGGAAACCCATAATTTTCATTTTAACGTTCTGAAATCAGTATACTTCTTCACTTAGGAAACCCCCTAATTCTTTTTCAATCAATATTTGTACCCTAATTTATCTTAAATTACACTAAAACTAAAAAATAATTACCATTAGTTTAAGTAAAAATCCTTTCCTATTGAACTTATACCCCCATGAGGAAACCCATAATTTTCATTTTAACGTTTTAAAATCAGTATACTTATTCACTAAGGAAACCCCCAAAATCTTTTCAATCAATAAACATAGCCTAATATATCCTTAATTACATTAACACTAAGAAATAATCAGCATTAGTAAAAGTAAAAATCCTTTCCTATTGAACTTAGACCCCCATGAGGAAACCCATACTTTTCATTTTAACGTTATAAAATCAGTATACTTATTCACTTAGGAAATCCCCTAAATATTTTTCAATCAATATTTAATATAGCCTAATTTATCTTAAATAACATTAACATTAAGAAATAATCACCATTAGTTTAAGTAAAAATCCTTCCTGTTGAACTTAGACTCCCATGAGGAAACCCATAATTTTCATTTTAACATTTTAAAATCAGTATACTTCTTCACTTAGGAAACCCCCTAAATCTTTTCAATCAATATTTGTACCATAATTTATCCTAAATTACACTAAAACTAAAAAATAATCACCATTAATTTAAGTAAAAATCCTTTCCTATTGAACTTATACCCCCATGAGGAAACCCATAATTTTCATTTGAACGTTTTAAAATCAGTATACTTATTCACTAAGGAAACCCCCAAAATCTTTTCAATCAATAAACATAGCCTAATATATCCTTAATGACATTAACACTAAGAAATAATCAGCATTAGTTTAAGTAAAAATCCTTTCCTATTGAACTTAGACCCCCATGAGGAAACCCATACTTTTCATTTTAACGTTATAAAATCAGTATACTTATTCACTTAGGAAATCCCCTAAATATTTTTCAATCAATATTTATAGCCTAATTTATCTTAAATAACATTAACATTAAGAAATAATCACCATTAGTTTAAGTAAAAATCCTTCCTGTTGAACTTAGACTCCCATGAGGAAACCCATAATTTTCATTTTAACGTTTTAAAATCAGTATACTTCTTCACTTAGGAAACCCCCTATATCTTTTTCAATCAATATTTGTACCCTAATTTATCCTAAATTACACTAACACTAGGTAATAATTACCATTATTTTAAGAAAAAATCCTTTCCTATTGAACTTGGATCCCTTTGAGGAAACCCATACTTTTCATATTAACATTCTAAAATCAGTATACTTATTCCCTTAGGAAACCCCCTAAATATTTTTCAATCAATATTTATAGCATAATATATCCTAAATTACACTAACAGTAAGAAATAATCACCATTAGTTTAAGTGAAAATCCTTTCCTATTGAAATTATACCCCCATGAGGAATTCCATAATTTTTATTTATTATAAACATTCTAAAATCTGTTTACTTATTCACTTAGGAAACCCCCTATATCTTTTTCAATCAATATTTGTACCCTAATTTATTCTAAATTACACAAATACTATGTAATAATTACCATAATTTTAAGAAAAAATCCTTTCCTATTGAACTTAGACTCCCATAAGAAAACCCATAATTTTCATTTTAACGTTCTGAAATCAGTAAACTTATTCACTTAGGAAACCCCCTAAATAATTTTTAATCAATATTTATACCCTAATTTATCCTAAATTACACTAATACTAAGAAATAATCACCATTAGTTTAAGTAAATATCCTTTCCTATTGAACTTTGACCCCCTTGAGGAAACCCATAATTTTCATTTTAATATTATAAAATCAGTATACTTATTCACTTAGGAAACCAATAAATCTTTTTCAATTAATATTTGTACCCTAATTTATCCTAAATTACACTTATACTAAGAAATAATTACCATTGGTTTAAGAAAAAATCCTTTCCTATTGAACTTATACCCCCATGAGGAAACCCATAATTTTCATTTTAACATTTTAAAATCAGTATACTTCTTCACTTAGGAAACCCCCTAAATCTTTTTCAATCAATATTTGTACCCTAATTTATCCTAAATTACACTAAAACTAAAAAATAATCACCATTAGTTTAAGTAAAAATACTTTCCTATTGAACTTATACCCCCATGAGGAAACCCATAATTTTCATTTTAATAACGTTTTAAAATCAGTATACTTATTCACTAAGGAAACCCCCTAAATAATTTTTAATCAATATTTATACCCTAATTTATCCTTGATTACATTTACACTAAGAAATAATCAGCATTAGTTTAAGTAAAAATCCTTTCCTATTGAACTTAGACCCCCATGAGGAAACCCATACTTTTCATTTTAACGTTATAAAATCAGTATACTTATTCACTTAGGAAATCCCCTAAATATTTTTCAATCAATATTTATAGCCTAATTTATCTTAAATAACATTAACATTAAGAAATAATCACCATTAGTTTAAGTAAAAATCCTTCCTGTTGAACTTAGACTCCCATGAGGAAACCCATAATTTTCATTTTAACGTTTTAAAATCAGTATACTTCTTCACTTAGGAAACCCCCTAAATCTTTTTCAATCAATATTTGTACCCTAATTTATCTTAAATTACACTAAAACTAAAAAATAATCACCATTAGTTTAAGTAAAAATCCTTTCCTATTGAACTTATACCCCCATGAGGAAACCCATAATTTTCATTTGAACGTTTTAAAATCAGTATACTTATTCACTAAGGAAACCCCCAAAATCTTTTCAATCAATAAACATAGCCTAATATATCCTTAATTACATTAACACTAAGAAATAATCAGCATTAGTAAAAGTAAAAATCCTTTCCTATTGAACTTAGACCCCCATGAGGAAACCCATACTTTTCATTTTAACGTTATAAAATCAGTATACTTATTCACTTAGGAAATCCCCTAAATATTTTTCAATCAATATTTATAGCCTAATTTATCTTAAATAACATTAACATTAAGAAATAATCACCATTAGTTTAAGTAAAAATCCTTCCTGTTGAACTTAGACTCCCATGAGGAAACCCATAATTTTCATTTTAACGTTTTAAAATCAGTATACTTCTTCACTTAGGAAACCCCCTATATCTTTTTCAATCAATATTTGTACCCTAATTTATCCTAAATTACACTAACACTAGGTAATAATTACCATTATTTTAAGAAAAAATCCTTTCCTATTGAACTTGGATCCCTTTGAGGAAACCCATACTTTTCATATTAACATTCTAAAATCAGTATACTTATTCCCTTAGGAAACCCCCTAAATATTTTTCAATCAATATTTATAGCATAATATATCCTAAATTACACTAACAGTAAGAAATAATCACCATTAGTTTAAGTGAAAATCCTTTCCTATTGAAATTATACCCCCATGAGGAATTCCATAATTTTTATTTATTATAAACATTCTAAAATCTGTTTACTTATTCACTTAGGAAACCCCCTATATCTTTTTCAATCAATATTTGTACCCTAATTTATTCTAAATTACACAAATACTATGTAATAATTACCATAATTTTAAGAAAAAATCCTTTCCTATTGAACTTAGACTCCCATAAGGAAACCCATAATTTTCATTTTAACGTTCTGAAATCAGTAAACTTATTCACTTAGGAAACCCCCTAAATAATTTTTAATCAATATTTATACCCTAATTTATCCTAAATTACACTAATACTAAGAAATAATCACCATTAGTTTAAGTAAATATCCTTTCCTATTGAACTTTGACCCCCTTGAGGAAACCCATAATTTTCATTTTAATATTATAAAATCAGTATACTTATTCACTTAGGAAACCAATAAATCTTTTTCAATTAATATTTGTACCCTAATTTATCCTAAATTACACTTATACTAAGAAATAATTACCATTGGTTTAAGAAAAAATCCTTTCCTATTGAACTTATACCCCCATGAGGAAACCCATAATTTTCATTTTAACATTTTAAAATCAGTATACTTCTTCACTTAGGAAACCCCCTAAATCTTTTTCAATCAATATTTGTACCCTAATTTATCCTAAATTACACTAAAACTAAAAAATAATCACCATTAGTTTAAGTAAAAATACTTTCCTATTGAACTTATACCCCCATGAGGAAACCCATAATTTTCATTTTAATAACGTTTTAAAATCAGTATACTTATTCACTAAGGAAACCCCCTAAATAATTTTTAATCAATATTTATACCCTAATTTATCCTTGATTACATTTACACTAAGAAATAATCAGCATTAGTTTAAGTAAAAATCCTTTCCTATTGAACTTAGACCCCCATGAGGAAACCCATACTTTTCATTTTAACGTTATAAAATCAGTATACTTATTCACTTAGGAAATCCCCTAAATATTTTTCAATCAATATTTATAGCCTAATTTATCTTAAATAACATTAACATTAAGAAATAATCACCATTAGTTTAAGTAAAAATCCTTCCTGTTGAACTTAGACTCCCATGAGGAAACCCATAATTTTCATTTTAACGTTTTAAAATCAGTATACTTCTTCACTTAGGAAACCCCCTAAATCTTTTTCAATCAATATTTGTACCCTAATTTATCTTAAATTACACTAAAACTAAAAAATAATCACCATTAGTTTAAGTAAAAATCCTTTCCTATTGAACTTATACCCCCATGAGGAAACCCATAATTTTCATTTTAACGTTTTAAAATCAGTATACTTATTCACTAAGGAAACCCCCAAAATCTTTTCAATCAATAAACATAGCCTAATATATCCTTAATTACATTAACACTAAGAAATAATCAGCATTAGTAAAAGTAAAAATCCTTTCCTATTGAACTTAGACCCCCATGAGCAAACCCATACTTTTCATTTTAACGTTATAAAATCAGTATACTTATTCACTTAGGAAATCCCCTAAATATTTTTCAATCAATATTTATAGCCTAATTTATCTTAAATAACATTAACATTAAGAAATAATCACCATTAGTTTAAGTAAAAATCCTTCCTGTTGAACTTAGAATCCCATGAGGAAACCCATAATTTTCATTTTAACATTCTAAAATCAGTTTACTTATTCACTTAGAAAACCCCCTAAATCTTTTTCAATCAATATTTGTACCCTAATTTATCCTAAATTACACTAACACTAGGTAATAATTACCATTATTTTAAGAAAAAATCCTTTCCTATTGAACTTGGATCCCTTTAAGGAAACCGATACTTTTCATTTTAACGTTCTAAATCAGTATACTTTTTCACTTAGGAAACCCCCAAAATCTTTTTCAATCAATATTCATAGCCTAATATATCCTAAATTACATTAACACTAAGAAATAATCAGCATTAGTTTAAGTAAAAACCGTTTCCTATTGAACTTAGACCCCCATGAGAAAACCCATACTTTTCATTTTAACATTATAAAATCAGTATACTTATTCACTTAAGAAACCTTTTTCAATCAATATTTGTACCTTAATTTATCTTAAATAACATTAACATTAAGAAATATTCACCATTAGTTTAAGTAAAAATCCTTTCCTATTGAACCTAGACTCCCATGAAGAAACCCATAATTTTAATTTAAACGTTATGAATTCAGTATACTTATTCACTTAGGAAACCCCCTAAATCTTTTTCAATCAATATTTGTACCCTAATTTATCCTAAACTACATTAATATTAAGAAATAATTATCAAAAGTTTAAGTCAAAATCTTTTTCTATTGAACTTAGATCCCAATGAGGAAACCTGTACTTTTCATATTAACGTTCTAAAATCAGTATACTTAATCACTTAGGAAACCCCCTAAATCTTTTTGGATCATTATCTGTACCTAAATTTATCTTAAATTATACTAATACTAAGAAATAATCACTATTAGTTAAAGTAAAATATCATTTGTTTTGAAATTTAACCCCCATGAGGAAACTCATTCTTTTCATTTTAATGATAAAAAGTAGTATTTCCTACTTAATCACTTCTTTTAATTAACTTTCTTAAATGTGTTTGTATTTATATATGTAACCTAATTCATCCGTATTTTTAATGGAATTTTACAATTGAAAAGGTATTTTACCAGAAATCTGATTCTAATAATCAGAAAAAAATCGTTGATGTATATATACTGCCCTTTGTTGTAAGAATACATATCACTATTTGAAATCAAATTTATATCCAAAATAACTCATGATGCTTATTTTATTTTATTTCACTCAAATATCAATCAAGTACATGTATGTGGAAACAGCTTAATGATTCTACAGAACACAGCATTACGATTTTTAAAAAGACAGAGGAAATTAAGATTAAAAGTTGGCAATGTTTACAGAATGTTTTTTAAACATTTATTATGATAAAAGCTTTGCTGATTGAGGTTTAAAAATCACACGTTTTGGTTTTAATACATAGAATTTATCTAAGAGAATTAGATATATACGCAGTGTTAACCAGTCGGGAAAAATACTGCTTAATTGGGAGTAATATCACCTATTTTGGATTTGGAATGGGGGCCGAATTTCGGCAACGTAGAAGGTATTGATATATCCCTTAAAATATAAGTAATAATCTGCTCCATAATTAAATAGATCTTGATTTAATTTAGACACATTTTAATTCTAAATAAGTTACGATCCCTTCTTTGATTATAAATATGGCATTTGCATAATGTCAGAATTAGATATCGTGATCTCTTATCAGTGAATAACTTAGGAAAGACAATGCCTGACCTTGTTATAGTCGTTTACCAGATTTATTTATAAGAATAGAATGATATAATTCCCTAGATATCAAAGAAGAAATGATACTTACTGTAAACAATTATTTCCATCTTCATGTAGGAAGTTCCGATTGCGCATGCGCTATTTTTTACCCAATGGAGGAAAGTGTGTAAAGTACTCTTATGGACTCCACGATGAGTGTTAAAAAATTCACATACACACCGGAAACCCAAACATAGTACGATTTTTATTTTTTGAATCAAGTACGATGAGAATTAACGTTTCCGAACGCTTTTACTTCCCACTACACGAGTGCGTGTAGTGGGAAAAAAAAATGTAGTGGGATAAAACGTGTGTATTCATACTCGTGTAGTGGTATTCAGGTGCTTACAAACGCACTCACACACACACACACACACACACACACACACACACACACACACACACACACACACACACACACACCAGTTTTCCCGTTTCAAACTATCCTGAAATGTTTGCAGGGCAACAACGATTTAAAAAAAATTGACGTTAGATGAAAGCTTTATGTTATTCCATCTTGATATAAAAAGATTCATAAAAAATATATTAATATTTGTCTATATAATTTGAAAAGTGTTGTATCATTACTTAAACTGTGTGCTAGTAATTATTTGTATCGCCTAAATATTACAGTATTGGGAATACATCTTAAAATCAAATTACTGAAAGTACTGAGGAGAGTTTATTTTTTTATTTACGAGTTAATCCTTTCTGGCTCAAGGAATGGATATTTGCCACTTACCTACTGTGAAGATAATGTGACTCATGACTTAGTATTTAAGTATAGACATGCGATTCTTTTTAAAGCAGTAATTCTAAATCAAATTAATTCCTTTTAATTTCAACAAAGACATAAATGTCAATAAGGTATCTCTTACTTCGTTAATTTTTTTGTGCATAAAGAATACATTTTTTAATAAACAAATAGCCCTCGCTCATATTACATATTTCATATATTATAGATCCATATTTCAAAATATTTTAAAATCTCTGTCTACGCGATTCTTAGTACGAGTTCATATTTTTCTTTTCGAATTGAAGGGCTATTTCAACAGCCGGCAAATTACTTAGCGTTAAGTTTAAAATTATATTTTTTATAACGCAATTGGCTGAAATGTATATTCAGTATAAAGAATGTTAAAATAGGATTTCAAAAATGAATAAATTCTTTTAATGAGCCATTTTATAATTATGTTTTCATAATTTGATGCTAAAAGATCTTCTTAACTACATATAAGAACCGAAATTTAAATAACGACTGAATTAAATTCAAAAGCTAGCGACGTTATACTTAGACATCATGAACTGGGTTAGAACAACTTTTTAACGTTTATTAATAATAATACTAGTTTGTTTAAGAAAAAAATGAATATAAAAATTCATTGTTTATTCTTTTATGTGGTGTCAAACTGATTTGAACAATCATCGCTTTATAACCCGCGAAGTTAGGAAGGGAAAGAAATATGAATGTCATGTACAAATTTTGATTCCCAATATTCTAAATTTTTGTAAAGGACAGTAGGATTAATGTTCTATGTAGGAAGCTCATCCAGTATGGATCAGCGCATGAGAAACGTCCTTGTCAATACCATCTGACGCTATTATCTCCCTTGCTGAAAGAATGGATCGCCGTATCGCTTCATCAAAAACGAAATATCAATTAATATTTCATATATAAACACAACTATATATCTAAATAGATGTAAAAAAAATTAAGAATTTATTTTTTCAAAGTGCGTTAAGTGTCATGATGTGAAAAAATGTTGGTCTACAATCATAACGCACTTTGAAAAAATATTCGTTAAAAAGTGCGTTAATTTTCTCCCAAATTTAACGCACTTTGAAAACATTTTTCAAAGTGCGTAATTTTTTCAAAGTGCGTTGCCACACACCTGTCCTCAGTCTTTTCACGATTCACCTCTCACATAGACTTCTAAGTTGCATGATTTCAATAACAAATATAGTCTACATGTTAAGGTACATCACTCACCTAAACTTATACTTTTAAAGACACTACGTCGCAAGATGGCGATTCAATGTTTATTAAACTATCAACCCAGTTGGTTGTATAGTAGTTTAAGTATCTGGCTTGTGAACTGCATATTATGAGTTCAAATCCGCTGGGTGATTTTGTTCATGTTTACGGAATCAAAGGTACACTTGTATATAACAAAAAACTTGACCTATAGGGCCGATATTGGTTTCTGTCTTTACAAAACGCATATATATTTCCGTTTTATCGGGGTTTTTTGCAAAATACGACCCCATGGCCAGGGTGCCCCTAACGAAATTCTATCTTAATTTATTCATTTGAACAAGACCTATCAAAATATCTAAGATTTTTTTAGAAGCAGACCGGTCCTGAGGGATATCTAGGCCAACAACAATGCAGAAATATATCATTTTACTTAGAAATTGCTGTTTTAGCCAACTTTTAAGATTAATAATGACATTGCAAAAGCAATATGATAGGTTCAAAATGCAAATTAAAAAAATTTTAGAAATATGTACGATATAGAAATTAACAAAAAACTTTCGAGAAATCCATCTCCCCTATAGGTCAATTCTATTGTTATTTGCAATAGATCCTTTTTGAAAATAAATTTTTATATCCAAGTTTCAATTATTTCACCTATTTGTCTTATGTGCTTCCTATCCATCATATTATCTAGCATAATTATGTAATTTTCTTCTGATCTTAGAAACTATTCTAATGTGTAGCGAGCCACTTTAAAGCAAAAACCTCAACCTTTAAGATTATGGCTATATACTAACCATTGCTAGCTTCAATCCTACCACATACGCATTTACAAGTCAGGCTCTATGCATGTTTATAATCTACCCTTATCTCAAAAAACATGTGATGGATATAATAAAAGGGTCTTCATGCCTTTGAGCTTGAATACATCGAATAACAATTGGTATGAGATTGGTCCAACTTGTACATATACCCCTATCATTTACATTCAATAGTCTTCTAGCTGACTGTTAGCTATACAGTGTCTTGTCAACATTTCATCCATGAACCTTTGTGGCTTCATGGACTTAAAGTTTGCCACGATTTTATAATTATCTACTTGTCAAATTGTATACATAACACTGTGCCGGATAATTATGCAAGTGCCAAGGTGGCATTTTTGCACCCGCTTAAGATGCAGTTTCGGAAAAATCCATATATACCAAATGATAGACCATTGTCTAGAGAGTATATAACCACTTTTGTTTTTAGTGTGTTTCACCTGACAGGTGAGATATTTACCTTTAAAAATTGATATCCTATAGGAAAATGATAATTCCCATAGGAGAAACGATTCTCCTACAGGAAATATTGACAATCCTATAGGATTTTCTAAAAATCCTATAGGAATTATATTTCCTATAGGAGAAAGCTATTTTCTGTAGGAATTTGACTCAGACAGGTAGTTTTCCTATCAAAATCAAAATTTCCTATCGGATTTTATAAAATCCTATCGGAATTGAAATTCCTATAGGAAGTTCTTGTATTTCGATAGAAAATTTATAATTTCCTATAGGAATACTGTTTTTCCTATGGGAAAAACTATTTTCCTGTAGGAATTTATTTTTGAAAGGTAAATATCTCACCTGACAGGTGAGATACAATAATAACAAAAGTGGTTGTAAACTCTTTAAGCAATGGTCTATCATGTGGCATATTTGAATTTTTCGATACATGCAGCTTAGACGGGTGCAAAAATGCCACCTTGGCACTGGCATAATTATCCGGCACAGTGTTACATGTTTAGCTTTCAATAAGTTAAAGGGACCTAGACACGATTTCAGATGAAAATTTTATTTTTGATTTGTATGTATAAAATAGTTAACTTGTGTATTTTGAAGGATTTACCAAAATTTGAATGTTAGAAGTCGTGTTACAAGCGAGATACAGAGGAAAGAAGTCCTTGTTATGTAAACAAAGCTCGAGTCTTATATTTGTTTACAAATTGTGTAAAGTAAAGAAATTACCATTTCTTTGACAAAATAACTTGTGGAAACGAGATAAACTCATTCAATGTGTTCATAAATAATTCTATCAACAAAAGAAAAGCAACATTAGATAGAAACTTATACCAATACAACACATATGTAAATAATAACAGGACTCGAGCTTTGTTTACAAAACAAAGAATTTTAACCTCTGCAACTCGCTTGTAACTCGATATTTGACTTTTAAATTTTGACAAAGCATTAAAAACATCCATATTGACCATTCTAGACCTTAAAAATGAAAAAATAAATTTTGAAAAATTTGAGCTCAAATCGTGTCTAAGTCCCTTTAATATCCCAACAGATCAATTCTGCTTTTTCACATTGCAGGGTAATCTAACGTTCATTGGTTTTCTGATTTAGTATAAAAACATTCCTGGCCCAAGCTCCCAGTTTCCCCTGTTCCCAATTCCTGGTCATGGCTTACCCTTAAACTTGCCCTCATCCTTATGCTCGTCCCTACAAAGGGATTTGGGTTGCAAATCGTCTGGCGGAAAAACACCTTAGCTAACTAAAGCTGTTTGTATGGCGGAATTTGCAACATGGCAGGGTTTCTTAGGTCTTTGATGTAGGCAACTGTTCCCAGGGCCTGCTCAAAGCATGGGAATAGGTGGTCAACTGCTCCCAGGGTCTACCTAACCTAGCCATTAACCCGCTTTAAGCAAAGCGCTATCTATCCCCTCTTTGATCCATTGATTAATTATTGACTCAATTCATCAATTGACAATGATGCGTGATATTGATTGATTGACTGATTGATTGATAATGGATTGATTGATTCAATTATCCTATTGCTGATGTCTTTGATTTATATCGATTGATCAAACAATTTGATTGATTGATTTTGGATTGATTGATTGAACAATCCTATTGCTGATGTGATTGATTTATATTTATTGATTGAACAATTGATTGTTGATGTGATAATTGATAATTGATTGATTGATTTATTGTACATCCATATACCTGCTTACCAATTGGGTGGCAGGTCGGTTGTTAAAATGCATGTTCAATTTAAAAATAAGCCATGACCAAAAACGCCAGTTGGTGTTCAGCTGTTGTCTTTTATAAATGAATTGTATTTCAATTTTTGTACTTATTTATGAAGTACGTGAATGAACATTTATAACATTTGGAATAAAATGTAAACAAGTAGAGTACATTTAATGTACTTTACATAAACTAGACTGATCAGTGTTTCTTCAATGACATACCCCCTCTTCATTCTGTCCTTTTTGACATATTTTATTTCTTATATAAAATCTGCAATATGACTAAACTAAAAGTAGTCATATTGAAGATTTTAAAATATGTCAGAAAGGACAATACACCGAGAAATTAATTAACAACAATGAAAACGGATTCCTACGAAGATAAATAAAGGAAATGTGACATTTTTCATCCAATCGGAGCACCTCGATCGAATTTTAACTTTATCATTCGGATATATCATGTCATCTGCATTGCCCCGTAGACTTTTAATATTTAGCCAGTCAGACATACTTCGCATAGATATAATGGTGGGGAGGGGGTATATCAGAGTCTGAAAGTGTTAGAATATAAAGTAAATACTTTAGACATTTATGGAATATAGAACGATGAAGCAAAATGTGATGAAAAACATATTTGGGAACGGATACTTGAATGTATAGAAGTACAATTGGTCTTAAGGATAAATTCATTATAATTTCATCATATTTCTCGAAAACCCCCTGCCATGCAGACAATAACCTCTCCGAACATTGGATGTAATCTATCCGACATTTAGACAAAACACAGATTGACTGTATGAATTATTACTTCGCTCCCGATAACGTGACCTTTTTATTCAAAGCAAAAGGGACACGTAACAAAATAAATATTTAACATTCACTATCAAATCTCTTACGGAAAAAATCATAATGGGTATGTGTTCTAAAACGTTTCAAAAGGAAAAGTTGTTTTTCCTGTTGCTGGGTTGTAATTGAAAGTTGAATTTTTATAATTAAGCATCCTATTTAATTTTTAACGAGTTTTTGGACTGCAAACTAACGCCCCGCTTTTTAGCCTTATATAACCAAAATCCTCATGATTATGATTATTTTGTGGTGGCAAGTCGACCGTTTCCTTGATTTTAATTATTCCGAATACATATTCTTCACGTTCTTAGTCTGATCCCACTGCAACCGTATATGAATAAACACTTTTGGTAAAAAGTATGCGTAGAGTTTAATTTAGATTTTATTTTCACTTATAAAATATCACTTCAAGGAGAAAACAATTGTTTTCATCTTATTTGCCCTGACTTTAATCTGTCACCCAAGAACTGTGCCGTAAAACATAATTCACCGCACCCAACACTTGTGTGTTCTACGATCACGTGCAAGATCAAACAGCACTACATGTAAATATCCCAGAGTGTCAGATCTAAAAAATCGACACTAGGCCAAGAAATCCAACATATAGAGCACTCAATATTACAATCGGCACACGCAATGAAAATTTTGAAAATTTCGGGACGACCCATATGAATCCATTTTCAGGTCAAATTCATAACATACATTACAAACAATATTTCGATTTTAAAAATAGTTTTAAAAAAAACAAACAAAAAAACACTGCATGTACAAATAAAATTACAAAACGATCTTGAAAAAAAAAGATTCCATATCGGGGAGTTTATAAGAAAATCCAAATGCTTTAGGTAAAGCTTTTATTATTTCAATACATGTACATATAAATTATAATAAACAACGAAATAAAACTCTGTTGGGGACGGGTGTGGATAATGAAAATTACAACTGAATAAATCGAAACACCATGTAGCCTCTCATACATAGAATAATAATTTCTTACTCTAACTTTAAAGAGATTAAATGCTTTTTAAAATTATTTTATTGTTTATATTATAATTGCATATATATATATAATTGCAAACTTTTTAAATATATATCGACCATACAATATAAGACTCAATAGTGAGCTCCGCGTCCTCTATAATACATGTAAGTGCACCTGTCGGTTTTACACGACCGGGTCATTCATTCACCATACAAGCTGTGCAAATTACATTGCATTTGTCATTGCAATGCGGCATTGCTCAATGAAATACACAAAACAGCTATTTAACAATTGACGATTGCTTCTAAAAGATTTGATCGTGACCCGGTTATATTTCTAATCGATTGGCAATTAGTTTTTATATTAGACACGCATGTGGATAGATTTTAATTGTACAGAGCCACTGAAAGATTTTTCAAATTATCTATTTGTTTTATTATCCATTTTCTCTGCATGTATGTGTTCAAAAATATGTTTTGTTTAAACATCGTGCAATTATTTTTAAATGTCATTTACAGCAAGTGAATCGATTTTAAGGGTGCGTTGTAGATCGTAGTGGACAGGAAATTATTCTTTGATTATTTTTATATTAAAAATTCAATTAACTTCCAATGTGTAGTTAGCTACTCAACACACATATGGAAAAAATATTTTTTTAAAAACTTATATTTTTGAATTACAAGTTAAATGTACTTGAAGTTAAGCCATTCTTTCCCTTTGTTGTATGTTTTTGCTGAAATCTCTCTCTTCTCTCTCTCTCTCTCTCTCTCTCTCTCTCTCTCTCTCTCTCTCTCTCTCTCTCTCTTTATGACGAACAGAAATTGATAAGTTCTTTTAGTTTCTTGAAACAAATGATGGACAACTGTAAATCAATTGTTTAAAGTGGCTTCATGAAGTAAAAAATCTTTAGTCAATATACGATAGACACTTTATCTACCGATTCACTGATTCTACGCGGTATAAAAAATATACAACATGAGAATGCACAATATACATTACAATTTTAATCATGTATTACAGAAAGAAAATAGATTTTAAAATTACACTATATATAGAACGGTGTTCTTTTGAGAAAGTATAATTTTTTTCATTTCAAGGTTATAGAATGTAAACAATTTGTTAGTAAACGCAATAGTTTTTTTACAAGCAAAAGTTGATTCTTTGCATGGTCTGTCTAAATCAAAATGCAGAAATTCTAGAAAGTGTGAAATCGGGCCTTAACCAAGCATCCAGCCGTTCACTGAATGATGATTTAAGTTTTATTCCGCTTTTTATTCTGCAACATGGTGTAGAAATATTATGTCTTAACAAATTGAAAATTCAATTCAGTATTTACGAACTTTTTCGTAATTATACATACATATGTATGCGAACTTGCCAGGTATAATAGCGTATTTTTGTATAAAAACGCTGAAAACGAGGATGAAGTTTAATTAACGAAATTCAATAAAAAACACACCTTACTTGTTTTTGGCCATTTAGATCTAAATGTTCCTATACAAAAGTATCTAGTTATACGTCATTTATATTAAAGATTAGAATACTATTAAAGGCGAGTAGATACTTTCGATAATTCTCCAGAACAGATATAGAGGCTGAAATAAAACCGTTTAGGGGAAAGCCTACAACGTAAAGTATAAATTATTTTTTTTATCCCCGGGGGAAAGGGAAAGATTACAGCCAGTTTTCGGGGGAGGGTGGGGGTGGGGCGCTTCTATGCGGGAAAAGATGCTATACAACACCATTAAAATATATATGGATTAGCGGAATTTCATCGAGGGGTGGTCGGGCGACAGAGAATTTTGACTTGATAATAAATTTTAGTGATGGTAATAAATGCGTTTCCTTGAATCCTTGAAATCTGATGTCTGACACCTTGTTCATCACGTTTTTCAACCATGAGGTCTTACACATATACTTCCATAGTCGAATCTGATCTTTTGACCAATCTGTGAAAAGATGCTACTATCGTAATTGTTTCTCGGCTCAGAACGAATAATGAAACTTTTAAACTGGCCAATTTGTAAATCATTTTGAAACATTACAACGTAACACGTGCGATTCATACAGTTTTGCCCGGGGAGGGGGGGGGGAGGATGTCCGAGGGCGAGGGGTATCTATATTTGTAAGGCGGGGGGGGGGGGGGAGGTCAGAGACAGAGTCTTGGTAATTTTACTATTTAAATTTAAGAAATTTGAAATTTCCGATACATCTGCGAATGGTAAAAACCTGTAACACCATCTTAGATTTTCAGTATATGATAGTGTGAATTAGTATGCTTCCTGTCAGTTTTTCACTATGTACATTAAATACTCGTCCTATTTTGCATACCGTTAGTATACAAAAGGTGTATGTAGCCTAAGCATACATGTACTATGCCAAAATAGAGCACATTGAATGTTCTGTACGAAAATCTGAAGCGTCCTGCTCATACACTGTATATCAAAATTCGACTACTTTTTAGGCATAGAACATGCAAAACACTATTATATTAATATTAAATGACTATAAATATTAAATGACACTTGCTTATATCGCGTTTTGAATACGTGTATTATTTACATTATTTTCAAGAAAAATGCGAAGATTCAATGTATATACTAGTATTTTGTTGACTGATTAATAATCATTTGTACCATTCCATATCTCAAATATTATTACTCATTGTTTGAATTACACTGAATCAAAATAAGATAGTAAATATGAATAAATTGTTATTAAAATATGTATATTTTTTTTTATATAGCCACAATTCTGTAGCCTATATTTGCGCGGTCGACGTCAAAGCAGATACTTCTTCATTTTATTGCGCTCTTCTAACATCTTAATAATGAGAAATATATGTAATGCTGTATATCATTAGAACCAGAAGGAAAAGTTCTTTAAGAATCAGTGAAAAACTGAAATTGTCAAAATTCTTAGTTTAGGGAGGTTTTTGCTTGGCGCGTCACATATATGTACGTTACATATTGACATAGTTATATTGTTTTTCAGTATAGTTTTATATCATGTTTGCACAATCTGTAGAAAATATTACTGGTATGTAGATCTATAACTCATATTTTAGAGCAAAACAAATAAATTATCATTCACTCTATAGGATTCTATTTATTAGAAGTGGTCAGGAAAAATGTTAATTTTGACAGCTTATTTAAATCCTTGACATAGTGCCATTCAATTCTATTGATTATACAGGTGTAATTATGCAGGCGTACTTGTTCAAAAAGTCCAGAAATATATTTTTTTAAACTTAAAAGCTCATTAAATATACATTTGCTAAAGACTAGTCCACAAAACTTCTGAAATGGGATTCATTTTATTCTAATTTATTATTCCCATTTTAGACGAAACCAAACAACAAGGGAAACACAGCTTCCGTTTGTTTTTAAATGAATTTGTTTGAATTTCTCTCAAAGCATTGAGGGCATACCGCGGGGCATTTACATTAGGCACCGCTTGTTTCAGACAACTGATCGTTACAGGTCAATACATTGTGAATTCAATACGAAAACTTAAGTTCTTCAGATGAACACATTCAATCCCTATGTCATTAATTCTGCCACCCATTTAAGGGTCTATATCGTTCGTGTCACAATGTAGATTTTTAAAATTCTAAATACTTTTTAGAATTCGAGGTAAGTGTTTACTTTATCTTACAGAATTTATATTGTATAAAATTGTTTTATTAATTATAAAAAATAGATAAGCAAAATGAAGAGTACGTGCTCTACTCGTGTATAATAATTTTAAGAACTTATTCAGTATAAAAAAGAAAATTGAAGACAGTTTACTCTGACGAAAAATGGATTATTTAGAAGCAGTATATTTATTCAAGTAGAACATAATTTTTATAGTTATAGCTCTTTTCAAACTTTATTTAATTTTATCTTTATTTTTTTTCCTTGTTTTTTTTCTTAGGATTTACTAGCATTCGCTATTTATGAAATTATTTTACTTGTCCTTTTTTAAGTTCGGGTGAAATGTCATTTTTCAACCATATCTATCATTTGACATGAGGTTTGTGTTTTCTTTAAAGTTTCGGAATATCAACAGGACATTAAATGTGACCAAATGATGATTTTTTTTTCTTTATAATAACCTTTTCCGTGTTTTGAGTAGTACACAATGTAGTTAAAATACTTAGTACGATGTCTACAATTTCATTTTAAAATTTTGATCCCTGTTCCAACGAATGACATAAAACAATGTTTGACGAGGTTTTTTTTAATTGATGGCTTTAACATCGTCATCAGCATTTTGGAAGGAGACTTTTCAATAATGAAATTTTATGCTATGAAAATTGCTCAATTTTATGCTATGAAAATTGCTCAGGCTTATAATTTTTAGACGCTCTGGAAACCCCCAGACTGTTGCGGGTACGCATACTGACCGCTGGCCAGCTCATACAAACATTTTATAAATATTAAAATAAATTTTATTAATAATTATTCTCAATCCATCAACGAGAAAATGCATTTGTTATAAAGGTACACAAATGAAGATAATCAATGAAAACAAACAGTTGATTATACGAATACAGGCGTCAGCATTTGCACAGGTTGCCGTTCCTTCACGAAAGTGTGAAGGAACCAATAAGAAATCGGCATGAATTATTCATGAGAACGAAAAAATTCTTTTAATTTGCGCATGATCAGTGAGGTATGAGATATTGACCGTGGGTTTTCGACAATTATAATTCATTAATATTATATACAGTATGAAAAAGTTATTGTATGCATCTGAATTATGAAAAATGGTGATATCCATCACTATTATAACTGTTGTCCTTTTTAAAAGGACCTGTATTTTCTGTTTTATCTTTTATGTCTTCAAGAAAATCTGAAATATGCATTGTGACTACTTGATATTTCATCATTGTACATATTTAGACAAAGAAAGTATCAAGTGAACGTACACATTTTTATTGGAAAACGTGTCCTTTTTTATAGTTTTGATTTAGGTAAAATTAGGAAAATATTACTAACCCTTACATCGACCCAAGAAGGTTTTATGATCTCCATACTGAGTTCCATGTTTGTGTTCTTTTTCGTTTGATTGATGCGTTGTTGTGTAATTGCTACTAATCTGATATCCTTTTTCAATCTTAAACTGAAAGTATTTTTATATTTGATGGATGGAGTTTTCTTTTTCATATATTTCATGTGTAGTCTTTTATAAAACATATGCTTTAGGACTGGACCGACCGAACGAGTCCCCCATCACACCTACAGTCCCCTCCGTTGTAATTGAACGTTAGGATTCTTCCAAAAAAAAAATCTCTCGGAAATCATCCCTTTCAGGACATACTTTGATTAAACAGAATATTCTATGGAAAGAATTGTAATTTTTTTTTATCAAGATTAATATCGCCCGATATAAGGTAGGGGTTAGGGGTCGGTCATGACCTCAAAGAACGGTGTCGAAAATGACGCAATATTTTTTTTGGGGGGGGGTAGACTCATTATAATCGGAAATTTTCCTATCGAAATTAAAAAGTAATGAGAAACTTATTTGAATATTTAGTATTAATTTTGAATAGATTACCTATTCAAATGAAATACCTCATAATTATACGTGATTGGCAATTCCGGTCGTTTGTCAGACTGTCTGTACCAGGTTCTACATACATTTACTCACAGTAATCTAACAAATACAACAACAACAACCGGATATTAAACACGGTGAATCACAGCCTAGCTGAGTTATTTATCATCATTATTATTTAATTTCAGTTCGTCTATCGTGGTATTAATGTAATTATGGACTAACTACGTCAATGAACGACGTAATTAAAAGACGATTTCATTTCAATTCACGTGTTATTTATTGATCATTTGTTTTGTTGTCTTTTATAAATATTTAGAATCGGAATCGA
This sequence comes from Magallana ariakensis, assembly GCA_020458035.1. Taxonomy (NCBI): domain Eukaryota; kingdom Metazoa; phylum Mollusca; class Bivalvia; order Ostreida; family Ostreidae; genus Magallana; species Magallana ariakensis. The sequence goes on along the minus strand of CM035814.1, from coordinate 54,079,451 downwards.
AATGCGTCAAATTTTCTATGTATCAAATTTTTTCATGAAAACAAAGCTTTGTGGTAACGGTCCTACTGCAAGCCATCGCCAAAAGTTGGGACTTTGAATGTTGACTTACTATAAAGTCATTTCCTCCGGATAAAGCATTAATTGCTCTTTGGTTTAAACATAAACAAAGAAGACGACCACAAAAAGAATTACGTGTAAAAAGAATAGATAATATCCATCATTCACTATAATAGTTAACCAGCAGAATACGGAATTAACACGAAAAGGGCAAACAACTTTACTGAAGAAAACCAACACATACTATATTATTTAAAAGATCAGCAAAACTTATGAATGTTATGAGATAAAATGAATTATCAACAGAAAATACTCACCACTTCGTGCACAATGAATTATCATATGATTTGATATATGTATAACAGTGTTCTGTGCCATATAAATTCATATAGAATTAATATTAACCGTTTAACAAGATAAATACTGTACATGAAACTTGGTCGGAAAAAGTTTATTACAATAAAAACCATCGGTTTTAGACAACACTATGCAATTTGAATTAAAATTACATCGGCGCAAAATAAACGGACAAATATCTGGGGGCAATAACCAATATATCGGATTCATTAAATGGAAATCGTTTCTTAGTTTCAATTTAAGGGAATGATATTACGTAAAAATGAAGAGTTGGTGCGCGACCCATAGATTATGAATATTTTTTTTTTGCGTATTCAAATGTCTTTTATCTTCGGTTTCTTCTTTCAAATCATCAAATAATGTACCGCCAGACATCCTTTTTTACTTCTAAAGCCCGATATATTGATTAATCTGCGCTCGGCCCAATAGTCACACTGTTTACACATTATTTTAAACAGTTTTTCAAGAAGTTTGGAAAAGAAAGTGGAGCGAATGTGTTACTTATTACCCGACCGGGATTTTCTCCAACAAGTCCAGTTCTGCACAGATCCGATTCCAGGTGTAATTCCTATCGAGAATATTTGTCTTGTGACCGGTCTAGTTTCGAGTAATTAACGTTGTATGCGATGGTTGTATAGGATATTTCAACAATGTTTAATAGATTGTTGGAGATATAAAGTTTTCTTAATACAAACGTAATTTTTAAAAGAAATCCAAATGCATCCCATAAGATCCCATTAGAGACTCTTCTGAGTTGCACGCACAAACAAAAAACAAGAGGCCCATGGGCCACATCGCTCACCTGAGCAACAATAGGCATGATAAAATCAGCTTAAGGATCCTCGACACCCCGTGACTTCTACTTTTTATGACAGTACGTCACAACATGGCGATTTTAGCGCATTGTAAAATAGTTTATATCGCCAAAATGTGTTGTCTATCTCTGTGGCGCAATGGGTGTTGCATCGGTCTACCAACCCGCAGGTCCCGAGTTCGAATACAGAAGGGACTTTTATTTTTCATGAACAGCGGTAAAATTTAAAAAGTTGATTTTTCACCCAAAATTGAAAATATTTTTGGTCATTTTCAAGTAGAACACATGCTAAAAGTATATTTCTTTAAGTAATTTAGAAGAATGGACTTGTATGCAGAACATTTCCCAGGTGTGTGGAGGACCCTTAATGGAGATCGACATAATACAAAATATCTGGACAATGTAGTAATACATGTAGATATTCTTATGTTTATAATCAAGTCCCTTTTTTGACAGGATGATTTTATATTCATATCACATGTTGAGCATCGCAGTTCTCAACAAGATCCTAGACAATTGTTTATACATGGGATATAAACCTACATCAAACTCTGAACCTCTTGTGAGGCCCAAGAATCGTCCAGGGGCAAAAGTCTTAACAATTTTAAAGAATCACAAATTGGCAAAATGTTTGCATATAAGTAAAACCATATATATTATAACATTTTAGTTTTTGTGAATTAAAAATGTTTTCCTTTGTAAAATTGGATCCTGAATGTGGCCCCACCCTACTCCTCAAGATTTTTATTTTAACGAATTTGAATCTACACTACCCAAGGTTGCTTTTACTAAAGTTACAGATTTTCTAGACAAATGGTTTTGTAGAAGATTTTTCTCCATATATTCCTATGTCAAAAATTTGTCTCCCTCCCCCCTCCCCGTTGTGACCCCATCCTACCCCCGGGGATCATGATTTGAACAAACTTAAATCTACCTAGTCCTTAGCTGATGATACTTCCACATAAGTTTCACCTTTCCTAGCTACTTAGTTTTAGAGATTTTAAAGATTTACTCTATATATTCCTATGTAAAAATTCGATCCCCATTGTGACCCCACCCTACCCCCAGGGGTCATGATTTTCACATCTTGATTCTACACTAGCTGAGGGTGCTTCCACATAAGTTTCAGCTTTCCTGGCTGATTAGTTTCTGAAAGGAAGATTTTTAAAGATTTACTCTATAAATTCCTATGTAAAAATTTGACCCCCCCCCCCATTGTGGCACCACCCTACACCCGGGGGTCATGCTTTTCAAAACTTTGAATCTACACTAGCTGAGGATGCTTCCACATAAGTTTCAGCTTTCCTGGCTGATTAGTTTCTGAGAAGAAGATTTCTTAAGATTTACTCTATATATTCCTATGTAAAAATTTGATCCCCCCCCATTGTGGCACCACCCTACTCCCAGGGGTCATGATTTGAACAAATTTGATTCTACACTAGCTGAGGGTGCTTCCACATAAGTTTCAGCTTTCCTGGCTGTTTAGTTTCTGAGAAGAAGATTTTAAAAGATTTACTCTATATATTCCTATGAAAAAATTCAACCCTTATTGTGGCCCCATCCAACCCACGGGGGTCATGATTTTCACAACTTTGATTCTACACTAGCTGAGGATGCTTCCACAAAAGTTTCAGCTTTCCTTGCTGATTAGTTTCTGAGAAGAAGATTTTTAAAGATTTACTCTATATATTCCTATGTAAAAATTTGACCCCCCCCCCCATTGTGGCACCACCCTACTCCCTGGGGTCATGATTTTCACAACTTTGATTCTTCACTAGCTGAGGATGCTTCCACATAAGTTTCAGCTTTCCTGGCTGATTAGTTTCTGATAAGAAGATTTTTAAAGATTTACTCTTTATATTCCTATGTAAAAATTCAACCCCCCATTGTGGCCCCATCCCACCCCCGGGGGTCATGATTTTCACAACTTTGATTCTACACTAGCTGAGGATGCTTCCACATAAGTTTCAGCTTTCCTGGCTGATTAGTTTCTGAGAAGAAGATTTTTAAAGATTTACTCTATATATTCCTATGTAAAAATTTGACCCCCCATTGTGGCACCACCCTACCCCCGGGGATCATGATTTTCACAATTTTGAATCTACACTAGCTGAGGATGCTTCCACATAAGTTTCAGCTTTCCTGGCTGATTAGTTTCTGAGAAGAAGATTTTTAAAGATTTACTCTATATATTCCTATGTAAAAATTTGAGCCCTCATTGTGGCACCACCCTACCCCCAGGGATCATGATTTTCACAACTTTGATTCTTCACTAGCTGAGGATGCTTCCACATAAGTTTCAGCTTTCCTGGCTGATTAGTTTCTGAGAAGAAGATTTTTAAAGATTTACTCTATATATTCCAATGTAAAAATTCAACCCCCCATTGTGGCCCCATCCCACCCCCGGGGGTCATGATTTTCATAACTTTGATTCTACACTAGCTGAGGATGCTTCCACATAAGTTTCAGCTTTCCTGGCTGATTAGTTTCTGAAAGGAAGATTTTTAAAGATTTACTCTATATATTCCTATGTAAAAATTTGACCCCCCATTGTGGCACCACCCTACCCCCGGGGGTCATGATTTTCACAATTTTGAATCTACACTAGCTGAGGATGCTTCCACATAAGTTTCAGCTTTCCTGGCCAAATGGTTCTTGAGAAGAAGATTTTTGAAAATTTCTCAAAATTTTCCAATAATTGCCAATTATCTCCCCTTTAAAAAGAGCTTGGTCCTTAATTTTCACAACTTTGAATCCCCTTTGCCTAAGAATGCTTTGTGGCAAGTTTGGTTGAAATCGGCCCAGTGGTTCTGGAGAAGATGTTGAAAATGTGAAAAGTTTACGGACAGACAGACAGACGGACAGACAGACGGACAGACAGACAGACAGACGGACGACAGACAAAATGTGATCAGAAAAGCTCACTTGAGCTTTCAGCTCAGGTGAGCTAAAAACCCCCAACAACCAAATAAGTCTATGAAAAAAGATAATATTGAACGTAGTCCTATATGAGATGGAAATTAAAAATGTCTTATCTGTAAACGTAATTTGTCAAATCCGATTAGATTTAATTGTCACAGGTTAAATTGTGAGACGTGCAAATTACTTGACGAGTAAAAATATATCTAAATGTTTCCGTAACATAATTGTGCGCTGTTCTTCACATCTGTTATCATAGCAATACTTTCCTCTTGAGAGACATTTTTAAACAACGCCAATTCCCCATTTTTAAAAGAAATCCAAATGCATCCTACAAGATCCCATTAGAGGTTCTTCTGAGTTGCACGTACAAATTAAAAACAAAACCAACAACTAAATAAGTCTATGAAAAAAGATAATATTGAACGTAGTCCTGTATGAGATAGAAATTAAAGATGGCTTATCTGTAAATAGAATTTGTCAAATCCGATTAGATTTAATTCTTACAAGTAAACTTGTGAGACGTGCAAATTACTTGACGAGTAAAAATACATCTAAATGTTTCGGTAACATAATTGTGCGCTGTTCTTCAAAAAACCACCCTTTGAGAAAAAAAGAGAAGAAACTATGATATTTATGTTTCAATGAAGAAAAAAAACTTACTTTATTATTTAAAGGACCATCAAATTTAATGAATGAGATTAAATGATTAATGAACAGCAATTAGTGCAAAACAAATAGATATACGAAAAGATATAAAAAACAATTTTAATCCAACGTACACTGAATAACGAAAAGTCATCTTTGCAAAACAAACAGTTGTAATCTACAAAAATCAAGATCAGTCATTTCATGCACAATGAAACAGCATATATGTACAAATTACAGCGTTATTTGCCAAATAAATTAGTATGAAATCAATATCAGCCGTTTCACAAGATACATGTAAATACTGTATACTGTAAAAACTTTGTCGAGAAAGTGGAGTGGATTAAAATCAGTATCGTCCATTTTAGACAATTGCTACTTTTACTTCGTACCCATCTAGGAATTTCTCCCACCTATCTCATTTTAAACAAATCTGACACATAATAATATGATTTCTTTCGAGAATATTTGTTTGATTCTAACCGATCCATTTTCGAGTACATCTAATTGGCTCCAATTATAAGGCGTTTTTGATGCATGTTCAAGACATGTCAACAAAGTCACAGGGGTTGTTGGAGATATAAAGTTTTCTTAGTACAAACTTTACTGACGAAAGTATACGAAAAAAAAATACTGATTGACTCAATCTAAACTATTTGCATCGTCACAAGCCACAAGTTTTATGTCTATTTGGGTTTTGGGAGTAGAATGGGCACACACCTTTGACTTTCGATGATAGATGATGAACTATTTTGTAAGAGGAAGATTTTTTGTCCAAATCTTTTGCACGTGGCTATATCATCTTTGAAAGAAATAAAGTAGAGAAGAATTTTGATTTCATTGCTTCAATGCTACGTAATGAGTTATCGTGCAAGTTCTGGGTAAACAATGTGAAATAATATCATGGTGATTCAATATCCTTTTTTATTGCTTAGTTTATCACGCATCCGTTTTCATAAACATTACTTTTAGCTTGCCAGGCATTTAAGCACAACGCCATGTCTGCCATTTTAAGAAATCAAAATGTATCCTATTTGATCCCATTACTTCCGATATTGCCATACGAAGTGAAACAAATAAATCTATGAAAGGCGTTGATTTTTAACGTTGTTCTGTTTCTCCTATACCAGGCCCTGAGGCTAGTATGTGCTCCACTGAGTACGACTTTAAAACATGTTTACATACATGTACTAGACTTCCTTTAATTAACTGTAAATTGTCCCAATATTCAAACAGAAGAAATGCATCGACGATCATACTTAATTTCTTTTCACAAATGTTCATTTAAATTAAATAAAATTTGGTGTCATAATAACATTTTTTATTTTTAAATTAGCATTAATTTTGTGGAAAGCTTCTAATATAAGACTTAGGAATATGAGGCCACCAGAACCCATCGTCCTTATATTCAAGCATTTATAATAATTAAATATTAAACCAAATAATTCATTTGACTTTACCTAGAAATGTTTATGTATTCGATATTTTAATTTGAAATAAATATAAATGATCATTAGGTAGGCGATGTTCCGTGGTCAGAATAATTGATATTTAGTAGATGAAGATCAAATACTGGTAGATGATTTTGGAAAGAAACCCCATCTTCCGGTATAAAAATTAAAATAAAACTTCTGGCCTATATTAAAAAAAAAAAAACACCTTGATCTCTGCAGCTAGTATTTAAGGTCACATAGGAAGTCAAAAGAGAACCTCGCGATTTAAAATATTGCCCTTGATCATGCTTCTTTAATTACTTATTGCTGGTTCCTGACTAGTTCTTATATTTTAAGCCAACATTGCTTTTTGTTAATTTTCAAAATATGTTTTGATTATTTTTTACGGTTTTGGTATTTCGAAAAATGAAACAAACCTTGTACAAAATTATTCTTATCATATTTTAAAGTATTTTTGACACCATAAAGGAAAAGCGATTGTTAAAAGACCATATTTTCGACAGACAATAGCTGCACGGGAACAAACCCTCTTCCTTTACTTTTCCCCTTTATAAATTTAGATATTTCATTGATGAAATGGTAAACTCTTTTCATTTATGAGATTGTACTCAAGAAAGTTTTATAATCTCGGGGCTAGATGTCAATTGAATAATATGACTTGTCTTTAAATTGAATTTGTCAAATCCTACGTAGATTTAATTCTATCAATGCATGGGGTTGACTGGTGAGAAGTGAGAATTACTTGACGAATAAAAATATATCTAAAATGATTTCGTGACTGAATTCCGTGCCGTCCTTCAAATAAACCCCTAAAGAAAATAATTTATAAAAAAACTGAACATCTATGTTTAAAAATGATGATAATCGTTTAAATCGTTATAAAATTACATAGCTAAATGTTGATACCCACAAATATGTTAAATTGATAGAAAGATACACTAAATTTTTCTAGGTAAGATGTGGTACTGAAAATATTGATCATATGTAGGATCATTTAAATTATCCTTTATATAACCCCCTGCAGTTTAAGTTTACATATTTACTCAAGATCGGCTGCATCCTCCTTCCATCACCACAAAGTTGTGTGTGATTCCAACCTAAGAATAAGACTCCAATTTTAATCTACGAATGTTTGATTAAAAAAATTCAAGCTTACGGAAACAGGGTTTTTATATTAAAATTTTGCATGGTGTCTTAAAACCCCAACTAGTGTTTTAATGCATTGCGCTCGATAGCTGACAACTCTGCTAAAAAAAACTCAATGTGCATTTTTTTAAAGATAAACACTCATCGAAATAGAAATGTCCTGATGTAGCAATATAATCTTAAGCAAATTGGAATTAATCATCCGAACGATTAAAGATTAAGGATTTGTAAAGTACACTTAATATTACGGCTATTCTCAAGATTCTTTAAAGACATCAGTCAATAGCCAAAACCCAATAATGGTAGTCGTTTTTGTACATATACAGAAACAGCTGCTAAATAACATCTTTCTTTTGGTAAATCTTTTACGGTTAAATTGCAATTCAATTACATGTACAAAAAAGGTTTACCACGTTTCTGGTTCAGTCTTCATTAAATAAATTCATAAAATCGAACAGCACACTTGAATCTACAATACATATTGATGTATTACAGTCCAAAAAGTTAAATCGGCAAGTAAGTAAATTTGTCTTAGCATGCCTTTACGGACAATGTAAAACAAACTGGCGTCATTTTTAAAACATCAAATGCAGTATTAAATGAAGATCGAGTTGTGCTGTTAACACAAACGGGCGGACGCCAAATAGCCAATGTAATGTAAGTAAGTCGGCATCTCATGCATATGGTTTGGCCCAAATAATGTTTTTGATGTCCGAAGAAGGTGTTAATACCAGTGAGCAGTGATCAAATACACACCGGTCAAGAAATCGTATCATCTGTTTATCAATAAGCACCAAAAATAAGGAAATACATGTAACAAACTTTTGGGGAAAAAAATAAAGCAATTTTATAATTTTATAACATATTTTATTTTATAAAACATTCTTACATGATTTTTATAATATGTATACTTAAATATATTAATGTACCGCAGTTTATTTTTACGTTATTTCATTTGATTTTTTTGTTTGTTTCTGTGTATGATCTAATTATAATATGCATCAAATTACGGAGTCCATTCTCCAAGCGTTGTGCATCTAGAGCGCTAACCACTCGGCCATCTTGGTAACAGTAACAAAGAAATGCTTAGTTTGAACAAACTTGAATCTCTATATAAACTTGTTGCAGTATAAAACATGATACGATATAATGTTTTTGATTTTTGAGAGCACATTTTGCTTATTTATCTGTCTCTGAAAAACAGCCCGACCCTTCATTCGAATAAAACTCAAACGGGAATGGTCACGAGTTGAATTAATTTTTTATTGTTTGTTTTCCCATTTTATGTTAACAATGCATTACAAAGGTATTTCTTTTAAAGGGCTCGATGGTCGTGGTCATTTTTAGACTGTATTTTTCTTCTTTAGAAGAAGAACTCTACATAAATATATCTGTATTTAACTATCTCTATGTAAACACACAAAAACGGGCACAAGTCTTGTTTACATACCAAAAAGTATGAGGTCTGTAACTTTAGAACTGACGTTCGAATTCTTGCTGACCATTTGAATGCCCCGATTAGGCATTGTGGGGATTAAAAATGGGTAAATAAAATAGTAAATGTTCTGCTTAAGATGCGCCTTAAAAAAAAGGCATACTCTTAGAATTAGCCATGAACCTTTTCCTTTTATCCTGAAATGGTTATTACTTCCGTTCTGTTACTGCGTCAACTCGCGTCCTACTCGTTAAACATGTTATTTTTTGTACAAATTGACAATAACTGTTGGAACTGAAATAGAGAAAATCCCTCAATTAAAAAAAATATACATTTATAGTTATGTAATCGCGTATGAAAATATTGAGTGTTTAATCTCCAAGTGTGTCCGTGTAACAAAGCCATTTTATACGTCTGCTCCTTCTCAAATTTTAATTAGCTATTTCTTGAAAGAGATTGAAATGAGTAAAGGAACGAGTTTCAAACCTTCCTTTGATCAAAACAATTACATAATTTTATCAACGATCCCAAACCTTTAAAATAGGTTTTGTGTTGAATGTATGTCGTTTGTTTTCTGACTGTTATTAGTTTAATCAAAATTTTTTTAATTCTATAAATTGCAAGTAGAATTGCATGAACGATAATTACAGAAAAGATATCGGGAAATGGTTTGAATCAATCTATTAAGATACATTTTTTTCATTTCAGATGAAGGTCGAGTGGATGTTTTTAATTTCCTTTATTTTATGTAAGTAAATTTCTTTTCTATGAATTTGTATGAATTCTAATTAATGGGTTCATTACTAATATCATTTCAGGATTTTCTTCTTCTTTTTTTTTAAAATTAATCTTAGATTTTTTCCTTGAATAGAGGTTATTTTATGATCCTAAAGATCCTTAACTATATTGCAGAAATTTGGAAAGGTTTTTTAATTGGAATTTGTTTGGCATGATAATAATACGTAAAAGTTGTTTGCATAAGTATTATCAGCAAATTTCCTTTACCGAAAGACTTTTTAAAAAATTTATCTAAATATAAACGTTTTTGCGCAAAGTTACAACAAAAATGATGAGAAATGAAAGAACCAATTAAATTTCTTTACTTAGAAAATCATTACCAATTGTGTTGTAGTCAAGAAGTCAAGCTGTCTTGAAAAAAATAGTGTACATGTATATACCATTTAGACGAATTGATGTTTAAGGACAACTCTGAGTGACTTTTGAAATTCAGTCCTTGAAAGGGCTAGATCGCCAAGCGATTTAAAATAAAAATGTTTCTTCAAGAAAATTGTGTTTACTACTTGGAGTTAAACTACAAGTATTTCAAGGATATAAAAAGTTAATTATGCCTGAGTTTATTATTATATAATGTGTAACGCTGATTGAAAAGTAAACTTGTAATTACCACTGTGCCGGATAATTATACCAGTGCCAAAGTGGCATTTTTGCACCCGTGTAAGGTGCATGTATAGAAAATTTTAAATGTGTCATGATAAACTGTTTCTTAGAGTTTATAACCACTTTAAATTTGTTATTGATGTATCTCATCTGTCAGGTGAAATATTTGCCTTTAACAAATAAATTCCTACAAGAAAAAAACTTTTCCCATAAAAAAAAAAATCCTTTAGGAGAATTGGAATTTCCTACCGGGAAAAAGGACTTCCTTTAGCAATTTAAATTATGATAGGATTTGAATAAAACTACCGTAGGAATTTAAAATCTGAGAGTAAATCTCAATTTCCTATAGGAAACTACCTGTCTGATTTAAATTCCTGTAGGAAATACTTTTCTCCTATAGGAAGTACAATTCCTGTAGGATTTTTAGAAAATCATAAAGTATTTTAAATATTTCCTAAAGGAAAGTTATTAAATATCTCGAATACCTCACCTGTCAGGTGAGACACTAAAAACAAAAGTGGTTAGAAATAATTATACTCTCTAGGCAGTGGTCTATTATTTGGTATATATGGATTTATACGAAACTGCACCTTAAGCGGGTGCACAAATGTCACACTGGCACTGGCATAATTATCCGGTATGTAGTGTTAATTAACACTCAACAAATTATTGGTTTAAACATGCACACCAAGTACATAAATGCTTTAATTATTTTAGTTCCATGTACAATGACATACATTACCTTTGAGGTCAAGTTGAAACACGTGGATGGATCTCTACACGAATACGATATATATATATATATATATATATATATATATATATATATATATATATATATATATATATATATATATATATATATATATATTGCCACCACTAGCTTCAAAGAATGTTTACCTTTATATAGTAGTAGCTGTCTTGGGCTCTATTGAGTGTCCTTATTATTACCTTTAATTAACCCACCTAAAGTTTCCGATAATTCGATAAGTCAATTACTACAAAGAAATGGATGTCATGAAAACAAAGAAGTATGTTGTAATAGTTCAAAAGAAACCCAATTTCTTTGTGTTTTGAGAAATTGTGCCACGGATTATGTAAATTGTTCTGCTATACATGCAGCTAGCCATTATATACAGTTAAATCAATATTAAGTCGGGTACATAAAATTGATCAAATAATTTAATATGTTACATAGATAAAACTGGTAAAACACACTTCAGATAAATATTTAATCATGTCATGCAGTTGGCGTTTAGATGTTTACCTGTTTTAACCGCTTTCAACTAGGTCTTAATTTGTTATTTAAGGCTAAACCGTTGAGTTATGGGGGTTTATAATAATAGCGTGAATGCAACCCCCGGTAGAAATATTAACACATCTCTTAAATTTGCATTTAATCGTGTAAATTTATATTTTCCTATTGTTTATGATGAAAAATTTACAGAAGCCCTTTAAGATAATAAAAAGATTTCAAATTGATACATGTATCACAAATTCGGAATTCATTTTAACAAATTCAGTATGTTAACATATACGTTTCCACATTTGTTGAAATAGTTATGACGAATTAAATCTGTTGATCAAAATTTGCTTCTTTCGAAATAACTAAATTTAATTTGATTAATTTAAATTCGTTATAATAGCTTTCAAAATATATTAAATCAAATTGTTATAGTACAGAAGCTTATTTAGGATCTTTAATAAATGTTTTTTTTTATATTTTATATAACACATTTTCAAATTGGTTTAAACAAACTAGATTATTATAAAATGGTTTTTTTAATGTTTCTTTTTTCCAAATTTGTTGAATTCGTGTTTTAAAAAATATTCAGCCATAACAAATTAAAATAATTTGTTGACTTTCGATTCTAGAATTTTAAAATGAAATTGAATTAGATAAAATGATTTATAGTATTGAATGTTTAAAATTGTTCTTTCGTTTTCACAGATTAAAAAGTTATCTTATTTATCTAAGAATCTAATAACGTTACGTACTAGCAGTAGTTGATCAGATTAACATACAGTCAAACATCGTTATCTCGAAGTATAGACTAATATACTTAGAGTATATTAAAGCAATATCAGCTGTATTTTTAGAATTTTATTTTGTAGCAAAAACCGGCTTGTATGCTAGGTCTGCATGTAACTTAAAGTTTTCAAATCATTAATTTTTGTCAGAAGAAAGGTTTCTCTTCTAAGGAATATATAGCAGTTCAATTTTTGTACAGAACGACAATAATTCAATTTTCCTACAAGTAAGGCTTTTTAACGGCTTTTCCAACAAAAATAAAGCGAAGAGAAATTCTAAAAACCATGTTATTCTTTGTAATTTTAGTAGAAAACAACATTTTCGTAAAAAAAAAATTCAGCATGAAAATTGCAGCTCATATTGCTTTAAGTGGTTGGGACTTGCAAATCACTTCGACATATCCATCGTATTCGAGATATCGGTGTTTGAGATACCGAACTTCAACTGTATTTTGGATATGATAATTAAAACAATATACAAGTAGTTTATCCCCATGGACTAGAACTATTACTTTTTAAAATAAATTATTGTTTTTGTTCCATACAAACTAATATTAGATTACATTAATAGATTAAGCTATTATAAATTTGATACACATGTACACTTCACTAACACACAAGTACGTAATACATTCTTCAACATCTGTGGTAAGTGGTTACTTTGCTTTAGGAAAGAAAAAAAGAAGAAAAAAATTGAGAAAAAAAAATGATAACATAAATGAGACTATTCTAAAATATTTTCCCATGAAAACCATAATTTTTCAAAATTGTGCAGCTTTTGTTTTTTGATAGCTTTTCTATATTTTAATTTTAAGTGCCTGGGTAATAAAAAAAAATTAGGCATTTTATTTTGCACTAATGATAAAAAAGTATATGATTGTTCAGCATGTAAAATAAGAATTATTATATTCGATGCATTAATTCGATGCATTAATATCAACTCTTTCAGAAGTCTTTCTCTATATATGAAGACTTAAATCAATCCACAAAGTTTGTATTTTATCACAAGAAATGAAAACATGTATTATTGTTTCAACATTTTCCATAAAAAAACAACAACAATCAGAAGTTTTAATGTTAATTTTATTTAGGTATTTTTCAACAGAAAAAAATTTATGCAAAATTCGAAATTGTAACCACTGGACAGAAGAATCAGATTAAGTTGTAAAACAAATTTTAAAATCATCTTGCATTGATACTGTGTCTACTCCATATGGCACAAGCTCTGCTTCCCACTTACTGATTGAGATTGGAATAACCTCATTTTTATTTTTAAAGATTATAAAAGACTTTTTAACATTTTTCAGTAAATATTAGAGGTTCAAAATTAAGGGTCCATATAGATTAGGAAGTCTTTTGACCGAAGACCTATTTATTGACAATAGTTTTATATATTTTGAAATACATGTAGCTGTTACAATGCTATTGCATTGCATCTCACAACTGGCAGTGTTATGTTCAAACCAAACCAAACTGAAACAACTGTCAGTTGGATTATATATGTTTTTAAAAACTCCAAAGACCCAAAGTTTGCAATCTTCATAAAAAAAATCTTGCACAACCTTTATTCCTTTTTCATACCAGTATTTAATAAAAACTGGCATGTTATCCACTTTTATATTATAATTATACCACACTGGAATGTAATGAAATCTGTTTTTAAAATTCGTATAGTAAGTACAAAATAATATATGTAGTTAAGAAAATAGTATGGAATAGTAGTTAGTAATTTTCTAACGTAAAAGATTTTATATAACAAGTCCAAGATATTACAACATCTTTCCAAAAATCATTGTTTTCTTTCAACAAACTTTAAGAACAAAACTGTCTCCAAAATCATACAATATATGTTAAATACATCTCCACTGACAGCATAAAATATAATTATCCATCAATGGTTTATGTAAACTACTTAACCTTTTAATCCATGGACATTTGAGAGATGTAATAATTTTCTAACATCCACCATTTTCATAACCCCTGACAAGTAGTCTTGTGTTCGAAGAGGCCTTTAAACGTTGTCTCCTTAAACTATAATTATTTGTAGTATTTTAATTTTTTAGGGTAAGATCATCCATTGCAGATAAATGTTTAGCTATACTGCAAACCTCAAATACGATTTCATACAAAATAACCAAATATCACATATTCAAGTTATTCTTTTAATAAACAAATTTTAAAATCTTCATCTGTTAAAACGAGTTCAATATATTTGATATAACAGACTGATTAATCATAACAAATTAAAGTCTTTTAAAAAGAAATTTGCAAAAACTCAGAAATATATTGGGTACGTTCTAAATGGATTTCCGTATGAACCGGTGTAACCGGCTTTGTCAGTGGTTATAGGAACATGATTTGACTTTTAAAGAAATGGGGAGATCCAGATCTACTAAGCCTACTTGTATCACGCCAACAAGTCATGTTCTATTTCCAGGGACATATTTGGATATCCAAGCGGAAGCGGCTACGTGTCCAAGTTACTGTGACAATGGCGGCACCTGCACTCCGACTGGCTATTTAACGGCCAGATGTGACTGTACTATAGGATTCACTGGTGCCCGGTGTAAGCAAAGTAAGGCGATATACCATCTGTAACAGAAACAAACACATAATACTAAATCAGGTTTTTTTTATATAGTTTTCATTAGTAAAGATTTTGAGTTAAATGAAAATCCACATAAAATATTCTGATGTACATAAAATAGCATCATTATATCAAGCAATAAATGAATTTATAGCCTATATTTTGACGAGAGAGAGAGAGAGAGAGAGAGAGAGAGAGAGAGAGAGAGAGGGTGGGTGGGTGAGAGAGAAGGGAGGAATTTCGAAAATCTTGGACTAGTAGGATGCTAAGAGAAAAAAAAGGAATGGGTCGAGATTAAAAGTTCTTTTGAGAATTTTTTTACATTAGAAATGTAAATTTTTACAGACGGCATGACAACATTACGAGAAGAGATTGAAGCACGTAGCAGTTTTAATGCTGATGAAGCTAAAGCGTACACAGAAAAGGCACTGGCTATAATTCAAGATCATATGCAGCTAAACTTTGAATTGGGGATTTCAATGGTATGTTGTCTCTCCCCTCCCTCTCTCTTTAGCATAGGGCATTATAATATTGCTGAATACAGATTTCATTTTTAAATCATATTTAGGACTATAAAACATGGCAATCTTAATCTTTAATGAGTTTTTAATCTGCAGAAAGAGATGAACACCATACTGTTATTAATCTCTTACATGATGGATTCGGTGGCAGAGAGTCAAAAAGAATCAGGCGGCTTAGATATGTTTCCATTAACAGAAGGTCTCTCTCTCTCTCTCTCTCTCTCTCTCTCTCTCTCTCTCTCTCTCTCTCTCTCTCTCTCTCTCTAAAACGCTGCCGCCTGTTATACTGGGATTTTATTATTGTAACAGCGCTTACTGCAATAAATGTCCTCGATATTTACTCAAACACCCAAATGACTAATATCACGTACATCCGCGAGATTTGAGCCCTTAATTCACAGATTTGACTGTATGAGAGTAAATCAAACTTGACTGGTGTTTATCGATACACTTTAGAATAAAGAATTGCCAAAATTTCGTCCAAAAACTTTAATGAAAACAACTTAAGATTTAAGGAGACATTGAATACATCAACATTGTGACGTACTTTCTTTTGGAATAAAAAATGGAATTAAATTCGACGATACGTAGATTTCTTTTGATTCACAGCAAGATGTCAAATAGCGTAGTAAAAGGTTCAAACGTAAGCAACCAATCGGTTAGTCATGAGTTTGAGACTAAAGTATAAGATTACAATTTTTACCTTGTTAAGATTTTATGACATTTTATTTATTCTATGGTAAATATTGTATAGTGAGATCAGAACATTTCAAAAAATAATAATATTTTGATTATGATGAACTTTCACCCACATTAATATTCCAAGGTGTCCAATATCGCCTGAGATATTTTACAAACGTTGGCTTTCAACATAATATTTATCAGTTGTGGTTTTTGCTTGCCTAAAACATCTAATGTAATGAACATTTAACGCTATTTAAGGATTTAATTCAATATTTATTAGTTTTATACGATATAAAATGGTTTGGGACAGTTTACGCTTTATAAAAATATTAATTATTAAAAAATTATTTATTAAAAAAGCGTAAACTTTTCCAAACCATTTTATATCGTATAAAACTAATAAATATTTGAATTCATTCCTTAAAATTTAATTTTTTGCTATTAACTGTAGATAAAACGGTGATTTGACCCTTAAAATGACATCAAATTGTACAAAATTCAAACGTAACGTCAAGCGGATTGATACATTTTTTGACGTTACTCTTACTATGACGTAGGCAACATTCTTTATACGATATAAAATAATTTTTTAGCCAATCAGAAAGCGCGTTACAACCAAAATTAAATTATTATAATAAATTATTGTTTAATTCGAAAATAATAGATTATGTGACAGTCCTTTCGTATATTGTAACGATTCTCAACACCAAGGGATGTGAAGTGGGACAAATAGCTAACTGCACGCTGAACCAAACAGAGGTACATAACAAGTTTAAATCACAACACATTGGTTTTGACTGTAAAGTTTTATTTGCAATAAAAGTTTTTCTTCGTAAATGAATAAAATACCGTAAGCAAATTTGAATTTTCTCGTTGTGGTTAAAACAAGTCTTTTAATGTACCGTGGAATCATTTAAATTCGTGCGGGCCAATTTTGGTTGATTGTTTAAATTTTAGAGGTTCGTGGGGACGTTATTTCGTGATTTATCTTATGCCTAAAAAAGGAAATATGACTAAATTATCCTAATTTAATAATTCGTGGAGGATGTTAATTCGTGGATGAGAGACGAAAATTGAGCCACTACGAAATTTAATGATTTCACAGTATTCTGAATTTGTGTTAGATGAATATCTCAAGAGCTTAAGCGAACATTAGTTTCAGCTATCCAGTTTATCACTGTTAAATTGCGAAGTTATGTCCTAGTGAATTATAGTAGGTGTAGAGTTATAAGTATGGAAAAAAGAAATAAATTGTACAACTTCTTTCATATTTTATTTCAGTACGCTTCTATCCTTGAAAAAGCGGAGGAAAACATATATAAAATCACCAATATATTACTGAAATCAAAATCTAAAGAAAATGATAAATTTGGAGGTGGTGAAGCACAGACTTCTAAGATAACAATTGACAGGATGGACTTGGTTTCTTTGACTGTTCTCAAAGCAAAAGGAAAAGACTTGCCTTTTGAATTTCCTTCCACATATGGTTCGGTTATTTTACCATATTTTGAAACTTTTCAAGATACCATAGGAGGGGAAGAAATATGTGTTAATGTGAGTGAAATATTTTCTTTTTTACTTATAAATTCTTGTATGCTTCAAGAATGCATTTTAAAATCATTAACCTTGTTTTTTTTTATTAAAAAATTTAAGAAACTTTATAATGTTTAATTTTATTTCCATTTTTAGGTTTTGACATACGTAAGCAGTCCTTATGGTTATGTAAACAATACTAATGCTGTGGATTCTGGAATCATAAAAGTTGTTATCACGGACAAAAAAGGAAACAAGACCAATTTAAATGATATGGATGATCCTGTGGATATGACAGTTGATATGTCAAAGGTATGGCGGCAGTATATTTCAATGGCATTGAAATGATCTATTATTAATATTCATTATAGGAACTCATATCATTTATAACAAATAAAACATTAGAAGTGTACTCTCGCTTGTCACAATCCACTTGTAACAGCAATAATTATTGCTTGTCATAAGTTTTTTCATTGGCTAAAGACGAGAGCCGTCGACACAATACGAGCACCCAGGTGCCAAGCGGCGACGAAAATTCAATGCCGAGTTGAGATATTTCAAAAATTTGAATTTCTCGATTGTTCAGTACCATAGAGTTTAGGCAAAGCGTAATTTACGATGGTCTTACGTTTTAAATGAGGAAAACCCTTTAAAATGTCTTTTAAAGACACGCGAGATCGTAATGTTTCCGAGATTGGTGAATATTTGATGGATCGCCTCAGTCCATGGATGGTATTTTAAGAGAACTTGATTATTTTGCATACATGTTGGTCTAAAAATAATTTCTCTAAAACTAAGTGTAGAATACTTGCAACAGTTTGCGAAAGAAATTTACAGTTATTTATGGGGAAGCAAGGTCCATAGAGTAAAGAAAAACATTATAATTCAAGATTTCAGAATTAGGATAAAAAAAAGAAACCCTATGGGAAAAAGGTTTAGACTTTATTATCAATAAATGCAATAAGATAAATAACAACTTTTGGAAAGAAGTTATATTAGACTGGGTTAGAATTGTTAAGTCATAGCCAAAATGATATAAAAGTGCTTAATGAACATGTATGGTTTATCCTAACATTATAATTAATAACTCATCAATTTTTATTAAAAGTTATTTTAACTCCGGTCATAAATTTATTAGGGATTTGATGACAGACGAAGGCAGTTTTGTAAGTCTTGAAACTCTCTCAAACTCAAATGTTAAGACATTTTTTTTAAATATATGGGTTTGAAAGAGGCAGTTTATGAGAGATTGAAAGCCGCAAATAATAATAAGGTAGAATATGGACCATTTATTCCAAACTCCCTAAATATTTTTTACAAACAAAACAAAGGATGTAAGGATATGTACTGTGTACTCATCAATAACAAAAAAAAAAAAGATTCAATTCCTTCAATAAAGAAGTAGACAAATACTGGATTTGTGTATACAGAAATAGAATGGAAAACATTTTTGAACTCCCATTTAAAACTTCAAAAGAATCCAAATTTCAATGGTTGCAATTCTAGATTTTACATAGGATTTTGCCAACAAAGGAATTCCATTTTAAACGCAATATAATTGATTCACCAGCATGCTCCTTCTGTAATCAAGATATAGAAACTATAGAACATTTATTTGTTGACTGTTTTCATGTCAGAGATATATGGCACTACTTTGAAGAATGGTTAAGAAGCAAGTTTAATTTTTTTATGACATTTGATAAACAAACTATACTTTTTGGTAAATTCAAAAAAAGAAATATGTATAGACTACAAAACTTATTGATCCTTACAGTGAAACAATTTATTTTTGCCAGTAAATATAAGAATGTCCCAAAACTTTCTATGCTCATGTTAAAACGAACTGTCACTGATAGATTACATATTGAGAAACTAATGTTGCTTAAGAATTGTAAATTTGCTGAGTATGAAAAGCATTGGCAAACTATTTGTGATATGTTATAAAATGTGTTTACAAAAGCTGCAAGGAAATTGCAAGCCAATTTTTGCAAATGCAATTGTAAGTTTATTACTATTTACTTATAATTACACATATATATGACTTTTTGAAAGCTAGTGTTCCCCTCTCTTTACCTCCCCCCAAACTAAATATATTCAAACTTAATAAAATAACTTAGATAAATAGTCAATTAAAGAAATTATTTGACAGTGTTTGTGTGTATATATGTCTGTTTGTCGGTGTATATACATGTCTGTACATCTGCATGGTTATCTACGGTAATGTGACTGTGTATGTATATATATATATATATATATATATATATATATATATATATATATATATATATATATATATATATATGTCTTAAATGAAGTGAATATGTGAGGTGTATGCAGTATAATGCACTGTAATCTAACTATATGTGAAGATACGAACTTGTACATGAAATTTTGAATAATAAAAAAAATAACGATTTTTGTGAACAGTAAAATCTTAAAACAGTAAAACCACGAGGTGGCAGTGTTTATTGTTTCCTGGCGGTTTTCTAGGTCTTCTCAGACTCCAGCTCTTGGAAGGACATGGAAAAACTGTCAGATGGCCGCTCAATGGTAGTTGCCTACCTCAACACAACCTACGAAGCATACGTGGTAGAGTTTGACATACAGTCTCTGATGAAATGTACAATCTACGGGACGTTCGGATACACGGGGTATCCAACGCATATCAAACACGACATAGCTATTAAGACAAAGGGATTGAACCAAATCCTGCAGCAGAAACCCACCGACCTGCCGATAACATTCAACAACCAGAAGTTACAAATGACAGTGTACAATACTAAGTTGTCTCTTGGTGGAACCTTGGATCCATTAGTTTTAACACTGAGTTGCGAAGGTTGGCAAATAGTTACTAGATTAATTTCTTATGCATATCGAGTGATTATGAGAGGTATTTTTACATATACCGGTATATAACTTATATAATTGTTAAGGATTACGTTTTTTGAGGGGCGCAAATATCCCACTATTAGGAACGAAAAACTGTCAATTGCACATGGTATTGTAGCTATTAACTAGATCAATGAGCCATTTTCCAAGCTAGTGTACTCCGATTGATAATTAAAAAATCCGTTAAAATTGCCCACCCTTAACAATTTTTTTTATTTTGAAATTAAAACAAATAATAAAACAATTTAGAGGGTAAAAAACAGTAAAAAAAAAATAGATAGCTTCAATTATTAAATATTTTAAGAAATGTTTTGAACTTCAAAGTTTGAATTAAATTATTTCGCAATATCTTCCATCACTTTTCTAACTTTATCCCATTTTGAATGAGTATTACACAAAACTCTGACAAATTTGAGCTCCAAACCATCAAAACAACATATATGTTGTTGATATTGAAATTATCGAGGTCAAAGGTAACACTTTTGAGATATATCATACAAAATTGATTTTGTGGTTTTTTTTTTTTTAGGTATTTTCTTAAGAGTGTCATTAATTAATTTAATATAATACACAGATAATACAAACAAAAATGTAAAAGGATATGACAAAACACATAGCAACTAAACTTTTTCGATCATTATGCTACAAAAAGAAAATGAAAAATTCAGTCCAAATTTTCTCTGTTTCAATATGAATCTATCATCTTCATCAAACAAACAAAAACATGGATAGTTGTATCGATATTTGTTTATAACATTGGTATTTTGTGTTTTAAAAATAAATTTTGACTTTAGATATTTAACTTTTTAAAACTTTTTTTTAAACCTTGAGTAAAAGTAATTCTTAATCAGTTTTGGTTTTAGGGTAGTTTTTTTCCTTGTAGAAGGAATTAAACAGAAGACAATTTCAATTGCACAATAAATATGATGATTGAACATTACACTTTTTCAGATGACATATCAAAGCGTAAGAAACGACAAGCAGGTAATCTCCTTTTATTAAAGCAATTTTTATTTATTGCATAATTGTAAATAAGTTATTTACAGTTTAAATGACAAAATAATAGTTTATTTTATAAACTTCTGTTTGTTATATATTAAGCGCGAAAATAAGTATATATACGCTCTGGTTCAAGCAACACTTTTGACGTCCAGTACGAAAAAAATGCTATTTAATTCACTTTACAATTTTTTCTATTGAATTTGGTTTAATTATATTCATCATTAACGTTTTAATTACAAGTAGAGTTATCGTAATAGCTTCCTTTTGCAGAAAAATAAAATTTTCAAATAGTAGTTAATTGCTTTAATCTTCATTATAGTCAAAAGCATTACTTTCCACAATATTCTTTGCATGTGTTCCTAAACTATAATATATTGTACTCGTCAAGCCACTGTTCACAAAGCACGAATTCAGGAGATAGCTGTGTATGGATTGAATGGTGCTATCTGGGAGAAACCTCCATATGCAAAGGTAATATATCATAGATATGAATAGACTAATGCCACTTTTCAATTAAAACAAAATATTTTTTAGCTTTTAACACATTATCGTGTTATTACTAGAATGTGACTCAGGTTTTGTGGATTTCGTTGGTACCATTCAAAAACGAACGAACATATTCTTCAACAGTTCATAGAACACAACCTAATACATGTACATTATACGTACAAGCGTATGCACGAGCCTTAAACAATTTAACAATCTACGAAAATCGCCAGCCCATCCCCCACGAAATCAGATGATGCCATTTTGATTACGTTTTTCAGCTAAACAAGGCAGAGGGAAATTTTGTCAAGTTCAAGAGTACTTTTTTTGGTACGTTTGCAACCAACGGCCTGTTTTTGCCTCCGACCTCAATCGATTTCGATTCTCTGTTTGCAAACTTTCTGGATCGACTGTTATCAACTCCTCATGTCTTGGCTACGTTCATCGTGTTGTTTACACTGCTGATAGTGCTAACAGTGGTTCTGAGACGAAAAGATAAAAGGGATCTTTTCATGGTTAGTGATATTAAATATTTTAAAAATAAAAACGCAGCTCGTTGTTATTGACATAGTACCGTGACTTTTAAGTTAATAAAAATTGTAAAACTTATTATTTAATCTGCTGATTTGATGAGTATACATTTAACATTATAGCTTTGTCTGCATTATTCCTCATTTAGCTTTTGAACTTTCAATTTTGAAAAGGAAACCTAAAAAATTGTTCACGATATTGATAACCTCTTAATTTTAAGTCAACATTACAGTGCAGAAATTGCCAAAAAGTAGTTTGTACTGGTAATTGGTATTGAATGATTTCTTTATTGATAGAGTTCACTATCTATTAAAAGGAGAGCTTTTTGTCAAATTCAAACATGTATTAACTTGTATGTATATTTCAATTAACAGTGGGAGTTCCTGCACTTGATTGACAACAAAACAGGCGAGGATCATCGTTACTGTATTTCTGTGTTTACGGCAATTAGGTCCTCCAGATACGTCACCTCTACCCCATACTTCAAGATAGACGGAAAGCTAGCCTCTACAGGGGAACGCATTTTATGTGATGGAAAGAGAATTGTTCGTTCAATTAACTTCATCTTTTTTTTGGGGGGGGGGGGGGGAATAAAACTATTTTGCCTCAAAATATACATTAAGATTAAACGTCTAATGTCACGATTGTATCTAATGCGATACTACATAATTATACTTTAATTCATTTAAATATTTATTTGTTTTTAAGAATTTTGGAAGTGGCACATGCAGCAATTTTATCATGACGACACCATCGTACCTGGGTAAACTAAAAAAGTTAACCTTGTGGATTGATAATAAAGGGAGTTCCCCGGATTGGATGGTGTCTAAAGTTCTCATCGTCGATCTAAAAACAGATGAAAAGTATGCATTTATACGGCAAGAAAATAACATTTTAAAAATATATCTAATGTTCTTTAACTTTCATAATACAGCAAGACAGAATGGTATATGTACCAAAGAAAACCTGATACATGTAAGATTAGGGGACGTCCAGTAATATAGAAAAGAGAATAGAAAATGAAAGAAGTCTTTCTAAAAAAAAAAAGGCATTATCTTTTCTTACTTGATATGAAGGGGCCACGAATAGAAGGTGTAATTTGACAGAAT
The DNA here is from genome assembly GCA_020458035.1 of Magallana ariakensis. Lineage (NCBI taxonomy): Eukaryota > Metazoa > Mollusca > Bivalvia > Ostreida > Ostreidae > Magallana > Magallana ariakensis. The sequence continues at coordinate 54,055,850 of CM035814.1, read as the reverse complement.
TAAATATTGTTCTGTTTACTATAGAGTTTGTGAAAATAATGTAGTAAACAATTAAATAGATTTTTAAAATTACCCCGTACCCTTTACATCACAAAACCTAAGACAGTTGCCTTCTCTTATTAAAGACAAACCCGATATCTTATGATTAAATGAACCAAACTTACATACATACTGCTAATTTGTGTCAGGTTCGTGTTCCTGTGTGGCGATTGGTTATCTGAAAGATATGGCAAATGTGAGACCTGGGCAGCGATGGTACCCCTTTCAAATGAAGATCTGAACTCGGAAACCATCTTTAACGACGCCGGTCGGAAAGGACTCTTTGATGATCATCTCTGGTTTTCCATTTCAACAAGACCGAATTACAGTAGATTTACCAGGGTCCAGCGATTATGGTGTTTAGTGGCATTGCTCTTTCTGTCCATGATATCGTCTGCCATGTGGTTCAATCAAGAGCCTTCGAAAGACACTATGACAGAAGAGGAAATTGAAGCTAATAGTGTGCAGTCCATCAAACTCGGGCCCTTTTCTTTGAACTACAAACAGATCTATGTTGGGTTCATGTCATCAGTCATAACTTTCCTACCATCTATCGTTATCGTCGCCATTTTCAAAAACCGCAAGATAAAAGGAGAGAGATGCCATGAATATATTGAAGATGATAACAAGAACAAAGATCCAAAAATAAAGACACGCTGTATGTTGCCTTGGTGGACTGTCTACGTTGCTTACACGCTAATAGTTTTATGTATCTTGGTACCGGGGTTTTTTACGTTTCTGTATTCTTTAGAGTTTGGACCAGAAAAAACGAATAACTGGATGCTCTCTTTTGTCTTTGGAACTGCCCTAGGAGTCTTGATACTTGAACCATTAAAGGTAAAAAGATATAATTAAATACTTTGTATAAGTGGAACACATTAAAAAAATGAATGTCTTTAAAATGCTGCATGTTATTTAATTTGTATCACGTTAAACGTTTGATTACACGTAACTATTCAGATAAGATATTTTATTTCGTTTTAGGTTCTCGTACTAGCTGTTATTGTATGCTGTTGCCTTTCAAAATCGACCGAAAGACTTTCAGACTTAGGTGATAACTACAAAATAAAAAATGGTAAGGCAAAAAATGAATTAGCAAATAAACAAACCTTGATCAAAATATTCCTGCATGAAAAATCTTAACTCGAACTAAGAAAATAAGAAATATATTTATTCATTTTTTCACATTTGTAATTTCCAAATTGCTTTGAAGTTCATTCTATAAGTAGGCCTTTTCTTTCGGCAATGTTAAATAGGGAAAAAATTAATTGAAACGCAATAAAAAAAATAAATCAATTGCAGAGGATGAGAGCATGATCAACACAAAAGTAACCTACTTTCCATGTCCCAGCGCAAGTGACCATGAAATAGAAAACCAGAGAAGAAAGAGGCTTTCTAAATTAGACAATGAACTTGCTCAACACGTAAAGGCCTGGGTTTTATGTGCTGCATACGTCATCTTATTAGCCGTTATTTGCTCACACAACATCACAACAGAAGCTTTTAGGCAAAATGAAGCACTGAAATTGTCCGTTAATGATCAATTTCAGGTATATTTTTAAGATTTATTAGTATATTTGCTTTAAATTTCATTTTTAAAATAGATATATTACAATAGCCATTTTATATTTCACATATTTTATTCCGTGTTTATCCTAGCCAAATACCACTGATGACATATGGACGTGGGTTTTTAACGACTACATTCCAATGGTATGGCCTAAATGGTACACCAACCAACAACTTAGGACGGCTTATGAACAAAAATTTACATATTATGGTTATGACTATCGGATGTCTCTCATACAAATCCGTCAAGTTCGTTCTGGTGGTAAGCACTTAAAATACATTCATTATATATCGTTTGGAAAAATGAAACCATATTTTATAGTTAATCTCTTTTCTACCTTTCCAGTAAAGAGAAAATAATATAAGTTTTTTATCCGTAAAATTATAATGAAAAGTCTAATTTCAGGAAACTGTACTGGACCTGATGTTATGATTGAGACTGTATCAAAATGTACTAATGGATACGAAATTGCAACAGAATCTGTCAGTAACTTTTGTCCAGGTAAATACATAAACTAGTAAAATTAAATTCATGACAAAATTTATTTTTATTGAAAAGCAAAGATTCCAATGTAAGACCAATTATAACTTGAACATTTCTGCATTTAGGATGGGAAACTTTTAATTCCTCGTGTTTTGATGAAAACGAGCTTACAGACTACAGCTTTCTGTACAAGACCGCAAAAGATACAAAAGGGCACACGTACTTCGGAAAATACGCTGTGTATGGAGAAGGCGGGTATATGATGCAGTTAGGACCAAAACAATCCCTTGTCATAACAATGGTAGAAAGATTGAGAACAGAATCGTGGATTGATGGAGATACAAGAGCAGTGTTCTTCGACTTAAACACATTCAATGCCAACAGTCGGTTGTTTAGCCATCTAAAAGTCGTTTTTGAAATTTCCCAGTACGGAGCAATTTCCATGACAACTTCGTGCACATCATCAAACTTATACCCTTATATGTATGCCCTGGATTATATAATTTTGCTACTCCAATTTCTTTTCGTCTTTGTGCTAATCGTAAAGATGGTATTTTTTGGAATTGGAATATTTAAACTAAAAACGAAATGCTGCACAACGTTTGGGATGTGGTTTTCTCTGGCAGAGATTATGTTGTCCTGGATGTCAATTATTTTCTTTATAATGCGTATTGATAAGACAATCAAAGCTGTGGAGGAAATCAACTCTGGAAATGGTATATATTTCTTCATATTTTAATCAGTTCCATTGTGTTCAGAAATGCTGTCAAAATATGCATATTCACATTAAACGTTAATCCTAATAGTTGAAATGAAAGATTTAAAAAATATTTCAGTTAACAAAGAAGTATGAATGTATGAATAAAGCAGGCTTTATTTTTCAGGTGAATTCGTTTCATTTGAAGATGTCGAGGTATACGACTACATATACAGGCTTTCTCTCGCTGGAGTCTTTTTTCTGGTCATTTTAAGACTCCTGGAACCGTTGTCATTCAACTATCATCTTTATATCCTACAAAATGCATTAAATAGATCCAGAGGAGAGTTATTCTCGTACATCCTTATATTGACTATTGCAATCTTTGCCTTTGCGTCCTACCTTTACCTGACGGTTGGCAAACTTGTCGAAGATTTTAAAGATATGATTACAGCGATGAAAACCCTTCTTCAAATGCTTTTATCTATGATATCATTCCGATTCAATGTCCAAATGTCGTCGTTGCAGGCCCAAATCGTTGTGAGTGTCTTTGCGTTTGCAGTATCAATGATTGGTATAAACATCTTCATCGGCATTTTAACTTGGAATTTCTATTATATGAAAGTCTATGGAGACTGTGATGAAAAAGATACAGATTTAAATAACAGTGACAATAAACAAAAGGAGAAAAAACAAATTCTGGATAAACAAGGTGATGATCAACAGGAATACGGAAAGCACAGTCTTGAAACAATAATTCACGGAAAACAATGTGATGGAGAAAAAATTACTAATAAACTCGGTGACAAGAACACAATGGAGCAAAAACAAAATCCAAGCAATGAAAATCAAAACGAATGCGAAAACCCGCAAAGTGTACCGAAACGATTTAACTATGAACTCAATGCTCATTTTTGGTTTAGAGTTAACGGAATTATTCAGCGAGTGATTCCATCTCGTAAGAAAATATTAAATATTGCAAATTTTGATTTAAATTCAAAGTTGTTAGGCTAGTCTTCTTGTTAAATGATGTAAAATTGTGTTTATGTTTCAGTTAACAAAAAGGATGATCGTTTGAGTAAAGTAAGTAAATGATTTTATTAAACATGTTTTTCAATTTAACAATTGTGGATGAGTCTGCGCCTTAAGTTGAAAAGTTGTATATAGAACTATGTTATTCTGCGTTAATTTAAATTTTAACCGCAGTTTATCGACAATTTTATGCTGCTTTCGGGCTGTGTTAAAAAACAAAGCTAACTAGTATACTTCAATGGTTTAAATTTTACAGCGACTAGAACGGGTGTACAATCGCTATGACGCAATAGCGAAAGATGAAGTACGGTGGTTTATCATTGTGAGCGCCATGATTATGGCAGGCAAAAGAAGACCACCAAGAAGGATACTCCTGAGCTGTAATAAATCTGCTGACAGTGGAGGAGTCCTGTACAGGTACGATTTAGCCTGCATTTTCGGACAGTCTCAAATAAAACATATGAATATTTTACTATCCTTTGCTCTTTCTTATATGTTTGCAAAAAGTCTTAATATCAAGGGATTACATGTATATCTTTAGTTTACACATTTGGCAAACAGTTCACTTTAGTTTTAACCTACATTGTAAGGCAGGAGACGAGTGAACAATCAATATAACATTTTTTTCATTTTACATGTAACTTTTTTTCAGGTTTTACGAATTTAATTCACAAAGGACCCACATTCTTCTTTACTTACCGTTTGTAAAACTGACGGAGGCCCCTGATATAGATTGTTATGTGGTGGCAACAAGCCATGGCTCTCTGAATACCTTAAATATTCCATCTAAAGAACTGGCAAAATCTTCACTTTATGAATTTGTCTCTAGAGGCTGCCTTATTCCGCTAAAGGTATAAGTAAATTCGTAGATTTTTTCTTAATGCGTTTTATATACTGTTTAAAGGAGGTTAAGAATTTTTGAAAATATATGAAATAAATCTTCTTGTATTGTAGTTTGGCGCAAAGTTGACATACAAATGTTCTCCAGTCCATCCTGAGGATATAATGGCTTGCACATCTGATAATTGTAGGACATGGACTTACAACCTTCAAAGAGAAGTATGAAATAAATAATAAATAATTATAAATTTTATTTATCACTTCTATGATGTACATGTTTACAGTACATAAAAGTACCTTAATATAAATTTTTAGTACGATGGACTAAAAACGTTTTCCTGCAATCTGACAAAGATACCAACACAAGCGTTTCTAATGCGGCGACAAGACTACATTAAAATCGATATCTGGGACTTGGACAGCTATCCAGATATTGAAAGACACCGCCTGCTTATAACAGGCCGTGTTATTCGACCCAAGTTTGATCCAAGAATCACCATCACTATCCCAGCACACTCGTCTGAAGAACATGGTGACATAATTACTTTGGTGAGTTCATAGAAGTGCATCAATGTTATGCTTCAGCTTGTTAAAATCCTCAAAAGAAACTTACGTTACAGTATGAAATGAACGTTGCTTGAAATGATGTATATATTGTGCACGTCTTAAAAACGTACTAACATTGTCATAACTTTGTTTAGCATATTTGTTGATTTTAACATTGAAATTTATGCTTTTTAACAGAACTCATAATTGGTTTCAAAAAAGTGACCAAATACATTTTGTGAATATTTAGTCTTTTTCTCATACAGATTGAAAGACCTGTTGGGCTTTTATGTCCAATTTTGCATGTTTACTCAACACGTGTTATCAATGGTCCAATCGATGTATGTCTACCCATGTTTCACGAGCAATGCAATGGTTGGTGCCATCCTTTTATTATCATTGATATACATGTATCATTTACATTTGTTTAACGTTTTGCCTGAATTTTACTAGTCCACCCTTTGTTTAAATTAATATATTTGCTTTTGTTGTTAAATTGGAGTCTGAAGAAATAGCACACTACGCGTCGTTATTAAATAGAAAATACAATTCGACAAATAAAAAAAAAGTAATCTGTGCATATGAAGTTTTATTTTCTCTCTCGTTTAAAATCGCATTTTAATATTCATTCAACATACAAATAAACGACAACACAAAAACGAAAACAATTTAACAACAGTTAAATATTATTTAATCTCAAAAAACATGTTTCGGTCAGGGCGGGTAGGGAAAACCAAAGACACAACCTGTAATGCTTTGTAACGAACGTCGCATTAATCGAATAATCCCCAGTAAATCTATTTATACTGAGCGCAAAAGCACTAATGCATGAAATAACCAGTCTTGAAGTCAACCAAATATTACGGAAACTATCGGAAATTAACGAAGTTAAAAACGTAAAGAAATTAATTTATAATCGAAAGGGTTGGACTACCGTGGCTATTTTTAGACTATATTTATCTTATTGAGAAGAAGAGCTATGTGTAAAGATATAGAAATTAAAATTTTAAAGTTTAAAAATTTTGATTTTTTTAATAGTTAAATGGATAAATGAATACCATACATTTTAAGGTAGATCTGATGGTCGTAATCGCCTTAACTTTTTAATATAAGCTTTTATGTTCTAGGCTCAAATAGAGATTTATGGGTGATGATTCGGGAGAGTAACGGAATGTGGGAAAAGATTAAATGTCGTCTGGAACCCGCTTACAATCAAATGAAACTTCGTCTAAATGGAATAAAAATGAAGTAAGTTAAATAAGCACCCGCCTTGATGAAACCGAAAATCACCTGGTCCAGATTTTTCTTATACATTTTTTTTAAATTTAAATTTCTGAATAACTTGTTGAGTTAATTTTCAGGACACCTACTGCGATATGCGTGAAGGAAATCACACTGCCTTGGGTATGTGTTAATATTTGATACTTGTCAATTAACAAATTTTACATGATTCGCCAAACTTATAATTAACGGGATAAACGAACGTGTTAAAGAAGTTTTATTTTTCAAACCATTTTTCAAATGAAATCAGGGCCACAACTGGGGTTTAGCCTCTAACATTGATATGTACGAGAAAGAAAAGGATTTCTTCTTAAGACACCAGGGAAAACGCATAATTAATCAAAATGATATAAAACAACTTACCATATAGACGTTTGTTTGGAAATTGAGTGCCCTGAGTTAGACTGTATATCAGTTGGCCGTTGTTGTTGAGTTAAACGAAATATCATCAATATCAACAAGAAGCGATTTTCTTTCTGTTGGTTTTTAAACATCTGTTGAAACTGTGACGAATATTCATTTTTTTTATTCTAGAAACCAGATACTAAATCCGGGCAAGGTTTGTAGGACTTTGTTTTCTAAATTAAACATAAAAACATATATCTTGAAAATCATATGTATGAATGTCATTAAATAAACATTTATAGTTATAGTAAAAAGTTTATCTTTAATAAAAGAAAAAAATCGGGGGGTCGTAAAAAATGGTCAATAACATTAATATATTGAAACTATTTATATCATCCTATCAAAAACTTAGGTATCATTTTCAGCTTTAACATTGCTTTTTCAGAGGTTAAGTTTGCAAGAGAAATAAGTGAAATTAGTGAACTTCATGGAGTACAGATGAATTGGCGAGATTTAGCACAAAGATGTGGAGTCAACATCACTTCGAGGTTTGATTACCCCAAAAATGGCTCTATTTCTGTCGACAACAAAGTGTATGCTTTCACTATGAACAAGTGCACGTTTAAGAGGATAACAGCTTCACCAATGAGCGACCAGGAAAAGTGTCTGGTCATTCTGTCCCTGTGGTTGAAGAGTCTAAAAAACACGCATCAAGTGACATCACTTATTCCGTTGTTGAAGAAGAAAAATATCAACTATCTCACAGGTTGTGGGCTTTTATAAGTTTTATTCCTCCTTTTTTAATTCATAATGTTCGCTTGACATGTGGTGCAGGATGTAATTAATCATTAATATCATAATACTTACTAGACACTCGCCATGGAATTCATTAGTTCAAATAGAAGCATTGTTTAACATAAATGATTTTTTTCAAGAGAATTCCAAGAGAATTATCCACTGTACTAAAATTTTAATGTTTAAATGTTGCAAATTTCACTCCCCAAATATTGCTTCCGACAAATTACAGATCGCTACATATTAACAATATTATTATTATTGAATGCAGAGTTTCATTTATATTTTCAGCCCAGGCCCACGTCAGCAAGAAAGATTCTGGATCAAGACCTTGGCATTGAGACTCTGACGAAGATGACTTATAAGTCATCAGATACACAGACAACGGACAAATGTGCTATAATACAAACATTTGTTTTCCTTTGATATAGGTTAATCGCGTAAAAAAACCGGAAGTGCATTTCTCCTGCCTTCGACCCTCTTTCATCGTAGTGTGTTAAAATCATAAGAAATGTCCCTACGTTTTTGAGGGTTTTTTTTATGTTTTTTGTGAACTTTCGTTTTGGCTTTCTGTTATGATGCATTGACTTGGAGAGCGTTTTTTTATTTAAAAAAAGAAGTACGTAGACAGGAATTTAAAAAATGCAAATTATAAATTAACGTTTAGAAAATCTGTACATTGTAAACAGAATATCGGGTTTACTAAGTATTCAAATTTAAGGTAATCTATTTGGACTTTACAACGGAGTTGTCAAGAGCCTTTCGCATATAAAATGCTAAAATTTAGAAAGGTGTGTTTGACAATGGTTTTCATAGTTAAAATAAAAATGAAATACCGGTATATCCTTTTAACTCCTAAAAGAAAAACACTAATCTAAAGCACATTGTTTTTTTTATTAAAAATAGTAAATACAGAAAAGAAACAGTTGATTGATTTAAAAATAAATATATTTTAGATCAGCAATGTGTTTACAACTGTCGATATTCCTCTGTTTATCAATTACACTGTTTCCGTTACCAACTTAGATGTGTACATGCAATTAGACATCATTTTCCCAGGTCTTGTGATTTCATCAGTATCCTGCTTTGATTTGGTTTGATAGAGTCCTCAAATATATGTTTTTTATAACACGCAGTAAGCCCGGCTGGGCCTTATGATTGATTATTGTCGACAAAAAAAAATCACAATGTTATGGAAAGTATCGTTGATGTTTCTTTACCCGTGCTAGCATACTTAAAGAGATAATGTTAGTATCGTAATGTTATATATTTTTCAATAAATACTTTAATTTGCTTTTCCTGTGTTACGCAATTTCTGAAGAAAAAAAAACAAATCGCAATTTGCCAATTATTCAAACAAACGCAGATGTTATTTTAATTTAAAAAAAACTCTTCAGATTATGAAAATGATTTCTATGAAAAAAAATGAATTTTTGGCATAAAAATGCACTGCGATTAATAATGATCTTTTTCAAAAAGTAATGAAAAGTCAAATAAAACAAATCGTACGACCTGAATTTAGTTTTTCGCTAATTTCAATAGAACCTGTTAATTATTTTTCGTGCCACCTACCGCAACTTCTTTAATTCGCAAAGGAAAACCTGTCCGAAGCTTTGGGATTCTACCCTGATCCTAGTTAAATTATACATGTACCTGTATTCATTAGAGAGTGTTGAAAATAGGGTCAATAGGAAGAAAAGTTTAGAGGAAAGCTAAGTATATTGACCTAAATTTTCTGCACTTAAAAATTTAAAATGTTGAAGATAAGCAAGCGAAAAACATTCTTCTTGGGAATGATAGTAAGATGCAAAGTAAGACAAATTTTAAAAAATAACTGCTGTTAAGGAAGAGGTCAGCACGTTTCGTTTCCGGGATTAATAGAACAACCAGCATTGCAACTTGTATGTCTAAAGATCTACAAAAATCAACACCACAAAACCGGTGACAGAACGCAAAGATAAGTTAAGCATGTTTTAGCGTTTTGTCAACCATTTTATTGCAATACCACCTTAAACCCAGAGTAACTTAGGGTCTCTGCTCCTTACTCTAGGATCCAAGTCCATCATAAATCCTTCTTTACTTCGGTCATGTTAATATGGTATGACATTACCAACATATGCTGTCAACTCTTCTGCTTTGGACAGCATCGAATACATCAGCATGACAAGAGATTTCTCCGTTTCATTGTACATTGCTCAAGATTGACTTTTATTTATTGTAAATAGAATAAGAGAGCATTATTTTTATATCAAGAAGACGAAGAAAGAAAAGAAAAAACTATTCTTGATTTGGGTGTGGATAGCAAGAATTTAAAGTCTCATTTTTAAGGAGAGGTGCTAAATCAGTTGCAGCAAAACAAAATGGATTGATAAAATAGCTGGCAGTTTGCAATCCACATTTTTACTGGAACACCACTTATTCAATCATTTCAATCATAAATGTTGATGCTCATATATGTGCGTAGGAAAATTATCACGGTTTCTACCACCGAGAGAAAATCGCTTTTGGATAATTGGTTCTTCAATAATAAAGAGTATCTCTATCATCTTTCCATTACTTTATATTCAGCATCTCCCACTCTGCACTGCAAACAATGTAAAGAGAGTGAAACTAGGTAAAGGCTAAATAGTCGTGAAACATATTCGGTGTTTTGTTATTGGAAATATTGTCACTATTTCCCATTTTAAGGTTAACCATCATTAGTTAGGACCCATTTATCTGACATGAGAAATCGTATTATCCGTATTAGCTACTTCCAAGAGGTCTTCTTGTTTGCAAATGATGAAAAAGCAACGAGTTTCCATGTGGTTGATGTTAATAAGATCTGTTCAGGCTTTACGACCATACGTTGTGGGTTCCTTTGGGGCAGCGTCACGGTGGTAATGTTTAAAACGAATGTTCTTATTCCCATCATGTGACAATGGGCAACCTAAGAAATGTCGGAAAGTGCACAAATTCATCAAGTTGTGTCGATATGATGACGTCGTCATCCTCGGGTTGTTTTTTAAAATGATTATGTTGTCTTTGATAGCTGATGGTTGATTTTAAAAAATAATTGTATACAAAAGTCAAAGAGTTGAAATGATGTGTGCTGAATGCGGGGGTAACATGAGTAAGCTACTAACTGTTGCGATCGATTCATAGGATGTGTTTTAGTTTATCTAGCCTTAACTAGCTGCAAGCTGTTCTGTTCAGTTATTATATTATAATAATTCCGATTTTAACGAATGTTGCCAATATTTGTCAAATTCTAAACATCAAGTGTTACATGGTTTGTATGTGTGTGTTCATCGTGAATGATACACACGTGCACGTCGTTTGACAAATTCAGACATAGGATTTGCGGTTTAATTTTAATATAGGAGTGCTATTGAATTGTGACTGGTCTTCGATGACATATGTAAGATTTTCTTGTTTGGCCAACTTGCTAATGGTTTTAAAATATGTCACTGGTGTTTTTCGATTTTAGTATAATCGCTGGTTCAATATATCAATTAAATATAGTTTTAAATATTATACACGCAGATCTTATATCATCTCTATTTAATTTAATGATTTTTAAAATTTTATAACTAGATGTCTCAGTTATTTTGAAACTAAGATTAAAAATAAAGGCAATGAATTATTTAGAAATAACATTAACTTATATAGATATATTCGTGTATGTATATATACCAAATATCATATTTTAAAATCCGGACAAGTTTTGAATTTTTTTCTAAACAACAAGTACATGCGTCCTCAAAATTACACTAATTTAGCTTTCGAAAATATTTGTTCATTTGTTTTTTGTCTTTTATATACTTTGCTACAGTTGCATATGAATGTTTAATAGAATATGAAATTTATATTTTAAAACTAATAAGATCATGTTATAGATTTAGCCATATACAAGTAGTGCTAAAAATTGGCGAGATAGTCGTGCCTCTGGACAAAGAAAAAAATTAAAAAGTATTATTTAATAACTTAATTTAAATGACGTTAAATAACATCGAATCTATTGTACCGAGATGTCAATTATAATTACTCATAGTTTAGTTAGTATGTTAGATTTAAAATGATGCAATAGAACAATTTTTAAAACGTAACATGGGATTAAAGTTTAATATTAATTAGGCCGAGTGAAACAAAACCAGTACCATCATGAATGTCAAAGTATACGCATTGTCTGTCAATATTACTGACATACATCCCGTTTATTTTATGTGCACCATACGTTTTAAAAAGTATAGAACGCCATATGAATCAAAGGTTGACCTTTAAATTCTCTGACATTTTCTTAATAATTAGTTTAGTATCTCTCTCGTCAGGCTGTAATGTAAGTTCATAGACATTAAAGAATAACATAAGAATTGTAAAGAAAATATGTCAGACGAACTAGATAAAAACGAGATAAGAAGTCGAACATACAAGATAATATAAAGTTTTTATAACAGGAGATAGTCTTACGTATAAAATACTTAGTCCTTAAAACGAGATAACATGTCCTATGTACCACTTAGTATCTAATATTACACGTACGACTTATTATTTCGTTGTGACGGCTTATGATCTCATTCGTAAGACTTGTAATCTTGTTATAACAACCTAGCACGACTAAGTATCTCGTAAGTATGACATATCTTCTCTACATATTACCCCGTATCTTTAGATTAAGTCGTTTGTACGCTTGTACAAAGAAATGTTTACATTTTTATTCTCAAATGTACAAGACGGCCGCACATCCCCCTTAATATTTGACAACTTGTTTTGGTAAGCAACCCACCAAAAGACCAAGCTCTTGTTGAAATATGATCTCTAAACCACTGTCATCTTTCGAACTAGTCTAGTAAATTGCAAAATGAAAAACTGGGTTAACAAAATGAATCAAAATTCATAAACATGTGTGCATAATAACAGTTAGTCAGGCCAAAATTAAAAATATCTATGTTTCCCCTAACGCGACAAACCCAATTAAAACCCGCCGACTGAATTGTTTTTTTTTTACAACAATGAATAGAGATTTTTTTTTTAAAGAAACCTAAATTTACCCAAATTCGTTTTTAGAAGACCTACATCTTTTTCGTTTTACAATCATTTTGTTAGCCTTGATCATCAACATAGGCGAAATAGTCGCTTTATGATCGGTAACTTCACCGGAATTTCCTCCGAAAGAGAAGTTGAAGTCGCCCTGTATTCTGAGTTCACGATCGTATAAATTAATCCAGAGACATTAAAATGATAATCATTTAATTAAAAGACGTTTCCACGGTCTCAGTTAACCACTATTGTGATTAATAATTTGCGATTGTCTTATCTTTTCTAGATATACATGTGAATATGGGTGATACTGTCAGTCTCCCTGCTTTCTCAAACTTCTCCCTACTTTTCTGTTAGGGAGAAATATTTTTCCCAAAAATTAGGTTGGTACATGTGAAATAAAAGACTCTTCATGTTGTGAAAATTTTAAACAGTTCTCTTAAGAATTCGTCAAATTTCAAATCGACAGAAACAAAAGAGTTGGTTATGGTAATGACTATAATTAAAGTGAAATTGGGTAAATTTACAGAATTTTGTTATCTACCGAGATAAATATTTTTTCTTCCCTGGCATTATGTTTCAAATTTGGGTTAATATTTCTTTGTATAAACACCTATTTCCTTGTCAAAGAAGGATATTCACTGCAAGTGTAGTGATTTTGTGTAAACATAAATTTGTAGAATCATTAAATATAACTTCACAAATATTTACATTTATTACATTTCCTTAAATTAATCATTATTATTTTTTTAATATACTTTTAGACATTTTATAAACCAAATTTTGAAATATTAATTGATACATTGAAGTATGTACATTATCATTTTAAATTATATTTAAATATAGGTTAACATGTACATCAACATACAAATGATAATGAATCTATTCATGCACATATATAGTCATTAATTGAATCAAACATGCGCATGTTTAAAAAGATAAACAATATCAAATTGTGAATTTGATATTAAATTTTTTTTACATTCCAGTAGTACAGTCAAGTATAACAATTTGTTTTACAACTGGTCATATTTTATTTAGTTTTGTAATTGATTAAAGAATTGATTACTTTTTTCATTTTTAATTTATAATGTATTTTATATTTTGCCCTGGCAGAAAATAAAATTATTTTCCTACCTACCTACACAACTTCAAAATTTAGGGTCGGGTTAGGGGAAACAAAGATATTTTTAATGATGGCCTCACTTAGTTTTCACTAAAACTTGTTAATTGTTGTCTTTTGCACAAAAAATCAACAATCAAGAAATCAAACGTGATTCTGTTTCTCCTCCCCCTTCCGTAACCTGTTATTTAACCTAATGTGTGACGTTATACAAATTAGCAAGGTAAGTTGATACTAGCTAACATATATTTTCAAATGTCACCAATCACACCAATGGATTGCAAATAGGATGGGCTTATGGCTTGGATTGGATATATAATGATAAGTTAAACTATAAATCAATTATAAACTGGTATATAAAGCAGTGTGTTTGAATCATTTGAATAAAGAAATAAACGTCTTTAACACGAGCTTTTTAGGCAAAATAGGAAAACAAGATTGGAAAGAAAGATGTTCTTCGCTGCAGTATCAGTAACACTGGCCCTACTTGGTGTTGTTTTGGGATGTGCCTACCTGATCAGCCTCCGATCCGGAAAAACACAAATGAGCGTCGTGGAATTATCACAATGCATAAAGATTATCCATCTGTTTGTGGTTATTGTTTGTTATTTGTTGAACAATCGAGAACTTATGGATTTTTCCACTTACCAACAAGTACATTTATCCCAATGTCACATAAAAGGTAAGATTTGAACCATTGAAGAGACAATTCCTATTTTCGTATCGGGTACATTCGTTTCTTTAAAATACAAATTATCATGTTAACTAATTTATCTTATTTTATTTTGCAGAAATGACCAACGAAATGTTTCTCGGAACTCTTCCAGCTACAGTTACCGTTTTAGCGATTATAAGACTCCGTGTTTGTCTTTGTAAAGGAAACGCAACCAAACTAGTAAGCAAGCGCTTTGTGGTTGTTCTATACACCTTGGAAGTCGCGGGGTCTGTATTTCTATGGGCACTGCTACAATCTCCGGAGTTTTTCGTTGATAGGGAGAAAATTCTTGAAAAATTACCCAATAAAACTTCAAAAAACTCTTTTATTTCCTTAGATACATGCTACCAGCATATCCACGATATTCATTCCAGCTTGATGTTTTATAAATGGGCAAACATTTTCCTATGTTACATATTACCAGTAGTGGTAGGCATATGTATTTACATAAAGATCATAATGCACGTTTACCAATCAGCTAACAGAGTACAAATGCATTCCATTATGCCCAATGCAACAACATCTATATCTTTAATACCAACCTTCCAACCAACGATGGAGAGGACTTCATCCACGAGACTTAGCAATGGAAACAGAAATGCCGCCAACATCCATCGCTCGGTTCTGTGGATTATTGCAGGAATCGTCGTAAGCTGGGTGCCAATTTGTGTTGTTAAGGTGGTATCCTTGATAGAGAATGAACATGTATCCAGTCTATACCGGGTCGAACTTCAACTTGTCCTGTTCATATTTGTAACATTTCCGTTTGAAGAAGGAATATTTCAGTCCGAAAAAAGAAAAAGAATCTGTTCCCTATTCAAATGTTTATTGGGCAGCAAACATTCCCAGAACAGTATCCACGGGCAGGTCCGACGCGATGTGGTACTGATACCAGAATCTGAGACTGTAATGAGTACTCTGATAACTACTCTTCAAAAGTCCACAAAAACAGCCACGGAAGAGATGGGAAGAATCAAGAATGTAACTACTTCGAAACTATCGCAACACTCAATGACTTCTGAAAATTGTCATCGAACTTCCATTCAGAGCTTTGATTCTTCGGTGTCCTCCAGTTTATACTTTCGCCGTAGGGGGCTCATGGTACCCTCTCTAAGTCTCTCAACCAAATCAATGTCGGATAGTTCCTCAGTGTTCATCATTTCTACACCGCTGTCTGTTGATGAACACTCTCCCTACCTTTCCAGCAATGGCAGCTTTTCGCCTTTGTTTATCAAAGTGAATAGGGGACTTGCAAGTGCAGATTCCTTAAATGTCAGCGAACCGTTTACTTGTACGCCGTATTCTATTAGAACGTACTCTTTTGGTTCCACATTATCATATGACTGTCAAAATTCTGTTGGATCTGCTGGCAGCACATCTCGAACCCGATCTAAATGGAGATCATTTCAAAGAAAAAATTCATCATCCTTGAAATATAGCGTGTCAGATCTTTCAAAAGAATAATAGAGTCATAATAATTGCATGTTGGCATTGAAATAGTGCATATATATAAAAACGATATATTTGCATAAAGATGAATTAAGTCTGAAATAAAAGAAACTCAAATACACAAAAGAAATGTCCCTTTGTTTTTATTTATTACGTTCGTTCGTTATATGCTATCAATTCACAATTAATTTAAAGAAATCAATTGATAGATAACGAGATTATTTGAATATTGTATATGGGTATAGTCCACTAATGCATTTTCCATAGGCGGTAATGTTAACGTTCGGGCTCATACCACCGGCCCTAATTTTCGTTCAGCAACGAGGGACCTCTTGAATAAAAGCTCATCAAATTGTCTCTCTCCTGTTAAAATTCGTGGTGTGAAGTCAGATTCGTTTTCCGGCAAAATGCGTCTGTATCAAAAAACTCTGAAAATGAAAGTAAAAGTAGGGAATTTCACAGTTTTGGAAAGGGTGTACATCAAACAATTTCAATTCTTTCCTTCAAACAAGTTTAGCTTTTTAAAAAAGCTTACCGTCTTTAGAGCAAACTTTAAACAGCATTAAGTTATCAAAGAAAATTCAATTCTTTTTTATATATAAGGTCACCTTCCTCTACATGCAATGGCTTTTGAAACTTTTTTTATGTACCTTAAGCGTGCGTGCCTAAAATTGAGAAATGCGTACCACGTGCTTGTGAGTTGAGATCGACTATAGTAGGGAAAAAGATCTTAGGAAGGGTCGTGTTATTTTAATAAAATCAAACTTAATACCACAGCATTCAGCACTTGTTTTACTGATATTAGAACCATTTTAACAAGACCTTGGACTTTCAGTAGGACGTAACTATCTATTCTTGCGTCAAAACAAGTTAAAAATGACGCTGGTTTCAAGCGAAATATACACCGATTGCGTAGTCTTAGCTTAAAAGCCAAACAAATCTTGTTGATTTCAAAATGCCATGGTTGTATGGCCAGCAATGAAATAGATAGGCCTACGTCACAATGCTGTTTGCCACAACTACCTAAAGTCCAAGCTCCTGTTAAAATGGTTCTAGTTTTACCCGATACCGTATCTTTTTTACTGATATTAGACATACCGTATCAATTTTTCATATTTTTGTACTTGCATAAACAATCCATAAAGAAAAGAACAAAAAATTCAAATAGATACTATAGAACTTTGCCTTCAACTAGTTGTACTGAAAAATTAAAGCCTGAATTTCATTGAGAGCTAATTTTATTGCTTTTTTCGTTTTCTCACTTTTTAAGATTTAAAATCTACGAAAATTGTTAAGTCGTACGTGAAGAAGATCATCAAAAAATTATCTCCCTTGCGCCGAACAGTTTTTCAACCAATGAAATAAATGTAAATTTTCACATCATGTATTTTCTACCAATCACAAAGGAGAGGAAGTGCACAACCCGGAGACTGTAAATTATTTCAACTCTTTATACCGTCTTCCAAGGAAGACGGTAATGATAATTTAATTTTGACACTTGCTTTTAAAATTGAAAAATTTTAATCCTCTTTTCTGACATGTGTCAAGCATTCTGATTTAAAATGTCCCAATAAATGTATATACACTCTGCAAGAATAGGAACTATTTTCGATCCTTTTTTCAGCCCGTGAATGGAATCGGTCCAAGCACGAGGGGCTGATACCAGGGCAGAGATCAAAACAGAAGTTTGATGGTGTTTATATCATTTAATATTTATTAGTTTGACGAGATATTGGCGCTTCTGATTAGTCGAAAAATATCTTTGATACCTGCATCAATAAAAGTTTTGCCGGATCTTCTTTTCTCTACTGTTCTGATTTAAAACACTATTTATAGAACGGGAATTTCCAAACTAAACACTGTCAACAAAATGTAAAGTTGTGTCCGTTTAATCACAGGAGTTCGAATTTTTATCAATAAAGCGAAAAAACTTACTTTATTGACTGATCCATGAGTAAGCATAACTCATTGATCAGTCAATAAAGTAAGTTTTTTCGCTTTATTGATAAAAATTCGAACTCCTGTGGTTTAATTGTAAGCTAACAAAATACAACTTAATAAATATAAAAAATTAAAAGGTTAACCTTGAAAAATAAACAATACACATTATTTTATTCACTAAAAAGAAATTTAAGCGTCCTCTCACGATCTCGTCTGCTTAATTGAGATCAACGATCAACATTTACGGCGAGGCTGGCTGTTCCAATTCCAGGAATAATTATAATGAACATATAGGCCTTTACACTTTCACGGTAACGCTGCTGTTCAAATTTGGTAACGATGAGTTTTAAATTAACACACGTACATGATCGGTCATCAGAATATAAGCATCGTAAAGCAAAGCTATGAGTAGTGCATCAACTCCTTCAGCGTATTCCAAGCGGCAGATGTACCCTTTAAGACTATCGAGTTACCACAGGTGGCAGGGGATAGTTTTTTTGGTCGAGGAAATGTGAGGCAGATAGTGCTCATACATGTATATGTGATCTAATTTTTCAGTGGATTTTTAAATTTGCTAAAATTGGGTTGCATGCAGGAGACACATGGTCCCGACTCTTGAGAATTTTTAAACATTTCAGAATAAAACAAGTACAACTTACATAAAGCACTATATAGAATAGCCAGGAACGGTCTCAAAATTTTCTGAAAAATTGCCCTTTTTTCACATTTTCACGGGTCCAGCACCACGCTCCAGTCCCGAGCAACTGCCATAAACTACCATAGGATTTGCAGCTTAATGTATACCCATGCAAATAATCACCAATTGATGGGGGGTCAATCACCTTCTTTTCGAGTGACATTTCGTGTTCTGAACCCACCTACTTTTCAAGCACAAAACCGAAAGTGAAAATTTTGGCCACAGTTTCGAATTTTCATTCCATATCTGATGAAAAGTGCTTCCAGTACTGAAGTGTCATATATCAATGAAATGGACATGAGCTCCTCTATCCACAAAATGAATGCAATAAATATTCTAGCTATTTATAACTCTCAAATTACCAGCCAAACCTCAGGTTCTCCCTTTATTTCAAAATTTTGTCTTTCGTCTTTCGTTCGAAACTATCCCCTGCCACCACAACATTAACAAAAGTCGCACATACATACTATTTTTTGTCGACATATCAACTATTTTCGTCCACGATCGCGTCTCCCTGCATCATGCCCAGTTGCATATTCATGTGAACTACATGTAACTCACATTAAAACCAGTTTTAACGTATCTTGCTGCACAGTGAATAGTATCACAAGCCATCGCATGTATTTCCCTTTCGTTTTCAATTCGGCTGGTTCAAATTTCAACTCTCTACTTGTATTTAATCCATTAAATTCAGCTCAATAGCTTTGCATCAGCTGAATGCGCGTCCATTTTAAATATTGTTGTTGTTATTGTTTTGTATTCATACGCGCCGCTTCTGAATCAGTTACATTATTTACATTTTTTATCAATGACACTTCACGTTTTATGATTTGAAAATGTTTTATTAAATGATAAGAAATGAATTTCATATTTTTCTTGATCGACGAATCAAAGGGAAAAGGACCGGCAAACGTTTTCATCATACGTGCATTAATGAAGTGTTCCTTTGATACGTCGATCAACAGAAAAATTATTGAATTCATTTTTTAAATCGTATTAATAATTAAAATCATATTTAAATTCTTTAAAATAAAGAATATAATTTATTATAAAGGAAGCTTTAAATTTGAGTGTTTTTTCCGAATTCGTTTGTATTGGCACTGTAAGAGTTGTCGGACAAACCAGGTTCTAAGATGAACGATTATTCAATAGAATTCAAAATTATTGAATGGAAACTTCAATACTAAGCAACATTGTTACGTTAAACACAAATAATTAAACGGTGTAAAAAATTGACCTATATATTTTAGCCTTTTTTAAAAGTAAACGTATAATTAACTCAGCAATGCATTCAGTTTGTAAGCAGTTTTAGATAAGCGTATTTTCATACGCGGACAGGTCGTTTTACTCGATTTTGATTTCAACTTTAATTTTTAGTTTTTGTATGGGTTACAATAGATTTTCTTATAAATTACTAAAATAAATACCTATATGCCTTTCATGTGTGACAAGTGTGCAGCAAAGGGGTGTGCATGGTTTGTTTCTGATGAAAGCTAGATTGCTCACAATATAATTATGGAGCCAAATTCTAGATTAAAGTCTATTCGATGTAAGGTTTGTCTATATCTGTTCTTGTCATCATATTGTTGGTAGGTTGTTGTTTTAAACATGTATCGCATTCTTTGGCAACTCATAGGGGCGATGTATTCTACACTACAACTAAACTAAAAAGAGAACTATAAGAATAAACAAAGTTCTACATGTACTACATAATGATTTTGTATAATATATATATATATATATATATATATATATATATATATATATATATATATATATATATATATATATATACCCGGTATATATATATATAATTGTATTTTATGATACACTGTACTGTTTACCGTGCGGCCGATCCCTCGAGTTTAATAAACTATTATAATAATTATACACACAAACATGTACCCACATCAGAAACTAAAATATTCTAATTTTCCAATTAAATCAACCAATATTTGAGCTTTTATTTCCTGTAGTGGGCAGTGGGGTAAACCGACAGCTTTGTTTATAACACAGTCTACGGTTATGAGTGGGGTACGGATATGGAGTATTAATCTCAAAACAAGAGGCCCATGGGCCACATCGCTCACCTCAGCAATGACAACCATGATGAAATCAGCTTTATGGAGTCATATACAAAATATCTGAATGTCAATGTAGTAAAATAGATTCTAAATATAAACAGATTTTCAGAAGGACTATATTTGGTATGGTGGAATATCTGCCCCCAATTCCAATTTTAAATAGTATTGTAATCTTGATGTTCGTCATCATTGTCACCATTGTCCATTAGCTGTTTGTCTATGACGTCATCTTAATGAGCTAATTCCCGCAATATTGCAAACAAATGAAAGTATTGTCATTTTTCATTTACATTTAGCATTTGGATGTATTGCGCTTTACAGGAAAATTCGGGTTGACATGCCTTAGAGCTACAGTGCCTCACATACAAAAAAAAACTTACGGTTCATAAAAACTTGCGCTTAACTTAATTTATTAACACATTTGATTAACACATATTTGATTCCAAAAAATCCTTAGACATTTTACTACAGCCTCTGAACTTCTTTTAAACAACAATACCAGCCCCGTTCGATACTGCACAAAAATTTAATACACGTCATTTTCTGAGATCGTTAAAAGGCAGGTAAATCGGCGATATCTAAAGTAAAGTGTCTAAAGAGTTGCATGGCATTAAATATTTTCACAGAATTTGTTAGATTAAGTTGACCAGTCCAAAACTAGGGCAAGTTTTTGTGGACCGAAAATTGCAAGGTTTTTTTTTATGTTGCAAGGCACTAACAACCCGAATTTTTCCGTAGAGCTACAGATCTGCAACTAGTCTAGATCTGTGATATTTCACGTTTATTCTTGATGGATTTTGTTTACCTTTGTTTACATGGTTTTCTTAAAGATGTAAGATAATGACATAACAATTACGAAAGAAATAAATGTACAAAGCAACGTAATCGAAAGACACAGGGGATGGGTGGGTGGGAATACGTTAACTTTGTACGGTTTCCTAGCTATTAAGTGATATTCTTGGACGATAGCAGATGTTGGGATTAATGAACATGGTCTTACCCGTGAGGACATTGACAATAAGAGAGCAACTGAATGTAAACATTGTTGCTTAAGGTGATATGATGTTCCTGTAATTTTAGAAAACTTAAAGTTCTTGCTTCCAACTGTTGGGTTCATGGTCCACAGCTCGAATGGATATTCATACAGTTTTCATGAACCATTCTGCCTCTCCGGAAGCGGGGGATGGGGGCAATTTTAGGAACCTAAGATACTAGTAATTTGCAAATTCTTTAAGGAGGTTATGTAGGTGATCAACAAATTGACCATCAGATCCACCTCATTTTTTTAAAACTATCTATTTAGCTATAAATTACTATTAAGTAAAGACAATTTTCATTTATTTTCACTTAGAAATATATATGTTTTCCCAGACACTTATATAAGGCTCTTCTTTTTAAGAAGATTTAAATAGTCTAAAAATGGCCACGACCTTTCTAATCTCTTAAATTCTGATCCATTGAACGACGGACTGTTGTCGGTTTTTATGTCGTCGGGTATTCCAAACAAGGCAAAAACGCTATCGAGTTTGTTTGTTTGTTTTTGTTTTTTGGTTTTTTTTTTTTGCTGATATCTTAAACAGAGATTTCTACGATCGTTATCGTGAATAAACGTCGATTACGACCATCAGGCTATCTCCATTGGTACATGTATATGGTCCACAGAACGCCATAACCACTTCTGATCTTGTTCATGTTAGTAGCGGCGAAATCTTCTGTAGATCATACTGTCTACCAGAAACAGAAAGTTCATCGTTTACAATATTCTTTTACCTGCTTTACCATTTTGACAAATCAAACCTTTTCGCGGAGGAGATGTTTGGTTGTCAAGATTTCTTGAAGACCCTCATATGCTAATTTTATAACGTTACGTCAAGTATTTGGAATTTTTATTTACTAATTATATGGAAAATATTTGGAAATTTTCTTTACTGACAGTTTATAACTAGAAGTATCATTTCTAAATATTTAAGGTCCGGTAAATCTGAGGGATGATCAAGCCTCCATAATACGCAATCATTCCGATCTAGGTAAATCACCCCTGCGAATGTGTTCGGAATGTTTTCTTAAACGTTGCTAAGTATGTAATAAATCCAGAGATGCTCGAATGAAAGTTCACGAGACTTCCCCGAGATATGTTAAGTTCCTGTGAAATTTCGAGCGGAAGTATGAGTGTCCGGATAATATTATCAAAATACGTAAGTACTTGTCGTTTTTCATATTATATTTTACTTTGATTTATATCAAATCATGAAAATCTATTAAGACGTATGTCTAATTTCATCATCTAGCGGTTAGTTAAACTAAACGATGATATTCAGAACAGAGTTATCGTTCGTGTTCAACTACTCCACACGTGGTTGAAAATATAAACGTTGGGTTGCTAAATAAAATCATAGCCATGTTTTATGCTTTTGATGTGCAATACCATGCTTTTAAAAACAAAAGAATGGGTGTCTGTTTTGTATAAAAACTTAGTATATCGAGCCATTTTCAAGTAACATTCTGCATAAAATAGAATAGTCCGTTTCACTATTGATGCTATTATTAGGTCAGGCGCGGATCGAAAATTAATCCTATGGGGGATCGCTACGAAGCATGTTAATTGTTGCAACAACAGGAAAAAAACCTATATTTTCTATTGTCACATTTATTTCTAGAACTAATTTTATCCACCAATAAATGAAGATAAAGTTTTAAATCAATAAACGTCTAGATTTTATATTTGATTACAAGTACCTATATATAAATTCTGGGAAATAGACTATAAACATGAGGCACGGTTTTTACTGCGAAACTGAAAGGGTCAAATAAAACCACGTGGTCTAAATTTAAATGACTATAACATTCGCAGGGGTGTAAATGGTCTGCTCGTTTTGTTTGCGGATAAACGTGTCGACTACTTTGTTTTCGAATGGACCTCGTGATAATCAAAGCTCAACAATACACATACATGACGTATCGACTCGCATCACCTTGTACCTAGACTTGTAGGGAATTTTCACGATCAGTTACGATTTGTTAATCTTAGTGTTCGTAACAGATCGCACGACAGTGGGAACCTAGCATTAGATATGACTTTAAGTGCTCCAAATCCTTAGAGATTTTCGTGTACGATAATAGCAGTATGCTTTGTTGCTTTGTCATCACTTGCGAGTTCACTTTTAGTGGCAACAAGGATACTATCGTGCTGAATTCAAAACGATCTCTTACATGAGTTGAAATTGTCGTGATATTGCACGAGTCCGAATACATTGAGGTCAAGCTTTCATGAAATACACTTGAGCACCGTTTAAGCAAATCAAGCATCTTGTTGTCAATCATTGGGGTAACATGTCTTTTTTGTTGAATGGCTGTATTTATAGTGATCGCTATTCTTGGCAAAATCTGCATATCTAGATGCACGTATCGTATCTAAAAAAATGCAGGTATAGTTTAAATTTCCTTTTGCCACATAAACGTCGGCTATACCGATAATATTTTCATTTCCGATAGTTGCTGTGAATTTTCCGACCTTAGAAGGAGCATTCGGTGTTTTCCTTGATAAGCAAACTGAGGCGAAATGATCAGGCTTACGTTTTATCCTTTACCCAGTCATGTGCGGATGTGGTATTCCACAAAAATAAAACGAGTCTAATTTGTCGTGCATCCTTGTGATACGGTGTCTTGTTTGTCCTTTTCCACAAATTTTTTGGTACATTTCTACGTCTAGTCTACAGCTACATTTACTCCATCTGTGGATTTTTTTCCCGATTTATCAATCTCGCAGGCGTTTTTTTTCTGAAGTTCCCATTGATATTGCTATCTTCAGTAGAGGTGGCAGGGGATAGTTTCAAACGAAAGACCCGGTCAAAATTTTGAAATAAAGGGAGAACCTGAGGTTTGGCTGGTTATTTGAGGGGTATAAATTGCTAGAATATTTATTGCATTCATTTTGTGGATAGAGGAGCTAATGTCCATTTTATTGATATATGACACTTTAATAGCTGGTAGCACTTTTCATCAGATATGGAATGAAAATGCGAAACTGTGGCCAAAATTTTCACTTTCGGTTTTGTGCTTGAAAAGTGGGGTGGGTTCAGAACACGAAATGTCACTCAAAAAAAAGGTGATTGACCCCCCATTAATTGGTGATTATTTGCATGGGTATACATTAAGCTGCAAATCCTATGGTAGTTTATGGCAGTTGCTCGGGACTGGAGCGTGGTGCTGGACCCGTGAAAATGTGAAAAAATGGTAATTTTTCAGAAAATTTTGAGACCGTCCCTGACTATTCTATATAGTGCTATATGTAAGTTGTACTTGTTTCATTCTGAAATGTTTAAAAATTCTCAAGAGTCGGGACCATATGTCCCCTGCATGCAAACCAATTTTAGCAAATCTAAAAATCGACTGAAATTAGATCACATATATGAGCAGTATCTGCCTCACATTTCCTCGACCAAAAAACTGCCACCTAGATTGTTTAGACACATCTTCTCATAATTCACGTTACCTCGTTGCGCTGAATCCTTGTATTATTTGTGATTTCGACTCGATCCTTTTCGTTTTTGGCGAATTCAAAGGTCATCGACATCTGTCTTTGTCTCATGTGAATTCATATAGTTCGAATTATGTATTGTTTTAGGGATCTCTTACTCCGTAAGTTTAGCCATGACAGTATCATAATGATCTCCTGTGGTGTCGGAGAGAGAGAGAGAGAGAGAGAGAGAGAGATGCTAACTGTTAATTAGGTGTTATTCTCGGACAATAATAGATGTTGGGATTGAACATAGTCTTACCCGTAAGGAAATTAACATTGACTGTAAACAAATAAAGTAGGGATGGTAATTTCTAACCGATTAACCGATTTCTCGGTCGGAACGATGGAAATCGGTTACAAAATCAGTCATAGGTTAGTCGCATAAATATAAAATGTTACATGTATGAACGCAATTTCACGTATTTTCCGAAACATGATATCTGATCAAATGAATTGTGAAGGGAAATAATTCATGAGTGTTAATTATAAAATATGTTAACACAATATGTCGTTGCACTCTCTTTTCAGCTTTTATTTAATCATTAATGAATGATATCAAAATCACTGTTGAGTACAGTTAAAATCATTATTTTTGTAACTGCTTACTTTCAATGTGTTTATTTGACTTTGTGTTCATTTAACGCGACATTATTTTTTTTTTACATTGCAAACGCTTTTGTCTATTTTAGACACATACATGTACATGCACATATGTTACTATGATAATAAGGGTGAATGCATGAATTTCAAAAGGAAGATCTAGAACTTATCTCAGACAAACCCTTGATGATCAACTTTCCCTTCATACATTTTTTTTCTTGAAAATTATTATGATTTTAAATGATTTCCATATAATATAAGGACTTACATATCTACAGAACATTCTAATCGTTGCATTAGTAAATTAAAATTAAAAAAAGACACAATTGTTTTATTTTAATACGAATACTCGGATATATCGGTCGGAACAAAGTGCAATTAACCGATAAGCAATCCTGCTTTTGATTGCCATCCCCAGTTAAGAGATCCCGTGCAGAAGTCAATGACATTACAATATCCGGTGATGATTTGTTCAAAATGTTGTTCTGTACAATATAAGAAAGATGTAGATTGTAAGTGACTTCAACAAATCAAAGCGATGTATTACATACTGTTCGACAAAGTTGAATTGCTTGAGCAGTTAGGGTTTGTAAAATTATATTCTGCCAGAAAACAAATTTTCGTTCGGTAAATACTTAAATAATGTATCAATAAAGAAAAAGTAAGCAAGCCCACATTGCCCATGCTCCCCCATTAATTACTTGACAAGTCATGTTGTATATTTTATTTGATAAAATGAAATATATCAGAAAGGACACTACGCATGCTTCGAAACGCATTTGATCCATATTCAAACGCATAACTGTAATATTGACATCATAATACGCTTGATTTATTAAAAGACAAATATACATCGCCCATATTTAAACCCCCATTCATTAACAAAGTGAGATAATATCGTGAAACCACAAAACACTCGAGCTGATTGTTGACGGATATAACTCGGCTATTTAGTTTTAAGAAAACCTTCCTTTGCCTAAACAGGGTTAAATTCTTACACAATAATGGCCATTTTCCACATTAAAATTACCACAGGAAAAAAATTTGGAGGCTCCACTCAGGCAAATGTGTACATTGTTTTGTATGGGGAGCAGGGAAGTTCAGGTAGGCAGATATTGTTGATAATTGTTTATTGTTTGTTTATTTGTTTGTTTATAATACAATGTCATAATAGAGAATTTGAAACACAGACAGTATATTACAAAGGTAACGAATCAGAACATACATGAAAGTAACTCTATTATCTATACTACTATATTAAAATAATAGACTCGAATTTTTGGGCTTTAATACCGTGAAATCGGAGAAGTACTGTCTTTTGTTTTATATATTTTAAACATCATTGGTACTTGAAGATTACCAATTTGTTTTTATTTTTCCTCAATCAAGCTTCGCTAATTAATAATCAACAAAAATTCCTTTAAAAAATCCGGAAATCACCTGGATTTTTTTTGATTTTACAATCTTGCGCATGCGCACTACATTCACGCTTAATCACGGGAGGCTCTTTAGTTCATGTTTCCACAATATCACGTTTGCATGGATACGATAATACAAATACGTGTAAATTTTTATTGGAAATTTGCTATATATTCTGTTCATCAAAGAAAATACGGGAGATAACTCTAACTCAGTGCATTTAATATGAAAAATCCCGAGAGTTTCGAATGTCAACATGGTATGAAAAAAAAGTTGGTGAAAAAGTGTTGAATTCTTCATTAATATGAATTAAATTTTCAGATGAAAGGTATTTACAGCCTCAAAACGGTTTGTTATGAATAATTTGACTGTTATTTTCAATGCAGCTTCATTAATTTTCTCCAAAATCGTTTGGAGCGATTCTGCAATTTTTTGCTACATTACGGGTATATGGGAGGCATTATTAACTGTGGTGAAGGCCTGTCCCTAGACACAGTTAGATTATTCTAATTAAGCAGAGTGTAGTTGAAATTTTAATAGCATAATTGTAGGCCTAAAGCTTGGTTATGTAAATGCCAACAATACGGTATGTCGATGTATCTATTTCACAAATTTCCGATATTGTATGCAATTTCAACCCGTGCACGCACGGGTCAAAGTCTAGTCTTAATTAAATTCACTTTTATTTCCTACAACAGAACTTTCTTTGATAACAAAAAGTGAATTTCTCCGTTTCTGCTCTCTAAATTTCCCTAAATTACAATGTACTTTACATAAACATTTGCAGTTGACAACAGTTGACAATAGTTGTACATGTTTATAAATACTTCGTCTACACCAATTGTGTTTGTATTGTTGGTTTAATATATACCTTTGATACGAGGGATGTCAAAGATTACGTAAACTAAGTGCACATCTTTTCACTGCAATTTCGCCAGCGTGAGACACCTAAGTTTTTTCCATTGACCTTTTGTAGAACGATATCCAAAATGTTAAATCCGTGCTTTTTATTTCTTGAGAAACAGAATGAATTGTAACAGGCGGTGCAAAGTGTTTCTTTCCACTCGTTACGTAATAACGGCAATTGACCACCTTATTTTGGGACAACCCTCGTAGTTGCATTATTTCTGTATATGTTATATACGAGGGTTGTCCTAAAACAATCTAATTAAAATTAGATGTTAGATCCGCTCGCTTACTCGCTACACAAACGTTTGTGTAGCGAGTAAGCGAGCGGGTCTAACATCTAATGTTAGATAGATCCGCTCGCTTACTCGCTACACAAACGTTTGTGTAGCGAGTAAGCGAGCGGGTCTAACATCTAATTTTAATTAGATTGGTCCTAAAATAGCTTAGACACTAGACAGAACCCATAACTTAAAATCTGTTTACTGCAATTTCACTGGACTTCTGTGTTTTCTTCAATGCCCCTTTGGCAAACAATACTGAAAAATTCAAATCTGTACTTCAGTTATTTTTTGAGAAAAAGAATACATGTAGGTCCTAATTAGTAACAACAAATTTTGCCAGGCGGCGCAATGTGCGACGTCGAAAATGTCTTTACGTTGTTGCTAGACCCTTCACATCGTTTACGATGACATTCATATTTTATTTCCGAAAATGTCTTGAAAAAAAATATTTTCTTTGAACATATACCCTAAGTGCATATTCAATATATATTTTTGGGAGTTGATTTTAATCAACTCTTCTATGCAGTTACTCAGGCAAACCGGAAGTACAACAGTGTTTGGACCTAAGCACAAATAAACACCGCTGACAACATTTAGTTCTTGAAAATAATCGATAAATTCGATGTTTTTCAAGGAAACTTATTTTAATATACCTTGTAAATAGTCAGAATTTAAATGGTACGAACAATTTAGATATTTTTTGTTGTCGTTCATTATAAGTATTCCTACGCCAGAGTTTAATTGTCTCGTTCAACTGTCTCCGTAAATCTCCGACAAGCAGATAGTCTCTCTTGCTTGTCGGAGATTAACAGAGACAGCCATGCGTCTGGTTGAACGAGACTAGAGTTCAATATTGCTTGGATCCATACCATTTTCCATACATTTTCTCAGTAATAGTTCGATTTCTAATACTTAGTTTTGTCATGTTGTAAATTTTGAATTTACTGGGTGGGTGTAAATACAAAATTTACAACATGACAAAATGTTGTCCTGTTGTAAATTTTGTATTTACACCCACCCAGTAAATTCAAAATTTACAACATGACAGTTTGATAGAACTAATCTTTGAATATTACACATGATTCATATAAGGGTTTTCACGAAATTCCTGTCGGAGAATTCATATTATCAAAATGTGCTTAATTCAAATACATATAGGAAACTACTTGCCATGCAAAATAACATATCGTTGATTTTAAAATAAATAAATAAATAATCGATAAAATCAACTCCCGTCAGTACTTCAGTACTTTGATTAGTTTTGTTTTTGAGAATACTTTCTAAGTACAAACGATCTGTTGACTCCAAACTTGCCCTATATTACTTGTTGTCTAACGTTCGTCCTACCGAAATGTGCCGTTCAGCATTTTGACTTGAATTTATATCGGTCGGTGTTTCTTTTTTCACTTATTGTCATCATACTCGTCCGAATATGTTCAATGTTGTTAGCCTACTAATTCACAAAATGCATTTATAATGGATTCTGTTAATTTTATTTACTTCAAAAGCCGCTTATGATTTGTTTCAAGGTCTTTACATAATTATATCAGTTACCCCTGCGCCGCATTAAACGCTGACGTCGTCATTTTATTACGCGTTAACACTACAACTTGTCACAAAACGCGCTATAAAATCTTTTAACTTTTGTTAAAGCCAAAACATTATCTGGGTAAATAATAGAATTATTAAAAAATTTAACTGTACTTTTTATTTGAATTTTTTCATTCGAAAAATATTTTTTCTCGCAATTTTCATTTCATTATGTTAATTTAAACTTTTCGTTTTTGACATTGCGCAGCATGTCGAATTTATGACCCACCATGCTTTCATTTCACTAATTTAATTAAGGAATAAAGAATCATTCTTTGAATATTATGAGGTGATAATTTCGGTCAGAGCGTGGTCAAATCTATATCATAAAGCCCTTCGGGCTTTATTGGATTTGACCACGCCCCGACCGAAATTATCACCTCATAATACTCAAAGAATGATTCTTTATTACTTATATTCATATTAATTCCAATTTGTACACTTTAATTAAGATAACATTATTTTAAAACCACTATTTTTTTATGTAGCACATGCTATGTATTACTACGCGGCGCAGCCAATACCGTTTTTCAGTTATGCTATAAGACACTCCCATTTTGTGTCACTCATGTTTTAGGGTTCAAAATTTATTCGTAATGTAATCACAGACAAAGACAGTTGAAAATGTAAATATTCTCGAAAAATATTTGATTTAAAAACCTAGTTTGAATGCAAATAACTTGAACCCTTTGTGGCACAGCTTTCATCTCGTACACTGTACATCATGTACATGTATCTGCCGCTGTCTTCGTGTTGTATTTGTTATGACTGTTATGTAAACACAGACAATAGCTATAACATATCATTTACATACATGTAGTGTAAACACTTTAAATTTCTTAGATTTTAGACCACGCTGACGATACTGGCGTTTTTTCTATATATGTACCTGTGGTATTCTTGTGTGATATGAAGCGTAAATTAGGAGTTAAACCATTTAACAATGGATCGTTAATGTTGTATTGAGACCAGTGGCACCATTGCGCAGGCATTGGATAACTGTAAGAACGGATGTCTACAGATGGACTGTTTCGCCAAAATTGACAAATCATCACTGTTATATGCATATGGCGCCAAGAGGTATAAAAGGGGTCAACCGGATCATACAATGAATTTCAGAGTTTCTAATTATACATGTATGTAGTAAAAGGTAACGAACAAGAAACCTTAAACTGGAACGTCTTCTTAAGAAATAAAGATTCCCCATTTACCGTTTTTGCTTATGGTTGATTTTAATTGCATATTTCAGTGTTGTTTTGATATACATGAAGAATGGGTTGTGTTTGCGATATGTTGTTTGTGGCCTTTTTTCACTAAGTATAATTGTTAAATATAGCTGCATGTTTGATAGTATTTTTATATATGTTGCTTTTATAATTCCAAGAGTTGTGTTCTATGATAGAGTTTATTATGTTTTTTATTTTGTTTGCTGCATTTTACATTGAGTGATTTTAGAATAAAGAGACAATTTTCTTTTGAAGGTCGTATACAACTTCGAAACATGGCCAGCGCCTCGCAAAACGATGAAAACTTCCAGTTGGGACAGACAGACGAATTCATCATAGAATCTAAGGAAATCGGAAATCTTCAAAAGATTAAGTAAGAAAACACCTAGCTGTCATTACTTTCGGATTTTTTTTCGTGATTTTATATTTTGGGGGATTTTTTCGCGATAGTAAAAAAAAAAAATACGACATGTAGAACATTATATCTTATAGTTTGGGCAGTAAAAAACATATATTAAAAAAATTGCTCTATATTTAAATAATGTTCAACACACAAAAATGGATACATAAAAATATATATATTTACTTGCAAGATTCAAGAATATGTCCCCCTATCTTGTACAGCATTGGACATGATAACATGGAGGCTGGCGTGGAGAACGCTGATTGGTTCCTGGAGAGGGTAGAGGTCACCTGTCCCCATGACAATGCGTCCTGGCGATTCTCATGCAACGATTGGCTGGCAATGGACAAGGGGGACGGGCGAATTGACAGGGATTTGTACCCTCAACCGTTCTGACCGACAAAAGATTGCTTCGCAATTTTTCTGTTCATTCCAAAACCGTTCATCATACATGTGCATTGTGTTACTACTAAAGTATATCACGCAACAGTTAGCGTCGCCTTCAAGGAAGACGATTGCATACTTCAAGCCAACTCTTTCCCACCCCACGAATTACTTACCTCTCAGTATATTTTTAATAAAAAATACATATTAAAAAAATTAAATGAGGACTGAGAGCTGCGCCTAAATTTAGTTGATATGTACCAAAAAAAATTAATAAAAAAATTGAAAAGCTGCAGAATTTTGCCTACTGTAATACATAACAGTTTGGTGTTAATAATTAAAAAAAGGTATAGATAAAATCGTGTCCAATTTTTAATTTAATAAATGTACGACTTTAAACTTAATTAAAAAAAAGACCAAGTCTCCCGCTATACCTGTCATTGATGCAATTGATTCTTATCGTTAATGTAATTACCTGTATGTATAACCGTAAAAAGATGATTTTTATCTGTGCACCATGTTAAATAATAATCGGTATATTATTGATTAAACTACAGATTTGTGCAGTGATACATCTTCTTTACTCCCAGTCAGACGGGTCAAGAACAGAGATGGTATTGAAGTGTTTTTTCTTATTCCATCAAAATTCATTAGACAAAAAAATCACTTCTTTAGCCAAACAAAATAACATTGACATTCTTAATACTGTTTGGCTTACTAGTATTTGGACAAATTGATGGCCTTGCATAAATTCATTGTGCATCTGCAAAACACCTTGACTTAAGTGTAAGCATCAGTGCACATGATTACATTACAGTTTACTGGCAAGTTATTTTTAAATTTCAATTGACTATGCCATCATTCAACATATTTTAAAACAACATATAATACGTTGACATAAAATGACTCTTTAATAAAAACAGAATTCTTCTATTTTGTTTTATGTTTTTGCTAAGATTTTGATAACATATCAAAACTACCGGTATATATATATATATATATATAAACATATTTTCCAATTTTAGAATCAAAGCACAGATATATACATCTGCCAAAAAAATATTTGTTGCATTCTAAATAAAAAGAAATGCTGTTTTAACCTTAAAATGCAAGTTCAACATTCAACTAATACATTACAATGCAATTTATTTATGGTTCAAGGTAATTTATTTGTGTAAATAGTGTTGCAAGATAATTATGTCGACATAACTTATTCATTTTGACATGTTGATTTATTGAAGTTAGAATGCAAGCTAATGCTCACTTTTTGCACATAGTATGTAACTTTTATATGAACCTGCTGATGATATTCAAGAATCATATATAGTACTGTATTTCTGTTCCTTCTTATTTAATGTCTAACTTTGAAATTACAAAAATTATGTTTAATGTTGACATAAATGTACATGTGTTTATGCTGCAATCGATATATTTATAACTTTCTTGATCATTTGTAAAAATAAACAACTATTTATGTAAAGGAAAGATAAATAAATATTTGGATAATTTATTTCTTGGCTCTAATACCTGTAGCTTATTCTACAACAGCTGAACTGATCACCTCAGTCTCAATAACATGAGAAGAATGGCCGATAGAATCGGACTGGTCCTCTGTCACAATAACACTGTCAGTCTGGGGCATCAATATTGAGTGTCCATCTGCCTGACAGGCCAGGTCTGTCCCAGACATCAATGTCTGGTATTGGACATTCATGGAAATGTCGGCCACCTCGTAGTTCACTGCATTACCTTCCTCGTCTGTCGCGATCACCAGGGAACTGTTCTGTAAAGCGGACTGCAGATTGAACTGGTCTCGGTTGATCTCGTGATCCACGATCAAGTTCACCGAGTCTATCTCATGAATTTCTTCTATCACCAGGGATTTCAGGGAGTCCTCCTGATCGCCCTCTTTGGATTTCTCAACCAAGGATGTGATGAAACCATGTTTCTTTGCCTCGTGTCTCTTCAGGTGATGCTTGTACCGAAAGACGTAATTACATTTGTGACATTTGAACTGTCCTTGAGTATTACTGTGATTCTTAATGTGGGCATTACACCTCAATTCTGTTTTAAATCTGAATGTACAGCCTGGGAAATCACAGGCATAGGGGCGAGCTATGTCATGGACTTGCTTGTGTTTCAGTAACGTGGACTTGTCCGAATAGGCTGTCCCGCATATATCGCATATCACACTTCCTTCTGTGTGGATTTGGCGATGGGTGTGGATTGCCAGAGCCACAGTCGACACAAAGTCACACTGCCTACAATGGAATGCTTCCTTCTTGTGAGTTTTACGGTGAGCTGTGAGATAAGTCTTGGTCTTGAATGATTTACCACACTCATCACACAGAAACTGCTGGTTGTTCTGATGAGTCAACACATGTTTCCTGAGATATCTCAGTCTGTTGAACACTTTTGAACAAATTCCACATGTATAATTCCCCACCATGTCTTGCGTCTCTACTCCTCTGATTTTCTTTCCGTTCTTTTTTCGACGTTCACTGGCTTGCATCGCGTTGTACTCGGACATCTTCATGACTTTCTGATCCTTGAAATCCTTTTCATTACCATGCATTACAATTTTGATTTTGCTATGCAAATTAATCATATCTGGATGTTCTTTTTTCATATGGCGAGAAAGGGAGGCTTTAAAATCGGTGACATAGCTACAATGTAAGCATTTTAACATCATTTTTCCATATCCAATTGACTGTCCCTCCTTTTCTTCCATATAGAAAATAAAGAAATAATCCCCCTCTTGCGTTTCTTGAACTGAATCAGGTGTGATGTTACACACATCTGCACTACCCATGGAGATTTCAGAACTTTTGGGAATGGAATTTTCTTTGAAATTTTCAGATCCGTCAGATGAAATTTCTGTTTCCATTGCTGAATCGTGATTTTCAAGATTTCCAGAAATATCGTCGTCTTTGATACATGGTGTCAGATCAGATTCTCCGTCAACACTTGAGAACCTATGGAAATCTTCTAAACACTGGGACAGATCTGATATATCTTTGTTGGGCAAGTTTTCATTCTCAGGCGTGGTTAGAAAATCTTCCATAGCTGTCTCTGCTATATTACCAGACTGTTTCATCTTACCACCCTGCTTTTCAGATCCTTCAACATCATTGTTGATTTCTTCCTGACCCATAGCAGGTTCCACATGAATATAAATGTTCCTTACATTCCCAGCGGAAGAGTTCTCAATTTCACCATCGATATCGTTTAACAGAATATCTGTGGACAAAACTTCAGGCGAGTCATCTTCCGACTTGGCTTGGGAAGTTTCAACACAAGAGGCAATTCTAGTTGTGTTTGTGTCATCACTATCATTAGTTGGGTGGCCATCTTCTTGGATTGCACACTTGACTGGGTTTGGCTGATGCAGATTCTGAAGGCCTCTCCTGATTGGTCGATTCTTGACTTGGATGTTGACCCTGTGCTTTTTCTTGTAGTGGTCCCTCAGGGTGTTTTGTCTGGTGTAGGACAGCTGACACAGGTCACAACCTGCAGGAACACCTGGACCAACATCTATAAAAACAAATACAATAACTGCAAATCGTATAACTCTTCACAATGACTGGTACTGCTGCTCTTTTGTGGGGAAAAGTTATGTGGTTTGGTAAAGTTTTAGTAGGAAGGTACAGTACTGATAAGACCCAACCTAACAAAAGTAAACCCAAACTAAACCCTGGGTTTACTTTCTGGATTTACTCCAGGTTTACTAGAATGGACCCAGAGTAAACCGAGAGTAACCCCAAAGTAAACCAGAGTGGACACAGAGAGTAAACCCTGATCAGAAGTATACCCCTGAAAACAGACGCTACATGACTGTGTATTCAGAATATACAAGGGGCAGGAATTACAAGCAGTAGGATATGGTAAAATAAAAGACGGATTTGCTTCACACTTCAGTGGATACAGTTGACCCTAAAAGCAATTCCCGAGTAAACCCCGAGTGGACCCAAATTTTCAAAAAGTAAACCCCTAGTAAACCCCAAAAGTAAACCCAGGGTTTAGTTGGGGTTTACTCTGGTGTTACATGTAGGTGGCGTCTGATCGGTACTGTACTTATAAAAATGTAGTATATAAAAAAGTCACTTTTCACGTAAGTCTGTTTACACTTTTTTACATCGTATTTCACCAGATTATACACTAATTTGCTCTGCAAAAGAGCAGTACACCAGATATCTTGAAATTGCCTATTGGAATTTTCTTTGAAGAATAAATACAAGTGTTGAGCACACAAAACTTTGATTAAACAAAACTTTTTTTTAAATTTGGAGGACGTACGTATCATCATCATTAGATATAATTGCACATCAGTTCCATGGCCATTTTTTAAAGTTACATATGTTTTTTAACATTTACACTGTAAAGTTACTATTAGTAAATATATTATAATAGCATGACAAACATTTTCAGAACTTACGGTTAACTTTGTGCTGTAGAAAAGTCAGGACATTGTCCATTTCTTCAGAACAAATTCCACAAATGAATCTATCCATTTTATATTCCTTCTTCTTGATTTAGAAGCTTAAAAAATTAAGAAATAGTGATTGTCAAAGTATAGTAGGCATAGAGTCTAACGTAGTAGCCTAGACCAAACAAGAGATTCACAGAGAGAGAGAGAGAGGTTGTTGATGCTGAACTCCGAAACATCTTGAACATGTTGAAATCTGAAATATAGTATTCATTCTCAGAAGTGTCTCGTTGGGCATATAAATTGTATATCATTAAACAGCTGTTTCACTGTATGTATACATATGTAGGATACATGTACATCATCTGATCATGTACATTGGGGCTTGAATTATTTATCAGTAACGTTACACAGTAATCAACAAATCACATGAGTCATGTACAATACCAACACACTAAATGTTTTGAATTGAGTCATTAAAGTCAATCAACATTATAAATACGGTTTCCTTTCTTGTTCCGAATTTCCTCTAAATGTAAACAAACGTAAATCATTTTGACAGTTTAAATTTCCTCAATTACTACTCTACCTACAGCAATATCTCAAACTATTTTTCGTCACCTACCATAGAAAGGCAGAATATGCAGGAATTCTCTATTACTGGTACTCATGGTACTGTAGGTATGCAGGCACACATATTTTCAGTAATAAAATGTCACATTACAAAATCATGGACACACAGCGGAACGATTCCGATTCCAAAGTCATGTCTTAAAAATAGCAAAGATGTAGGTTAACATAAACATAGTAATAATAAACTTACAATGTAAGTTGGGCTTATACTTTTTGCATAGTTTGCATTCTCAGATTGAGATTCTGTACAAATCGTTTTAATATCCGGAAAAGATGTTGTTCTGCCTTTTTTATTCTACGTGGCACATGCATCTTCCTGTTTGATAAAGAGGAACAAAAGTCCAAAATCATGTAAGTTTCACAGTGTTTTGCGTGTATTTGATAATGAATGCATTAAAAGCATGTTATTTTGGGGAGCTTTTCACCATATTCAACAATACAAAAGTCGAGAAAAGATGATAAAAAACGAAAAAACACGAGATACGAGTTTTTATGGGCCCACTGATGGGCAATGAAGGCCTTATCTTTAACACTTTTAATCTTATCAGATGTCAAATTTCACATTAAGGTTAAAAAGAACAATCTTACAGTGACCAGGCTACAGTAGGACTCTGTCATTTTAACGATAGAACATTGTATCTAATATTAAGGTACCATCAACTGAACAGAAATTGCAATTCTTGATTTTGAGTCCGGTCAAGTCGTACACAGACCAACTCGTACACAGGTCAACTCGTATACAAAATTTTCCGCATAAAAAACCGAAAGTCAACTCGTATACAAAAAATTCCCATATAAAAAACCGAAAGTCAACTCGTATACAAAAAATTCCCGTAGTTTAACCGAAAGTCAACTCGTATACAAAAAATCACCAATACAAAATTTGAAAGTCAACTCGTATACAAAAAGCAGAGACATAAATAACAATGTTATTTATGTCTCTGCAAAAAGTTAGAAACAAAACGTAAATTAGTAATTTAAAAGTAACTTAAAAACACTTGGTTTCTTGTAATAAAATTTCTTTATATATTGCTTCCCTAATTCAGCGAAAAAAGGACATATAAGAATAAAATCGATGTTATCAACTATTACAATGATTGGAAAATTCATACATATATAATTGTGCATTATCATTAAACTCGGTAACGATGTGAAATTACAAAAAAATTACGATAATTAATTGTGTCAATCCAATCACTATTTGGTAATTATTTCTACACATCAAAACAATAATTGTTAAAACAACAAGCGCGGTGTTTCTTGCGTCTCCAAACGAATGACTTCTCAAATACTAATTAAGATACTCCTCATTATTTTGTTTGAAAAAAATATATCCAACTAAAATAAAAATGAATGCAATTTATCTTATGTTTTTCTTCTTCAACACAAACGATTCCAATTTATCTGCTTAAAATATTATACCATTTTGCATCATATGCATATATAATCAAATATAATTTATGCCAAATATTAAATAAGATAAGACTTTCATTATTTGTATACAACATTTTGTAATGGTATATTGGTATAATGGTATACTGAAGATTCTTGTATACGATATGACTTTTGGTTTTTTATACGGGAATTTTTTGTATACGAGTTGACTTTCGGTTTAGCATACGAGAATATTTTGTATACGAGTTGACTTTCGGTAGGGTAATTTTTGGAATTTTTTGTATACGAGTTGACTTTCGTTTTTTTATGCGGAAATTTTGTATACGAGTTGACCTGTGTACGAGTTGGTCTGTGTACGACTTGACTGTAAATCGTTTTAGTTTGAGAAGTATTACCAACTTCTATAAACTGCCAATATATTTCTTTTTGTTTAATGTCTTATCAGTTTACTTAATATTATTGAATAATCACCATTTCCATTTCCAGTAAAGAAATTTTACTTCATTATGTAATGTGGGAGCATATGGGGTTCGTAAGCTTTCATACACTTTTTCTTTCATATTGTATGTGAACAGATTAGGTATGAGAAAGAATGCCACGTGCCTACCTTGTAAGGAAGTTAAAACTTGTAATATTTTTCTGCGTTGTATTCATTCTTCTCTATGGTGGAAACATTCTCAGACGAGCCGTCAGGGATCGGAAATGTTCAGAGGAAGAGTCCAAATTCCTAATGGATGAATTGGTCAGTTACATTCATTATACAATTCATGTTCTCTTTTAAAGTGTCAGACAGTTATGTAGATTTAATGTAAAAGTAGATAGCAAATTTTTACATTTTTACATAATCCCTACCAAACAAACACTCAATAGGCTCATCAATTTGTCATGAGGTTATTGTGCATTTGTTTTTTGTTTCTGGTTTGAATTGTGAATTGGAGCTTTTTGCTATTTTTCCCCATATGAACAGTATATGCATAACTGCTAGTCATCTAATTATTATTTAATTGCTAGTGAGGATATAAGTTTGATGAGACTCGAGCATTTCAAAATCTTTTATCTTTTGTTCCAGTGTCACAACTATTCTACACATGCTGCAGCAGGAAATATGTGTCAAGCTTTGTGTACTTCTAAAAAGTTAAAATATAACAAATGTACCAACTACAGGGGAGGTAAGAAAGTCCTGATAGCCCAGTGTGATGAAGTTTGCAAGGAGGATAGTACTGTTAAAGCTGTCATTAAATCCAAACATCCTAAAGAGGAATTCCGTTTTGAACCTTTAGATTTAGAAAAACATGCCAATGGATCTCTGACACAAATGGGATATAAAATGGCCCATAACATCTTTAAGAGTATGCTCGATTCACAGATGTTGGAGGAAGGGGACAAGATAAAGATAAGCGACATTTTCTCTTTCTTGTGGTCCCTTGATGTTGAGCAGTATAAAAGAGAAAACAGAGAATTTAAATCAGCTGAAATGACTGCATTGCAAAACATCTGGGGGTTGATCAATCAAGATGAATACCTCTTTATGAAAGTTCATCAAAAACAGTCTTTTGTTCCAAAAATGTATGGCACCTGTGGTTTTTATTATGTGATGGAGTATGCACCTCCAGGAGACATTCTTGATCCTCAGTTTTTCTCAGGCAGCGGTTCATCTTTTGAAGAGCGAGCAAAAACAGCTATTGATATATTAGATATTGTACAGTCTTTAGACTACGGCTTTTTTGAACCGGTACACATGTGTGATGTAAAAGCAGAAAATTTTGGAATAGGTGAAGATCAACAGGTGAAAATACTAGACTCTGACTCTTTATTTTTTCATACATCCATGATGAAAAATTTAGCCCAGCCATCATGTACCAATCATGATGATTGTGACTTTTTTGATTGCCGAGGCTGGTGTGAATTAGAGACAGGAAAATGTACAAAACAAAGATCCAACAACAATTTGCAGGTAAGGCTTTATTTCATTGATCATCAATTGAGATGGTCATGACATTTTTTTTATTCTGACAATATCAAATGATGAAAGATGATAGATATTAAAATCTCAGTTTTTTTTACCACGATTTGAAATCAATAAATAGGATGCATGTATTACGGTAAATCAAAATTTGTAATTTAAAATTGAGTATATTTTAAGTGATGTAAAAAGAAACGTTCGAGTACCTGACCATGATATAAATAACATTGGAAATTTTATTTTCAAGAAATTTTATATTTTTTATAAATATTCTTTTGCTCATTTATTTATTTTTTACCTCTGCTTATAGCCCAAGTTAAGGCATCTATATATTTATATTAAAGAGATTTAAATCAAACATTTATATAAACAAATTTTAATTCAGCTTTTAATTATCTATGCTTGACATTTTGCATGTGTAAGATTATGTATATTGTCTAGACATTAAGTAATAATTAATACATGTATATATAAACATCATCATTTTTCGGTCAGTTTGGATTTGTTTTTTATTTATTCTAATATGTTTAATGTCACCCAATGCGTAGGTTTAAAAGAAATATGATGAATTATACATGTAT
Organism: Magallana ariakensis; assembly: GCA_020458035.1. Lineage (NCBI taxonomy): Eukaryota > Metazoa > Mollusca > Bivalvia > Ostreida > Ostreidae > Magallana > Magallana ariakensis. Next base: position 54,014,865 of record CM035814.1, on the reverse strand, counting down.
ATTAGATACTCAATGGAATATTGTCTTTATAACTGACAGAAAAGACCATTTAACAGTTAATCTACATGTACTCGAGGCTTGAAATGAATACTCACTGTATTTGTACATGTATTAATGTAAATGAAAAAAAAATCACTTGTTTGAAAATTGTGTTTGATTCAATTTTTTTCACCTTCCCTAGTAGGTTTGGTATTTTGAAGGTGACCTTAAATTTAGAATTAACTTTGGACAGTCTTATCATGTATACTATTTTAATTTATTTCTTGTAGACTGTGTGTGAAGACATCCTCATAGATAAACCATCCAATTTTTATGCAGGACTTCTTCATAATCCACCATCAAAGTTCAAGGAAGAGTTAATGCCCCTTCTGGAAAAGTGTGCCTATCCTGCACACTCCAAAGGAACAATAGTTCGGAAGCCCACCTCAGATGACGTGTACTGGAAACTCCATAATCTTTTGAAAAGGATTATTCGGGAATCTTAACATGTTTCAACTTTTGTTGAATTTCACTATTTGTTTACAGGAACTTTTATTTTTTTAATTTTACTTGTTTCAGCCAAAACTTAACCATAGATAAGACACCATGGTCTTTCAGCAATATCCAAATTTCTTGGTATCCAATAGAATGATGAAGGTTAGAGAAGAGGAAATTAATATAGGAATTCTGAAATAGGATGTTTTTATGTGATTTCCTTGAGGAAGGAAAGTGCAGCCAATAATAGATTTATTTCACATAAATATGTGTATATTGATTTTAAAATTTTATTATATTGCAGTAAATATAGATTTATTAATTGATCCATGCAGTTACTGGCGCAACACCAAATAATGGCCTGTAATTTAAAAAAAAAAGAACAGTATATTATGAGTCAAATTTGACCCCCCAAAATTAACATTAATATTCCTAGATTGTTGAAGATCTAGAGTTAAATATAATATATGTTTTTCATCCATTTGTCTCAATAATTTGCATTCATTGGCAGTATATGACATTAAAAAGAATGTTATGTTTGCAATTTTACAAATATGCATTTTTTTCTAAAAAGAATTCGAATGGGAAATATAGAGCACAGCTTTGAACAAGCAAACTTTTTCTGTCAGTAATAAGTGTTAGATACTAGATAGATATTTGATGGAAACATTTTGTTTGTTCAAGCTTGCACTCAATGTTTCCTGATAGAAAAATAGCTTAAATTAAAACACGCAGTTTATTGCAAAAATTGTTAAAATGGCAGGAAAAGGTTTACTTTATAATGTCACACTTCCAAATTGAGGGTGTTTGGATCAAAATGAAAATTATGAAAAAAAATTTACATGCATATCTGTACATACATGTAGTAAACATAATTTTTATAAGTACTGTAACAGTAAAAGCATGATGTTCATTTTAGGGGGCTATAATTATAGACTTTTATAATATTTAGTACTCAAGTTTGTTTTTTACTCTTGAATTGTTGTACATTTATTTTTATTTTCTCTGATCTGATAATTTTTTTTCAGAATAGTAAGGCATAGCAAATGACTCTTCTTGTCCGACATACAGGTAAATATCGGTATCTCAAACATGGGATATCTCGAATACCCCGCTTATTCGAAGTCTTTCGACGGTCCCGGCCGTTTTCTCTATATAAATGATTTAAAAAACTCCTGATATCTCGAATACGGTAATCTCGAATGTATTTTTAGAAAAAGTGACCATACTTACAAATACAGCAGTAATGCTACACGATTTAATTTAATTTGGGTCAGATTAAAGATTTTAAAAAATTATTTGAATGAGTCAGCATAAAATTGGTGTAGTGTCAGAGTGTTTTTTTATTAAATTCATTATCAACAACGGAGAGTTGTAGGAGGATGACAGGAATTATGCCTGTAAATGACCACAGCATTAGGCCACACTCGGTGAAAAATCAATTTTGATATGCATAAAACGTACATGTATCTGCCCTCAAATTCAAATGTTGCCCAATGTACACTATATACAATCTAATAAAATTAGATGTTGGATCCACTCACTTACTTAAGTAACCAAGCGAGCGAATCCAACATCTAATTTTAATTTAAAATTTATGTTGACTCTCTACGCATGCAGTCATGGTATATTCAATGTTTTCATATTTTCCGTACCAAATAGAAGTGACAAATTTGTATCACCAACCTTATTTTAACATTCCAGTGTATTATTTATTTATGTTTTTTGCACCGTTTTTAGCTCACCTGAGCTGAAAGCTCAAGTGAGCTTTTCTGATCAAAATTTGTCCGTTGTCTGTCGTCGTTGGCGTTGTCGGCGTCGGCGTCGGCATTGTCGTTGTAAACTTTTCACATTTTCATCTTCTTCTCCAGAACCACTGGGCAGATTTCAACCAAACTTGGCACAAAGCATAACTGGGTGAAGGGGATTCAAGTTTGTTCAAATGAAGGGTCACGCCCTCTTTAAAGGGGAGATAATTTAGAATTATTAAAAAATTGTAGGTATTTTTCAAAAATCTTCTTCTCAAAAACTATTAGGCCAGAAAAGCTGTAACTTGTATGGAAGCATCCTCAGGTAGTGTAGATTCAAATTTGTTCAAATCATGGTCCCCGGGGGTAGGGTGGGGCCACAATGGGGGGATGAATTTTTACATAGGAATATATAGAGAAAATCTTAAAAAATCTTCTTCTCAAAAACTATTAGGCCAGAAAAGCTCAAATTGGAGTGGAAGCATTCTCAGATAGTGAAGATTCAAGTTTGTTTCAATCATACTCCCCGGGGTAAGGATGGGGCCCCAATGGGGGGGGGGATGAATTTTTACATAGGAATATATAGAGAAAATCTTTAAAAATCTTCTTCTAAAAAACTATTAGGCCAGGAAAGCTGTAACTTGTATGGAAGCATCCTCAGGTAGTGTAGATTCAAGTTTGTTCAAATCATGGTCCCCGGGGTTAGGATGGGGCCCCAATGGGGGGGGGATGAATTTTTACATAGGAATATATAGAGAAAATCTTAAAAAATCTTCTTCTCAAAAACTATTAGGCCAGGAAAGCTGTAACTTGTATGGATGCATCCTAAGGTAGTGTAGATTCAAGTTTGTTCAAATCATGGTCCCCGGAAGTAGGGTGGGGCCACAATGGGGGGGGGGTGAATTTTTACATAGGAATATATAGAGAAAATCTTTTTAAAAAAATCTTTTCAAAAATGCTCCAATCTGAGTGGAAGCATCCTCAGATAGTGCAGATTCAGGTTTGTTTAAATCATGGTCTCCTGGGATAGGGTGGGGCCACAATGGGGGGCCACAAAGTGGGGGGGGGGGTATATAGGAATAGAGAAAAATCTTCTTACAGATACAACAAAAGGGGCTTGGTATTTACCATAAAAATATGTGGATAAAAATCGGCAGATGTTTTAAATATTTTTAGCAAGATCTACCGTACTTAGTTGTCAAGATATTTTGATTTTGTTACTGTTATGATAATTTGATCAGAGTTATTAAGGCTATTGTTGCTCAGGTGAGCGATGTGGCCCCTGGGCCTCTTGTTTTTTCTCACATGACAATCGAAACTTAGAGTCACGGTTTTGGTTTCATGTCCACTATGGATATGTCAGTATACTTTTGATTATGTAATTTACTTATTGTAACATTATGTAATTGTAACATTAATCTTTATACAGAGAAAATAAATGATGAATGAATGAATGAAAAAACATCCAATTTTAATTAGATTGCGTCTTATGTATCCTATGATTATTTAAAATTTCTGTTGACTTTCTTTGCATGAAATCATGATATATACAATGTTTTTGTATTTTCTGTACCAATATATATATAATCTGATGATGTGTACCTAACTTTTATAACAAGTAAACAAGGTATTTCATAATCACGATTCTTTGAGTCATTTTGAATAGTTCTAAGTGCATCGTACATTCCAAGCCTTCAAGCCTTGTTTTACATTTGTTAGAATTTTTGTTTTGGTAAAATCTTAAAATAATTTGTTTAGGTTTTGGTGCTATGAGTAGTTGGGTTTTCTATTTATGATATTTACATGTTCATGTAAATGATGTATTAATTTAATTTACTAGTATATGTACGTACATTTTGTGGATTATTTTATTTTTTAATGTCAATTTGTGTTTCTAAAATAAAATACTTTTTAAAAATATTTGTACGTAAATGATTTACTGATAGAAAGAAATTATTTGTAATTTTCATATGAATACTAGGAATAGTAGACATGCGTTTGTTTCTTGCAAGGCAAGAAGTAAAGACACAAGTAAATTAACTATAACTTTATGCCTATATTTATTTTCTTTAACTTACATGTATTTGCTGCAATTATAAAACAGAACAACCCAATTGGTTAAAACGCTAGCGCCATCTTTTGATCTTTAAGCCACGAGTTTGAAACCTGCAGTAGTTTTTACAAATTTTATCTTAAAGTTTATATCAATCTTACATATAGAAAAGAAAATTTTTTGAAAGTTTTAAAACGGTAATTGAATTTTGAATAAGATTTACTATCATCCACTCTGATATCTCAAAGCGTCCAGTAATCTGCTTAATATGTAGGCATTGACACAATAAAATAAAATCCAGGCTCCTGGCCTGTGAAATGATGGAGATCGAGTTTGCTTATATATCAATGAATCGCCCTCTTCTTTACAATGTGTAGGTATATAGATATATATAATGAAGAAAGTAATAAAATATTTTTAATTTCCAGGTCTGTTTAATAGCAATAAAATTATTGCTGAAATCTATTGTTTTCTTTCTTTAAAATAGCAAAAAGTTAATAAGGGGGAATAATCATTTTGAAAAATCGACACATATATACATATTTTTTAATTTATCGATACATCGCGATACTCTTCTCCTTCCCAATATAATGGCCTTCTTATAATCTTTACAAAAGGAGTTTCTACTTCTGTTGAATCTATTTAATTCCTGGTGACCAATTTTTGTGAATTTTCATCAATTTATTTTTAAGGTTCGTGTGGATTGACTGTAATGGATCCTGCTGGAGGTGTACCAAAAAACACCCCACTGCATTTCATAAATCTTTGGAATGTTCAATCGTGAATCAGGAGTTTCGTATCATTTAATGGAAGTGGAACTAAATTCACCCAGATTGCTTAACAACTAAAATGCTACATGTGACGTCTAGATTTTTTAATGTATTGTTTATTTTCGATCAAACTGTGTGCTTGCTTAACGATTTCAATAAAATGTTCCTAATTTGGTATATAATTTTCATTTCGTGCAATGCAGTGTTTTCGTCGTTGCCGTCGACATTTTGTATGGATATGCACTCGTGAAGAATTTCCTCCAACCCGTTCCGAACGTCAAAGGGCGGGTGTCTTAACAGACCATGATGGTCGTTGGCGTCTGAATCGGAGAAAATCTGTTGGCATATAACCTGCAATATATTAGAAACACCGATAAATTATTTTTCACGCCTAACACGTAAACAACTTAAGTTTGAAATACTGGACGTAGAAGAAAAATGAAATGGAAAGCTATTTCCCCATTGTGAGTCATTCAATTTACCCAAGTTGTTAACTAACTACACGTGTAAACTATTATTTAAACACCTGCAAATCTGTGTTGATTCGTTGTCGCTGACATCTGCCAACCTTTATATCACATACACCCCGGCAATTCCCTTCCGCACAATCCGCGTCATACCCACAATGACGTGTTGACATTTCATTCACAAGAATATCATTCAGTACAACAGAATCTGCATCTAATATATGCACATTAACATTGCTGTTATGGTTACTAACACCCAAGTTGTCCTCTTTAATGTCACATACATGCAGATTTCCCAAAAAGGAATAATTCAGCTGATGAGTGAGATCGAGTAATTTCATAGCAACTGAGGCACGTGCTGACCACGTGACGCCTACGTCATTCAGAGTAGAAGGCATCCGTTCCACGAAATAAAACAAACCACACGATCCATAGAGTTTAGGGAAAATGTCGCCATTTTGATATAGTAGGCTTAACATGAACTCTTTTTGTAGTGCAAGGCCATACAAATTTCTGAATATGTCTGATATTCTGCTGCCTAATGGAACATTTTTCTCCATGGTCCAAAACAAACGTAAAACATCATGAACGGTCTTAAAGGACTTCTTTTGTAGATGTTGGTTTACAAGACTTTCAATTTTCATCAGAACACGTTTTTCTAAATCGTGTTCTGTAGCAGAGGAAAGAAGATCTCGAGCTAATATTTCTGAAAATCTTGCTCTTTTCATAACAAGATGGACACGAGAAGTTGTGGTGATTGTGTCCCATGACACGAAGAAGACGTCTTTTTCACCACCTTGATTCGTGCAAGAGCTATAACTTATGTCTAAAGTCTCACAGAGAGGTCTGCACAAATTCCCAAACACGTTCCCCCGTAATGCATCCGAACACTGAAACAAAAGCAATGATAGATAATGATTAAAACTCAGACCCTAAATCATATTTCACAACACTTTTTTATATTCGTTTTTTTATTCCGTCGTCGTGTGTTGTGCCAATCTGATCAAAATACAGAATACACAATTATAGCGCTTTGCGCTTTTTTAAGAGATCTGTATTTTTATCAGATTAGAGTTGTGCTTTAAAAGTTGAACTTTTTAATACTATTTTTCTGAAACAAATGACCATTTAGAGTTAGCATCTCTGGGGAGAGGGGAACTTACTTTGTAAAATGCATGACCACCAATCCCAGGGGCAGTTAATGTATGGTAAAACTGTTAAAACGAGTTCCTTAAAATGAATGCAATGTTTAAAAACCCTTTCTACTTTTGAAGTAAATAGCAGAAAATCAAAGTACGTTATTATGATAAGCAAGGTCAACAAAATGGTGAAGTTCATGCCCTTAAGATCAAAGGTTCACATGGGGCTTCATTGGTTATCTGGTAAATATCCACTGATTCGTTAAGAATTTTTTTTTCTACTGTTGTGTGTGTTGGGCATGCAAACAAACTGAGTGCATTGCCAAGATGATGCCTCTGCTAAAATAGTAAAATGCATGGCAATTAGGTAAAAAATTCTGGTGTTAGGATGGAGTTCTGATTGCCATATACTAGGGTATATGCATCTAATTATCATATCTTTAAAAACTCATCTCTGTGACTCGACTTCTATATGAAGCAGGAAATATATGTACATGATGAGCAAGTAGACCTCAACCAAAATTGTGAAATTCATTGCCCTTGGGTATGGGGTTCTGTTAGAAGTTTGGCTCTTATGGCCATACAATGAAAATGCAATATTTAAGGTCTTCCGTTCCCAACGGAAGACCTCATAGTTTTCGTACTGTTTCTTATTATTATGAATATGAAATTTTCAGGATAGGTAGACCATGGTTTGAAGTTGTGCCAATTGTTTTTGTTTTACGCCAGTGGAGCCATTCTTTAGAGCTCGCTATGGCTCGTAAATTTGGTACGAATTTTGAATCCCCCCTTTTTTATCCACAAGATTTTTCAGAAATGGCTCGATAGATTTTCTTAAAATATGCAAAATGATAAAAAAAAATAATATCTGGAGGATTTTTTTTCCAAAATTCATTTCCTGTCGCCGTTTCCTGTCCTGCGACAAAATGTTTGTGACATCGATATCTCAAAAATGATAAGGACTTGAGCATTCAGACTTTGTAAGATTATAGAACTATAGTTAAAGATGTCTTTAAAATATTTTGGTGTTTTATTTGTCATAACTTCCGGGCGTCACCGGAAGCACTTCAAAATTATTTTTTCTTTGCATTTAATTTATTTCACATAGAATTGAAATATAAGTATTAATCCTTACATGTGTCATCTATCCAAAATAAACCAAAAAAAAATCCACTTCCGGTGAGATATCTCAAATATCTCAAATAGCCTTTTTTAAACAAGCCATGAGATCTCAGAAAGTGCAAGTGAACAATACACAAAACTAACACGGATAATAGACATTTGATAGAAAATGCGTTCAACCGCTTTCATTTTGTCAACCATCACTTCCGGTCCTCAACGGAAGGGTTCAAACAAATCAAGTTGTTTGAAAGTTTAACTGTTTTTCTTTGAAAATTTAAGTTAAATTGATAAACAATGAGTAACAGTTGTCTAATGTTTAAGAAATAATAACTTTCATTTTCACTTAGCACTTCCGTTTGTCCATTTCCTGTCAAGAAACAAAAAAACATTGACTCCACGAAATCTCAAAAACGGTGACGACTTGAAAAACCAAACTTTGTGGGATGATAGCCCTATGTATGTATCTGTGTTACATTATTTTGTTTGATTCGTCGTAACTTCCCCGGTCGTCACCAGAAGCACTTCAAAAATTTGTCTTTTTCTTATTTTATTTATTATATATGGAATGAATATACTGCTAACCAACTTTTATTCGCGACGACTTTATTTCGTGAACAAGCCTTATCCAGACCCGTCTTGTAATAACAATCATACGACAACAACTAGTTCGCGACGAGAAATATTCGCGAAAACGAGGCCCTCACAGACCTCGCGAAAATTTCTCGCACGCAAATAAAAGATGGTTTACAGCATCAGTATAAAATCTTATATATGTTATCTATACAATGTTAAATAAGCAAACATACTCTACTTCCGGTGAAATATATCAAATATCTTAGATAGCTTTACTTTTTTTAAAAATTGACACCCGCGAGAGTTTGGTCACTGTAAGTGATTGAGACACGAAACTTTTATGAATGATAGACATTTCATTGAAGATGTGTTTAATGGGTTTTATTTTGTCAACTGTCACTTCCGGTTTTCACCGGATGGGTTCAAACAATTCATGTTTTTAACAAGTTTAAATGGACTTAGACACGATTTGAGCTGAAATTTTTCAAAATTTATTTTTTCATTTTTAATGTCTATAATGGTCAATATGGATGTTTTTAATGCTTTGTCAAAATTTGAAAGTCAAATATCGAGTTACAAGCGAATTACAGAGGTTAGAATTCTTTGTTTTGTGAACAAAGCTCGAGTCCTGCTATTGTTTACATATGTGTTGTATTGGTATGAGTTTCAATTTTTTTTTTTTTTGGATAAAATTATTTATGAACACATTGAATGAGTTTATCTCGTTTCCACAAGTTATTTTGTCAAAGAAATTGTAATTTCTTTACTTTACATTATTTGTAAACAAATATAAGACACGAGCTTTGTTTACATAACAACGACTTCTTCTCTCTGTATCTCGCTAGTAACACGACTTCTAACATTCAAATTTTAGTAAATCATTCAAAATACACAAGTTAACTATTTTATACATAAAAATCAAAAATAAAATGTTCATCTGAAAACGTTGTCTAGGTCCCTTTTAACAGACTTCCTTGGGTGTTTAATCTAGCCTGATAAACAATGATGTACACTAGGCAAATGTACAAGAAAAAACAGCTTTTATTTTCATTAATCACTTCCGTTCGTCTGTTTCCGGTCCCGAGACAAAAAACGTAGTTTCAACGAGATCTCAGATTTGGCAGAGAGTATTGATATTTCATCGTATCATATAAAACAAATCGGACGGAAGACCTACTCGTTACTCGTAACGAGATCTAGTTTTTAAAAATGATTCTTCTATTATCTTATTTTATTCAACCCTACCATCCTATAATTTGTTGGATGGCATAATACTTATGTGAATCCTCAGTACATGAGAAGTTAAGTCCTTTGTATGGACAACTCGGTCTATTTGTGGAGGCTTGGTGGCTTACAGTTGGACCATATACATGTAACCTTCAAACCCTTGTATTCCTTTGTCTAGACTACATTTGAGGTCAAACTTGCTCCAAAGAGTTTACGTGTATCCCTTAGGGTTGCTTTATACTCAGGTTTGACCAAGATGAAATGAAAACATCTTGTGCAAAATATTCATATTTTCATGAATACTTTTATTGTTCTGCTGAAGAACTTCAGTCATAATACAATGAATGATGCTTCCTATGTATTCGTTCAAGAGCACAATGTTTTGAAGAAGGTGAACAGCCATCAAAATATATAATTGACGTAGAATACAGAAACAATCCCAATGTTCGAAAGAGACAATGGTTCACGTACCAACTCACAAGTAGAAATCCCGAGTGAAACAAATACTTTATATGATATGTAAAAAAGAATCTAGTCTGGCTCGTTTAATTGGATCTTTTCCCATATAAATTCTATTTTTCTTCATTAACCTGTCTGTGTATCTTTAACATTAATTAAATACATCATCAACTTTATTAAATTTGTCTTTTTTGTTCCTCACGTACATGTATATACGTGTATATACATGTGTGTTCTAAAACTTAACGAGGTCTTTCAAATGAAATGTTGGGAAAACATCTTTAGAATGTAAGAGTACATGATATTTAACCATGTTTTGGGAGGGGAATCCAAGCTTCTTTATTCACTAATTTCACTTCACATGTAATTTTGAATAACTTTTTGTGTCCTCATCACTCAAAACAGGAGCAGAGTATGCACTGAAAAGAAGTCACGGTTCTTTTAAGCATGTGCCTATAATAAAATAATTGATCTTTGTGTGAAAGGTTTAAATTGTCATTGCGCATCGAATTAAGCATTTTTATTATTAATTTCATATTTTTGCTTAGATGAAGAATGAATGAAAATCAAATGTTGTCTTTGCATAAATTTGTTGACATGTTTCTTCTTGGCGTTTCCTGGCACGTACTTTGTAAAGAGAGGAATGGGAATTGGTGGTGGGGTGGGGGGCTTCTGGCAGGGACATTTTTCTAATACATGTATATCATATCTCTTTTCCTTCCACACACACTTTTCTCTAATTAACCGACAACGACAGAGGATTGAAATGTAATATAGTGTTAGCTGATATAGGTAATATAGTGTTAGCCGATATAGGCATTTAAAACATTCCTACAACTACTTTTCCTCTATCTAATTGGAAAAATTTAAAAAACCAGGTTTCTATTTTATTTTGCATGTCAAGATATTTGGTGTTGATCTGACCCCCCCCCCCCTTTTCCAATCGCACAGACACGCGCGCTCTCACACGCACAAAAACGATTCAGCATGCATAGTGATGTAACATGAACGAAATCGGAGGAAAATAATATCTACTTACCAATTTGTCGATTGCTTGCAAAGCTTCCTCGTCTGAACATGGCAGTGTTACCGTTAGTTTATAAACAATACATGCAGCATAAAGAAGAACCGTCAACTTCACACACACAACTAAGAATTTCACTGTGCTGAGTGACCATCGTAGAAAAAAGGAAGCACCCGCAAAGTAAATCACGGGTATAAACCCAAACAATAAGAAGATATACAAATACATGTTGTTCAAGAAGGCTTTAAAAATCATAAAAGATTCATTAAAGCCTAATACATGCTGATCAAACCTCCAAAAACAGTAAACAATGCTCACAAAGACGAATTTCACTCTTTAACTGATAATCTTATCGTGTTTTGAAATGGTTCAGCGCATAGTCTGTAGTGTCTCGCTGGTATAAATGTTGATTTGTTTATTTTTTCAATTTATTTGGGGTCTATAGTTTTTGCCCGTGCGAAAGGTACGGCTCATTAACCATTCATAAAAAGGAAAGACCTCTTCTGTTTAAAGTTAAAGAAGTTTAAAACACCAGAATGATTCCCTGGCAATTATTGGCCCATTTACATATGCATGTAAAATATGCATTATGCTTCTTTGTGCATACACAGTTGCACATAATATCTGAATGATCCAACTAATTATGTTCTCCTTTTTTAATTAAAATAGTATTTCTTTGAACTGCCTGTACTATTTTGAAAATCTATTATTTTTTAACCTTGTTAATAGAACACCTTAAAATTTACTGTTTAGAAGCTTTCGTTCCACCTCTATATTCCTAACCTACGAGCCCCATCTCCTCTACAATATTCAGATCTGCCACTTGTTAATTTTTGTTTTGCATGAAACAAGTTCACGGCGTAGGAACCGACGTGTACAATTTCAGGTAGCGCTGTTCGTCGAAGCGGTAAACAAATTGAACACGTAACTCTGCGTGCAGTCGAAGACAGTTTCAGTGTAATTTTTATCAAATAGATTGATCAATGGATTTAAAAAGCTTTTGGAACAATTCAATACGTTACGGTAATAAACTGGCAAAAGCATAAAAGTTGTATATACATGTATATTCTTTATGCAATACGATTTTTTTCAAGTGAAGATTTTGATAATCAATATCCAGGGTCACACTTCAAGATTGAAATCATTATTATGTACAAAATACAATCATTACAACTGAACTGAGGACATGTAAAGGTAGATATATATCTCAAGAAAGAAAACTTGACTTTGCTTCTGATGCTATTGCAAATAAAAGTAGAAAAAATCACCAGAAAATCACGAGCTGTGATTATTTCATACTGTACGCGTAGCGCAAAAGCTTTGTAATTTTACTGTACGGGTAGTGCTGTTAAAAGAATTGTGAAATTTGTTTTGAAGAAGTTTGGTTTCGGATGGGAAGTTAACTAAAAAGAATGGCAATGGTATGAATGGGCAATTTTTAAATAATTTTTCAATGATGAAAAACAAGTATTGTTTTGCACACCCCCCCCCCCCAATTAAGTAAAATAACCCATTACATGTACATATAATCACCACAAATAATCTGAGAAAAATTATAAGGCCCAAAAAGTGTTAGGAGTTAAAAGAATCCCTAATTTAGGTGCTTGTTGTCATTTGGTGTTTGGTGCATGCTAGGTTCCTCCAGAGAATTGCAGGTTGCACCACAGTATTGAATTGAATTTCACAATATTTAGTTTGTGTATGTTTAAAAATTACCACCCACAAAATGGTTAAGCATACATTAATTATTCATGTTGCCTCGTATTATCACGAATGTTGGGGAAATCAGGATCTCCTCATCTAACTGAGAGAATTAGACTACCTCAGAAATATGCACTCGTCTTTCATGGATTTGAGTTGAGAACTGAGTTGAGTAATTTCACATTATTACACAACAAATTGTTACATGCGCGTAAATTATGCGCGTACGATTCGCCGTAGAACTCACGTCTTTTCTATATAAAAGCAGTAAAATTTGCCATAAAATTAAGACATTCAGTATAATAAAATAAATAGTGCCTGTTTGGGATTGTTCTACAGCGAACCGTACGCGCATAATTTACGCGCATGTAACAATTTGTTCTATCGGCCCGTTGCCAAGTGTGTTGCTAACGCTGAGGGTATGAGAACGGATTGTCAATTTCGTCTAAACCAATCAGATTTCAGTATTTAACATGAAAGTATAATAATAAACAATATCGAGGTATGAACAGAAAAACTTCAGTTTCGAAGAATATATTGCTTCATACATGTAACATTTTTGTCTCAAAGTTAACATATTACTATGATATTAGAAAAATATTTTTACAACAAGAAACATTATTTTTTGTCAAAGAAGATGAAAAACTCTTCTCTAGATATTTATGGTTTTTATTCATTATTTATTTATTAATTTTAGTTTAATATCGACTCTGTTTTCATTTTTAACCAGGGTGCACGTGTTAATTTTAAATATGAAATATCACACGCTTTTACACAAACAGACCGGTTTTTGTACATACTGAGAACAAGTTCAATTCCTTTGACAATGTTATCATTCCTAATTAGTAGTTTCTGCATGTACTACTAGCATAAATAGTTCTCATACAATAAGTATATTTTTCATTTTTGTTATTGATATCTATTTCACATAAAAATCTGATAAAAACAAATCAATTGCATCATTCCAAACATGTACACTGTACAAATCTAGAAGGGGTCGGGGTGGGTTCTGAAAATTACCCTTCAACAATAATTAAATGCAGGATGCGGATTTATTAAAAAAAATTATAGAGAAAAACCTTTACAGTACATGTACCAGTAATTGAGAATTAAAAGTTGAAGAGAAAAACAGGAGGCTCATGGGCTTGAACAGTCACCTACGTGTAATGCACGATTAATGCACCCATGCAGAAGTTAAACAATCCCATCTTAGGTTAGATCAGTGGAATGGTTATTGAACCAAACATCAATAAAGTGTATGATGAGCTCTGGTGATTGGTTTGAGTTGGGCAGGGTGTCAAGGGTATATGTATATTGATCACCTATAAGGGGGAGGGGGCTGAGAGATAACCCTGTCTAAGCTATTCTTCAAAGTATCTGCAAGAAACTATATGGACTAATGGTGATATTTAAAATCTTCTTCAAATATTTTTCCTGTAAATAACTCTGAACACTAAAACAACTCAGTGCAAACAAGTAAAAAAAAATATATCAATATATTTAAGCATAATTTTACAAATATACGTTCATATGAATAAATTATCTATATATTTTAAAAGCTGTACATGATACTTAATTGTTTAAAATTTTTATAAATACAACCCCTCGAAAAATTAATCTCTAAAAGTTTTTCATGGTTAGTTTTTAATAATTCAAATTATCTTTGATGTATAAACTAACAAAAGATCATACTTAGAATATGATCCAGCTAGTGGGTCTACTTATTCAAAAAGGTCAACCAGGCTAGCCAGGATGACCCAGACACCATAAATTTTAATTTGAATACAATTAGATCCTTCTTTCATAATATACAAAAATCTGAATATGATTAAAATGCCGCTTCTTTCCATAACATTATTCAATTTTGACATTTAGTTAGTATTTATATGTACTATAAACAATATTAGTCACAAGCGTCTAACTTTAGTACTTAGTCTTAGTACATAATGCAGTTTCAAATGTATGTAAGAGTAATCAATTTTGACATTTGGTAAGTAATTATATGTACTATAAACAATATTAGTCAAACACAAAGATGACGTTATAAATTTCAGTTTGTGTTTAAGGATGACGTTTACTCAGAATGAAAAAAAAAAAATTCCACTGATGATAATGAAAACCCATCAGTTGTATGTTATAGACCTTTGATTGTAGTGTTATTTTTCACTTTCAAAAAAGTAGGTCAATGACCTACTTTTTGAGTTAATGGCCATTGAATATATTTTGAAAAATCAAGAAAAATCCAATAAAATTTTACACTACGTTTGAGAATTTCTTAATTGTGAAAATATTAGAAATAATTAAACACTTTAAAAAATGAAATACAGTTTATGAATGGTAGTGACACTAAATAGATAAAAAGAATTAAAATTTCAGCAACAATTTTTAAAAATATTCCAGTCCGAATTTTCTCTATTAGTTTTTAAATCCCTACCCATTTTTGATCCAATTTTACAAAAAACTGAATGATGATAACACAAAAACATGTATAGTATTAAACTACTTAAATTGACCTTATTCTGTTGGCCTTAAGTTTATATGAGGTCAATGATCAAAATTTTGAGATATGGTGTCTTTTATCGTTTTTAAACATTTTTCAATATATTTGCAATTTGTGCCATACGATAATTTTAATGAATAAGTGAGGTAAACCCAACAGAAAATATGCAAAATTATAAAGACTAAAATATAAAATCTTAACTTTTAATATTAGAGTTCTGCCAAAAATGTTTGAGTGGAAAACAAAATCTGCAAAATTTAGTCCGAATTTCCTCTGTTTGGCTAAAAGTCAATTTTTGTTTGAGCCTAATTCCATAATATAGTAGAAATATCAAATGTTATGTCAATAATAATTCATTTCATAAATACTTTTTGTGTTTAGATCAAATTTTACTTATGACATTGAACTTTATAACAATTCGAATTCTCGAACTCAAACCCTGAGTAAACAACACCCTTAAGTACAAAACAATAAAAAGTTCAGTGCGATTTGGTGTTTGTTTTCATTTCTTTAATCAGCAGTACACACTACAAATGTAAACATTTTCCACATACGTTCAATCTCCTCTTTCAACTTGCATCAAATATTGCTCATATAAAAATTCTAATCAATCTCATCCCTGCATAGCTTAATACATAGATGTAGAAGGTTAAATGTCCTTCAACAAAACTCCAATAGTTGAGAGAGCTGGTGGTCATGGCCATTTTTAGGGTATCATGATCTCCTTGAGAAGAAGAGCTTTGTATAAAGATAATTAACAAACTGTAAACCAACTTTTATTCGCGTACGAGAAATTTTCGCGAGGTTTCCGAGAATCTCGTCGGTCGTCGCAAATATTTATCGCCGCGAATAAGTCCATGTCGTATGGTTGTTATAACAACACGAGTCTTGATAAGGCTTAGTCGCGAATATTAGTCGTTGCGAACCAGTTTATCGAAAGTGAATCGCGAAATAAAGTCGTTGCGAAAAAAAATTGGTTTACAGTATAAGAAAATTTCGAATTTTAAAGCTTAATTATACATGTATTGAATGTTTCTTAACTAAATTAAAGTTTATAGCTTATAAACTCATATCTATATAAAAAAATTCATGGTAGATCTGATGGTCCATTTGTTCACCACCCAGCCCCCTTAAATCACACAGCTATTCATTTTCAAAACAAAGATCTCTCAGCTGGTTAAGCAAACTTGAGGTCTTGGCCCTCCATCACAACAACTCTTCCAAACATGATCATGCAGCTTCAATCCTCCACTGATAGCACCAACCCTTCTGTATCTATGCTGCATTCATAAATCTCTTTCCCTTCTGTGCCCTATAAAGAAAATTTAAAAATAAAATTCTGTGGTGATAGTTTGAGACATAATATGCATAAGAGAAAAACCCCAAAAAAACAAAAAGTTGATCAAGTGATGTGGGTTCATGCCCAAGAGATTCAGTTAGATACCCTAATGCATTACTTTACATATTTATATAATTTTGGTAGAAGCTTCTTTGTTTAAAAGACTAAATGGAAAAAATGTTTTTAAAATTGAGAAGGAAAAAAACATTTGACATTCATTTTAAGAATAGAAGCTTGAAATGTGTAACAGTTAACCGAGACAATGTAAAAGCTCAACAACAACAAAAAATAAACCAAGACATTTAACATACAAAACTGAAAGTTGCTAATGAAACAAAACAAAAAACCAATTTACCTCCACAGTATTTAAAATGTCCATTAGTAAGTGTTTATGATTTGCGTCTTTTGTTAAAACGTAGAGAAAACCCCCTCCTCCTGCTCCCGCCATACACATGCCATAGGCGAAGGGTCGAGAGGCCGCCATCAGCTTTGCAATGGTGGCTGTTTCACATCCTGGCGCAAGTATCTTCTTCATTGCCCAATATTTGTCCAAACATGATCCAACTTTTTGGAGGTTGCCTGTTGGAAATCATTGCTCAACATCAAACCTTTTGCATATTAGAATATTATTAGTTACAGGGTTTGAAGTTGGCTTAATATGGTTTACGGGGTCAGTAAATTCCATATGGGGTGAGAGCAGAGCTCAAGTCCACATATGAAATTTACTAACCATGTATAAACCGTATTAGGTCAACTACAAACCACGTTGAAAATATATCTTATCGACTGCCTTTGTGTTATTGACAAAAAGTAAACAAAACTACAATAAAAATCAATGAAAATCAGGTGTTTTATAACAATGTAACAGGTTTCAATTTGAGTACAAAACCTGACGTCATATACATGTACTCTAATAATGAGTAATGCTCAAGGTATATTTTGTACTGATGGTGTAACGAATATACATGGTCTCCACGTGACTGCTGTTAACCAATGATCTCCTTACAATTTAGCAGGCAGTAAGATTTATTGGAATATTTGTCTTTACTTAATACTGTAAACATAGTACCGGTAAATGTAATAAAAGACTATGAAAATATTGCTAACAAATAAAAAACAATCTTCTAGATTAAAAAAAAAATACAAATATCATTATAAAGCCTATAAAAAATTGTCTATTTACTTATTTGGATTTAGAAAGTATATATAGCAAAGTTTCTCAAGCACCATTTTTAAATATACATGTATGGCATTGTTCATATTGTTCTCTGTTATCATCATATAGTAGAAATAATGGCATTGGAGCAAGTGAGAATTCAGTGTTTCCCATTGAAAAAAAAAAAAAACTTAGGAAATACTGTATACAGGGAACTATTCGCCCCCGTTTTATTTTCGACTGGTAAAATTTAAGACTAGGTTAATTCCAATGTCTCAAATTTTCTCTCTTAAAACACAACAGTGTCCGGGCGAATTGAAGACGGGGCAAAACTGTTTGCCAGTGTAGAAGGGCAAAAATTACATGGGGCAAATATAACCCTGTACATACAGTACCTATTTTTTTTTTCAAAACATTTTCTTTATAATGAACACAGGATGAAGTACACAATACAAAAACCGGTATATGATATTCTCAGTGCTTGTGAACTTACCATCAATAAAGCCATGGGCACACTCCTGTGCTAGTATTACAAGAGCATTCTCAGTATCCACAATGTTGGGATTTCTAGCATACCAGTTTCTGACAACCTCCTGCGAAAACGGTGTGATTTAAATCAAATATTTAATTAAATCAAAAAGTATTTTTCCAAATATACATGTATATCATAATGCGTAAACTACTTCGAGACTGAATTTAGCAAAATTTAAGTATATGGCAAAGTCCACAGCAAAATTTTTTCCTTAGACAATTTTAAGATTATAATAAACTCTGAAATAATATACTAGTCTCATATAAAAGCTAAATGATTTTTTGAGTCTCGAATGGTGAAGTTTAGTTAGTTTTAAACTAAAAGGCAGGTTATTAATTATAATGTAAGACCTTTTGACGATGTTATTTTGAAAAACAATAAAATGACATTTATTAGACATATATCGTCCAATATAATGACTCAAATGCCTTCAATTTTTCTGAGAACTGTTAATTTTCCCTAAATAAATGTAAAACTATCATTACCACACTTGTCAACTAAATATCTATTGGTTTTATCAATTTTCTCTCCCCCATATTTTCATGAAAACTGCATGTTCTTGTGTAAAATAATATATCCACAATTTGTTTGTCAAAACACTCTAATATCATAAACATTGCAGAATTATTCCAAATAAACATTTTTTGTATGATACATCTTTGATGCCTTTCATTTTGAAAAATATGTTTTCTTTATAAAAGACAATAAATCCTGAACGTTAATATACATAAATTAACATTGCAACGTATTGTTTGATAAATGTAAGTAAACATTTTTCAAGAACTGCCTGACAGTGTTGCTCTACGTTGATATCTGGTCTTAATGACCACTGCAAAAACTATTTTTTTTTAAAACTGAGAGTATGCTAAAAGTATGATACTTTACCTGAATAATATGAAAAGTACCAATTCAAAAAAAGATTTTCATGAATGCTCTAGTATCATTAATTCATGAGGCAAATTTTCATGGAAAGTCATTTTTAAGAAGTTTGTGGGGATGTTATTTCATGGGTTTGTTCAAATGTATAGTAAATAACACAAAAAACTCAAAACCAAGTCTATGTCTTACCTGTAGGAGATTGCGAGCCAGTCTGGTCTTTCCAGTATAGATCAGTAAAAGCCTCTCGTTGACCATCTGAATGACTTCATTGGACACCTTCAGGTCCACCGCTTCCACGGCTATGGGAAGTTTGGCCTCGGACAGTCCAATCTTGATTCCCCCCATGAGTCCCCCTACCTGGTCCTGCCACCCTCCCCCAGTCGTAAGCAGCTGTTCCAGGTAAAGCACCTGTTGAAATAGAAATGCACACAATGTACTACAGGCACCTGATTCTATAATAAAAATATACCCCGATATTGGAATACATGTATTTGTCTTTCTACAAGTTAAGCTCTATAGTCAAATGTATTACTAACAACTTAAAACAAAGTTTTCATATGTATATATACAGCAATATATGTACATAAATTATTAAATTTAATTTTTACATATTTAAGAAGAGGGACATAGAAACAAAAATTAATTGAATATTATTAAATAATATTATGTTGTGTTATGTTTAAAAAACCAAAATAATTAACATATAACTTTACAACCTTTGGTGAACACTATATAAATAGTGCCTGTTTGGGAGGGTAACAGTTGAAAATTGATTCCCCGAGAAAACCATTGTCAACCGACACGAAGCGGAGGTTGACAATGGTTTTCGAGGGGTGTCAATTTTCAACTGTTACCATCCCAAATAGGCACTACTTATTTTATTATAGTGAATGTCTTAATTTTAGAGAAAATTTTACTGCTTTTATATAGAAATGATGTGAATTCTACGGCGAACCGTACGCACATAAGTTACGTGCATGTAACAATTCGTTTTATTATACTTTCATGTTAAATACTGAAATCTGATTGGTTTAGACGTAGTTAACAATCCGTTCTCTTACCCTCAGCGTTAGCAACACGCTTGGCAATGGGCTGACAGAACGAATTGTTACATGTGCGTAAATTATGCGCGTACGGTTCGCCAGTTCACGTCATTTCTATATAAAAGCAGTAAAATTTTCTCTAAAATTAAGACATTCAGTATAATAAAATAAATAGTGCCTGTTTGGGAGGGTAACAGTTGAAATTGACACCCCTCGAAAACCATTGTCAACCTCCGCTTCGCGTCGGTTGACAATGGTTTTCTCTGGGTGTCAATTTCAACTGTTACCCTCCCAAACAGGCACTATTTATATATTATTATACTTTCATGTTAAATACTGAAATCTGATTGGTTTAGACGCAGTTGACAATCCGTTCCCTTACCCTCAGCGTTAGCAACACGCTTGGCAACGGGCCGATAGAACGAATTGTTACATGCGCGTAAATTATGCGCGTACGGTTCGCCGTTAAATTCACGTCATTTCTATATAAAAGCAGTAAAATTTTCTCTAAAATTAAGACATTCAGTATAATAAAATAAATAGTGCCCGTTTGGGAGGGTAACGGTTGAAATTGACACCCCTCGAAAACCATTGTCAACCTCCGCTTCGCGTCGGTTGACAATGGTTTTCTCGGGGTGTCAATTTCAACCGTTACCCTCCCAAACGGGCACTATTTATATAATGTTACCCGTTGCAAAGTGTGTTGCTTACGCTGATGGTAACAGAACGGATTATCAACTGCGTCAAACCAATCAGATTTCAGTATGTAACATGAAAGTATAATAATATATATTGTGCACCTCATTATTGTACCTTTGGTTGGCTGTAATGGCACCAAAAGGACAAGTTTATTTTATAAAGAGGATGCAAAATGTTGGCATTTAAGTTAATGCAAGTCTACAAAATTCCATACCAAGAGAGTAGATCCACAGAAATAAAAAATATGTACAATCTGTTTTTAAAAGCATGAATTTACAAACTTACACTGCAAAATTCCAAAACTATACTGTGTTGATTTAAAGTATACATCAAAAACTCTCTAATAAATACATACAGCATGAATCAGTCCTTTCTTGTCACAGGTTTTCCCTGAGGCCCTCAGAAGAGCAGCCATTACAGCTCCCGCCAAGATACTGCTGGTCCCCATTCCTAGCAATTAAAACAATGGATTCCAGGATTCCAACAAGTCAGTAAATGTTCCCATCATTTCACAACAACATTTACAGACCCCCCCCCCCCAAAAAAAATAAAATAAAAAACACAAAAAAAACCCAAGAAAAACAAAATAGAATAGGGTGATTTACAAGATTGTGTTGCACATGGAAATGAAATGGATACATGTATTACCTGAGCCCTGGGGTAGCACTGACCAACTGTGGATCTCGAACCCCCCACCATAACCCTCCATCAACTGTTCCTTCAGCGACCGAGTCGAGGTTAGACTCACAATGTCCGCACAGATAAAAGAAGCTTTCAGCAGGGCTCCTGAAATGAAGGGCATCTGTATGTGACTTAATTAGTATCTTCATGGAAATTATTAGTCCGAAAAATCTGATGTTCTCCTGGCTTTTTAAAGATTTTGATATTTTACTTGCTAGGAAAGTAAAATATCAAAATTGTTAAAAAAAAACTAGAAAACGTCAGATATTTCGGACATATAAACTACATGTACCATGTATAATTCTATTATAACTGGTGGTACTATGGTATAGTATTAAAGTTCAAAGAACAACCCATGACATGAGCAGTAGCGCTACAGCCTACAGTGTACTAGGCAATCAAAATATCTTATTTAGGACCAGAATTCATCAATGGGTTCTAGAGTACTGACTTCTCTCCATTGTCCTTAGGAGGTTTCTATCCACTCTATACCTACAGGTATGTATAAAATAGAGTATGAATGAAATTGGGCTTGACAAATTAAGTTGGTTCAAATATGAAATATAATTCGTTTTCAAATTCAACAGGAATTATTTCACTAAAAATATTGATGTGAATGTTCCAGACAATTGCCAGAAAAGCTGCCTTCAAAGGGCGACATTCTGGAAATAATGTTATTCTGTCAATGATCTGCATATTAAACAACAGAAAGTTTATAATTTGCATAAACAATAGGAAAAAGGATTATTTTTAAGGTGCATTTAAGTGTTATAAAAAGGATAGTTAACATTCAATGTTGATAACCTTAAAGAATATGTACAGCAGAGTTTAATCAACTTAGAACAGCTTCACCTACATATATGTACATGTTTCATTTGCAAAAAAATTGATAAATAAATGTATAACTTTTAAGGACCCATGTGATTTTCTCAATTTTAGATAAATTTCTATAAAAATATGAAATTATTTTTATAGAAATTTACCTAAAATTGAGAAATTTTAGATAAATTTCTATAAAAATAATTCCATATTTTTTTGCATATAAACTTATTTATTTTAAATAATTCAGGGTACATTACTAGGCTATTTTTGGAGTAAGAATATTTAAAATTTAGATTTTCCTGATTATAGCATGCAAAATTATACATTTGAATGCTAATAAATATTATAAAAGTCACAGTTTATATTTTTCATTATAAACTGTATCCAAAGTATATGGTATCATATGTACATGTACATGTATAACCATCCCATTACAGATACGGTAATCCTCAGGGTCATTATCAATTTACCTGGGCTATAGGGTTGGTAGTAATCCTCAAGGTCACTGAGGTCACGACACACGACCTCTGTGTTCTCACCATCATTACCATATATCACCAGTACAAGCTTAGGTCTGAAAAAGGCAAATAAAGGCCAAACACATTACATAAATTGTTTATCAAGCACACTCATCAGTTTAGTATGTCCAGTAGTGAAGCATGTATTATTTCCAATGCAGCCAAATTGATTTATGTAAAATATTATTATATAAACATCATATTGAAATGGGGAATAACAAATGAATATCTAATATTTTTATTATTTCAAGTTTAAAAAATGAATAAACTTAAGATATTTTCTTCATAGTTTAACTTTTGAAACAAGAAAAATTAAATTCCCAACTTCTAATACATAATTTGAAATTTTTAGCTGTGAAAAGCTGAAAAGTTTTTTGGGGCCTATTTATAGACTTTATTGGAGTGCTTGCAATATCTAATTACATACTGTATCAATAGGATCATTGCATGGCCACAAATTAATATATCTTTGAAACAATGTAATTTTCTCTACAACAATTAACTAATATTGATGGCCACAAAAATTAATGAAACTACAGAAATTTATAAATTAAACAAATCATACTTACTCATCTATTCTCTTAACTTTAGCTCCAACTGGATGCTGTCAAATATTTAACTCTCATGATATTAACGTACACTCAAAATTTTAAAGAGTATAAACCTTAGCTATAACCATTTTTTCAGGATCTAGCATGTTAAATTGAATACCGGTACTGTATACGAGGTTATTTTTGTCCCATGTTATTTTGTCCTTCTTCACTAGCAAACGGTTTTGCCCCTTCTTGACTTCGCTCAGACAAAGTTGTGTTTAAAGAGGGATAATTTGAGACATTGGAATTTGCCCAGTCTTATTTTTGCCTGCTGATGACGAGGATGAAAGGGGTGAAAACAAGAGGCCCATGGGCCACATCGCTCACCTGAGCAACAATAGACATAATAAAATCAGTTTTATGGAGTCATATACAGAATATCTGAACAATGTCGTATAATAGATCCTGTATAAAAAAAAATCCCTTACATATTCTTATGTTTATCACTGAGCCCCTTTGTAACAGGATGGTTTTACAGTCATATCACATATTGAGCATTGCAGTTATCAAGAAGATGACCAGACTTAAACAACTATTTATATATGGATTATAAACCTACATCAAATTTTGAACCCCTTGTGAGGTCCAAGAATTGTCCAGGGGCCAGAGTCTAAACAATTTTAAAGAATCAACAATATGCCAAAATGTTTGCATATAAGTAAAACCATATATAACAAGATGTAATTATAATCGGGCCGATTATAAAGTCTCCCAAACGAACGAGGCCATCATTGGGGTTAGGGATGACCAACATGGGTCAAACTTTACAGACAAAAAGAGTTAATAGTTGAATATTTCTATTTGTGAAATTTAATGAGGTTCCCAAGGGGTCATTTACTATATATCTGGTGAACCGACATAATGTAAGGAACAAGAATATATCTGGTTTAGGGGTGGGGATCTCAACCGTTTCCAAGATATTTGGGCACTTCCTGTTCGAGGGGGGGTCAGGACTACTCCGGGGCCCATGACCTACATACCGTTTGATGCCCCTTAACACAAGGATCAAGAATATATATGGTTTAGGGGTGGGGATCTCAATCGTTTTCAAGATATTTGGGCACTTCCTGTTCGAGGGGGTCAGGACTACCCCTGAGGCCCATGACCTACACACTGTTTGATGCCCCTTAACACAAGGAACAAGAATATATATGGTTTAGGGGTGGGGATCTCAACCGTTTTCAAGATATTTGGGCACTTCCTGTTCGAGGGGGTCAGGACTACCCCAGGGTCCATGACCTACACACCGTTTGATGCCCCTTAACACAAGGAACAAGAATATATATGGTTTAGGGGTGGGGATCTCAATCGTTTTCAAGATATTTGGGCACTTCCTGTTCGAGGGGGTCAGGACTACCCCAGGGGCCAATGACCTACATACCATTTGATCCCTCTTGACACAATGAACAAGAATATATATGGTTTAGGGGTGGGGATCTTAACCGTTTTCAAGATATTTGGTCATTTCTAATTCCTGGGGGGTGGGGATGACCCCAGGGGTAAGATCTAATAAACCCCATATATTGCCTATAATAGACAATATGTGATTCTGAAAACCCTTTGCAATTATCTCTGTCCGTTTTCAAGTTATAACCATTTACAATAGAGTCTACGATTTTTCCCATAGGGTTCTATGTTAGACCCCACACCCTTTTGACCCCCCAAGAAAGTGGTTGGCCAACCCCAAATGAGAAAAATCAAACCAGCATGCACAACTAGATATGCAGGCCTATCATATCCTAGAGTTTAGTAGAATTCTGTTCATCCATCTCTGAGAAACGCGACGGACAAGTTCAGAGCGAGAAAGAAAAAGAAGAAAAAGAAGAAGAAGAATAACTAGTAGACTAATTGTTCTCGAACAATTAGAGGTCTTTCCACCTCATTATTTTTTTATGTTTTGTTTCAATATAATTAACAAAACATTTTCTATGCGTTATATTATAAATAAAAGTCAAAAACTTAAATATGCAAATTTTGTTTTGTTTGACCTTGACCTTTGAGCTTTATGTCATATTGACTAACAAAGATCAACATTTTAATTTAAAGTAGTTTGATACCCCTACGATGTAAGGTTCAAAAGTTGTACGTGTTTTTAACGAAATTAAGAAACTTTCAGGGGCGATAACTGCTAGAAGGGGGCATCAGGCCCTCCCGGTATAAAAGACTGAAGGAGCCCCTAAATGTACTGAATACATTAGTAAAAGTTTCAAGTCTCTACCTCTTATGGTTTATGAGAAGTAGCGATAACAAGCATTATGTACAATAGGGGAAATAACTCTATAATTGTTTCAAGGTAGGGGCTGAAGGGTTATATTTTGAAATGTCTTAAGAAGCCCTACTATATCCATGAAATAGTTTTTGACTACCACCCTAAACAAAAGAGATCTAAAAACTCATTAATTAACAGATTTCCAAATGACCTTGACCTTTGACCTTTATGTCATTTTGTTCGGACAAGGTAGACGCTTCCATCCCAAGTGGTCCAAGGTCTTTACGATAGATGATAAAAAAGTTGGAAGTGATTTTATAGAAATTCAAATACTTTCAGGGGCAATAACTACTAGAAGGGGGCCTCAGATCCTTTCGGTATGAATAGATTGAAGAACCCGCTAAGTGTACTGAAGACATTGGTAAAAGTTCCAAGTCTCTATCTCTAATGGTTTCAGAGGAGTAGCGATAACAAGCATTTTGTACAATAGGGGCAATAACTTTGTAATTATTCAAAGGTATCAACCAAGGGGCTATATTTTAAAATGTCTAAAGAAGTCCTACTATATTCATGAAAAAGTTTTTCTCTACCACCCTAAACAAAAGAGATATAAAAACTTATTAATTAACAGATTTCCAAATGACCTTGACCTTTGACCTTTATGTCATTTTGTTCGGCCAAGGTAGACGCTTCCATCCCAGGTGGTCCGAAGTCTCTAAGATAAATAATAAAAAAGTTGGAAATGATTTTATTGAAATTCAAATACTTTCAGGGGCAATAACTGATAGAAGGGGGCCTTAGATCCTTACGGTATGATAGACTGAAGAACCCTCTAAGTGTACTGAAGACATCGGTAAAAGTACCAAGTCTCTATCTCTTATGGGTTCAGAGGAGTAGCGATAACAAGCTTTTTGTATACAAGGGCAATAACTTTTTAAGTTCTTGGGGTCATTAGGCACAGGGTCATTTGTTATCATAACTTTTAATGTTCAATCACATAAAGAAAAATTTGTTTCAATATCTCTTGAAATAAAAAAGTTTTCCCGTGGAAAATAGAGGAGAAAAATAATAATAAACTAGTAGACTAATTGTTCATAGAACAATTAGAAGGTCTTTACACCATTAATATTGGTCCTGTTGTTTTGTTCAAATCAATTGCAGGAAATCGGTAAAATTTAAATAAAAAAAAAAAAAAAAAAAAAAAAAAAAAAAAAAATCTCCACTAACGGGAATCGAACCAAGAACCGTTAGGTTCGTACGACAGATCGTTACCTCTACGCTACATTGCTTGTTACTTGAGATGGGATAAAAAATGTTGAGTTGTGTAGTGAATTTGGATGAGGATGGAAAGAAGAGATCCAGCGTTCTTCTATCCATCTCAAATTGATACCCAATGTTGTGGAACCTTTAGAATAGATAGGCGATTAGCGATTGGTTGAGGTGACCGTATTTATTAATAAAAAATCAGTGCTGCTTGTAAACATTGTGGCCGAATAGCGTTGGCTAAGAAATGAACATGCCAGGTCAAACTCTGGTCGCGAGCGGCTATTTGAAGGTGTGGGAATGTCACGCTGGATTAAGTGTTGCGCATTCTCCTGTTGATTTGAAATGCACGTGCTTAGAAATCTATTAACTGACATGCATTTGTGGATTACAAGTACGGAAAATCTGAAATGAATCAAGGCCAGTCATGTATTTGAGCCAAGTCGGGAAATCAACAAACTGAGAGAAAATGTAAACAAAATTCATATAAAATCGGGGTCTGGGAAGGAAGAGTTATCTTTCGTTGAACTTCAACAAATATCGTCACAGGTTGCTGATAAAAATGTAAACACAGATTTTCAGTGAAATTTGAGCATGAATTTATTGGAAACAAATATGAAAGCGTTGAAATTTCGTTTCTCGGGAGGATGGTTTGATGCCGCCGGAGTGGATAACTTTCTTCAATATGGTTCATTTCGTTTCAAATTTGGCAGGCAATTAGATTCAGGTGTAAGGAAAAACCCCATGAATTTTCGCCAAGTTCTACAGAGTTTTACTGGAGCTGGAATTTTTATTCAGAGGCGTAGTCTAAAACGCCGTCTGGAGTAAAATGGCAGTCAGAGTTTCAGACTTTTAAAAAACTCTGACAAACGGTTTTAGCCCTTTGCTAGGTGTTTTTTTTTTTTTTTTTCTTAAAGAAATATTAAATTTCAAGTCCAAATATCGAGGGTCAAGTTCATATATTAAGAATTCAATCCTTGCACAAAAGAAGGGGGGGGGGGGGGCTCGGCTCTAATTGTGAATCTGATATATGTTGCATATTCTTATAGCACATCAGTTCTCAGAGGTCAAAGGTCAAGGTCAAAGGTCAAGGTCAAGGTCATTGCAAGTTGTTTCGTGTCTCTACGGCTTATCGTTTTCATGTTTTTGATTTTTCGCGAAATTAAAAAAAAAAAAGCGAGGAACAGTAGTTCTCGCCGCTGGTTGCGAAACTGTTTGTCATTCGATAAAGCCAAAATCTGGGTATGCATGCTAAACCGAACATTTTGGCACCATTTTTTTTTAGGTCGAAGGTCCAGGTCATTCGTTATCCCAAAGAGCGGAAAAGGGGGTTTACGGACTAGTCGCACAAGACAGAATCTTGGAATTCGTGTCAAATGGTTCTTGGTCTCCAGGGGTCAAGGTCAAAGGTCAAGGTCAAAGGTCAAGGTCAATTTTCAGGGGATACGTCTGTGCCGAAAGGTCACACTATTAAGCAAAATGGCAGGTTTACGAATCCTAGTTGACCTTGACCTTTGACCTTGACCTTTGTTGCAGCCAAAAAGGTCTCAGAAGCCATAGCAAGTGGTTTCGTGGCTCTACCTTAAGTCGTTTCATTTTTTAAAATTTTTCGTAAAAAGTAAAAAATTTGAAAGAGAGTCGTTCTAAGAGGAGACTGCGAAACCTTTTGTCTTTCGGAGATCTGCAACTACCCTTCAGACCGACATCATCCGCGAAGGTTTGCAACTTGCAAGTGTCACGGCTTCCGAGGAGTAGCGATAACAAACTTTTAGGCGCACGCGTCAATAGTAACGAAACGTGAGGTGTTTTTAAGACGCAGGGTCAAATGCCCTCATAATTTTCCGAAAGCAGTACGACGTGAATGAAAGTGTTTCGATAAGTCGCGAAACAAAAATTTCACTTCGCTTACGGAAGAAAAATAATAATAAGAAGAATAAAAATAAACAGAACAATATCAATAGGCCTTTACACTGTGGTGTAAAGACCTAAAAACATAAGAAGTACAAAAGGTCTTTCACCTGAAAGGTGGAAAGACCTAATAATAACTAGACACGATCTCGTTGCGAGCAACGAGGAGGTCTTCCGTTCGATTTCTAGAAGGTGAAATGACATCATCGACTTTGATTTTCGACAAGAAAACATGATCTGGAAAAAGGAGTAAAGTGCTAATGCTTTTCTGTATCGCTTTTAATAAGTTCTCTTACGTTGCTTTTTTAAATACTTGCATTTCTCCTAACTGAGATAGAAAAGATTAAACTTTTTACCTCTGGCCCCTAAAAACCCCTAATTAGATAACGCATAAGTAAACCATTACATTGTTAGAATGTATAAGCGTTTTATACCGAATTTTGCTTTTATAACCTTTCACAAAATATCTCTTAGTAAACGGCTACAGATAAAAGACTTTAAAGCCCTTTGGTCCCTTAATTTGAGGGGCCAGCCCCTTTTTCATGATATCAAATAAAAGGTTATTTAATGAGAAACACAGTTTGTTTAACAAGTGTTTATAACCTTTCACAAAATTTCCCTCAGTAAAGGGCTATAGATAAAAGACTTTAGAGCTCTTTGATCTCCTAATTTTAGGGGTCATTCCCTTTTTCTTGATATCAAATGAAAGGTCGTTTGATTCTTAACACGTTTTGTTCAAAAAGTGTTTAGAAATGTGTCACCGTTCTTGTTACATATGGGAAAGAACGTTTTAGGGGCCGATCCCTTATCTCCTTTTAGGGGCCGTTTAACGAACTTTTGAAGATTGCATATTGTTAAGTACATCATTTTGTATATTACTGCTAATAAATTATGCAATGACATCTATAGCCAAAAAATCACCCATTTTCACAAAATATACTTCTTATGGTACAAAATCCACTCAAAATTACACTTAAATGAGAAATCTGAAAATACCATGTAGTCTTGAAGGTGGCACGGGACAGTTTTTTTTTATACAATTCATTGTAGCCAGGGGATGCGTGTCTTCGGAACTCTGTAACTAGAATTTCCTCAGTTCCCATTCAGCACAAATACCTTTAATTCACTCTTTATGAGGCCAATCACCACTTTCTGAAGAAAATTACTAGTCAAAACCTGTAAAATTTTCTACATACTGGTTTTTATGAGATTTTGACCCTTTCACATTTTGCTAATTTTTCATGATTTTTCAGCTTTTTAGACCTCCCCCAGCTAATCCCCTGCAAAGGGTTGACCTTCCGTACCGTGTGCATGTTGCACCATCACATGTCAGAAACTTACCGGTGTATAGGTTACAATGTCCCATCCACCTTCTTTTCGTGTTATTTTACCTCCCGTCTGTAACTTGCGATTTCACTGTGTAAAGTCAACACAACAGTCATAGCCGCAGGTTTCGCATTTTACTTCTGATTCTCATGTACCTAACATATGGGGCCTACATATCGCATATCAATTTCAACAATTGACATCCCTCTAACTAAAAATAATCATTAAAATTCATTTCATGAATTTTATCAACACTCATAAGCCTTCAAGTACAGCAATTCTTAATTTTACAAAAATCCGAAACTGTCCCTTGCTACCTTAGATGATGACATCATCTTTATTAAATAACCCGTACGTAAAATGTAATCATATTATATTAACCTGTACAGTAGCATTTCGTTTGGTATAACCAACACCGTTTTTATACAGTTGTTTATATAATATATACTAATATGGAGTATAATTAAATCACAATATGCTAAACAAAAGTTTTCAAGTAAAAGGGCTGTTCACCATGCACGTGTGTAATGCCGATTTAAAAATAGAGTAGCCATATAGCCATATTTGAATGGTGGATATAGGGAAAGAGGTGGGGGGGGGGAATCATCGCAACAAGTTGTTACATATTGTCTATTACGGAACTGTAAGTAATAATTGGTATTGAATTATCTTCATTACCAAAGAATCATCAGTTTGGATTTGAATACACACATGCATATATTCATATAGCTGGAATATTTACTGGAGGAATTAAATTGCCGTCAAGTCTGTGTGTTCATTCGATAACTATTTTTTAAACACCCGATTCAAAATATAATATAATTATGTAGTTGTTACAAAACACATGTCATAAACGTCATTTGACCCCCTCCCCATAGATCTATGTCAATGGATGAGTTCATTGAATGATTCAAACCTCAGTCGTTGCGTGAATGGTAAAGTAGGACTTCGCGCCATAATATGTCCCATTCATAGTTTTTGCGCGCCGATTAGTGGACGAGTCCAAATTGGGATCATGAGAATACTCCAGAGCACACCGTGTGTACGTAGCATCGGCGGGGGAGGGGGGGGCTGCTACCCCCACTTTTTTTGCAGCAGAAACTTTTCTTAACTTTACATAAAAAATAGAAATATCGTGAATTTGCCCGCCCCCCTCCACTTTTGTCGGAGCATGTAAAAAAAGAAATTCTAATTGAATTGAATTGGAATTACAATTAGTATTTTCTTACGTGATTTGAGAATTCACCTTTTTTTCATTGCTTGTCTGGATGTTTCGGATAAAGCTGCCTCTACACACTTTCAAAAACAATGTTGTATGTGCTTAAATATCCTTTCCTATTTCTTATGGGAAATAAAAACAAATGTCTTTCAGTTGATTTTGCATCTTAATATAACAAATAAAATTTAAAAATTTGACTGCTTTATCTTCCGCTTTCAAGCTTACATGAAATTATTTGATTCCTCGATTAATTAGAATTTATGAAATAATTTAATTTCAAGTGATATACATGTACATGCACCAGATGGAAAAAAAGACTGAAATTTCTTCTTAAATCTGCACGTTCCGTTTATGAATTTATGATCAGCAAAGAAAATTAATATTCATTCCTTATAAGATAGCCAAATTGATACATGCATATGCTTTCATTGAATAATTTTGTTTAGTCAGGCAAGATTTTGGGAAAGCTATCACTTGTGGTATATAACGGGATGTTTTGCGAGTAAACATGTAATGTCCTCCTGATCTGATTCGCTCTCAGATGGTTCGCCCCGTGATGTTCCACATTATGTATATGAAACATATACATGTAAATGTAAAGTGAATAGACCACGATATTTATGAAATTAATATCCTTAAGAGTTTTTGTTCGATATAAAACATTATTTGAAGTACATTTCATAACACATTATTAAATTAATATTATCATTAATGAAACAGTTATACAATAGATAATTGAAGTACATATTAATTATTATCTGATATAACACCATAATTTATTCATATAATTGATTAAAAAACCACTTATCTCATTATGAATTAACAACGCCTATTACATGTAGCTTGTACATGTACAAGTCAACACCGTCTAAATTAGCGGGAGACTTGAGCATGCAGATAATGGCGAGAAAAGTGATAATTATGAAACCAAGGGTAATATTTATATTATTTGGCCGTTAAATCTAATAAAAATTAGTAAGTGTAACAAAGTTCACAGAAATGGTTTCTTTGTTTTAAAATGCTAAATTCAGTTGTTGATATATAAAGAAGAATTGAATGACATTATGTGTCCTCTACTCGCTAGCTCCCCTTCTGCCCGAATCTAGAGCTAACAAAACTTATACACCGAATATATTAAACAATTTTTCTAACAGAATAATAAAGAATGAAATCATAAATGAGTTTGCTTTTTAATGAATCGCGCGACTATTCAGAAAAGGTTAAATCGCTAGTGCATGTGGCCGCTATTATTTTACGGCCTGAATCTAAACAAATCTTGTTTAGAAAATCATGCGTATATTACACCACTGGTTTCTTAAATTCTTCGGTGTTATTGGGCATCGGTTAGTTTTATCATTATATTATGATGTCAGATTATAGGTGTCAGCACCTACAGAACACATGTATTATTGTAACATTTAAACTGCCTTATATGGAACGCTTTTAAATTTTATTTTCAAAAATCACTTTACTCCCTACACATTGCTTAACTCTCTCTCTCTCTCTCTCTCTCTCTCTCTCTCTCTTTCTCTCTCTCTCTCATAACTTAAAAAGAAAATACCTCTAATATTTTGTTATGCAAATTAATCTTCACAGATTACAGACAAAAAAGATAGGTTGGATCAGGCATGGTGTGAATATATTTTACATTTGTTGAAGTGTGTAGTGTGAATGAATTAAATTCTGCAGCAAAATGTCAGAAATAGACACGGATAAATGTATTTATTTTTCAACTCGTACGATTGTTTGTAAAAAGTAGTATTATATTCATTGATGACTGTTTTTACACACTATCATTTAAATCAGTGTTAAATCAAAGGTTAGATGCATGATCTTTAACCAATATGATTAAAAACAATTATTTTACACAAAGAATCAATGGACATTTACATGTGTCATCACACAGAAACACAAGAAGCCTGTGTTTTAGACTACTGTCCTTTCTGATATATTTCATTTTATCAAATAAAATATACAGCATGACTACTTTAACCGTTAACTTTTATATCGTAAGTTTATACTTTAAATACTTAATTGATCCTTATTTAAAAGAATACTCATGTAAATTTATGCATTGTTTGAATCACCGCTTCGTTTGTGTAAAGCATCGCTCATCAGATAACTGTTGACTCTATTTACTTTTATAAGTTCGAATTTTCTCGACAATTGTTTACATTAACTTCTATTTAGGAAAATGTTATTGTTTAGATTTTTTATACAGAGTGAGTGTTTTTGTATTGTTTAATCACTCTGATAGTCACCAGTGTTAGGTAGGCTAGGGCACCCACATTTGTAATGCTTAATGCAGATAGTGTCATAATTTTTATTGTGCCTGGTGACTAATATTATATGTTCATTCCAATCGGAGACCTGCAGCAATAAAGTCATAATTATTTTCTGAAGGCTTCCCTGCTTCTATTTTCAGAGCAATCGTCCCAAACCTTTTGGACTGGACATTGCAAAACGGGTCCTCACACTGCAAGCGAGTAAAACTTTCCCCATATAACGTTATAGTCGAAAAAACGTGACACGACAACACCGTGGATAGCTTGTCCGCTAGCGCGGCATCTCCTCGGTCACATGTGCGAGGGATGTTTTATGTAAGTGTATACACAACGTGGTTGGTTTAAAACGTTTGCAATTTAACAAAATAATTTTATTTTCCAACAATAAAACTATTTTATAACATATAGACAAGATCACAAAGAACGCCTTTTCCAATGACAGTTATATTACCTACCATTTTTTAATAAGGAAGCTAAACAGCATAACTTCGTAAGTTAAGGTTTAAATTTTTTTTACACTTTAATATATCGTTAAAATCGGAATTCTTTGTGTTTGCATCTAAATAAATAAACCCATGCAACACAGCAAGGCGAAAATCTTGTGTATTAGATAACAGCAGACCGCTAGCTAGTCCAGTCGCGAGCTATTTTCTCGGCCGCGGGCGAGTTATCGGATGCGTAATTGTTCACATACATGTATCCAGCTAGATTTTAAATGTTGTGCAGTATACGATGGATTGCATAGAAGTATTTTCTTTATCCGTAATGTATTTCACTAGAATTTAAACATATAGTATCTATCCGTATGTAAGCTGGTAACTGTCTATGGTAGCCTTATGTCAGTTATACGCATAAAGACCTCGTTTACTATGCTAACGAGAACAGATACATGGTAACAAGTTTAGCTTTTTACACTCATATTACGCAATACCCGAACAAAATATTATTGACACGACATTGATAAAATCATAATGAGCAACTTTTCCAGCGACAGCCATATCGAAATCTTAACCGCTTTTGAGTTATAGAGCGAAAACTTTCAAGGGCTCTAGGCTCCTAATTTGAAGGTCCAGCTCAATTTGCTTGATGTCAAATGAGAGATCTTGATTTTATAAAAAAAAATTGTTCTATATGTTTTACCAAAATACTATCGAGAAAATAGATATTCAACGAAAACCAGGAAAAATTATGACGCTTTTTTAACCTTAATTTTCGAGCTAGGGCGAGCTTCGGCGCTATTGGTCAGAGAACAACATAAATACCACATGTCAGATCTACAACCTTTCGTCTAAAATTCCTGAAATTTTGAACTCAATATCTTAAATCGTTTAGGAGTTTACCCCTGGACAAACCGACCCTCTGAAAATCGTTAAATTGTATATATCTCAAATCCGGAAGTGACGTCATCATTAAAAAAAATTTGCAATAAGGTTCAGATCATTGTCTATCAGATCTGAAAGTTTCATGTTAATCGGCCGTGTAGTTTTGGAGAAATCGCGTGCACAAAATTTGCAAGAAAAAAAATAATAGGGAAAAATAAACCGAACGAAAACAATAAGGTCTTCCGTTGGAAAACGGAAGACCTTAACTAGACACGATCTCGTTGCGAGCAACGAGGAGGTCTTCCGTCCGATTTTAAGAAGGTGATATGACATCATCGACTTAGATTTTCAACAAGAAAACATGATCTGTAAAAAGGAGTGGAGTACTAATGCTTTTCTGCATCGCTTTTTTTAAGGTCTCTTACGCTGCTTTTTTAAATACTAGCATTTCTTCCAATTGAGATAGACCCGATTTAAGTTTTTACTTCTGGCTCCTAAAACACCTAGTTAGGTAGCGCATGAGTAAATCATGATGTTAGGATATATAAACGTATTATACCTAATTTTTCTTTTAAAACCCTCACAAAATATCTCTCAGTAAACAGCTACAGATAAAAGACTTTAGGGCCCTCTGGTTCCCTAATTTGAGGGACCAGCCCCTTTTTCTTGATATCAAATCAAAGGTCATTTAACTCTAAACACATTTTGTTCCGCAAGTGTTTAGAAATCCGTTACCGTTTTAAAGATATACGACAAAGATCGTTTTAAGGGCCGATCCCTTATCTCCTTAGAGGGCCGTTTAACGAAATTTTAAACATTGCATATTGTTAAGTACATCATTTTGAACATCTTTCCTTTTATATGCATTTCAAAATATATTTCCTTTCTAAGATATGGGAGATCAAAATTTTGGATTTTTGACCCCTAAAAACCTCTACTTTCGTAGCACATGATTAAATCATTACATTGCTTTGATAAATAACTGTAAGACAAATATATTTGCTTCTATAACCTTTGACAAAATATCCCTCAGTAAAGGGCTATAAATAAAAGACTTTAGAGCCCTCTGGTCCCCTAATTTAAGGGGCCCGTCCCTTTTTCTTGATATCAAATGAAAGGTCCTTTAATTCTAAACACATTTTGTTCAACAAATGTTTAGAAATTCGTTACCGTTCTTGAATATATGAGAGAAAACATTTTAGGGGCTGACCCCTTATCTCCTTATAGGGGCCGTTTACCGAAATTTTGATGGTTGCTTATTGTTAAGTGCATCATTTTGAGCAACTTTCCTTCTATACTGCATATCAAAATATTTTTCCTTTCTAAGGTATGGGTGATCAAAATTTTGGACTTTTGGCCCCTAAAAACCCCTAATTACATAACACATGATAAAATCATTACATTGCTTGGATAAATAACTGTGAGATAAACATATTTGCTTCTATAACCTTTCACAAAATATATCTCAGTAAAGTGCTAGAGATAAAATACTTTAGAGCCCTCTGGTCCCCTAATTTAAGGGGCCAGCCCCTTTTTCTTGATATCAAACTCGAGGTCCTTTAATTCTAAAAACATTTTGTTCAACAAGTGTTTAGAAATTCTTTACCGTTCTTCAGTTATATGGGAAAAAATATTTAAGGGGCCGACCCCTTATCTCCTTATAGGGGCCGTTTAACGAAATTTTGAAGGTTGCATTTTGTTAAGTACATCATTTTGAGCAACTTTTCTTCTATACTGCATTTCAAAATATTTTTCCTACCTGAGATATGGGTGATCAAAATTTTGGACTTTTGGCCCCTAAAAACCCTTAATTACGTAACACATGATAAAATCATTACATTGCTTGGATAAATAACTGTGAGATAAACATATTTGCTTCTTTAACTTTTCACAAAATATATCTCGGTAAAGTGCTACAGATAAAAGACTTTAGAGCCCTCTGGTCCCCTAATTTAAGGGGCCAGCCCCTTTTTCTTAATATCAAATGAAAGGCCGTTTAATTCTAAAAACATTTTGTTCAACAAGTGTATAGAAAATCGTTACCGTTCTTGAGATATTTGGAAAAGAACGTTTTAGGGGCCGATCCCTAATCTCCTTATAGGGGCCATTAAACGAAATTTTGAATGTTGCATATTGTTAAGGAGATCATTTTGAACATCTTTTCTTCTGTACTGCATTTCAAAATATTTTTCCTTTCTGAGATATAGGTGATCAAAATTTTGGACTTTTGACCCCTAAAAACCCCTAATTACGTAATGCATGATAAAATCATTACATTGCTTGGATACATAACTGTAAGATAAACATATTTGCTTCTATAATCTTTCACAAAATATCTCTCAGTAAAGGGCTACAGTTAAAAGACTTTAGAGCCCTTTGGTTCCCTAATTTGAGGGGCCAGCCCCTTTTTCTTGATATCGAATGAAAGCTCTTGTAAATATAAACTTTTTTTACATTACATGTCTTAACAAAATATTTTTCAGAAAAGAGATAAACGAAGAAAACCAGAAAATTTTACGACGTTTTTTAGTCTCAATTTTCGGGACCAGGCGAGCTTTAACGCTTTTTGAGCATGACAAATATGAATGCCAAATGACACATCTACAATCTCTTGTTTACAATCCCTGAAAGTTTGAACTCCATATCTTTTACCGTTTAGGAGTAGATCCCTGGACAAGCCGACCCTCTGAAAATCGCTAAAACGTCATTATCTCAAGAACGGAAATGATGTCATCAAAATAAAAAAATGTATATTAAGTTAAGATCAATATTTAGCAGATCTGAAAGTTTCATGAAAATCGGCCGAGCCATTTTTGAGAAATCGCGGGCACAAAATTTGTAAGAAAAAAAAAGAAAAATAATAATAATAGGGAAAAAGAAACCGTACGAAAACAATAAGGTCTTCCGTTGGAAACGGAAGACCTTAACTAGACGCTTGTTGCGAGCAACAAAAGGTCTTCCGTTTGAATACACCTTAAAAAAGACTATAGAGATAGTTGTTCTTTCTACCAATTCTTAACACTCTTAAATATAGAGCAAAACCAATACTGGATA
Source organism: Magallana ariakensis (assembly GCA_020458035.1). Taxonomy (NCBI): domain Eukaryota; kingdom Metazoa; phylum Mollusca; class Bivalvia; order Ostreida; family Ostreidae; genus Magallana; species Magallana ariakensis. The sequence goes on along the minus strand of CM035814.1, from coordinate 53,976,760 downwards.
TCTAAAACGCTATGTAAAAGTCAAATCCAATATTGTAAAATCCGTATTGTGACGTATTTCGATCATCGGTCACTTCGCCGGCATCAAAGACATTCCGATGCAACAACAGTGAATCAGAATTCAACGATGCAACTGCATTACAAATAGATAAAATGGCTAACTGCGGGTCGAAAAACAAATATTTTTCATAATGAAACATGTACTAACATTTAAAATTATTCTTGTGTTTAGAATGACTTTTTTCAATAGTATGTCAAGAGAGAGAGAGAGAGAGAGAGAGAGAGAGAGAGAGAGAGAGAGAGAGAGAGAGAGTTCGTTATCCCCACATGTCATCGTAGAGGCGGAGTTCAGACATTCACTGCTCATGACGAGAGAGAGAGAGAGAGAGAGAGAGAGAGAGAGAGAGAGAGAGAGAGAATAAGTAAATATACAATTCAAATGTGTATATAAGCTGTAAAAAACACATTTGTCAATAAACGCATGTATACATGCATGCCTGTATCCATGTATGTGGAGAAACATTAAACAGCCCTCAATTTATAGTCATGTTGATAATTGAAACATAAGCATAAGTTAGGAGAACGGGTTATTTCATACCCGCAGTCGCTAATAGTTGAGTGCACACAGACATTGAGATAGCGGCATTTCTTTGATGCCGGCAAAGCGACCCGGCGAGCTCTAATGCGGTCGTATTACAGGGGTGCTTCGGCGGCATGACTTTGATGCCGGCGTTGCTACAAGCGTCTGAATTTAAATAGCTGCTGAAAAAAAAGACTGTCACATAGCAGGAAATTAACGGTATTTCTAACCGGGCTCTATATTTGTACTGAAAAAACCCCGATATTATTTTGATTTACGATAAAATTTAAACGGAAAACATTTTAAGCCATCATTTTCAAGTTAAAATCCTAAAACAAACCACAATTAAGAAAGAAAAAACATTCGACACTCGGGGACTGAACCCGGGTCGCCTGGGCACAAGTCCACCACTCTAACGACTGAGCTACGCGGACTCTCGCTTCAAGACTTTGAAGCCTAATATCTCATGAATGCGTGGATTGATTTTAAAACGGATTTCATATTCTGAAGTTTTGAACGCGTCTCGATCGAATAATAAAATAAAAAAAATTAAAATCAAAAAAGTTGAAAAATGATAATTTTCTGTTTCCTTCCGGTGACGACCGGAAGTGACGGCGGACGTTCGGATATGCGAAGGGCACTGCGGCTGACAACTCTCTATCATCCCTGAAAATTTGAAAGTTCTATCTTGAATACTTTTGGAGAAAAATCGTGAACAAGCGAAAACATAAAATTTTTAATATCGCGGGACCGGAAGTGACGACCAAGAAAACCTCGTGTAATTTTCTTACAAATTTAGTCATGAATAAGATTTGAAAGTTTCATCAAAATCGGTTAAAGCGTTTTTGAGAAACCGTGACAGAAAAAAAAAAATAATAATAACTAGACGCTCGTTGCGAGCAACAAGAGGTCTTCCGTTTGAATACACCTTTAAAAAGACTATAGAGATAGCTGTTCTTTTCTACCATTAACATAGAGCAAAACCAATACCGGATATCTAAAACGCTATGTAAAAGTCAAACTAATATTGTAAAATCCGTATTGTGACGTATTTCGATCCTCGGTCACTTCGCCGGCATCTAAGACATTCCGCCGCAACAACAGTGAATCAGGTTCCAACGATGCAACTGCATTACAAATACATAAATTAGCTAACCGCGGGTCGAGAAACAAATATTTTTCATATTTATACATGTACTAACATTTAAAATTATCCTTATATTTAGAATGACTTTTTTCAATAGTAGAGAGAGAGAGAGAGAGAGAGAGAGAGAGTTATCACCACCTGTCATCGTAAAGGCGGAGTTCAGACATTCACTGCTCATGACTTGACTGAGAGAGAGAGAGAGAGAGAGAGAGAGAGAGAGAGAGAGAGAGAGAACACATTTGTCAAAATACGCATGTATACATGCATGCCTGTATCTAGTATGTGGAGAAACATTAAACAACCCTCAATTTAAAGTCATGTATAATAATTGAAACATAAGTATATTGTTAGGAGAACGGGTTATTTCCTACCCGCAGTCGCTAATTGTTGTGTGCACACAGACATTGAGATAGCGGCATTTCTTTGATGCCGACAAAGCGACCCGGCGAGCTCTAATGCGGTCGTATTACAGGGGTGTTTCGGCGGCATGACTTTGATGCCGGCGTTGCTACGAGCGTCTGAATTTAGATAGCTGCTGATAAAAAAAAAAGACTGTCACATAGCAGGAAATTAACGGTATTTCTAACCGGGCTCTATATTTGTACTGAATAAAAACCCCGATATTATTTTAATTTATGATAAAATTTAAACGGAAAACATTTTAAGCCATCATTGTCAAGATAAAATCGTAAAACAAACCACAATTAAGAAAGAAATAACGTTCGACACTCGGGGACTGAACCCGGGTCGCCTGGGCACAAGTCCACCACTCTAACGACTGAGCTACGCGGACTCTCGCTTCAAGACTTTGAAGCCTAATATCTCGAGAATGCGTGGATCGATTTTAAAACGGATTTCATTTTCCGTAGTTTTGAACGCGTCTCTATCGAATAATCAAAGAAAAAAAATTCAAGTCAAAAAAGTTAAAAAATGATAATTTTTCGTTTCCTTCCGGTGAGGACCGGAAGTGACGGCGGACGTTCGGATATGCAAAGGGCACTGCGGCAGACGACTCTCTATCATCCCTGAAAATTTGAAAGTTCTATCTAAAAAACTTATGGAGAAAAACCGGGAACAAGCAAAAACATAAATTTTTTAATATCGCGGGACCGGAAGTGAGGACCAAGAAAACCTCGTGTAATTTTCTTACAAATTTAGTCATGAATAAGATTTGAAATTTTTATCAAAATCGGCTAAAGCGTGTTTGAGAAACCGTGACAGAAAAAAAAAAAAATAATAATAATAATAATAATAATAGGGGAAAAGAAACAAAGCAAAAACAATAAGGTCTTCCGTTGGAAACGGAAGACCTTAATAATAATAATAGAGGAAAAGAAACAAAGCAAAAACAATAAGGTCTTCCGTTGGAAACGGAAGACCTTAATAATAACTAGATCGTTCTCGTTGCGAGCAACGAGTGGGTCTTCCGTCCGATTTTTGAAGAAATGAGATAAATCCCATCATTTTAAAGATAAAATCGTAAGTCTACGCAAAAAAAACGAAAAAAAAATTTTGCGGCACTCGGGGCTTGAACCCGGGTCGCCTGGGCACTGTCCACGACCATAACGACTGAGCTACTCGGGCTCTCGCTTCAGGACTTTGACGCTTAATATCTCGAGACTGCGTTGATCGATTTTAAAACAAATTACATATTCTGGATCAGTAAAAGGGTCACTATAGAGTGTAAATATTTCAAATAAAAATATTAAAAAATAAAAAAAATCAAAAATTAAATTTTTTAAATTTCCTTCCGGTGACGACCGGAAGTGACGGCGGACATTCTCTTGACCGAGGTGCACCAGCAAAATGGTAGATCTATCATCTCTAAAAAGTTCAGCCGTCTATCTTTTCTAGTTTTTGAGAAACGTCGCAGACAAAATTGACTTTTAAAAATCGTTTAACGACGATAACGACCGACCGGAAGTGAACTTTTAAAAAGTGTTGTAGCGGTATAAACTTTAGATTACGAGGCATTATTCCTGAAAATTTGAAGAAAATCGAACGAGCCATCTCCGAGAAATCGCCTGCACAAAATTTGTAAGACAAAAAAGAATAATAACTAGACGCTCGTTGCGAGCAACAAGAGGTCTTCCGTTTGAATACACCTTAAAAAAGACTATAGAGATAGTTGTTCTTTTCTACCATTTCTTAACACTCTTTAACATAGAGCAAAACCAATACCGGATATCTAAAACGCTATGTAAAAATCAAACCAATATTTTAAATCCGTATTGTGACGTATTTCGATCCTCGGTCACTTCGCCGGCATCAAAGACATTCCGCCGCAACAACAGTGAATCAGGTTCCAACGATGCAACTGCATTACAAATAGATAAAATAGCTAACTGCGAATCGAAAAACAAATAATTTTCATATTTATACATGTACTAACATTTAAAATTATTCTTATGTTTAGAATGACTTTTTTCAATAATATGTCAAAGAGAGAGAGAGAGAGAGAGAGAGAGAGAGAGAGAGAGCTCTTAGCTAGGCTAAGCAATTTTTTTTTTGCTTATTGGAATACAACTTTATATTTAGTATTGACATCTTTCTGGGTTGACCCTTGAATCCAATATAGGTTAGAGAACTACGCACATGGAAGGCTACAACTGCAGAAAAATATCAACGAATTGTTTAGATCCGTGTTTACTCTGATGGTGTTTTGTATTTTTTCTTTATAATTTTGAGTTTGAACACAGTTCATTATCACCACATGTCATCGTACAGTCGGAGTTCAGACACTCACTGCTCCGTCGCAACCACCACCAATACAAGCAGGGATGACCACACACATCTGTTGATGCGATACAGAGCAGGGATGTCCGCACACTCTGTATCGTAGGTTAAATTACACGAAGATTAGAAAGAGCAGGGATGTCCGCACACTCAATCTTGCCGTACCTGTTTCAGTTTAACCCCAAACAGTCGTTGTGCAGATGCTCTCGACACTGTCCCTATATATGTGCCGGCCTAGAATAATTTGTAGTATTTAAGAATAGGAAATCAAAAATAAACAAACTATCTAGACCTAACCCCATAAAAATCCTATACACAACAACTTATTTACAATGAATATCTATAATGGTATAAAAATGATTATGACGCTGATTGGTATTTCTTTAGAAACATAGATCACATTATCAAAAATCAATAAATCAAAGGGCAATAACTCTAACACAGTATAATACAAATAGATACAAAAATACAAATGAGAAATAGCTGCCTGCTTCACATGTACATAATCTGTCCAAAAACATTTGTCGATAAACGCATGTATACATGCATGCCTGTATTTACGTATGTGGAGAAACATTTAACAACCCTCAGTTTAAAGTCATGTATAATAATTGAAACATAAGCATATTGTTAGGAGAACGGTTATTTCCTACCCGCAGTCGCTACTTGTTTTGTGCACACAGTCATTGAGATGGCGGCGTTTCTTTGATGCCGGCAAAGCGACCCGACGAGCTCCAATGCGGTCGTATTACATGGGTTCTTCGGCGGCATGACTTTGATGCCGGCGATGCTAGGAGCATCTGAATTTAGATAGCTGCTGATAAAAAGAAGACTGTCACAAAGCAGGAAATTAACGTTATTTCTAACCGGGCTCTATATTTGTACTGAAAAAAACCCGATATTATTTAAATTTATGATAATATTTAAACGGAAAACATTTAAACCATCATTTTCAAGATAAAATCGTAAAACAAACCACAATTAAGAAAGAAAAAAACCTTCGACACTCGGGAACTGAACCCGGGTCGCCTGGGCAGTAGTCCACCACTCTAACGACTGAGCTACGCAGACTCTCGCTTCAAGACTTTGAAGCCTAAAATCTCGAGAATGCGTGGATCGATTTTGAAACGGATTTCATTTTCTGAAGTTATTTATGTGTCTCTATCGAATAGTAACGTAAAAAAAATTCAAAACAAAAAAGTTAGAAAATGACTGTTTTTTGTTTCCTTCCGGTGACGACCGGAAATGACGGCGGACGTTCGGATATGCGTAGTACACTACGGCAGGACACTTTCTACCATCCCTGAAAATTTGGAAGTTCTATCTTAAATATTTTTGGAGAAAACTCGTGAACAAGCAAAAAAATAAAATCTTTCATATCTCGGGACCGGAAGTGACGACCAAAAAAATCCCATGTACTTTTGTTACAAATTTTGTCATAAAGAAGATCTGAAAGTTTCATCGAAATCGGCTGAAGCGTTTTTGAGAAAACGTGGGAGAAAAAAAAAAAGAATAATAACTAGATCGTTCTCGTTGCGAGCAACGAGTGGGTCTTCCGTCCGATTTTTGAATAAATGAGATAAAACCCAACGTTTTAAAGATAAAATTGTGAGTCTACGCAAAAAAAACGAAAAAAAATTTTTCGGCAGTCGGGGCTTGAACCCGGGTCGCCTGGGCACTGTCCACGACCATAACGACTGAGCTACTCGGGCTCTCGCTTCAGGACTTTGACGCTTAATATCTCGAGAATGCGTTAACCGATTTTGAAACAAATTACATATTTGGAATCAGTAAAAGGGTCACTATCAAACCTATAGAAAATTAATTTAAAATAAAAAAGTTTAAAAATTCGATTTTTGAAATTTACTTCCGGTGCCGACCGGAAGTGACGGCGGACATTCTCTTGACCGAGGTACATCAGGAAAACGGTAGATCTATCATCTCTATAAATTTCAGGCCTTTATCTTTACTCGTTTTCGAGAAACGTCGCAGACAAAATTCACTTTTAAAAATCGTTTAACGACGATAACTTTCGACCGGAAGTGAATTTTAAAAAACTGTCACGGCGGTATAAACTTCAGATAATGAGGCATTATTCCTGAAAATTTGAAGAAAATCGGGCGAGCCATCTCTAAGAAATCGCCTGCACAAAATTTGTAAGAAAAAAAAAAAGAATAATAATAATAACTAGATCGTACTCGTTGCGAGCAACGAGTGGGTCTTCCGTCCGATTTTTGAATAAATGAGATAAAACTCATCGTTTTAAAGATAAATTTGTGAGTCTACGCCAAAAAAAAAGAAAAAATTTTTTGCGGCACGCGGGGCTTGAACCCGGGTCGCCTGGGCACTGTCCACGACCATAACGACTGAGCTACTCGGGCTCTCGCTTCAGGACTTTGACGCTTAATATCTCGAGAATGCGTTGATCGATTTTAAAACAAAATACATATTCTGAATCAGTAAAAGGGTCACTATCAACCCTGCAGAAAAATATTTTAAAACAAAAAAGTTGAAAAAATCGATTTTTGAAATTTCCTTCCGGTGACGACCGGAAGTGTCGGCGGACATTCTCTTGACCGAGGTACATTAGAAAAAAGATAGATCTATCATCTCTGAAAATTTCAGCTCTAAATCTTTACTCGTTTTTGAGAAACGTCGCAGACAAAATCGACTTTTAAAAATCGTTAAACGACAATAAATTCCGACCGGAAGTGAATTTTGAAAAACTGTCGCAGCGGTATAAACTTCAGTTGATGAAGCATTATCCCTGAAAATTTGAACGAAATCGAACAAGCCATCTCCGAGAAATCGCCTGCACAAAATTTGTAAGACAAAAAAAGAATAATAATAATAACTAGATCGTTCTCGTTGCGAGCAACGAGTGGGTCTTCCGTCCGACTTTTGAATAAATGAGATAAAACTCATCGTTTTAAAGATAAAATTGTGAGTCTACGCAAAAAAAAACGAAAAAAAAATTTGCGGCACTCGGGGGTTGAACCCGGGTCGCCTGGGCACTGTCCACGACCATAACGACTGAGCTACTCGGGTTCTCGCTTCAAGACTTTGACCCTTAATATCTCGAGAATGCGTTGATCGATTTTAAAACAAATTACATATTCTGAATCAGTAAAAGGGTCACTATCAACCCTACAGAAAATTTTTTTAAAACAAAAAAGTTGAAAAATTCGATTTTTGAAATTTCCTTCCGGTGTCGACCGGAAGTGACGGCGGACATTCTCTTGACCGAGGTACATTAGAAAATAGATAGATCTATCATCTCTGAAAATTTCAGCTCTAAATCTTTACTCGTTTTTGAGAAACGTCGCAGACAAAATCGACTTTTAAAAATCGTTTAACGACAATAACTTCCGAACGGAAGTGAATTTTGAAAAACTGTCGTAGCGGTATAAACTTCAGTTAACAAGGCATTATCTCTGAAAATTTGAACGAAATCGAACAAGCCATCTCCGAGAAATCGCCTGCACAAAATTTGTAAGACAAAAAAAGAATAATAATAATAATAAGAAAAGTGAAAAAGAAACAATAGAATAATAGAAGGGTCTTCCGCTGAAGACGGAAGACCCTAATAATAAGAAAAGTGAAAAAGAAACAATAGAATAATAGAAGGGTCTTCCGCTGAAGACGGAAGACCCTAATAATAATAATAACAATAAGAAAAGTGAAAAAGAAACAATAGAATAATAGAAGGGTCTTCCGCTGAAGACGGAAGACCCTAACTAGATCGTTCTCGTTGCGAGCAACGAGTGGGTCTTCCGTCCGATTTTTGAATAAATGAGATAAAACTTATCGTTTTAAAAATAAAATTGTGAGTCTACGCAAAAAAAAAACGAAAAATTTTTTTTCGGCACTCGGGGCTTGAACCCGGGTCGCCTGGGCACTGTCCACGACCATAACGACTGAGCTACTCGGGCTCTCGCTTCAGGACTTTGAGGCTTATTATCTCGAGAATGCGTTGATCGATTTTAAAAATAATTACATATTCTGAATCAGAAAAAGGGTCACTATCAACTATAAAATATTCAAAGAAAAATATTAAAAAATAAAAAAGTCGAAAAATTAATTTTTTTTAATTTCCTTCCGGTGACGACCGGAAGTGACGGCTGACATTCTCTTGACCGAGGTGCACCAGAAAAAAGGTAGATCTATCATCTCTAAAAGTTTCAGCTCTATATCTTCACTCGTTTTTGAGAAACCTGACAGACAAAATTGACTGTAAAAAAATCGTTTTACGACAATAACTTCCGACCGAAAGTGACTTTTAAAAAATTGTCACGGCGGTATAAACTTCAGATAGCTAGGCATCATCCCTGAAATTTTTATGAAAATCGCACGAGCCATCTCCGAGAAATCGCCTGCACAAAATGTGTAAGGAAAAAAAGAATAATAATAATAACTAGATAGTTCTCGTTGCGAGCAACGAGTGGGTCTTCCGTCCGATTTTTGAATAAATGAGATAAAACTCATCGTTTTAAAGATAAAATTGTGAGTCTAGGCAAAACAAACGAAAAAAAAGTTTTCGGCACTCGGGGCTTGAACCCGGGTCGCCTGGGCACTGTCCACGACCATAACGACTGAGCTACTCGGGCTCTCGCTTCAGGACTTTGACGCTTAATATCTCGAGAATGCGTTAATCGATTTTAAAACAAATTACATATTCTGAATCAGTAAAATAGTCACTATCAGCTACAAAAATATGAAAGAAAAATATTAAAAAATAAAAAAGTTCAAAAATTTGAATTTTTGAATTTCCGTCTGGTGACGACCGGAAGTGACGGCGGACATTTTCTTGACCCAGGTGCAAGACAAAAACGCTATGTCTAGCATCCCTTAAACTTTCAGCCCTCTATCTTTACTCGTTTTCTAGATCTCTAGCCGACAAAATTGACTTTTAAAAATCGTAAACGGACGATAACTTCCGACCGGAAGTGAATTTTTAAAAATCGATCAGAAAACATCAACTTCAGATAAATGCGCGTATATCTTGAAAATTTGAACGAGATCGATGCAGTAATCTCCGAGAAATCGTCTGCACAAAATCGGTAAGAAAAAAAAGAATAATAACTAGATCGTTCTCGTTGCGAGCAACGAGTGGGTCTTCCGTCCGATTTTTGAATAAATGAGATAAAACTCATCGTTTTAAAGATAAAATTTTGAGTACGCAAAAAAACCGAAAAAAAAATTTTCGGCACTCGGGGCTTGAACCCGGGTCGCCTGGGCACTGTCCACGACCATAACGACTGAGCTACTCGGGCTCTCGCTTCAGGACTTTGACGCTTAATATCTCGAGAATGCGTTAATCGATTTTAAAACAAATTACATATTCTGAATCAGTATAGGGGTCACTATCAACAGTAAAAAATTCAAAGAAAAATAACAAAAAATAAAAAAGTCGAAAAATTAAATTTTTTAAATTTCCTTCCGGTTACGACCGGAAGTGACGGCTGACATTCTCTTGACCGAGGTGCACCAGGAAAAAGGTAGATCTATCATCTCTAAAAGTTTCAGCCCTATATCTTTACTCGTTTTTGAGAAACCTGACAGACAAAATTGACTTTTAAAAATCGTTTAACGACGATAACTTCCGACCGGAAGTGAGTTTTGAAAAACTTTCACGGGGGTATAAACTTCAGTTGACTACGCATCATCTCTGAAAATTTGAAGAAAATCGCACGAGTCATCTCTGAGAAATCGCCTGCACAAAATGTGTAAGGAAAAAAAGAATAATAATAATAATAATAAGAAAATTGAAAAAGAAACAATAGAATAATAGTAGGGTCTTCCGCTGAAGACGGAAGACCCTAATAATAATAATAAGAAAAGTGAAAAAGAAACAATAGAATAATAGTAGGGTCTTCCGCTGAAGACGGAAGACCCTAACAATAAGAAACCTGAAAAAGAAACAATAGAATAATAGTAGGGTCTTCCGCTGAAGACGGAAGACCCTAATAAGAAAAGTGAAAAAGAAACAATAGAATAATAGAAGGGTCTTCCGCTGAAGACGGAAGACCCTAATAAATAAGGTCTGTTTTTTGTCTTTATTTAAATGGAATAGTGTTTTTCAACGTGTACTTCATTCCAACAACCCATTTGTGAATAGTATTTTTGTTTGAAAATCAAAAAAAAAAAAAAAAAAAAATGGATAGAAAGAAAAGGAGAGAAAGAACAAATCTTGTGGCTCCGGCGAGATTAGAACACCCAACTTATGCAGGTGTCATAACAGAATTTCAGCAAAGGTTCACGTCAAAACATGGCTGACGCAAAATAATTCCCGAATTTCTCTTTGAATTCGGGGCGTTTCCGCCCGGGACAGGAGCTGATTTTTTGTATGAGATGAAAAACAACGTGTAAGATGTCTGAGTATTCAGGTTTTGTAACAATGCGAGGTCATTTGAAATATTGATGCGTGTTTGTTTGTAGAGGGGGGTGAAAAGGCCAAGGCTTGATTTTCGTCGTAAATAAATCGAAAGTAGAATTTTGAGGTGTGGATCTCGGATTCGGTTAACGACAAATAGGGGAATCCTAAAACAATGACTGATGCATTTTACACATGTATTTCAGCGTTGAGAATTTTTTTTCGTGTCGTTTACTATTATGTTTGACTGTTTTATTATGCCAGGATTGATGAAATCTTGATAAATGTAGAAATAACGAAATCAGTAACATGTAAATTTATTCGGTAAAAAATCGATAACAGTAATTTTCACAGTTCTAACATTCATAAGTAGTTCACACGCTATCGTAGATACAGACTAAACGGAAAACAAGAACTATACATGCACCAGAAATATTACACGGCTGCTTACATCCCGTGTACTGTGTAAATTTTAATTCCCCGTACAGGTAATGCCTGCCGTTTGATCTCAGGAATTTCTTCTAAATTGTTCAATCCGCTGCATATTTGGCAGACAATTAGAATGGGGTCCGAGGTACATTTACACGAAATTTCATTAGGATTGAGTGAAGGGCTCGGGAGTTAGAATTTTTTTCTACAGTACATGTGAAGCACGCTAATCGAAACTCAAATGCCTAAAAATTCATAACTCTGTTAAAATAAAACGAACTGGTCTGGCCATTAGTACAGTAAACTAGAATGGTAATAGGCTGAAAGAACAGGTCAAAGATCAACGATCAAGTAAAATCAGGCCAGAAAAACTAAATGATTTTGTGAATCGGGGGGGGGGGTCGGTGCGTGTACTGTGTTGTGTAGATCTTAATTCCCCGTATATACATTACGCGCTGTTTGATCTCAGAAATTTCTTCTAAATTGTTCAATCCGCTGCATATTTGGCAGACAGTAAGAATTGGGTCCGAGGTACATTTACACGAAATTTCATTAGGATTATATGAAGGGTTCGGGAGCTAGAATTTTTCTCTACAGTACATGTCAAGCACGGTAATCGAAACTCAAATGCTCAAAAATTCATAACTCTGTTAAAAATGAACGAATTGGTCTGGCCATTAGTAGAGTAATCTAGAATGGTACTAGGTTGAAATTAAAGGTCCAAGATAAAAGATCAAGAAAAAGAAGGCTAGAAAAACTAAATGATTTTGCGACAAGGGGGGGGGGGATGTCGGTGACTTCTATATTAAACGTAAAATACTAAATTCTAAATATTACATATTACACAATTACTTAATGAAATACATGTGTTAGAACAATGTATAAGCGTGTTATTAAAGATGTAACTATCTATTTTTCTGAACATTTTAAGTATATTTCAGTATGAATTCATAGCTAAGGATCTCAATACACAAATACGGGGAAAAGCGCTATTATTGTAACTTCTTTTACAAAATTAAAACGGAAAAGAACAGAATTCATTATTTTAAAGATAAAATCGTAGGTCTAAGCGAAAAATGAGTTAAAAATTTTTGCGGCACTCGGGGCTTGAACTCGGGTCGCCTAGGCACATGTCCACGACTCTATCGACTGAGCTACTCGGACTCTCGCTTCAGGACTTTGACGCTTAATATCTCGAGACTGCGTTAATCGATTTTAAAACAAACTACATATTCTGAATCAGAAAAAGGGTCACTATCAACCCTACAGAAAAATATTTTAAAACAAGAAAGTTAAAAAATTCGATTTTTAAAACTTGCTTCCAGTGACGACCGGAAGTGACGGCGGACATTCTCTTGACCGAGGTGCACTAGAAAAACGGTAGATCTATCATCTCTGAAAATTTCAGCTCTAAATCTTTACTCGATTTTGGGAAACGTCGCAGACAAAATTGACTTTTAAAAATCGTTTAACGACGATAACTTCCGACCGGAAGTGAATTTCTAAAAACTGTCGCAGCGGTATAAACTTCAGATGACGAGGCATTATCCCTGAAAATTTGTAGAAAATCGATCAAGCCATCTCCGAGAAATCGCCTGCACAAAATTTGTAAGACAAAAAAAGAATAATAATAATAATAATAATAAGAAAAGTGAAAAAGAAACAATAGAATAATAGAAGGGTCTTCCGCTGAAGACGGAAGACCCTAATAATAATAAGAAAAGTGAAAAAGAAACAATAGAATAATAGAAGGGTCTTCCGCTGAAGACGGAAGACCCTAATAAATAAGGTCTGTTTTTGTCTTAATTGAAATGGAACAGTGTTTTTCAACTTGTACTACATTCCAGCAACCCCTTTGTGAAGAGTATTTTTGTTAGAAAATCAAAAAAAAAAAAAAAAAAAAAAAAAAAAAAAAAATGGAGAGAAAGAAAAGGAGAGAAAGAGCAAATCTTGGCTCCGGCGAGATTAGAGTTATCACACCGGTAATCCACCAATGAAAATGAACTTAGTCAATTGTAGTTCCATACATTTATAGGGAATATTTTTTTCTCTTGCCCGCATTTTGCATTTTCCCATATTTGATTTGAATAAAAATGATATCTCTGATTAGGGAAATTTCTGTAGTTCTTAAAGTTGATTCTACTTTTATCGGGAACTATTTCTTAAAGGGCATATAGGCCGACTTCATGGGGTGCGCGCAGTCTGTTTACAAACAGCTTGAAAACACGTGGTTTGGGGGGTAGGCATGTTCGCAGCTAGAAAACTTGAGAAAATGCCGTATCGCATGCGCATTTTTTGATGTTAGATAATGCGTAATGTATCATAGAACACTGCTATCTATCATTTTTCTCCCGAGAAAATTATTTCGATTTTTTACGAATTTTTTTCTTACATAGAATTATATAGCCCGAACTTGATTTTCGTCGTAAATAAATCGAAAGTAGAATTTTGAGGTGTGGATCTCGGATTCGGTTAACGACAATTAGGGTAAGTCCTAAAACAATGACTGATGCATTTCACACATGTATTTCAAGCGATGAGATTTTTTTTCGTGTCGTTTACTATTATGTATGACTGTTTTATTTCAACAGGATTGATAAAATCTTTATAAATGTAGAAATAACGAAATCAATAACATGTAAATTTATTCGGTAAAAATTCGATGACAGTAATTTTGACATTTCTAACATTCATAAGTAGTTCACACGCTATCGTAGATACAGACTAAACGGAAAACAAGAAATATACATGCACCAGATATATTACACGGCTGCTTACATCCCGTGTACTGTGTTAATTTTAATTCCCCGTACATGCAATACTCGCCGTTTGATCTCAGGAATTTCTTCTAAATTGTTCAATCCGCTGCATATTTGGCAGACAATAAGAATAGGGTCCGAGGTACATTTACACGAAATTTCATTAGGATCAAGTGAAGGGTTCGGGAGTTAGAATTTTTTTCTACAGTACATGTCAAGCACGCTAATTGAAACTCAAATGCCCCAAAATTCATAACTCTGTTCAAAATGAACGAATTGGCCTGGTCATTAGTAGAGTAATCTAGAATAGTATTAGGTTGAAAGTACAGTTCAAAGATCAAGTAAAATCAGGCCAGAAAAACTAAATGATTTTATGAATCGGGTGGGGGGGGGGGGGGGTCGGTGCGTGTACTGTTAAAATTTAAATTCCCCGTATAGACAATACGCGCTGTTTGATCTCAGAAATTCCTTCAAAATTGTTCAATCCTCTGCATTTTTGGCAGACAATAAGAATAGGGTCCGAGGTACATTTACACGAAATTTCATTAGGATCAAGTGAAGGGTTCGGGAGTTAGAATTTTTTTCTACAGTACATGTCAAGCACGCTAATTGAAACTCAAATGCCCCAAAATTCATAACTCTGTTCAAAATGAACGAATTGGCCTGGTCATTAGTAGAGTAATCTAGAATAGTATTAGGTTGAAAGTACAGGTCAAAGATCAAGTAAAATCAGGCCAGAAAAACTAAATGATTTTGTGAATCGGGTTGGGGGGGGGGGGATCGGTGCGTGTACTGTGTAAATTTGAATTCCCCGTATAGACAATACGCGCTGTTTGATCTAAGAAATTCCTTCAAAATTGTTCAATCCGCTGCATATTTGGAAGACGGTAACAATGGGGTCCGAGGTACATTTACACGAAATTTCGTTAGGATCAAGTGAAGGGTTCGGGAGTTAGAATTTTTTTCTACAGTACATGTCAAGCACGCTAATCGAAACTCAAATGTCCCAAAATTCATATCTCTGTTAAAAATGAACGAATTGGTCTGGTCATTAGTACAGTAATCTAGAATGGTAATAGGTTGAAATTAAAGGTCCAAGATCAAAGATCAAGAAAAAGCAGGCCAGAAAAACTAAACGATTTTGTGATTTGGGGGGGGGGGTGGAGTGTCGGTGACTTCTGTATTAAACTTAAAATATTAAATTGTAAATATTACATATAACACAATTACTAAATGATATACATGTGTTAGAACAATGTATAAGCGTGTTATTAAAGATGTAACAATTCATTTTTCTGAACATTTTAACTAGATCTCAATACACAAATACGGGGGAAAGCGCTATTATTGTAACTTCTTTTACAAAATTAAAACGGAAAAGAACAGAATTCATTATTTTAAAGATAAAATCGTAGGTCTAAGCGAAAAATGAGTTGAAAAATTTTGCGGCACTTGAGGCTTGAACCCGGGTCGCCTGGGCATATGTCCACGACTCTAACGACTGAGCTACAGTACATGTCAAGCACGCTAATTGAAACTCAAATGCCCCAAAATTCATAACTCTGTTCAAAATGAACGAATTGGCCTGGTCATTAGTAGAGTAATCTAGAATAGTATTAGGTTGAAAGTACAGGTCAAAGATCAAGTAAAATCAGGCCAGAAAAACTAAATGATTTTGTGAATCGGGTTGGGGGGGGGGGGGGATCGGTGCGTGTACTGTGTAAATTTGAATTCCCCGTATAGACAATACGCGCTGTTTGATCTAAGAAATTCCTTCAAAATTGTTCAATCCGCTGCATATTTGGAAGACGGTAACAATGGGGTCCGAGGTACATTTACACGAAATTTCGTTAGGATCAAGTGAAGGGTTCGGGAGTTAGAATTTTTTTCTACAGTACATGTCAAGCACGCTAATCGAAACTCAAATGTCCCAAAATTCATATCTCTGTTAAAAATGAACGAATTGGTCTGGTCATTAGTACAGTAATCTAGAATGGTAATAGGTTGAAATTAAAGGTCCAAGATCAAAGATCAAGAAAAAGCAGGCCAGAAAAACTAAACGATTTTGTGATTTGGGGGGGGGGGGTGGAGTGTCGGTGACTTCTGTATTAAACTTAAAATATTAAATTGTAAATATTACATATAACACAATTACTAAATGATATACATATGTTAGAACAATGTATAAGCGTGTTATTAAAGATGTAACAATTCATTTTTCTGAACATTTTAACTAGATCTCAATACACAAATACGGGGGAAAGCGCTATTATTGTAACTTCTTTTACAAAATTAAAACGGAAAAGAACAGAATTCATTATTTTAAAGATAAAATCGTAGGTCTAAGCGAAAAATGAGTTGAAAAATTTTGCGGCACTTGAGGCTTGAACCCGGGTCGCCTGGGCATATGTCCACGACTCTAACGACTGAGCTACTCGGACTCTCGCTTCAGGACTTTGACCCTTAATATTTGGAGAATGCGTTGATCGATTTTAAAACAAATTACATATTCTGAATCAGAAAAAGGATCACTATCAACCCTACAGAAAAATATTTTAACATAAAAAAGTTGAAAAATTTAATTTTTTAAATTTGCTTCCGGTGACAAACGGAAGCGACGGCGGCCATTCTCTTGACCGAGGTGCACCAGAAAAACGGTAGATCTATCATCTCTAGAAATTTAATTCCAATATCTTCACTCGTTTTTGAGAAACGTCGCAGACAAAATGGACTTTTAAAAATCGTAAACTGACGATAACTTCCGACAGGAAGTGAATTTTGAAAAACTGTCGCGGCGGTATAAACTTCACATGACGGGGCATTATCCCTGTAAATTTGAAAGAAATCGAAAGAGCCATCTCCGAGAAATCGCCTGCACAAAATTTGTAAGACAAAAAAAGAAGAATAATAATAATAATAATAAGAAAAGTGAAAAAGAAACAATAGAATAATAGAAGGGTCTTCCGCTGAAGACGGAAGACCCTAATAATAATAATAATAATAATAATAAGAAAAGTGAAAAAGAAACAATAGAATAATAGAAGGGTCTTCCGCTGAAGACGGAAGACCCTAAAAAATAAGGTCTGTTTTTGTCTTAATTTATATGGAATAGTGTTTTTCAACTTGTACTACATTCCAGCAACCCCTTTGTGAAGAGTATTTTTGTTAGAAAATCAAAAAAAAAAAAAAAAAAAAAAAATGGAGAGAAAGAAAAGGAGAGAAAGAGCAAATCTTGGCTCCGGCGAGATTAGAGTTATCACACCGGTAATCCACCAATGAAAATGAACTTAGTCAATTGTAGTTCCATACATTTATAGGGAATATTTTTTTCTCTTGCCCGCATTTTGCATTTTCCCATATTTGATTTGAATAAAAATGATATCTCTGATTAGGGAAATTTCTGTAGTTCTTAAAGTTGATTCTACTTTTATCGGGAACTATTTCTTAAAGGGCATATAGGCCGACTTCATGGGGTGCGCGCAGTCTGTTTACAAACAGCTTGAAAACACGTGGTTTGGGGGGTAGGCATGTTCGCAGCTAGAAAACTTGAGAAAATGCCGTATCGCATGCGCATTTTTTGATGTTAGATAATGCGTAATGTATCATAGAACACTGCTATCTATCATTTTTCTCACGAGAAAATTATTTCGATTTTTTACGAATTTTTTTCTTACATAGAATTATATAGCCCGAACTTGATTTTCGTCGTAAATAAATCGAAAGTAGAATTTTGAGGTGTGGATCTCGGATTCGGTTAACGACAATTAGGGTAAGTCCTAAAACAATGACTGATGCATTTCACACATGTATTTCAAGCGATGAGATTTTTTTTCGTGTCGTTTACTATTATGTATGACTGTTTTATTTCAACAGGATTGATAAAATCTTTATAAATGTAGAAATAACGAAATCAATAACATGTAAATTTATTCGGTAAAAATTCGATGACAGTAATTTTGACATTTCTAACATTCATAAGTAGTTCACACGCTATCGTAGATACAGACTAAACGGAAAACAAGAAATATACATGCACCAGATATATTACACGGCTGCTTACATCCCGTGTACTGTGTTAATTTTAATTCCCCGTACATGCAATACTCGCCGTTTGATCTCAGGAATTTCTTCTAAATTGTTCAATCCGCTGCATATTTGGCAGACAATAAGAATAGGGTCCGAGGTACATTTACACGAAATTTCATTAGGATCAAGTGAAGGGTTCGGGAGTTAGAATTTTTTTCTACAGTACATGTCAAGCACGCTAATTGAAACTCAAATGCCCCAAAATTCATAACTCTGTTCAAAATGAACGAATTGGCCTGGTCATTAGTAGAGTAATCTAGAATAGTATTAGGTTGAAAGTACAGTTCAAAGATCAAGTAAAATCAGGCCAGAAAAACTAAATGATTTTATGAATCGGGTGGGGGGGGGGGGGGTCGGTGCGTGTACTGTTAAAATTTAAATTCCCCGTATAGACAATACGCGCTGTTTGATCTCAGAAATTCCTTCAAAATTGTTCAATCCTCTGCATTTTTGGCAGACAATAAGAATAGGGTCCGAGGTACATTTACACGAAATTTCATTAGGATCAAGTGAAGGGTTCGGGAGTTAGAATTTTTTTCTACAGTACATGTCAAGCACGCTAATTGAAACTCAAATGCCCCAAAATTCATAACTCTGTTCAAAATGAACGAATTGGCCTGGTCATTAGTAGAGTAATCTAGAATAGTATTAGGTTGAAAGTACAGGTCAAAGATCAAGTAAAATCAGGCCAGAAAAACTAAATGATTTTGTGAATCGGGTTGGGGGGGGGGGGATCGGTGCGTGTACTGTGTAAATTTGAATTCCCCGTATAGACAATACGCGCTGTTTGATCTAAGAAATTCCTTCAAAATTGTTCAATCCGCTGCATATTTGGAAGACGGTAACAATGGGGTCCGAGGTACATTTACACGAAATTTCGTTAGGATCAAGTGAAGGGTTCGGGAGTTAGAATTTTTTTCTACAGTACATGTCAAGCACGCTAATCGAAACTCAAATGTCCCAAAATTCATATCTCTGTTAAAAATGAACGAATTGGTCTGGTCATTAGTACAGTAATCTAGAATGGTAATAGGTTGAAATTAAAGGTCCAAGATCAAAGATCAAGAAAAAGCAGGCCAGAAAAACTAAACGATTTTGTGATTTGGGGGGGGGGGGGGGTGGAGTGTCGGTGACTTCTGTATTAAACTTAAAATATTAAATTGTAAATATTACATATAACACAATTACTAAATGATATACATGTGTTAGAACAATGTATAAGCGTGTTATTAAAGATGTAACAATTCATTTTTCTGAACATTTTAACTAGATCTCAATACACAAATACGGGGGAAAGCGCTATTATTGTAACTTCTTTTACAAAATTAAAACGGAAAAGAACAGAATTCATTATTTTAAAGATAAAATCGTAGGTCTAAGCGAAAAATGAGTTGAAAAATTTTGCGGCACTTGAGGCTTGAACCCGGGTCGCCTGGGCATATGTCCACGACTCTAACGACTGAGCTACAGTACATGTCAAGCACGCTAATTGAAACTCAAATGCCCCAAAATTCATAACTCTGTTCAAAATGAACGAATTGGCCTGGTCATTAGTAGAGTAATCTAGAATAGTATTAGGTTGAAAGTACAGGTCAAAGATCAAGTAAAATCAGGCCAGAAAAACTAAATGATTTTGTGAATCGGGTTGGGGGGGGGGGGATCGGTGCGTGTACTGTGTAAATTTGAATTCCCCGTATAGACAATACGCGCTGTTTGATCTAAGAAATTCCTTCAAAATTGTTCAATCCGCTGCATATTTGGAAGACGGTAACAATGGGGTCCGAGGTACATTTACACGAAATTTCGTTAGGATCAAGTGAAGGGTTCGGGAGTTAGAATTTTTTTCTACAGTACATGTCAAGCACGCTAATCGAAACTCAAATGTCCCAAAATTCATATCTCTGTTAAAAATGAACGAATTGGTCTGGTCATTAGTACAGTAATCTAGAATGGTAATAGGTTGAAATTAAAGGTCCAAGATCAAAGATCAAGAAAAAGCAGGCCAGAAAAACTAAACGATTTTGTGATTTGGGGGGGGGGGGGTGGAGTGTCGGTGACTTCTGTATTAAACTTAAAATATTAAATTGTAAATATTACATATAACACAATTACTAAATGATATACATATGTTAGAACAATGTATAAGCGTGTTATTAAAGATGTAACAATTCATTTTTCTGAACATTTTAACTAGATCTCAATACACAAATACGGGGGAAAGCGCTATTATTGTAACTTCTTTTACAAAATTAAAACGGAAAAGAACAGAATTCATTATTTTAAAGATAAAATCGTAGGTCTAAGCGAAAAATGAGTTGAAAAATTTTGCGGCACTTGAGGCTTGAACCCGGGTCGCCTGGGCATATGTCCACGACTCTAACGACTGAGCTACTCGGACTCTCGCTTCAGGACTTTGACCCTTAATATTTGGAGAATGCGTTGATCGATTTTAAAACAAATTACATATTCTGAATCAGAAAAAGGATCACTATCAACCCTACAGAAAAATATTTTAACATAAAAAAGTTGAAAAATTTAATTTTTTAAATTTGCTTCCGGTGACAAACGGAAGCGACGGCGGCCATTCTCTTGACCGAGGTGCACCAGAAAAACGGTAGATCTATCATCTCTAGAAATTTAATTCCAATATCTTCACTCGTTTTTGAGAAACGTCGCAGACAAAATGGACTTTTAAAAATCGTAAACTGACGATAACTTCCGACAGGAAGTGAATTTTGAAAAACTGTCGCGGCGGTATAAACTTCACATGACGGGGCATTATCCCTGTAAATTTGAAAGAAATCGAAAGAGCCATCTCCGAGAAATCGCCTGCACAAAATTTGTAAGACAAAAAAAGAATAATAATAATAATAACTAGAGCAAAGCTCGTTGCAAAGCAACGAGTGGGTTTTCCGTTGATGTCGAAAGTAACGCTAGAAATACCTATAAGCAGCAGAGTTTTTAAACTATTAACAAAAGTAACTTAAGTACAAAAGATAAAAAAATCGAATGATTTTTGGTACGACTTAACAAAATCCGAATTGTTTTAAGTACGAATTAACGAAAAAACCTTAACCATTTCAAGAACGACTTAACAAAAAATCTGAGTGTGTTTAAGTACGACTTAACAAATTTGACTTCATTTTAGGTACAAGTTAACTTTAACTTGAACTAACATCCATTTTCTTAACCCAGAATGCAAAATTAAAATTTCCTTAAAAATCAATTTTTAACGCTTATATCCCGCATTCAATCGTCCGAAATTTATATGGATTTCAGTTTATATTGAACTTGATGAACTGTTTTAGCGTTTATGAATAATGACAAACTATTGCTCCAGAAATAGTTATGAAAAGCTTTTGAGCCTTCCTGGCCCCTAATTTTAGAGGCCAGTCGTATTTTTGATATCAAATAAAAGGTCTCGTTAATTTAAACATATTTTTTAACAAGTGTTCAAGAATTGTTGACCGTTCAAGTTATATCTGAAACACTGTGTTTTAGGGGCTGAACCCTTAAACTCCTTAACAAGGCCAGCAACAAAAAAATTTGTTTAAAACATTTTGAGCAACTTTTCCTCTACACTGCTTTTCAAAGGGTTGACCTTTTGCACTGTGTGCTTGTTGCATCATCAATTGTCAGAAACATCGATGTATAGTTTACTTTTTTATACCTCTGTGAATATTTTCTATGTAAAATTACTATGAACCAGACAACACTGAGATTGTGAACATTTCAAAGGGCCCCGCTTATATTATTTCAGAGAATTTTGCTTTGACCTTGACCTATAAATTAGAAATATTTCCAGCTGGCATAGAATTTCTAATTCAATCTCATTCCCCTTAACATACAGGCATTTTTGTTCAATCTGACCAAGATTAAGCATATCTGGGAAATAATCTACGGTCTAAAACTAATCTTAAAGAGATCTGCTATGACCTTCACATTGACTTGGTTCAAGGTCACTGCACACCATTAACCAATAAGCTCTGTTTAGGTAAAGTATTAGCCAAATAGGGGCTAAAAGGAGAGTATATATATGCTCTTAAAATATGGATTTTTGTGGAATCCGATATGACCTTGACACTTGATCTACAAATATCATTCGAGGTCATTGCATATCCTTTGATCAAAGGTAGCATGTGGGTGAAGTATGAGCCTGATTGGAGCAAAGGGAGAGAAGGTATACTCCGGACAAGGATTTTTAAAATATAATTCTGCTATGACCTTCACAGTTTACCTTGAAAATAGGTTCAAGGTCACTACACACCCTTAACTCAAAAGCTCTGCTTATGTGAAGTCTGAGCCAAATTGGGCTAAGTGGAAAGTATAAATGCTTTGGAAAAAGTATTTTTTTATGATAAGATATAATCTTCACCCTTTACCAACAAATTTCATTCAAGGTCACTGCACATTGTTTAACCATAGAGACACTCTGTGAGTATTAGCCAGATTGGACCAAAGGGAGAGAAGATATGCTCCAGTCAAGTATTTTATATATAATTCTGCTATGACCTTAACCTTATACCTAAAAACATGGTTCAAGGTCACTGCATATCCTTTACCCAAAGGAACCCTGTGGATGAGGTATGAGCCAGATTGGGCGAAGGGGAGAGAAGCTATGCTCCGGTCAAGCAATCTCAGATGGACAAACGGACAAACTGATCACTAGAAGGCGCCCCCATAAACATGCTTATTTTTATCTAATTTGAAATACCCGGTAGTATCCATGCTTTCTGCCCATGGTGAATAGCCATCAAAACCATTCATCGGCAGAATTCGATTTCCCTCCTTTTTAAACTCGGAACACCTCTGACCTAATCAGATCGCCGCATTAAATACAAAGTTTGATAACTTTAATTTGTTTATCATCAAGAAATTCTGCATCGCTGACATAAAAAGTTTACTGACTATTCGGACAATAGCAGGTTTATTGTCCCCTCCACAGCAACTTTTTCCCTTGGCTTTGCCTCATAAAATAGTTGCTGTCTTGGGGGACAATAAACTTGCTATTGTCCTCATACCCAGTAAATAGGTTGTAATGTCCCATCCACCTACATTTCGTGTTATATAACCTCCCGTTTGTAACCTTCAATTTCACTGTGTAGTCAACACAACAGTTATAGCCGCAAGTTTCACAATTTATTACTTCTTCTCATGTACTTAATATTAGGGGCCTTAATATTGCTTACCAATTTTAACAAGAGACATCTCTCTAACTAATGATAATCATCAAAATTCATTTCATGAATCTTAGCAACACTCATAAGCCTTCAAGTACAGCAACTCTCAATTTCACAAAAATATTGACGGTACTTTATCCGAAACTGTCCCTTGTACCTTTAACTTAGTACACTAACATTTTATGAAAAGACGGTTTGTCTTAGAATAAGAAAGCTAATGCAATTCTGAGAAAAAGTATACCACATATTGCCAATTCCATTGAGGTTTAATAAAAATATGGCCATTTAAATGAACCCATCATTTCAAATTTCCTTTAGTAAACACAGATTTATAGAGTTCTCCATAGTAAAACATCTTTACCTGACTTTTTAGAGGTCAATTGTTGTTCAACCACCTTTAATAAGAAACCTTATTCAATACAACATACATCTACATGATATTATCATGATAAAAGCTTCACATCACTTAGAAATGCCCTTACATGTATAACCCCCCCCCCCCCCCCATCTTTTGATTTTCATAAAAAGTCATGGTTTGAAATGTTTTACCTAATTTTATGAAACTTGTGGCAATTTCCTTGAGTCATTTCTCACACATATTTGAAAACAATCATCAATGATTTTTAAAAATTGATTATTTTGTTTGTTTATTGTATGATTTGTACCATTTTAATTAACGAATAGACATGCTGTCCTGCATGTGATTTCTTGTTTTCATGAAAAAAAGTAAGCTAACAATCATATTTAGTGAATATCTAATCTACTCTGATTTCTAGTCTCCTTCTAACCATGCTAAAACAGTAAAACCTACAAGTTAGACATCTGCCTTAAATTAAAATTAAATTCAAACACACCCAGGTAGCTGGAGACGGAGTTGATTACCATGAAAAATGTTCAAATTTGACATGTTTTTCTACTTTTTTATGCATATATACCTTAGAAGGGGAGAAATAGGTTGTTTCTTGTTCATTTCAAAAGTTATTATCATAGCAGATGTTATTTCAAAGTCAAATGTACATTTACATATCCTACATGTAATCTTAATGGAGACAATTGGATAGAGGGGTGGGGGTGGGGTGGGGGTGATTTTTCAATTATGTAAACACATCTAAATATCTTTATTAAATAAAAAATAAAGGAAACATAACTGCATACTTTTATTGAAAAAAAATTTTTCACAACAATTATGAATTTCTTTAAACAGCCTTAATTTTGTTTTTCATAATTTCTTATCAAACACAAACCACAACAAGGCATGATGCTTTCTTAAAGTTCCATTATTGTTTATGCATTATCCGATTTAATTTGAATTACCGGTAAATAGTCTGTAGAACACAAGGAATATGCATGTGGGTACAGGTGACAGGTTAACCTCAAGAGCTGAAACCACAAGAATCAACAGGTAAAAGCCATGGGGTGCCATGTGGTAACATAAGTCTATTTTGAGCTGAAATAAAAAAAAAATGATTAGCTGTGTTTACATACATGTACTAGTAATAGCTTTGTTTACATTAACATAATGCATAGTATTTCTGGAAAAAATACACTGACCATGCAGTGTAATAAGTATGACATATCCCAATACATGACAATAACATTTAGGCAGTACAAGATCAAAATTTTGCATATCAAGTTATAAGGCCACACCAATTTGATTTCTTGGTCGCCGGATCTGCGGGCACGTGCCTAAGAGCTTTCCAAAAAATAATATTAAAAAATAAATCCCGCATCCGAAAATTTTCGTTCCGTTTCCCGCTCCATTTTTGGTTCTATTATTTTTTTTACTAGTCATGATTGTGCTTTTTCTTTACATTGATCATACAAAAAAATTTCCCGATAGATTGTCAGCACAGTTTACAAGTAAATAATTCCAGTATGTGTGGATAGAATCAGTGATCAAGAGGGGTCTGATACAATGGCGTATACAGTCACCAAAATTTTACTGCTTTTCACATGTATTTTAAACGAAAAAAATCACATTTTAAAATAAAATGTAATCGCTCGCCTCTATTTTTTCATGTCGCCCCAAAATTTTCAACTTTCAGTTTTTTAATTTTTAAATTAACAAATCGCTCGCTCGCCCCAATATTTTTTTGCCTAGAATTCGAAGACCAAGGTATAGACACATATCAAATTGAGAGAGAGAGAGAGAGAGAGAGAGAGAGAGAGAGAGAGAGAGAGAGAGAGAGAGCGAGTTTATTACTTGTAGTACAACAGTCTATATTTCAATTCGTAAACTACAAAGGAATATTACCCATCCGAACAGCGTTATTGTTTTTTGGCAAATACATTTAGTGAGGTTTTTTTTTTCTTTTCTTAAAAATTACATTTTAAAAACAATACTATGTGTAATAAGGATAAAACATGTATAAGTAAACTTAATGAAGAATTTTTAATAGATTATTTTTACAGAATGTGGTATGATACATGTATGTCAATCTGTTTAAAACTAGCATATATTTCGTGCGCCATAAATTGCAAGTTTTTCGTAAATATCGTTTACTTGCGTGGTGACTATATATGGTCTAACCCAAATTTTCTTCGTAAAGCTACGTACAGCTTCATGTACCACATATATGTTTTGTCACAAGTATACATTTTAAAAAAAACCCAAAACTCCAACCGACCCAACTCCAACATTTGAAAATACATGTAACTCGATATGAATTTTTCATTCTTTGATAAGTTCAGTGTTGTTTTTTTTGTGCATATATTATTTGTCTGCTAAGCTGAATCCACTTATAAGAAAGTTTGTGGTTTAGGAGCGGGTAAATTGTTTATGCATAACGTAGCTTGATTGCAAGGCTGTCAAGAAAACCACACCAAATAATTTCATGAAACATAAATTGTCATTTAAATGTATTGTGTTGTAAAATAAAGGTTTTAATACACTTATTGCATCTTGCAAAACATGTGATGACTTTTAATCATCTGTTATATATCTGAATATATATATGTACAAGATGGGAGAAATAATGACGGAGCAGACTGGGATTCGAACCTGGCCCCCTGAATCTCTAGTCAAGTGCTCTACCAACTGAGCTACATTTATTTGTCGCCGGTATTCAAACCAGTCTGACCGTCACATTCTCCCCTCTTCACCCTCGAAGATCACACCTGGCTCTTCCCCTGGCAGGAGTTAACATGTCAGTTTCAGGGGTTGGTCACAGCACCAATATTGTATGTGATGGGAGAAATAATGAAAGACCGAATCAGGATTTGAACCTTGGCCCCCTGAATCTCTAGTCAAGTGCTCTACCAACTAAGCTATCTGGTGCCAGTATTCAAACCGGTTAGACCGTCACATATATAAAGAATATTTTTAAACAATGGTGTTCAATAAAAAATAACACTCGCTACCTTCAGTTTTTGTCTGTAATTAATCATGATTAATCGTGCAACCAGTTCTCACCAAGAACCATTTCTTACCCGTGCATTGTTACGTCACTTTATCAACACTTAAAATTATATACGAAAAATGATGAAACAATGCACTGGCAAGAAATGGTCCTCAGCGAGAACTGCTCGCACGTCAGTAGGCCTACTGCCAGTTGTCAGATTGAAAAAAGATTCTATAAAATTTACATTTAAAACATTAACAAGGACAATGAAAGTATACATCATAACTGCTAAACAAGAAATATTATGTTAACTGGTAAGGTGGAACGCATAGTTCTAACTTGTAACATACATGTACATGTACAAGTACATGTACCGGTAGATAGAATGTTCTATCGTTAAAATGACAGATGTCCTACGGACCCGGTTTAACGATAGAATTCGTCCCATATACTCGCTTCGTAGCAAATAAAAAAATTATATCGCGCTATATCTCGCCTAAATTTTCATATGATTGGTCTCAAATACCTACAATGTTGCTCTTTTATAATCCCATTTTACCTCATAAACTGTTTTTGTAACGAAATCACAGCCACTTGTAACATCACATTTGAAAATTTGCTGTTTACGGTCGCCATGTTTACGATAAAATCCGAGACATTCCGAGTACGATTTCCTACGAAATGGCAGGCAATTCAAACGTGTTTATTAACAAAATGCCTAAGTACGACTAATTAAATGGATATTTTGTGGATTTAACTACATATGCATGTTCAAAAAGGTTTGTAGTGTATAAAAATGTGTTTTTCCCCTGCAGATTATTTTTAACAGACTTAAAATCGACGCGAAGCTGATCCGCTTCGCGGCTGCTACATTGCAAGTATATGGGACGAATTCTTACTGTGACCTGAGCGTAGCCTGGTCACGGTAAGATTATTCTTTCTAATGTACCGGATACCCGTTGGTCTGCTAAACCTCTCTAATGATACAATGATTGGCATCATCAAAATATTAAAGTCATGTTTTAACTCTGAAGTATACAATTTTATTTACTTGATATCATGTTTACATTTGGACTTAAAAAGTCTTCCTCACAAGAATATGTTTCTAGTTAGACCCTGCTTTGAATTTTAAGTTGAAAATTTTTCAAGGTAAAACATTTGGGAGTCAATTCTGTTCAAAAGATTTATAGATATTGTCTGGACTAAAAAAATAACATATATCAGTGACAGTGTGCACGTACTTACATCCAGGCTAAATGTTAACCAGTTAACATGCCGACATTTTAACCACTAAAGACAAAGAACTTAAAAATGAGTAAAAAGACTTACCTTTTTCAGTAACATCCACATTAATAACACTTTTAAATGTCCAACTTTTCTCCTTTATTACTCGTAACTCTTCATCAGTTTATCAACAGTTGATCAGTGGAAACGTAAACATCTGCCGACAGTACTGTGACTGTTAGAATTTCCTCGTAAACGATTCATACAAGTCTGAAGAATATATCCCTCCTTATACAAATACGAAGTAGTGTTCCCTGTGCATGTTAATGTGCTTCACTGTGGATTGAAAGTGCATGTGAACGTACAAGAACGTACAACATGTACGGCGAAAAAATACACAACTTCTCTTCTGCGTTTCGGCCTCCATGGCTCTGTCTTTCCCACAATGCCGTTCGTTACTGTTTATGTTTGGGGTTACAGACAGGGAGGCCCCGACAGAAATTTGCTCTGCGCGGACACATACACTCTAGCATGTTTAAATAAGTAGTTATATATGTTCACTGCATTTATAAATGATATAGATAAACAGAATAAAACCGTGAAATTTAATCACAACAATAACAATAAATGCTACACCCTAAAACGGCATTGTTCGCTTGTGTGTCTATGTAAACAATTAACTCGTTCATGTACGATTCTCGCATATTTGTTTTATGAAATTACAAATAAATATAGCACAGATCTTGCCTAATTTTATACCAAATGACGAAATTTAATTTATTGAAAGTAATCGAATTATTTTTTTTTCATAAAATGATAACATTTTTAGCTATCAGAAAAAGACGTGTATGAACTGCTGACCCCTAATTATAGGGGCCAGCCCTTTTTTCTTTATTTCATCTGAAAGCCCTCGTTATTCTTAACAACTTTTCTTCTACATGTTATAACAAAATATTTTTAGTTTAAAAGTTATAATACAAAAAGCAACAAAATTTCAGCCCCGAAAAAACCTTAAACTTTGGCGATATATAGCTCAAAAACTAAAAAAGGAATTTGCATAACTTCCATGCTAGCACAATTACAACACGTTGGCTACAATTTCGCCAAATTTCATGCAACTATCATGTGTAGTTCCCGAGATCAACTCTGGACAAAAGACCCCCCAATTTTCAATTAAAGGGAAATAACTCATAACCGGAAGTAAATTTTAAAAATTTGAAAAAACCGTTTTTAGACCTTAACATTATCTACAAACCCTGAAAGTTTCATAGCAATCAGTCAAAAAATCTTCGAGAAATGGGCTGCACAAAATTTGCGGGAAAAAAAAAAAAATAATAATAAGAAACAGTAGAATAACAGTAGGGTTTTCCGTTGAAAACGGAAAACCCTAATAATAAGAAAAGTGAAAAAGAAACAATAGAATAATAGAAGGGTCTTCCGCTGAAGACGGAAGACCCTAATAATAATAATAATAATAATAATAAGAAAAGTGAAAAAGAAACAATAGAATAATAGAAGGGTCTTCCGCTGAAGACGGAAGACCCTAAAAAAATAAGGTCTGTTTTTGTCTTAATTTATATGGAATAGTGTTTTTCAACTTGTACTACATTCCAGCAACCCCTTTGTGAAGAGTATTTTTGTTAGAAAATCAAAAAAAAAAAAAAAAAAAAAAAATGGAGAGAAAGAAAAGGAGAGAAAGAGCAAATCTTGGCTCCGGCGAGATTAGAGTTATCACACCGGTAATCCACCAATGAAAATGAACTTAGTCAATTGTAGTTCCATACATTTATAGGGAATATTTTTTTCTCTTGCCCGCATTTTGCATTTTCCCATATTTGATTTGAATAAAAATGATATCTCTGATTAGGGAAATTTCTGTAGTTTGTAAATTTGATTCTACTTTTATCGGGAACTATTTCTTAAAGGGCATATAGGCCGACTTCATGGGGTGCGCGCAGTCTGTTTACAAACAGCTTGAAAACACGTGGTTTGGGGGGTAGGCATGTTCGCAGCTAGAAAACTTGAGAAAATGCCGTATCGCATGCGCATTTTTTGATGTTAGATAATGCGTAATGTATCATAGAACACTGCTATCTATCATTTTTCTCACGAGAAAATTATTTCGATTTTTTACGAATTTTTTTCTTACATAGAATTATATAGCCCGAACTTGATTTTCGTCGTAAATAAATCGAAAGTAGAATTAATTCTGAGGTGTGGATCTCGGATTCGGTTAACGACAATTAGGGTAAGTCCTAAAACAATGACTGATGCATTTCACGCATGTATTTCAAGCGATGAGATTTTTTTTTCGTGTCGTTTACTATTATGTATGACTGTTTTATTTCAACAGGATTGATAAAATCTTAATAAATGTAGAAATAGCGAAATCAATAACATGTAAATTTATTCGGTAAAAATTCGATGACAGTAATTTTCACATTTCTAACCTTCATAAGTAGTTCACACGCTATCGTAGATACAGACTAAACGGAAAACAAGAAATATACATGCACCAGATATATTACACGGCTGCTTACATCCCGTGTACTGTGTAAATTTTAATTCCCCGTACATGCAATACTCGCCGTTTGATCTCAGGAATTTCTTCTAAATTGTTCAATCCGCTGCATATTTGGCTGACAATAAGAATAGGGTCCGAGGTACATTTACACGAAATTTCATTAGGATTGAGTGAAGGGCTCGGAAGGTAGAATTTTTTTCTACGGTACATGTCAAGCACGCTAATCGAAACTCAAATGCCCCAAAATTCATAACTCTGTTAAAAATGAAAGAATTGGCCTGGTCATTAGTACAGTAATCTAGAATTGTATTAGGTTGAAAGTACAGGTCAGAGATCAAGTAAAATCAGGCCAGAAAAACTAAACGATTTTGTGAATCGGGGGGAGGGGGGGGGGTCGGTGCGTGTACTGTTTAAATTTGAATTCCCTGTATAGACAATACGCGCTGTTTGATCTCAGAAATTTCTTCTAAATTGTTCAATCCGCTGCATATTTGGCAGACGGTAAGAATGGGGTCCGAGGTACATTTACACGAAATTTCGTTAGGATTAAGTGAAGGGTTCGGGAGTTAGAATTTTTTTCTACAGTACATGTCAAGCACGCTAATCGAAACTCAAATGTCCCAAAATTCATATCTCTGTTAAAAATGAACGAATTGGTCTGGTCATTAGTACAGTAGTCTAGAATGATAATAGGTTGAAATTAAAGGTCCAAGATCAAAGATCAAGAAAAAGCAGGCCAGAAAAACTAAACGATTTTGTGATTTGGGGGGGGGGGGGGGTGGAGTGTCGGTGACTTCTGTATTAAACTTAAAATATTAAATTGTAAATATTACATATAACACAATTACTAAATGATATACATGTGTTAGAACAATGTATAAGCGTGTTATTAAAGATGTAACTATTCATTTTTCTGAACATTTTAACTAGATCTCAATACACAAATACGGGGGAAAGCGCTATTATTGTAACTTCTTTTACAAAACTAAAACGGAAAAGAACAGAATTCATCATTTTAAAGATAAAATCGTAGGTCTAAGCGAAAAATGAGTTGAAAAATTTTGCGGCACTTGAGGCTTGAACCCGGGTCGCCTGGGCATATGTCCATGACTCTAACGACTGAGCTACTCGGACTCTCGCTTCAGGACTTTGACCCTTAATATCTGGAGAATGCGTTGATCGATTTTAAAAAGAATTACATATTCTGAATCAGAAAAAGGGTCACTATCAACCCTACAGAAAAATATTTTAACATAAAAAAGTTGAAAAATTTAATTTTTTAAATTTGCTTCCGGTGACAAACGGAAGCGACGGCGGCCATTCTCTTGACCGAGGTGCACCAGAAAAACGGTAGATCTATCATCTCTAGAAATTAATTCCAATATCTTCACTCGTTTTTGAGAAACGTCGCAGACAAAATTGACTTTTAAAAATCGTAAACTGACGATAACTTCCGACAGGAAGTGAATTTTGAAAAACTGTCGCGGCGGTATAAACTTCACATGACGGGGCATTATCCCTGTAAATTTGAAAGAAATCGAAAGAGCCATCTCCGAGAAATCGCCTGCACAAAATTTGTAAGACAAAAAAAGAATAATAATAATAATAACTAGATCGTTCTCGTTGCGAGCAACGAGTGGGTCTTCCGTCCGATTTTTGAATAAATGAGATAAATCCCATCATTTTAAAGATAAAATCGGAAGTCTACGCAAAAAATACGAAAAAAAATTTTTGCGGCACTCGGGGCTTGAACCCGGGTCGCCTGGGCAATGTCCACGACCATAACGACTGAGCTACTCGGGCTCTCGCTTCAGGACTTTGAGCCTTAATATCTCGAGAATGCGTTAACCGATTTTGATACAAATTACATATTCGGAATCAGTAAAAGGGTCACTATCAAACCTATAGAAAATTATTATCAAATAAAAAAGTTGAAAAATTCGACTTTTCTAATTTTCTTCCGGTGCCGACCGGAAGTGACGGCGGACATTCTCTTGACCGAGGTGCACCAGAAAATATCTAGATCTATCATCTCTGAGAATTTCAGCTCTAAATCTTTACTCGTTTTTGAGAAACGTTGCAGACAAAATTGACTTTTAAAAATCGTTTAACGACAATAACTTCCGACCGGAAGTGAATTTTCAAAAACGGTCGTAGCGGTATAAACTTCAGTTGAAAAGGCATTATCCATGAAAATTTGAACGAAATCGATCAAGCCATCTCCGAGAAATCGCCTGCACAAAATTTGTAAGACAAAAAAGAATAATAATAATAAGAAAAGTGAAAAAGAAACAATAGAATAATAGAAGGGTCTTCCGCTGAAGACGGAAGACCCTAATAATAATAATAATAATAATAAGAAAAGTGAAAAAGAAACAATAGAATAATAGAAGGGTCTTCCGCTGAAGACGGAAGACCCTAACTAGATCGTTCTCGTTGCGAGCAACGAGTGGGTCTTCCGTCCGATTTTTGAATAAATAAGATAAAACTCATCGTTTTAAAGATAAAATTGTAAGTCTACGCAAAAAATAAAAAAAAAAATTTCTCGGCACCCGGGGCTTGAACCCGGGTCGCCTGGGCACTGTCCACGACCATAACGACTGAGCTACTCGAGCTCTCGCTTCAGGACTTTGACGCTTTATATCTCGAGATTGCGTTGATCGATTTTAAAACAAATTACATATTCTAAATCAGAAAAAGGGTCACTATCAACTGTAAAAAATTCAAAGAAAAATAACAAAAAATAAAAAAGTCGAAAAATTTATTTTTTTAAATTTCCTTCCGGTGACGACAGGAAGTGACGGCGGACATTCTCTTGACCGAGGTGCACCAGAAAAAAGATAGATCTATCATCTCTGAAAATTTCAGCCCTATATCTTTACTCGTTTTTGAGAAACCTGACAGACAAAATTGAGTTTAAAAAAATCGTTTAACGACGATCACTTCCGACCGGAAGTGAATTTTGAAAAACTGTTACGGCGGTACAAACTTCATATGACGGGGCATCATCCCTGAAAATTTGACTAAAATCGGTCCAGCCATCTCTGAGAAATCGCCTGCACAAAATCGGTAAGAAAAAAAAAAAAGAATAAGAACTAGATCGTACTCGTTGCGAGCAACGAGTGGGTCTTCCGTCCGATTTTTGAATAAATGAGATAAAACTCATCGTTTTAAAGATAAAATTGTGAGTCTACGCCAAAAAAAACGAAAAAAATTTTTGCGGCACGCGGGGCTTGAACCCGGGTCGCCTGGGCACTGTCCACGACCATAACGACTGAGCTACTCGGGCTCTCGCTTCAGGACTTTGACGCTTAATATCTCGAGAATGCGTTGATCGATTTTAAAACAAAATACATATTCTGAATCAGTAAAAGGGTCACTATCAACCCTGCAGAAAAATATTTTAAAACAAAAAAGTTGAAAAAATCGATTTTTGAAATTTCCTTCCGGTGACGACCGGAAGTGTCGGCGGACATTCTCTTGACCGAGGTACATTAGAAAAAAGATAGATCTATCATCTCTGAAAATTTTAGCTCTAAATCTTTACTCGTTTTTGAGAAACGTCGCAGACAAAATCGACTTTTAAAAATCGTTAAACGAGAATAACTTCCGACCGGAAGTGAATTTTGAAAAACTGTTGCAGCGGTATAAACTTCAGTTGATGAGGCATTATCCCTGAAAATTTGAACGAAATCGAACAAGCCATCTCCGAGAAATCGCCTGCACAAAATTTGTAAGACAAAAAAAGAATAATAATAATAATAATAAGAAAAGTGAAAAAGAAACAATAGAATAATAGAAGGGTCTTCCGCTGAAGACGGAAGACCCTAATAATAAGAAAAGTGAAAAAGAAACAATAGAATAATAGAAGGGTCTTCCGCTGAAGACGGAAGACCCTAATAAGAAAAGTGAAAAAGAAACAATAGAATAATAGTAGGGTCTTCCGCTGAAGACGGAAGACCCTAATAATAATAATAAGAAAAGTGAAAAAGAAACAATAGAATAATAGAAGGGTCTTCCGCTGAAGACGGAAGACCCTAATAAATAAGGTCTGTTTTTGTCTTAATCTAAATGGAATAGTGTTTTTCAACGTGTACTTCATTCCAACAACTCCTTTGTGAATAATATTTTTGTTAGAAAATCAAAAAAAAAAAAAAAAAAAAAAATGGATAGAAAGAAAAGGAGAGAAAGAACAAATCTTGTGGCTCCGGCCAGATTAGAACACTCAACTTATGCAGGTGTCATAACAGAATTTCATCGAAGGTTCACGTCAAAACATGGCTGACGCAAAATAATTCCCGAATTTCTCTTTGAATTTGGGGCGTTTCCGCCCGGGACAGGAGCTGATTTTTTGTATGAGATGAAAAACAACGTGTAAGATGTCTGAGTATTCAGGTTTTGTAACAATGCGAGGTCATTTGAATTATTGATGCGTGTTTGTTTCTGGAGGGGGGTGAAAAGGCCAGAGCTTGATTTTCGTCGTAAATAAATCGAAAGTAGAATTTTGAGGTGTGGATCTCGGATTCGGTTAACGACAAATAGGGGAATGATAAAACAATGACTGATGCATTTTACACAAGTATTTCAGCGTTGAGAATTTTGTTCGTGTCGTGTACTATTATGTTTGACTGATTTATTACGCCAGGATTGGTAAAATCTTGATAAATGTAGAAATAACGAAATCAGTAACATGTAGATTTATTCGGTAAAAAATCGATAACGGTAATTTTCACAGTTCTAACATTCATAAGTAGTTCACACGCTATCGTAGATACAGACTAAACGGAAAACAAGAAATATACATGCACCAGAAATATTACACGGCTGCTTACATCCCGTGTACTGTGTAAATTTTATTTCCCCGTACAGGCAATGCCTGCCGTTTGATCTCAGAAATTTCTTCTAAATTGTTCAATCCGCTGCATATTTGGCAGACAATTAGAATAGAGTCCGAGGTACATTTACAAGAAATTTCATTAGGATTGAGTGAAGGGCTCGGGAGTTAGAATTTTTTTCTACAGTACATGTGAAGCACGCTAATCGAAACTCAAATGCCCAAAAATTCATAACTTTGTTAAAATAAAACGAACTGGTCTGGCCATTAGTACAGTAATCTAGAATGGTAATAGGCTGAAAGTAAAGGTCCAATATCAAAGATCAAGTAAAATCAGGCCAGAAAAACTAAATGATTTTGTGAATCGGAAGGGGTGGGGGGGGGGGTGGGGTCGGTGCGTGTACTGTGTAAATTTAACTCCACGTACAGGCAATACTCGCCGTTTGATCTCAGGTATTTCTTCTAAATTGTCTGATCCGGTGCATATTTGGCAGACAATAAGAATTGGGTCCGAAGTATATTTACACGAATTTTCATAAGGATTGAGTGAAGGGCTCGGAAGTTAGAATTTTTTTCTACAGTACATGTCAAGCACGCCAGTTGAAACGCAAATGCCTAAAAATTCATAACTCTGTTAAAAATGAACGAATTGGTCTGGTCATTAGTACAGTAATCTAGAATGGTACTAGGTTGAAAGTAAAGGTCAAAGATCAAAGATCAAGAAAAAGAAGACCAGAAAAACTAAGCGATTTTATGAATTGAAGGGGGGGGGGGGGGGAGTCGGTGACTTCTATATTAAACGTAGTATAATAAATTCTAAATATTACATATTACACAATTACCAAATGAAATACACATGTTAGAACAATGTATAAGCGTTGTATTAAAGATGCAACTATTTATTTTTCTCAACATTTTAACTTTATTTCAGTATGAATACATTACTTTTGAATCTTAGAACACAAATACGGGGAAAAACGCTATTATTGTAACTTCTTTTACAAAATTAAAACGGAAAAGAACAGAATCCATCATATTAAAGATAGAATCGTAGGTCTTATCGAAAAATGAGTTTAAAAAAATTTGCGGCACTCGGGGCTTAAACACGGGTCGCCTGGGCACTGTCCACGACCATATCGACTGAGCTACTCGGAATCTCGCTTCAGGACTTTGACGCTTAATATCTCGAGACTGCGTTGATCGATTTTAAAACAAATTACATATTCTGAATCAGTATAAAGGTCACTATAGAGTGTAAAAATTTCAAATAAAAATCTTAAAAAATAAAAAAGTTGAAAAATTCAATTTTTCAAATTTCCTTCCGGCGACGACCGCAAGAAACGGCGGACATTCTCTTGACCGAGGTGCACCAGAAAAACGGTAGATCTATCATATCTGAAAATTTCAGCCCTATATCTTAGCTCGTTTTTGAGAAACCTGACAGACAAAATTGACTTTTTAAAATCGTAAACGGACGATAACTTCCGACCGGAAGTGTATTTTGAAAAATGGATAAAAAACAATCAACTTCAGATAAAATTGCGTTAATCTTGAAAATTTGAAGGAAATCGACCGAGCCATCTCCGAGAAATCGTCTGCACAAAATCGGTAAGAAAAAAAAAGAATAATAATAATAATAATAATAATAATAAGAAAAGTGAAAAAGAAACAATAGAATAATAGAAGGGTCTTCCGCTGAAGACGGAAGACCCTAATAATAGAGGAAAAGAAACAAAGCAATAACAATAAGGTCTTCCGTTGGAAACGGAAGACCTTAATAATAAGAAAAGTGAAAAAGAAACAATAGAATAATAGAAGGGTCTTCCGCTGAAGACGGAAGACCCTAATAAGAACCGTACAAAAACAATAAGTCTCCAAACTTCGTTTGGGAGACTTAATAATATTTGAGTTTTTGTGGATAATAAATGTTTTCCTTTGTAAAATTGGAATCCCCCCCCCATGTGGCCCAACCCTACTCCTGAAGAATATGATTTTGACAAATTTTAATCTACACTATCTGAACTGACTAAAGTGAAAGCTTTTCTGGACAATTTGTGTTTTAGAAGATGATTTTTAAAGATTTTTCCCTATATATTCCTATGTAAAAATTTGACACCCCCCCCCCCCATTGTGATCCCACCCTACCCCCGGGGATCATGATTTGAACAAACTTGAATCTTCCCTACCTGAGGATGCTTCCACACAAGTTGCAGCTTTTCTGCATGATCGGTTTTTTGAGAAGAAGATTGTTAAAGATTTTTCTCTATATATTCAAATGTGAAAATTCAACCCCCCCCCTCTCACTGAGGCCCCACCCTACCCATAAGGATCATAATTTTAATAAACTTGAATCCACCTTAGCCATGGATGCTTTCACACAAGTTACAGCTTTTCTGGCCGATCGGTTTCTGAGAATTTTTAAAGATTTTTCTCTATATTCCTATGTAAAAATTTGACCCCCCCCCCCATTGTGACCCCATCCTACCCCTGGGGATCATGAATTGAACAAACTTGAATCTACACTACCTGAAGATACCTCCACACAAGTAATAACTTT
Source organism: Magallana ariakensis (assembly GCA_020458035.1). Classification (NCBI taxonomy): domain Eukaryota; kingdom Metazoa; phylum Mollusca; class Bivalvia; order Ostreida; family Ostreidae; genus Magallana; species Magallana ariakensis. Next base: position 53,938,991 of record CM035814.1, on the reverse strand, counting down.
TCTGGCCAATCAGTTTCTGAGAAGAGGAGTTTTAAAGATTTTTCCTTACATATTCCTATATGAAAACTCGACCTCCGCCCCCCCCCCCCCCATTGTGGTCCCACCCTACCCCAAGGAATCATGCTTTGAACAAACTTGAATCTACACTACCTGAGGATGCTTTCACACAAGTTACTGCTTTTCTGCATGATCGGTTTCTGAGAAGAAGATTTTTAAAGATTTACTCTATATGTTCCTATGTAAAATTCAACCCTCAATTGTGCTCCCACCCTACCCCTAAGGATCATGATTTGAACAAACTTGAATCTACACTACCTAAATATGCTTCCACACAAGTTGCAGCTTTTCTGCATGATCGGTTTCTGAGAAGAAGGTTTTTAAAGATTTACTCTATATATTCCTATGTAAAAATTTGACTCCCCATTGTTGCCCCACCTACCCACGGGGATCATGATTTGAACAAACTTGAATCTACACTACCTGAGGATGCTTCCACACAAGTTACAGCTTTCCTGGCTGATCAGTTTCAGAGAAGAAGATTTTTAAAGATTTACTCTATATCTTCATATGTGAAAATTTGACCCCCCCCCCCATTGTGGCCCCACCCTACCCCCGGGGATCATGATTTGAACAAACCTGAATTTACACTCCCTGAGGATGCTTCCACACAAGTTGCAGCTTTTCTGCCCAATCGGTTTCTGAGAAGAAGATTTTTAAAGATTTACTCTATATATTCTTATGTAAAAATTTGACTCCCCATTGTGGCCCCACCCTACCCACGGGGATCATGATTTGAACAAATTTGAATCTACACTACCTGAGGATGCTTCCACACAAGTTGCAGCTTTCCTGGCTGATCAGTTTCAGAGAAGAAGATTTTTAAAGATTTACTCTATATCTTCCTATTTTAAAATTCGACCCCCCATTGTGGCCCCACCCTATCCCCGGGGATCATGATTTGAACAAAGTTGAATCTACTCTACCTGGGGATGCTTCCACACAAGTTGCAGCTTTCCTGGCTGATCAGTTTCAGAGAAGAAGATTTTTAAAGATTTACTCTATATCTTCCTATGTAAAAATTCGACCCCCCATTGTGGCCCCACCCTACCCCCGGGGATCATGATTTGAACAAACTTGAATCTACACTACCTGAGGATACTTCCACACAAGTTTCAGCTTTTCTGGCCAAATGGTTTTTGAGAAGAAGATCTTTGAAAAATACCAACAAATTTTCAATGATTTTTTATTATCTCCCCTTGAAAGAGGGCGTGGCCCTTCATTTTAACAAACTTAAATCCTCTTTACCTAAGGATGCTTTGTGCCAAGTTTGGTTGAAATCGGCCCAGTGGTTCTGGAGAAGAAGTCGAAAATGTAAAAAGTTTACGGACGGACAGACAGACAGACGGACGGACAGACAGACGGACGCCGGACAAAAAGTGATCAAAAAAGCTCACTTGAGCTTTCAGCTCAGGTGAGCTAAAAAGACGGGGGGGGGGGGGGAGGATATTCCCTGTATACAGTAAAATTACTTGTACATTCTGAAATGAGTAATCTGCTATTACACATTTACTGCAGTATAGCACTTTTTGCATATTAACATTATCATATGATACATGCATGTATTACATTTAAGATAAATAATGTGAAATGATAATTAATTTGCATAGAATTTCATTTTGAAAAGAAAAAAAAACCATGTACAACAGGGGATAATTAATGTTATAATTTTCAAACATTCAATACACATGAATTATGAGTCACAATTTGAATTTCAGAAAAAAATTGAAATGCATTTGCTACATGATTTACCATTTATCTGTGTGATACTAACCCTAACCCTAACTGTAACAAGCTTTAATAATTTAATCAGAGAATTCAAATTTACAGGTATAGGCCAGACTTATATACTTCTACAATGCGATATAAGCATCATCCAAGATATGTGTTTTGAATGTACACTAATGCTTCTATTTTGTCAATCATAAATGGTCTGATTAGAATGTGGTGCTCCATACCTTTCCTCTTATCTGGAGACCAATCATGGTAACTGCACCACCATGCTCATATGTGATGGGTGGTGTATCTGACCACCCCCCGGAGACATCTATACGGGCGGGGCACTGAGCTGTCACCCACTTATTCATGAAGGGCATTGGACAAGACTCAGGTTTAAAAAACTGAAATACAATTTTTTTTAGATGTAAATCAAAAAACAACTTCTTTGTATTAATTTACATCTGCAAATATGTTTCCTTATATGAGCCTACAGAAGAGGAAAAAATTAAAGATGTCACAAAGATTAAACTAGATGATAACCCGCGCAAGCGCGGGAATTAACACTTTACACATTAATTATGATATAATGCTAAATATGTTGAACCATATATACTTTGTCCGATTTTTTCCTTATCTTATTTTTTAAAATTGAAATAAAAAACAGACTGTTTTTTATTGTATTTATTTCAAACCAGTGAATAATGGGTATTTAGTGTATCTCTCTCTAAATTTTGTTCTTTAGGTCAATTTTCAAAATAATTTCTATTACTGTCCCAAATAAGAATTTCAGATTAAAACAATCTGGGGGGGGGGGCATCAAACTTCCCCGTTTTATGCATACATCATTTATCCATATAGATGAAGAATACAAAACATGTAATATGTTTATTAATGTTTACAAATTAATGTCTAACTAAGGTTTACAACCAATCTGTCGTGGTATGAAAATGTATGAAATTTAAACACGCTAGTTTATGCAATATTATCCATTTGCATGCATATTTTAAACCAAAGTTGTCAGATTCAAAGTATCTGCCCTATGGTGAACTCGCCCAATACTTTCCGCCATGATATCAATTAGTCAACCCGTTTCTGGGCACCCGCTCTAGAAAGTTCTTTCCATTAATACTATAGTCGCAATAATTGTTCCATTTCATTTATTAACTTTTTGTATTAATCGAAGTCCGATCCAAGGTATCTGCCCGCAATGCATGATGAACTCATCCTACACTTTTCGTTAATTAGTCAATCTGCGTTCTTGGTTAACCCGTTCTGGAACGTTCTAGAGGTCACGCTTCACAAGCGACTGAGTATCAAAACTAATATCGCCCACTAAAGAAACGAATTGACTCAATTTATTTATTCAACATTTGTCTAATCTTAACTTCTATGTATTCTCTAAATAGGCACACAGTAAATATATTTACTCTTTACGTTATCATTCAATATTATTTCATTGCAAGTATATATATTTGATCGAGACTATCCCTGACTTGGATCCGCCAAAGCGTGTCCACCACCTTACTCTCATTTTTGCTATTTCGGGCTTGTTTATCGAAAATGAAAGTAGGTTTTTGATTAATTTCACAATAATAACTAATCAGTTAAAATTCAGTTATATTACCTTACGGACATAATCACACGTGTTGAAATACCAAAGGTGTAAGCAAGTACTCTGGTGCAGGCATTTTGTAGTTTATTTGCAAAATGCCTTAATTTATAAGTACATGTATAGATATTTATTTTTGAGTGATATATTTTACCAAATAACATACACAATTCCTCAAAAATGAATTTACCGACAGCCAACCACATTGGACATATTTATATTTTCAGCTAATTAACTCATTAATTAACTTACTTCTTTGGCTGTCATAACGGCCTGCCTTATAAGGATTTGAGCTGCTCCCTCATAATGTCTAGCGGCCCTCACCAACAAATCTGGACGCTCTAACCATTTGGACCGCTCCTTGGCTAGGGCACTGACACCTCTTTCCAGCTCTCCATTCTTTAATGTGATAACATTGAAAGTACAGAGATTGGCTACTTATTAATGATTGCATGCATACTTATATCCCAGTTACATGAACTAATGATACAATGTCATTCTAAGCATCCACAAACCATGATAATGGAAGTTTTTTGAAAACTCAGTTAGAGCTGCATATAAGTTTCATTGCTTAATTTTAAAAGCAAACATAAAAATGGGCCATAATTTTAATATCAAGAAAGCACAGTCTTTATTCATTATGTGAAATTACATCCCAACAAACCTTTAAAAATTGGCTCCAATGAAATTAAATGACTCCACAAGACCAATATACATATGTAAGCCTATGAGTTAGTTCAGTTTCTTGTCTAGTCCAGAAATAATAATTCCAGTTTGGTGTTAAACAATAATTTATCAAAGCGTGATCGTATAGATTTTACAAGCAACTTTCAAAGTATTATAAATTCAGATCTCACTGACTAGCAGTTTCCAACATCTCCCGAACGCCCAACAACAAAACCAACACCCAACGCACCTTCTCACTCTCCCTACATAAGCTTATATATGATCTTTCTTACAAAGAGAAAAATAATTCAAATTAGTTCTGTCCAAGTGGTATAATCATAAATAATTATGTTATCATTACAAACAATCAACACTTCACACTAAACATGATTTCTATATATTTAACCTATAGCGACATTAGCTCCGTAGCTATTATCCTCTGAATCATATGCATAGCCAACGTTCTGCTTGACCAGAAATAATGAAGTATTCATCATAATTTAATGTTAATTATATGGTTGTCAGAGCGCTGAACATATTTACTTCAATTTCAGTATTCCAACCCTAAATTCCAAAGTGATGATGGCAAATAATATGTATGATTATATTTCGTATAACAAATTATTGTTCGTCACTTTTTTCCGACTACATGTAATTAAAAATACGGCCAAGCCGGCTATCTGGTTACACATATGATATCACCTTACCTCCAGTAGATTGAATGCCTTTGCCCATGCTTTGTTGGCTGCTGGCCCACTCCTTAACCCCCCCTTTTGACCAGCCTTGGATCCCAATACATCTGCAATATTTGCAAGAGTCCTTGCAGCTACCCCTGGGTCGCCCTTGCTACTTCTTGCCACTGAAAGTAAGAGAAGTTTTTCAAATGATAATATTGAAAATAATTTTAAAGATTTCTTCATTTTATTACCTCATAAGAGTTTTTTTTTTAATCATAGTATTGGTACATTATTTACAGTGCTCCTGAAATGAAATTGAAACCTGCTTTATATCAGATAAACTAGATATAACTAGGAATGTTACTTTAAAGACTCTGCTCTCAAAAAAAAGACGAGTATAGAAAAATATCTGTTTCTTGACTGCATGTTTGAATAATATGGGGATTCACATGGCATATACCCCACCCACCCAACCACCCAAATCAGTTTAATTTCAAAGACATCAGATGAAGAATACATGTATATATAATCTTACTTTAGTTCTAATAAAATAAATTACATTTGCAATATTTCTTCTATGTTTTTCAGAAAAATTGTTTCCTTAAAAAATTTTTAACAGGTATAAGCCAGTCTATATATTAAAATATATACGGTATTGTCTGTGTTTGGCAGTAACTGCCTTCTTTCTCTCTCTCCTCTCTCTCTCTCTCTCTCTCTCTCTCTCTCTCTCTCTCTCTCTCTCTCTCTCTGAGTCTGAAATGTTGCTAAGTGTTTAATTGAGTTATTATATACATTTAGTTGACAGTGTGAAGTTCTTGCATACTCTTTTCCTTATATGAAGATATATGTGGTAGCCACTGACGTCAAAGGAATATGAATATGAAGAAGTGCAACAAATACCAAGATTTCTGTTCTACCCTATAAACTGTATTAACGTCATTAGAAATGTTTTTAATGATTGGGCAATCAATAGATTATATTTACATCCACCGAGTATTTTCTCCTCTATTTCTTAAAAAGTGATAGCTCTACAGAAACTGACAGGGTGAAATTTACACGATTCAGTTACAATTTATCGATCTTCAGCAACCTAGGAAAACTCACAGAAATAATTAGCTATTTCTTCTATCTAAATAACTGATGTAAATTAACATTTTAATTTAATTACTTAATTAATTTAGATACAAAATTCACATAATCTGCTATAGCTGCAGAACTGTACAATGTAGCTTTACAGGAAATTCGGGTTGACAGAGTGTAGAGCTAGAGTTCCATCCAGTTGAATTGATCTCAGTTCTGAATCTGAGAATTATAGCACCATAGCAGAATTCCTCTCTAATACCTAACTTTGTATGAAGTTATGTCAAATACTGGTATTTTGAACAGTTTCCTTGTTACAGGTGAAGTCAAGGTCATTGAGAAGGCCTGGCAAAGTAAGATGAATTGGTTTAACCAATACCAGTTTTTGGGTTTTTTTTTTAAATATCAAGTTTCATTAATATATTAAACAGTTTCTTTGAAACTTAGCAGCTAAATGCTTAATAAAGAAAAATGAAGCCTTGGTCAAGGTCAGAAAATTAAAATAGTTGAATTCCTCTCACTAAAACCGAAAACATCTTTTATCGTTATTAATTAACACAAGAGGCCAGTAGGCCTTGACGGTCACCTGAGTAGCATAACCCATACACAAACTTGTCAAGGAGTCTCATATATGCATTTACTTAAGTTTTATTCTGGAAAAGAAATTTTTTTAATTTGTAATGACGATTACCTCCCTGCCTGAAATCTTTCAAAAAGGACTATTAAACCGTTTTCAAGATATTAGGGCACTACCTGTTTGAGGAGGGTCAGGACCACCCCCAGGGCCCATGGCCTACATACCATATGATGCCCCTTGACACAAGGAACAAGAATATATATGGTTTAGGGGTGGGGATCTCAACCGTTTTCAAGTTATTTGTGCACTTCCTGTTTGATGGGGGTCAGGACCATCCCCTGGGCCCATGACCTACATACCATTTGATGCCCCTTGACACAAGGAACAAGAATATATATGGTTTAGGGGTGGGGTTCTTAATCGTTTTCAAGATATTTGGGCCCTTCCTGTTAGAGGGGGGTCAGGACCACCCTTGAGGCCCATGACCTACATACCATTTGATGGCCCTTAACACAAGGAACAAGAATATATATGGTTTAGAGGTGGGGATATTAACCGTTTTCAAGATATTTGTGCACTTCCTGTTTGAGAGGGGGTCAGGACCAGCCCCAGGGCCCATGACCTTCATACCATTTGATGGCCCTTATCGCAAATCTTACTTGGGTGTATTCGCTGCAAGCGATAAACTGATGCGTTGAGTGACGACACTATTGGGATCGCGAGTTGCAGTTATAAAACAAGCATTTTCATTGGCCGTTTTAGTACCCGCCAACTCTTACCTGCTAACGTGGTATTGATAATTTATGCACCAACTACCAGATGTGTCGTTAACTCTGTATCTGAACTGCAAAAACTAAATCACTGCAAGAATTGACTAAGAGTTCTCACAATAATCGCATCTTCTTTTTAAAACACGCTGTTTAAACAGGTTCAATCCCCAATTCATTTTTCAATATAATACATACTTCATCGATAAATTCAAATCATTTTAACTGTTTAACGCATCAATGTAAGATGAGGCAGTATTTATTTTGTTGTAGCTTATTCCAAAGAATTCACAACAGATATTGACAATAAATATTACATAGCCTATATTGCATTTTATTGAACTTTGACCGATTAATATGACACACTTAAAACTACAAGTGTGCATGTGTTTTCAATCATACCAAAAATTTGAAATTTACGGCATGTAAACGTGTTCAATTTTGGACTGATCTGTGATAAACGTTATTTTGTAACTCACTTAGTCTGTAGAAACATTCATTTTATTATATGTTCTTCGATATTCATCACACAATATTTACTACTGACGTTGACACTGACTTTCTCTCAAACACGCTAATCGACCTCGGATTGTAAAATCGAGTCGCAATTTTACAGTTTTCCAAGTATATAAACAAACCACACTTCTTCATTTTGCGGAGCTGTTGACGATGTTTCAAAGATTTTCAGTACAGATTTATTGTAAACAAAACAGTGAAGACATATGCTGTAAAACGTCTAATGGATTTCACGGCGTGTCAACCCGAATTTTCCTGTGGATCTACATATTGCAACAAGTTTTTTGTGAGGAAAAACTGTTTAACTCATGCGATTTTCCATATATACAGTAAATGGTACATTATGAACGGTAACGTAAAATTTATTTGTTCACTAAACAGTTTCTGGCGATTTTTTTTTTCACAATGAACTGAATAACATAATTCGATAAGCGACGTACAATCTGTGACTGATAATCTATATGCACCGATCCCTGCTTTTAGGGAACTTTTCTTTTTCTTTTCATTAATATTATTTACACATGTACGTGAACATCGCCTCGTTTGTTTAATATCAAATAACTCTGTAATTTTTTAACTTGCTAGTACAACTTCATGAGATGTTTTCTTTCTCCGACATATCTTTCCACGTGTTAGCATCATGTTCTCAACATGCATTTGATAAATGGGCGGGTCTATATAAATGCGCCAATCAGAATCTTTATTTCGAATCACAATTGAAATACACACCGATTAGAAAGTGTCATCACTCAACGCAATGCTACATCGGTCGTAGCGAATACTTTCATGTAAGATTTGCGATAACACAGGGAACAAGAATATATATGTTTTAGGGGTGGGGATATTAACCGTTTTCAAGATATTCTGGCACTTCCTGTTTGAGGTGGGACAGGACCATCCCCGGGGCTCATGACCTACATACTATTTGATGCCACTTAACACAAGGACATCATATCCATGCCTTGAGTTTTTCACAAATATATACAGGAGTAGAGAAGAAGATTTTCTAAGATTTAATACATTTTTACTATATGGCCATATTGGCCCCACCCTAGTGCCTAAACACCTGTCCCAGGGGTCATAAATTTCAAAATTTAGGTAGAAGACTTCATGTACATCATATCCAGGCCTTTAGTTTTTCACAAATATATATGGGAGTAGAGAAGACGATTTTCTAAAATATAATACATTTTTACTATATGGCCATTTTGGCCCCACCCTTGAGCCTGAACCCCTGACCCAGGGACCATAAATTTCACAATTTTGGTAGAGGGCTTCATGGACATCATATCCATGCATTTAGTTTTAAACAAATATCTATGGGAGTAGAGAAGAAGATTTTCTAAGATTTAATACATTTTTACTAAATTATGGCCAAATTGGCCCCACCCTAGAGCCTGAACCCTTGACCCAGAGACCATAAATTTCACAATTTTGGTAAAGGGCTTCATGGACATCATAACCATGCATTTAGTTTTTAACAAATATCTATGGGAGTAGAGAAGAAGATTTTCTAAGATTTAATACATTTTTACTTTATGACCATATTGGCCCCACCCTAGAGCCTGAACCCCTGACCCAGGGGCCATGAATTTCACAATTTTGGTAGAGGGCTTCATGGACATCATATCCATGCATTTAGTTTTTAACAAATATCTATGGGAGTAAAGAAGAAGATTTTCTAAGATTTAATACATTTTTACTATATGGCCATATTGGCCCCACCCTAGGGCCTGAACCCCTGACCCAGGGGCCATACATTTTACAATTTTTGTAGTGGGCTTCATGGACATCATAACCATACATTTAGTTTTTAACAAATATCTATGGGCCTTGTAGTTTTTAAGAAGAAGTTAAAAATGTAAATTGTTAACGCACGACGACGGACGAAAACAGATAGCAATAGGTCACCTGAGTTTACTCAGGTGACCTAATAAAACAGAATTATGAACATCATAGCTATGAGCCTTTTAAATAAGGGAAATTACTCCACGAAATAATCTTGATGATTTCAGACTCAAATTCCCATTTAAGATGACTTGGCTATTTTTTTTTATCTAAGTAAACGTACTGATCTAGTACATTAACAATAATTTATAGTTACTTTTACCAACTTTTTATGACTAATTCAATAATTTGTTAATAGAAAGATGTAAATATATACAATAAAAGGCTTTCTTGGATATTGGGGGCTATGAAGGTAGCGATCACTGCAAAAAAAAAATTCTACAATGTCACTACCTTCATATTCAGTATGAATCACCAATGACTTGGTTACTGTAGCTGCAGGTCTATAGCTCCCAGTCTGAAAAATTTGGATGGACGACCCAGCTCCTGATCTGAAAAAACTCAGATGGACGTCCTGGGTCGTCCATCTAAATTTTTTCAGACCGGGAGCTACAGACCTGCATATGGACTTAGGTCTAGCTCACCAAATGGCCAATGATTTTATGTAATGTTGGGTTAATAATTGGTATATTTTCACACACTCACAATAAACTGTAAATGATCAGATTATAACAACATTATGTATTAATTCACATATTTTTAATTAAACAAAATTTTAATTAACAAGGCCAAGTACAGTTCTAGTATGCATACTTTTGTGCAGCGTTTCATCTGCATTGTGACGTTGTCTTTTTGCTTGGTTGATGCCATGGTGTTATGGTTTCAACTGCAGATATTCAGCGAAATTTGTCAAAAATAGCTCGTTTGAGGCATAAAATTGATATTGTATAATAAAAAATATGTTTTGAGGTATAAGCTATATTTGGGCTCAAGTCGAAAACGTGAAGGTTCAGCAAGCCTAGCCCTCTGTCACATTTTCTTACCCTGCCTAAATATAGCTTAATACATGTAATTCAAGACAGTAACCACATATTTTATATTTATGACCCTTAATATGTGATGTTATATATATATGTTCATTCCTTTAATATGTCTAAAGCCCCTTTCACAATTGGCGCACGAGCAGAAGCGACAAAATATTCGACAAAAATTAGATATGGTTTGTAAACTGTTGCCAAAATAATCACATATGAAAAAGTACTCGTACGAAACTCTCATGATTCAGAGTGACCGTTGTGCGATGTAAAGGCATTGAATCTTGCGATATATCTTGTATCTATATGCGAGTGTTGTACAATGAAAGCAGGTGTTGTAAGATAATTATATATATATTGCGATAGGATCGCACAAAAGACCAGATGATCGGACGATTGAACGTGCGCCAATGCGATAGGATGAGTGACGCTCGTCTGATCATGAGTTTCATCGTACGAACGCTGGTACGAGTCAGAGGGGGTTTACCGCCTATTTCCGATGCTCTTCAGTACGCAGTACAGTTAAGGCGGCCAATAAAAATATCGGCGAATTTTTGTAATGAAAACACGTATACTTTAGTTCATCGGATATGTCCTTTTTAAAATCAATAACAGTCGCTCAAATGCAATATATTTCTGAAATATATATATAATAGTACAATATTTTATGTTCATAGTGGTCACGTGATATGGCAGTCGCATGGTACAAGCAGATGTATTTGTGGTTTTGAGGTCATTTAAAAATGTGAATATTGCAAGGGCATAATCATGTCAAAATTCACAACTGAATTATAAAATAACTTTATGTTATATAGTAGATTTTAAAAAATGCTGTGAACTTTGTAAGATAATATTATTTGTTAGAAAAAACTATAATTTATAATGCATATGTTGAATAATTTTGAAGGTCACAGTGTTAATTTCATTAAAAAATAATTAATTTGTGAGATTTCACAAGGATCGCAGAAGTTTTTAAATTACATAGCATATTTCAAATTTACATGTAAAAGTTTGTCATGATCAGATAAGTGTATGCCCTTGCAATAAAGTGATTTATTTAGGCACCCAGCTTTAAAATACAAAACCGAGGTTGCCTCTTAATACGATGCATAATTATAGCAAATTGAAAATAAGACTATATAGGTAGCATTCTACTAATAATAATGTTAAACAAAATAATCATTTATACTTTTCCGTTAATCTATGGAATTTATTTTTCATCGCTAAAAAACCGCATGATAGCCTTCAATGACTTAACTTAATGCGTCATTTTGAAGCATATGACGTCATATTTTGTAGTACAGCGAGAACGACCTCTCGCTTATTTTTCAGTGTGTACGATATAACAGACATCGAAATTGTAAGTAATAGCATTCGTTGTTCTTAATTAAAGGAATAGTATAAATTAATTTTGCTAATAAATGAATTAATAAGTACTTTCGAGGTTTGTAATATTCTGTGATGTCATAATGCACATTTCCCGTACTTTTTGTCTGAACGGAATTTATTGACAGCCTTAACTGTGCTGCGTAGAGATTGTTGAATGCAAGAGAAGATACCGCCCAAGAAGATGACAAAAGCAACAGCCAAAATCAAGGTCAATTGTGGCCTGAAACAGATATACATGTACTTATACAGTGTATACTATATAAGGGAACTATTCGTCTTTGTTTTATTTTCGCTCATTTCGCTCTTTTTGCAGTTAGCAGATTAAGACTTGGAGAATTCTAATGTCTCATATCATCTCTTTTCCCACAACATTGTTGGGACGAATTCAAGACAAGGCAAAATCGTAAGTAGAAGCGAAAATATAACAGGGCGAAAATAACACTGTATCCAGTACATAGTAGTGGCCATAAATCTTGCATTGATAGTAAAACGTTGCAAGATTACATAGTCACATTGAGCAATTGTCTCATGGTCGCACAACACAACCATAAATAGCTGCGATTTATCTTACGATTTTTAAAAATCATGCATCGCTCTTGCGAGTACATAGAATGTTGTAAAACGTTCGTACTAATGTTCCGTGTGTTGCATTGCAATAATTTGGATCGCGTTTTGTCGCATCTGAATAGTGTGCATATCCACTTTTTTGAGGAGACTCGATGGGACCAAAAACAAGCAAGCAACGAATGCGAGAGCTCTTGCAACGTATGCGATAGCTCGTGCGAAGCCAAAAAATTCTGATCGCAAAGTGTTGTAAAGTGCTTGTGCGCCAATTGTGAAAGGGGCTTAAATGTCTTGAGTATACTATAAAGATCACTATATCCAACTTTGTCAAATAAAAAAATAGCCATTATCTGACAAATCTGGGAAATTGGGCATACAAAAAAAATTAATGAGATCCCTGAAACAAACCAGGAGGTAAAAGGTTTTTTAATTTGATCATTTGATGCCTGTTAGCAATAACTTTCATGTGTGGAACGGAATAAAAAATACCTAGGGCGGAAGTTTAAAAAAATTTAAAATTGTGCAAAATTTATACATTTCAAGCAAAATCCCATAGGGTCCTTTGTTAAAAACTAACAAACTTTGACATGACCCCCTAAACAAACAACGTGGTAAATGTCTAATTTTTTTATCTTTAAATAATAATTTTATCAGGAGAAATTCATGTAAAAATTTTTATTAAAAAATCTAGGGCAGAACAAATTAGACCCGGCCTCGTTATCGCAAATCTTACATGAAAGTATTCGCTACGACCGATGTAGCATTGCGTTGAGTGATGACACTTTCTAATCGGTGTGTATTTCAATTGTGATTCGAAATAAAGATTCTGATTGGCTCATTTATATAGACCCGCCCATTTATCAAATGCATGTTGAGAACATGATGCTAACACGTGGAAAGATTTGTCGGAGAAAGAAAACATCTCATGAAGTTGTACTAGCAAGTTAAAAAATTACAGAGTTATTTGATATTAAACAAACGGGGCGATGTTCACGTACATGTGTAAATAATATTAATGAAAAGAAAAAGAAAAGTTCCCTAAAGGCAGGGATCGGCGCATACTGGCAGTATAGATTATCAGTCACAGATTGTACGTCGCTTATCGAATTATGTTATTCAGTTCATTGTGAAAAAAAAATCGCCAGAAACTGTTTAGTGAACAAATAAATTTTACGTTACCGTTCATAATGTACCATTTACTGTATATATGGGAAATCGCACGAGTTGAACAGTTTTTCCTCACAAAAAACTTGTTGCAAAATGTAGATCCACGGGAAAATTCGGGTTGACACGCCGTGAAATCCATTAGACGTTTTACAGCATATGTCTTCACTGTTTTGTTTACAATAAATCTGTACTGAAAATCTTTGAAACATCGTCAACAGCTCCGCAAAATGAAGAAGTGTGGTTTGTTTATATACTTGGAAAACTGTAAAATTGCGACTCGATCTGCACGTGAATTTTACAATCCGAGGTCGATTAGCGTGTTTGAGAGAAAGTCAGTGTCAACGTCAGTAGTAAATATTGTGTGATGAATATCGAAGAACATATAATAAAGTGAATGTTTCTACAGACTAAGTGAGTTACAAAATAACGTTTATCACAGATCAGTCAAAAATTGAACACATTTACATGTCGTAAATTTCAAATTTTTGGTATGATTGAAAACACGTGCACACTTGTAGTTTTAAGTGTGTCATATTGATCGGTCAAAGTTCAATAAAATGCAATATAGGCTATGTAATATTTATTGTCAATATCTGTTGTGAATTCTTTGGAATAAGCTACAACAAAATAAATACTGCCTCATCTTAAATTGATGCGTTAAACAGTTAAAATGATTTGAATTTATCGATGAAGTATGTATTATATTGAAAAATGAATTGGGGATTGAACCTGTTTAAACAGCGTGTTTTTGACAATTGTTTACACAAAAAAGAAGATGCGATTATTGTGAGAACTCTTAGTCAATTCTTGCAGTGATTTAGTTTTTGCAGTTCAGATACAGAGTTAACGACACATCTGGCAGTTGGTGCATAAATTATCAATACCACGTTAGCAGGTAAGAGTGGGCGGGTACTAAAACGGCCAATGAAAATGCTTGTTTTATAACTGCAACTCGCGATCCCAATAGTGTCGTCACTCAACGCATCAGTTTATCGCTCGCAGCGAATACACCCAAGTAAGATTTGCGATAAATGAATCCTGCAGGTGTCGAAGCAGTATATGTGTGGGTTTATAATACTTCAACAGTATGGAATCCCAATCAACGCCTATCCTTGAAAGAGAAAGATCTACACATGTACTTCCTTCTTGAGTACATCCAAAGTAAATTCTAGTTGTTCAGAGCAAAAAATTTACACATCAAACCTCACCCACAGTACTCATTGTACACTTTCTCTGTGACCTCTGATCATGGTATCTGTTTAGTGGCTTATCTGCTAAACTATGATCTGTTTGTAACCAAGCTCTTTGGACTTATTTCAATTAATACATATATTAAACAGAACTGGAAATATTATAGTTTTGATAAATATCCACACGTTTTTAATTATATAAATCCTAATGCTGAAGCAGTATGCGTTTAAGCATTGAATGCTTATTTTTGGATGTCGTCGGTTCTGTAACACACCAAGCGGAGCAGACAAACTGAATACCACGCGCGTTAAAAAATAAGCATTCAATGCTTATATTTATATTCATACTGATGTCTATTTGTATAAAATGTATGTGTATTGTCGCTGTAAAGCCATTATATATGCTTTCAGTCAGGGATATGAAACATGGAACAGCCATATTAACATGTTATTTAGTTTCTTCAAACTGAAAATATAGTGACAGAAACTTTGTAGAAAAAAATCTTTTTTAAGGAGTAGATATAATTTAATTATTATTTTCAAAAGTACATATCAAATTGGTTATGAAAGATTGAAAGTTTCATTTAATCTTACAAAAATAAATGTTCTCAAAACACGTGAAGACGTTTATATTTGTGCTCATGGCGCATAAATTAGCAAAGTGTATTTATAGAAAATTGAACGTTGCAGATTTTTAATGCAAACATAAGGGAAAATATACACTGAATGTAAATAAAGGTTTATAGCAAATCCACAGTATGGGAAGTTTCTCAATCTAATGCCCATCCTTGTAGGAGAAAGATCTATACATCACAGAATACATGAACTTCCTTCTATAGGTACATCCATATCAAGTCTTTAAGTAGAATACCCACATACAGAAATTGCCATCATAACACTATATCACACAGTATAAAAGAAGAGCACTCCCATCAGAACAGAGATTTTTTTCTAATTTAATTATTTATTGACCACTAATGCTCATGGATTTCGCTGTTGAGTATATCCACACACTTTAATGCTTACTGAGGTTAAATTTCTACTAACTTATTGTATTGAAAAGATCATTGGCCGTGAGTTTTCGCATCATTCATAAAAATTGATGTCCACGATTTTTAATGAAACCATACCTCACGCACACAACATTAGCTTGTTTAAGTACCTTTCACAAGAAAGGTTATCTTTCAATCTTGCTCATCAGATTTTGTGCACCTACACATATATAATCACCCCCATACATTCAGTTTATGGTGCTAATTAAATGTACCAGTATTTCCCCTCAGCATAAAAAAAGTTGCATGAGGTAATTATAACAACAACGGTTAATTTGATTAAGAGCCAGCGAAGGGCTGGATGGTTGTGATAACTTTTAGACTATATTACCCTCTATATATGAGTCAAAGAGGTCTGTAGAAAGACATAGGAAAATATTAAAGTTTTAAAGTCAAAACTTTTGGATTATTTATTCTGATCACAATATAAAAGTTTAATATGGCAAAAAGTATCATAACTATTTTTTTTCAAAAGTAGATCTGATGGGTAATTTGTTGACCATCCAACATCACATACTAGTAGTTACCTGAATCCAGTTTTTCTAGAATTGCATGGGAGAAGCCATCAATGCCTGCACTGTTGTATATAGGGTGGAAACCTTTATGGAGTCTTTGGATGAGAGCTGTTGTAATTTCTTCCTTTTTCACCTCATAGAACATCTCTCTTTAAATTACCCAAAAATATTTAATTTTATTGTTTATTTTGAAATAAAGTACATATTTTAAGTCCTTATAAGGAATCATTCTTTGAGTATTATGAGGTGATAATTTCGGTAGGGGCGTGATCAAAGGCTTTATGATAGATTTGATCACGGCCCGACCGAAATTATCACCTCATAATATTCAAAGAATGATTCCTAATTACTTATATTTAGATAATTTTAAGCCATTGTACGATTTAATATTTAAATATAAATAAGCAAACTCCACTTGCACCCCAATTATGCGTCATTTGAATTTATTGGACTGTATAGTACAAAATCGATACGTAGTGTTATCACAGGCAAAGACGCTGAAAAATGTAAATATATAACTATATGTGCATAAAAATAAAGCATAATTCCTCAAGACATTTTCACTCATTTATTTTACAGCACAGTTTGTTTCTGCTTTAGTACAGTGCAAAAGTGTACATGTACATGCAAGAAAGTTCTTTGTTCTAATTATCATTAAAATGTGCAAGTGGAAACCCTTACTAATTAAATTGCCTATGGATGTAAAATCTTTTCTATTGGGAGATGCATAAACATAAGTATATTATATTGTAAACCTGTAATCTAAGTATGACCATCTTTGGCTACATTTTAAAAATATTTCATTGAATGTATGAATATCACACATATGGTTCAAATACAAGTCAAATTCATTAAATTTAATTTGATAGTTTCTCATTATATTGACATACAAAACAACAATAGAAAAATAATAATGAAGAAATATCTGCTTTGTCATAATCAACTTATTACGTAACCCTGTATATCAAACAACAATTAATTCATACTTAAAGCTGACATGAAGTCTTTAATAACTTTTGCCTCATTTATCTTTGACTACTGCTGTAATAATTCTTGATTTCTATTGTTAGGCTTATCACTACACAACTGCTGTATATGGCCGAGAGCACTATTCATGTTTCACTGCATTCAGGTATTTCATTTATCTGGACTTGTTATATTAGACGCAAAGATATTTAGAAACACATTTCGAAGAAACACCACAGCCAGTGCACTAAAAGGAGATGTACAGCGAGACACCAAACAAAACAGACTGAAATCCATGCAGACTGACACATTTTTTTACAAATTATTGTTACAGAGCATTTCTTTGTCTTCTTTTGTTATGACTTTGCTATGCATAAGACATAAACTGGAGTAGATTATGCAAAGACAATGTGCTCATTTGGAGAGCAGAAAAAAAATCCAAGTTCTTACTTACTTGGATTTATAATCCCATAATGATTATTTTGGATAGAATGCTTACCGTACGTAGGCTGGTCCGTCTACCACATGATGTAAGCATTATGCAAACTGCACGTGTTTGAACATATGATGTTGTATAATAAGACAACACATGTCAGTGTTTGTTTGCAAGATAAATCTGAATTTATGGCAGTTATTGCAAAACAGTTTTATTTTTCTATTGGGTATGGTTTCTTTATTCCTAATTTCAATACGTTTAGTACAAAAAAGCGCACGTTTTTTGAAGTCCATGCAGTTTGAAATCCTCCATCAGAATGCAACCGACCAGAATATGTACCCATGAAGCTGCTGAGAGATTAAAAATACCGTAATATGTCATTGGCAACTAAATACCTTTAACACTTCATGCCAGCTTTAATCTATAAAACTTAGCAGGTGATTTCTAAATTAATTTTGGTAATAAAACTTTAAATTATGAATATATTATGTTTTACCGGTATATATTGAATACCAGGTAATTGATTAATAAGAATATAGAGAAAACAAGAGGCCAAGGGGCCACAACACTCACCTGAGCCAAAAACTGACATCTGTAGATGTGGAATAGATTACAGTGTTTATAATTTCACTATGTTCACTATATGATGAGCTTTCAAACCCCATTGGGGCGCCCTTTTCTATTCCCATAGGATCATGGTTTAAATAAAAGTAAATCTACTACATATGAGGGACTCATGTAAAATTTACGAAATTACAGGCTATTTATTTCTTGAGAAAAGATCTTTAAGACATCCCACCTTATTTTTATTCTTTCTTAATCATCCTCTAGTAGTAGTGGGACGGCTCTTTGATTAAACATACTTGAAAGCATCAGAAGAAGAATTAAAAAATTGTTTTATATTTATTTTTATGATAGAAATCGAATTGAACCTCTACTAGGGCCCAGAAAACCAGGAAGCTTAATTAATATGATAAGTTTGAATATTACAGACTACTTGATTCATGAGAAGATTTTTAAAACAACACTGGCTATTTTCCTACATTCTTAGGGGTAATTATCTCCCTTTGGAAGTCTGCTGGCCTGATTACTTAAACAAACTTAATAGCTCTTCACTTATTAATAATGCTTTGTGCCAAGTTTGGCATAAATTGGCCCTGTAGTGAAGAGAAGATGATGAAAATGTGAATAGGTTTACATCAACTTTTGATCAGTAAAGCTTAGTTGAGCCTTTGGCTCAGGGGAGCTAAAATGGTATGTATTTTTAAAAGTGCTTAGTGATAAAACATCAAATGATGTAATACAGTAAAACACAGTTATAACGGAGAGCCAGGGAAGGGTGATATTGTTTTTATAAGCGTAATTCGTTATATCCATCAAGTTTACAACATGTAATCCCGCCACAGGGAATGAAAATCACTTCACTGTAAGTGTCAATTCATTATAAGTGTGTTCACTATAACTGTGTTTTACTGTACATTGTTTGAGTTTTGTGGTTGACACTTTGCAACTGCCACTGGATTTTCCTACATGGAATGGCCCATACATCACACAATAGACTGCGTCATGACACACCTACCTCCTGGATTGAAATTCTTGTTCAGCGTTCACAAAAAACAGGATTTCTCTCATGCTCAATCTCCAGGATGACTGCCACCTATAATTGTAGAAAAAAGGACTTGATACTGTAACAAATTTAATGGCTTTGCCACATATATACAAATTCAAATTCATGCAAAGACCTGTAAACTGAAAATTTGTTTGTTGGTTTCTTATTCATTATTAATGAATTCAAATGTAAAACAAATTTTAAACCAAAAAAAACAAAAAACCAAAGAGATCAATTTGGTTTTTTTTTAAATGGGAGGATACCTTTTGAGTCTGACATGATCCTCATCTTGAATGATTCCTTGGATCCAGAGTAAATCCTCTAAACCAATGGCATCTGTAGCATGAAGAATGGGGAAAAGTTTTGCTTCAAACATGGTCTGGTCATCATTATCCTAGTGGAAAGAAAATTCATTAAAAAAAAATAAAATACTGTTCTCTCTCTCTCTCTCTCTCTCTCTCTCTCTCTCTCTCTGTTGTGCAAAGATGGTTTCAAGAATTTGTAAGATGTCAGATTTATGCATATTGCAATATATACATATATATATATATATATATATATATATATATATATATATATATATATATATTATATATATATATATATAAACACTTTGATTTTTTATGAGAAAATCCAGATCTGGACTAATATTGTCTTACAACATCCGTGTGCCACAGATCTTCTTTTATAATTCCTGTCTTTGTCATCCAAACCACTATAGGAAGGTTACAGAATGTATTGGCACTCTTCCAGTGAGGAACCTAACAATGACAATTTTAAAACATTTTAGCTAAAGAATGGTCAACTTTAACATTGAAACAACATATAACATGATTGTTAAACAAAAAACCAATTCAAATAAACTTCACCTAACAATACTGTAATAAGATAAGTTGCTGGATGATTTTATAAAGTTTTCTGATATCTGTATCATGTATTTGTTGAATTGTTTAAATATTACAGTTAAAATTGATACAGTAAATGGTGTCTAAATCTTTTATTTTAACTTTGTTTTGATTACCGTTTACTTTTGATTTCAAAGTTTTGGGGGTATGGGGATTATTCTTTTTACACATTACTACAATACTGATTCTATAACTATTTACAGAAGCTAGACTTACTATGAGTTGTTGCTTATAAAATATTCTAAGACTTTACCCTTCATTGATAGATTAAGTCATCATTTGTTGTTTAGATTTATCTTCATTCACACTTGATGTTTTTACTCCCAAAAATTGTCATTACTAACAGTTACTTAATGCTAAGTGGCTGGGATGAACAGTTTTGATTCTATAGAAATGTAATTCCATATAATATCTGGTTGTTAATAGAAACTGGCTCTACTGTAAGAGTGAATTCATTATATTCATGATCAGTGTAACCCTGTTTTACTGTATATATGCTAGCTATCTGTCCTCTAAAAGTACTAATTTGAGTTTCAATTATACCAGACAGTCTTTCTTAGTGATCACACAAACTAAACAAGAGGCCAAATGGCCTTAACGGTCACCTGAGTAGCATAACCCATACACAAACTTGTCAAGGAGTCTCATATATGCATTTAGTTAAGTTTTATTCTGGAATAGAAAAATTTTTAATTTGTAATGACGACCACCTCCCTGCCTAAAATCTTTCAAA
Source organism: Magallana ariakensis (assembly GCA_020458035.1). NCBI lineage: Eukaryota > Metazoa > Mollusca > Bivalvia > Ostreida > Ostreidae > Magallana > Magallana ariakensis. The sequence goes on along the minus strand of CM035814.1, from coordinate 53,917,975 downwards.
ACGACTATTAAACCTATAATTTTAGCGAAAAACTTAAAAGATCATAAAAGAGTGCATGACCTGATATTGAAAAGGTGCAAGACTCTGATAGAAAATAATTTAATAATAATAACAAGGTGGCTATTATTCATGTTTTATCTAAAACAACCTCCCATCCCCCATCCCCCCGGGGCAGACAGAAACTCTCCCTATGGGCATTTAAACAAACGAAAAAAAAACCAGCTTTATCGATAAAAGCCATCATGAGTTACTCACTTCTCCTGTTCCAGTTTTTGAATATTCAACATTCGTTGAGAATCACCATCTGGCATATATACCAAAATCATTTTACCTTTATATATCAGTGATTTTAGTTAGCCAATTATTACTTTACTATTAACAAGTCTATTTGTTTATTTTGAAAGTTCAAAAACTGTTTTTGTTTCAAATGATAAAAAGCCTTGCATAACTCTTTTTGATCATACAACTTCTTTATAATTACATTATATTCAATGATTAATTACTACATATGAACAAGCAAAGGAAGATAACTCCATTAGGAAGAAGCAAGGGAAAACAAGATGTAATTATAATCGGGGCGATTATAAAGTCTCCCAAACGAACGAGGCTATCATATAGAGTAGGGATGACCCACAAAGTTTCATGTGGTTCCCAGGGGTCCTTAACTATATATCAGGTGAACTAACATAAACAAGGAACAAGAATATATATGGTTTAGGGGTGGGGATATTAACCGTTTTCAAGATATTCAGGCACTACCTGTTTGAGAGGGGTCAGGACCACCCCAAGGGCCCATGACCTACATACCATATGATGCCCCTTGACACAAGGAACAAGAATATATATGGTTTAGGGGTGGGGATCTCAACCGTTTTCAAGTTATTTGTGCACTTCCTGTTTGAGGGGGGTCAGGACCATCCCTGGGGCCCATGACCTACATACCATATGATGCCCCTTGACACAAGGAACAAGAATATATATGGTTTAGGGGTGGGTATATTAACCGTTTTCAAGATATTCGGGCACTACCTGTTTGAGGGGGGTCAGGACCATCCCTGGGGCCCATGACCTACATACCATTTGAAGCCCCTTGACACAAGGAACAAGAATATATATGGTTTAGGGGTGGGGATCTCAACCGTTTTCAAATTCGGGCACTACCTGTTTGAGGGGGGTCAGGACCACCCCAAGTTCCATGACCTACATACCATATGATGCCCCTTGACACAAGGAACAAGAATATATATGGTTTAGGGGTGGGGATCTCAACCGTTTTCAAGTTATTTGTGCCCTTCCTGTTTGAGGGGGGTCAGGACCATCCCCAGGGCCCATGACCTACATACCATATGATGCCCCTTGACACAAGGAACAAGCACATATATGGTTTAGGGGTGGGGTTCTTAACCGTTTTCAAGATATTTGGGCTCTTCCTGTTTGAGGGGGGTCAGGAACCACCCCTGAGGCCCATGACCTACATACCATTTGATGGCCCTTAACACAAGGAACAAGAATATATATGGTTTAGGGGTGGGGATTTTAACCGTTTTCAAGATATTTGGGCCCTTCCTGTGCCATATTGGCCCCACCCTAGTGCCTAAACACCTGTCCCAGGGATCATAAATTTCACAATTTAGGTAGAAGACTTCATGTACATCATATCCAGCCCTTTAGCTTTTCACAAATATATATGGGAGTAGAGAAGAATATTTTCTAAAATTTAATACATTTTTACTATATGGCCATTTTGGCCCCACCCTAGAGCCTGAACCCCTGACCCAGGGACCATAAATTTCACAATTTTGGTAGAGGGCTTCATGGACATTATATCCATGCATTTAGTTTTAAACAAATATCTATGGGAGTATAGAAGAAGATTTTCTAAGATTTAATACATTTTTACTATATGACCATATTGGCCCCACCCTAGAGCCTGAACCCCTGACCCAGGGGCCATGAATTTCACAATTTTGGTAGAGGGCTTCATGGACATCATATCCATGCATTTAGTTTTAAACAAATATCTATCGGAGTAGAGAAGAAGATTTTCTAAGATTTAATACATTTTTACTATATGGCCATATTGGCCCCACCCTAAAGCCTGAACCCCTGACCCAGGGGCCATGAATTTCACAATTTTGGTAGAGGGCTTCATGGACATCATAACCATGCAATCAGTTTTTTCCTCACATGTGTGGGAGTAGAGAAGAAGATTTTTGAAAATTTGGCTGTTTTTTGCATATTTGGCCCCACCTGTGGCACCCTGGTGGTGGTAGAGCCACCAATTTCACAATTTACATTCCTCTTAGCATAAAGATGCTTCACACCAAAAATGGGAACAATTGGCTTTGTAGTTTTTAAGAAGAAGTTAAAAATGTAAATTGTTAACGCACGACGCAAGACGCACGACGCACGACGACGGACGAAAACAGATAGCAATAGGTCACCTGAGTTTACTCAGGTGACCTAATGAATAATAGCCACTGCAATTTTTTTTAAAACATACCTAAAAACCATACCTGAATTTTGTCATATCTACCATGAATGGTCAGAATATCTCTGGTTATCCCAAGAGTCTGTAGGTGAACATTAAAGGATTGCACAACCATGGAATCATCAATAGATATCATTTTCTGAAATATAAACATTCATTGAAATGAAAAAGAGTTTAAAAAAATATTCAACAACATTTACAAATTTATCTTGACCTTTAATCTTTCACCTTTTACCTTAAAGTTCTCCACTTTGAGGCCAGCTACATAGCAGTCTTTTCCAATGGTGACGTTGCCTCGTATCTTACAACACGAGACCACTGATTTGTCTCCCACAGTAACATTCCCATAAAGGACACTATTCATGATTGTTGTATTGTTTTCATCCATCGCACAGCTAGACTGTTGCAAAAATTCAAGCATTTTTTTTAGGCATATGAATATCTTTTTTAGCACATCTTAAATCTAATATACATTCATGTACGGTTGAGTTAATATAAGGTACCCCAAATAACTACCGGTAGATAGGAAGATGTGTTTAATATTATAACTACTGATATTTGTAAATCTGCATGCATAAATATGAAACATTTTTTTCAGCTGCAACTCCAGAAGATTGGACGGAAAGATGAAAATGGATATAATTTCAACAGATTTTTTTTTCAGTCTGATTTTCAAAAGCAGTAAAAAAACAATTATGCATTCAAAATGAAAAATAAATTCCACCACATTGTCCATCCAGCTTCAAAAAGATACCTAGCTAATGATGTATATCATTTCCCAAAAAAGCATGTCAATGAGATCAACTAAATATGTGTGCTTGAGTAGTATATGCTTTCTTATACTTATGTTGCAATTAGAATGATTTAACAAACAAAATTACTATCAGTTAGAAATGAAAAACTGATTTAAAACCAATTCAGAGAGGCATTGAGTGCCAATTGATGTTCTTATCAAATTTTATCACTTAACCATATGTTTCGCGTAATAAGGAAATTACCAGAAAGTATGCATTTTAAACTGAGAGAAGCAGTCAAAGAGATTTACTAAAAATATATAAGCTTGATTAGTGCCTTAATTAACATACATGTAATTATGTTGTAATCAAAATGATTCAACAAAATTATCATCAGTTCAAATTAATGACCAATAAAATTCAAAACCAATTCAGAGAGGGAAATTTTATATACCATGGATAAAAACATTTTCATGCAGGCATTGTTTGCCGACCCTCTAATTAATCATATGTTGCTTGGTTAACAGGGAAATAATCATTAAGTAGGCATTTAAAACTGAGAGAAGCAATTGAGCAAAGATAACTGATTCTTCTAAAATTTTAAAAATAAATTTTGCTTTGATTCTCATAAATCATAGTGGTACAGAAAACCATATTCATTTGGTTACATTGTGAACAGGTTATTAAAATTTTTTTGTTTTATGCAGCAATTAGCTGACATAACAGATTACCATTATGCTGAGTACACTGTTCAACTTTGATTTTAGTGTATATTCCGTGTATGCAGTATGAACATAACTTAATGTATACTGTAGATTCCTTAAATTATTTTACATGAGTACTTAATCCCGCGATTCAAACGTTATGCATCAAATCCCAATAATATCATATCACAATCTCCAAATTTTATCATAATTTAGTTTATAACTGTCCGAAAAATGAAAGCAAGATTTTCATTTTCATTTTTTTCATTTTCTTGACACACACACATTATATTCATACGAGCTGGATGTTATATATCCTTTGAAAAAACAAAAAAACAAAAAACAATAGATGCCCCCATATGAATTTTTCTAAAAGAATATTACTGTAAAAGTGGTTATTTACTAAAAAGTGTAGTGTAAATTTCCCCCATACATAAATTACCACTTTTACAGTATATTCTTTTAAACAAAATTGAAATGAGACCAGGTTATATGGCTAAAAAATACCTCAATATACGAATGTGTTCTGTTGGACCAATTAAATGCCTTTTCTGGAAAATTATTGCTGTATGGACAAATCTGTATCAATTTTTTGTGATCCTGTGCCTCCCCAGACAGATAATGGAATTGTCCAGATTCCACTAAACCTGAAATAAAAAAAGTTTTCACATATATAGATAAAAGAATCTTTACGTTTAACTGATCTACCCTTTCTTAATTAGAATTAAAAATATTTGAGGCCTAATTCTATCTTTTCAAACATAATATTAATCAGACTCCCATTCCTTTTATGAGGTTGGTTTAATTCTTGTTATTGCAAATACTGTTGAATTATTAGAATTCATGGTGGCTCAATTTCGTGGTATTTGTGTGGTAACCCTCCCCAAATAATATACATTCTTGACAAAAACAAATTTAGAAAGAGTTATATCTTTCTTTTTGAAACTGAAAACCGACAGTTTAAGGATCCTCGAAACCTCATGACTTCTGATTTCTTAAAACAGTATGTCACTACAACGCAATTCTGATGCATTGTGAAACAGTTTATATTGTCTCTGTGGGTGTAGCTTTGGTCTACCAACCTGCAGGTCCAAAGTTCGAATACTGTGGGGACTTTCATTTTCATGAAGGGCAAAGTTGATTTTTTTCTCCCAAAGTTGAACTTTTTTGGTCATTTTCAAGTCAAACACATGCCAAAAATCCATATCTTTAAGTAATTTAGAAGAATAGGCTTGTATGCAGAACCTTTTCTAGGTGTGATAACACTATTGCAAAACAAAGTTGTCAAAATATGCATTTTAAGTTACACACTTAGTCTACATGATCATGCAGGTATATGTTGAAAAATTTACCGGTAATGATTTTGGAATTATTAATGTTTTAGCTAGTCCACAAAATTGACAATATGAGAATATTTTAGCAATAATAGCTCACTGACTTTTCCTCTCTTCTTATCTGATTCAAATCAAATCAAAATTATCTTTTAAATGTTAATTTAAACATTGGCATCAATCTTTTCATATATTTGTACATGCATGTACATATTCACCTTGGTATTCTCAAAATAATTTTCTTCTTGTGACAAAACATGTATTACGAATTTGAAAATAAAATTCCCAGTGTTTGTACTTCCTGTGTTGAAGTTCACAAGAGATTGTTATAAAACGTTGTTAAAAAAGGAAGTTTGCAACAGGCAGAACATTTTTGTTACGACTTGAGGCTATTACAGTCTATATGAAGACAAATTTATTGCAGCTACAAATTTGCATATACAATTCTCTCTAAAAAAGAATATGATACAGTTTGGAAAGTACAAGAATGGGAAGTTGGACGAAATGGTTTTGTAAGGACATTTCCTGATGACACCTCTTGTAACAGGGAGGAAACACTCACTATAAAACAGACAGATTTCTATCGGAAAAATGAGAATAAACGGTCACTTTGATGAAACTGCCCACATTTCTCAAAAAAGTAATATCATGGGGGCTATATTCATCTTCATGTTCTATATTTTATCCTATGGTTTGGATTTAGGAAAAGCAAATGATTTCACAACAGGCCACACTTATCCGTGTCTGAAAAAGTTGTATGATAAAATGCTGTCGAACTATGATAAACGGATACTGCCAAAATGCACAAATGATCCTGTGAATGTCACAATACAGCTAGCACCTAGAGAGATTGTAGACATAACAGAACCATTAGAAGTTGCAAAGTTCCAGCTCTGGATCCGACTATCCTGGTTCGACTGTAACTTGGTCTGGAATAAGTCATCATATGGAAACATCTCTACTTTTACTGTTCCCAATAAAGACATTTGGATACCTGATCTGACTCTCTTGGAGGATATAGACTACACTGCTAACATGCCAAATATGAAGCTATTTCGAGCAATGGTCACCAGTGATGGAATCGTTCACTTCAATTTTTTAACAGTAGTGAATACAGTTTGCCAAATGAACTTGCAATACTACCCATATGACATTCAGAAATGTGGTTTCACCTTCATGTCTTGGGTCTATACTTCCAGTAATTTACACATTCAACCCTTGTCTGATTTCGGAGATCTTAAAAATTTTTCTCCAAATCAGGAGTTCATTGCAGCAGGAGTCACAGCTCAAAGTATTAGAAAAGACTTTCCTTGCTGTGGAGGGAATTTCTCCCAAGTGATTTACACCCTCAAGTTGAAAAGACGTCCAGCGTTCTTTATGGTGACCATTGTAGTGCCATTTTTTATCATAACTATGATCTCTTTTGCTGGTTTTGCTCTCCCATCCATATCTGGAGAAAAGATAACCTTCCACACAACAATTCTACTTGCTACAGTGGTGTTTTTACTTCTTGTACAAGATCAATTCCCTTCCACCTCTGAAACCTTCCCAAAAATAGCCATTTATTTTTCCTTTAGTATGATCTTAAGCTGTTTATCTTGTGTTATGTCTGCCATTGTAATGTACATCTATTACAATGATCTGAGTGGGAAAAAGATGAACAAATTGATCAGGAAAATATTAATCGAATGGATGGGAAAGATCATGTTGGTAAATGAAAGAAATCTTCCATATAGTGCAAAAAATACTCCAGAAATCCAAATGAAACCAAATGTCACACAAGAGGAGCTCCGAAAAAGCAGGAAAAGTCGCAAAAGTCTAAAAATTCTGGATGAGGCTTCTCACCGTATTTCTCAATCAATGAGCAATGTGCAGTTTCTAAATGGTTTGTATAGAGAGACAAACAGGGCTGAACATGAAGAAAATTTACCAAAATTGAGAATGCAACAAAGTCACCCCTATGATCAGTGTGAAGGCAACTCCATTATAGTGCAGGACCTTGACCCTTCTACTAGACGAATGAATGACTGGGAGTTACTGGCGTACACGCTTGATAGGTTCTTCACCGTTTTCTATGTCTTCATGACAGTTTTGAATTCCCTGGTGTTCCTGATTATCATGAAAAGTCATGAAGCTGCTCAGTAGTTCAGAAGTATTTTATGTGAATTTATTTTAGAAATTTACGGGTATTCAAAATATGAAACCTTGAAAATGGAAAAAAAAATAATATGATGTGAAATGTTTAATGATGATAACTTAAAAAAATTATGGCCGAACAAGGAATGGAAAGTCAAACAACAAAAAAACCCAGAAAACTTAACAAAACAAGAAGCACCATTGCCTCTGAGTCAAAAGAATTTAAAAAAAAAAATAAAATAGCTGAAGTTTAAACCAATGAGGAAATAACAATTTTCAAATCAAACATTAGTCATCCTGAATTGTATTTGTACATTAACGAAAGTCCTTTAACTTTGATTTTTCATGATTATAAGTCTAAGCATCAATACAGAGAGGTGGTAAAGTTTACCTCGACTACCGTATTTTATCTGCGTAGTAAATCAAAGTATATAATAGGTTAATATTTGTTTATATGCAGAATATTACCGTGTCTTCTTTTTTCCTTTTAAAAAGATATTGCATTTACATGTATTTAATTCTTATTTACTGAAAGTGCAGGACAGGACATTGTTCATTGAGCAATATGAGCTGTATTGTTCATGCTGAAAATATTTTCATTGCGCAAATGTTAAATTTACAACTAAAATGACAATCATTACATTTTGGTATATAAACTTCTGTTTGTCATAATTCTGTGGAAATGGGAAGTGTCAATCAGAGAGCAAGATTGAAGCAACATTTCATTATTGTAGTCCTGTACAATATATTTTACTATATATTCCTTTTGTGGAGAATTCCTTCTTCTTATAAAACTTATTAAACTTAATGAAACATTTTAATCTTATTCATTAAAGTTTAAGTTAAATGCAGAATTATAATAATAGCAGGGTTTTGCAGCAAAATAGATTTCTTAAAAATACAGTTCATATTGCTTTACAAGTTACTTTAATGTTTAATGTGCTAAATGACTCTCTCTTTTGAGTAACACAACAATGTGCTTTTTATCATATAACCCTATAATTATGTATAATATCCCTTTCATGATGTAAATTGTGTTATAAATATTATGAATCTTACATTTATCATTAATGAAACTAACCACAGAAAACATTGCTTTATGTGTTTAACTGTTTTGTCATGGTATTTTTTTTTTTTTTATTTAAAAGGCAAATCACTTAGGGTTATTGCGCTCACCTGAATATGATGCATTACCAGTATGTTAATTTAGGAGTCAATATAAGGTTCATGGATGTCATGAAGGATCAAGAAAATATAAGGGTCTGGTATTCTGAAGTTTTAATAAATTTCATTCAATAACTAAGGGAGAATAATGACCTGGCCTATGTAAGTACCAAGTACAACAAAAATACCCATCAGGCAGGTTAAAGTTATTGCACTTCCACTGGCAAGATTTGAAGAGAAAGTTTTAAAAATAAGCTCAATAGCAGAGGAGCTATTTGAGGAGGTAAACAAAAACATATCTTTGGGCAACAACTTTGCTGGATTTTAGTATACCCAAATATGTGTTTGTGTATGCACCTAGAGACAGTCTTTTGGAAATGTCTCAGCAAGATTTAGATATGGGGAGAGAAATTATGAGTTCAAAGAGATTTGCTATGATCTTTACATTTGACCAAGAACCGGATGGTTCAAGGTCACTACAAGCACTATGTGAAGTATAAGCCAGATATGACCATTATATGGTCTGGACATGTATTTACACATCTGCTATGACCTTGACCTTTGACATACTAGTATCTTTAAGGTCAGTACACATCTTTTACCCAAAGGCACACTGTGACTTAATCAAGTACAAGACAGATTAGGACAAAAGAAGAAAAATAACTTGTATGCTTCAGACATTAGACAGAATAATCACTTAGTTATTTACTTTACTTTATTATCATAGGTAAATAATTAAAATAATTAACAGAATTCAGCTCAGTGAACTTGATTTGGACAGTTTTTGGCTTTAATATGTTTACATATGTAAAGAAATCATAAAATCTTCCAATGTCAAGTTTATTTTAATCTAAATTATACAGCAGTTACTATATTGAATCTATTCCCCTCATGTTTTATTGCTCTCAATTTCTCAAATAACAATTGAAACATAAACATAACATCGTGAAGTTTGATAAGTTAAGAAACAGGTCTTATGTATATGAATAAAATACTTCTCTTAGCCTACCAAATTGTATGTTAAATAGAATTCATAATCACAATGATTTAGAAGTCTAAACCATCTAGAAGGTTCAGTTTGGAATATCCATTTTCAAATCAATCCTTTCACACTTTTTATGATTAAGGAAATGATATTCTTTTATTACTACAATTACACTATTACATCCCATATTTGCTTTCAAAATTTACATAAAAGATTCAATGACAGAGGAACTGAATAACCTTTGTCTTATCTTTCAAACATTTCCTCTTTTACGGGAATTTGTATCGGACAGAATGCATTTAAGCACAAATGACGGGAAATTATTTCAATTCAAAAGGATTCTATCAGATTATTAATTGCAGATATTTGATGAAACTATCTCAATCAAGCAACATGGAAAAAATCACCCTCATGCTTTTATTCCTCTGGTGCTATCTGAATCTGGTTGTACCATTTAGTGATCTTTCGAATAATGGGACCAGTATGTATCAGTATAGTACAAAGTTGTACGAAAAATTGCTGAAGACTTATGATAAAAGAATACTACCACAATGCACTGAAGACCCAGTGGATGTCAAAATAGAGCTCGCTCCTAAGGAGGTAGTTAATGTACAGGAAGATCAGGAAACAGCTAAATTCCAATTGTGGGTCCGACTATCCTGGTTCGACTGTAACTTGGTCTGGAATAAGTCCATATATGGAAACATCTCTTCAATTACTGTTCCAAATGGTGACATATGGATTCCCGATTTGACCTTAGTAGAGGACATCGATTATGTTGCTAACATGCCGCAAATGAAGCAATTTCGAGCAATGGTCACCAGTGATGGAAAAGTTCACTTCAACTTTTTAACAGTAGTGAATACAATTTGTCCAATGAACTTAACATACTACCCTTATGATGTTCAGATGTGTAATTTCACCTTTTTGTCTTGGATACATACATCTAAAGAAGTGCATATCTATGCCTCCTCTGATTTTGGAGATCTTGCCAATTTCTCTCCGAATCAGGAGTTTATAGTTACAGAAGTAACAGCTACTAATGTGAAAAAAGACTACCCTTGTTGCGGAGGATTTTTCTCACAAGTGACTTACACAATCAAAATGAAAAGACGTCCAGTTTTCTTCATGGTGACCATTGTAGTCCCTTTTTTCATAATCACAGTCATCTCTTTGGTTGGTTTTGCTCTCCCATCCATATCTGGAGAGAAGATCACCTTCCACACAACAATTCTTCTTGCTACAGTGGTGTTTTTACTTCTTATACAAGATCAATTCCCTTCCACCTCTGAAACCTTCCCAAAAATAGCAATTTACTTTACGATTGCAATGATGTTAAGCTGTGTTTCTTGTGTTATGTCCGCCATTGTAATGTATATCTACTACAATGACTTAAGTGGAATGAACATGAACAAATGGATTCAGAAAATTTTCATAGAGTGGATGGGGAAAATCATGTTTGTCAAAGAGAGAAATGTTCCACTTCGAGCAAACGGTCAACAACAGGCTGAGAATATAGAAATGAGACCAAGGGCTTCTGGCAAAGAATTCCGAAAGAGAGGGGAGAGTCGAAAAACCATAAAAGGCTTAACAAGACCCAATTGTAGCATTTATGAAGAAATGAATAACCCCCAATCTACGAATGGTGTCCATGGGGAAAATACACAGAACGATCAGGAAAATGAAGTTTTTGCAAAAATTAGATTTCAAGGAATCCAATCTAGCAATTACAGCAGCACCAACAACAACAGGGCATCCATTTACTATAGTTATGAAGACTTTGACCTTCCTGCTCGGAAAATGAATGATTGGGAGTTATTGGCCTACACGCTTGATAGATTTTTCACAGTTTTCTATGTCTTCATGACAGTTTTGAATTCCCTGGTGTTTTTGATCATCATGAATAGTCATGATACTCTGTAGCAAATATATACTACTGTGGAATTTCATTGTTCGTGGGGGACCAACGTTCGTGGCTTTCGTGGGTAAACCTTGCCCACGAATTTACATCCCTATGAACCTATACACAATCATTTGTTTAATATTGATTAAAATTATTCTGATTACACTACCAATGAAATTACATCCACATGAACCAGGAAAATTTTGGCTACCCACGAACATTGACCTCCACGAATAAAAATGATTCCACACTATTTACCCATCATGGGTCTGTTTGTAACAAAGAACAGTCTCATGCACCGTTATTGTCCTGGAAATGGCTGAATGAAACAACGCCACTTTTACTACCTGTTACATTTCAGGTGAAGCTATCGCAAACAAGCGCAATATTCTTTTCATATAAATTTAATTATAGACGAGGTTTTATGAAATAAAACACATGCATTTAGTATTTAAAATTAAATCATATACATATATATTTGTTCTATGATTATTGAGTGAATACAAGCTTATCAATTCATTCTTTGAAAATGCCTCATTTGTATATAGAGTCACATAGCGTTACGTTATGACGTGACTTTGTTTGTGGATGTTAACCCATGTAAAGATCAAGTTTTATCTCATACATTGCAAATTTTGTAAAAATTATAGACAACAAAAATACTGGATATATACAACTAAAGGCAATATAATAAGTGTAAGTAATCAATTCATTTCAATATGCATATCACCTATCCAGTGAAAAGAAAAGCTATCGATTTAATATTTCCCTCAACATGAATGCCATTTTTTTCTTTTGTTGGAAATTTGATACCCGAAGGAAGGATTAATTTCTCAAAAATTTAAAAACAAAGAATCGGCTAGGTGCCACTAGGTCATTGTTTTAGCACTTGCAAAATAGTACACATCAAATGCACTGAATAAATACTGTACTGTGCTTTGCTGGCCATTTCCACCAACAGCAATATTCTTAGCTTTGGTCAAAGAGAAATTGCCCAGTGTCCATTGAAATGACATGTTTTGCAAAACCATTGACTCAAATCATTGCCTGTCCATGTTTGGCAGGGCCATTGTAATTGTGTTGAATCTTACACTGCATAACTGTAAATTTTCATGTTTTATTTGAATTCTGATTTTGTTTGTTCTACTTAAGGTCTTTAATCTAGGCTTGTTGTAATATTTGCAATAAATGATTGTTTTGTCATACATGGTGCCTCAATTGAAGTTACCAGGTAATAGTTTGATAGTTGTAATTTGATAGTAAATGAAATACATGTTATCTGATTTTAATGTAAAAGCTTTATCGCATCTCATCAGATGTAAATGTACTACCAGGTACATTTGGCGGTGTATTCTTTTTAGTGCTTTTGGCGGAATGCAGCTTCCGCTAAATCAAGTATATTGCCAAATGTCATGTATATATGTACAGAATAGTCACATTCAGGAATACGTTTATTCAAATCTACGCCAACTTGTTCAAAAACTAATTTCCGCTAAATATTGTACAAGCCAAATATAATACGTTTACAGTAAATCAATCAGGGGTCTTCACAGATCACAAGAATTACCAATTTGACTTTCAAATCTCAAAAATCTGTTTCTGTGGAAAAATCATAGCCCTGTAAAAAATAAACATTCTTGGCCTCTTCTCGTTTTACCTTATGACTTTAGCTCATACTTTGGTATTCATCTTTTTTTCTATTTGAACTTCATTTACTCACATCATTTTTTTTCAATCTGAACTTCATATACTTACATGCCCATATCTTGTATTCTCCCAGCTCTTTCCATAGCAATGACCTTGCCTTCCTCATCCGTTTTTGAGTTTCTGGGTCATTGGGTGAGCCTGCTCTGCTTGACTTCCCATCTACAAAATCAGCCTCAGTCACCCCTGTAGCCATTGGCATCATTACATCGAAGAATAAAGATAACTGGCAAACAGATAAAAAACAATTGTTAAAAAAAACTTTCGTCATGCAGCAAAGATTTCAAAAATTAGGCCAGCTAAAAACTATGTATAAAATAACTCAATCATAATTCCACACATCTTTTACTTTAGAAATGATAAAATTATTGCATTTTTTGTATAAATTTTTGCATCACAAAAAATTTAAAAAGCAGAAATTTTATCAATTATTATGTGCTGTATAAATATTCTTAAATCTTCAAAAAAAAATTCTAAAACAAAATTTACAATTTTACTTTACTTTACTTTAGCAAAATTTCCAACATGCAAAAAGACCCCAGATATCATGTATAGGAACAACCGTAGAAAGATCAGTGGCACCAACCAAATAAGCTTGCAACCTACAAGTACTTGACTTATTTTTGCACAATAGATGCTGGCACCAGTAAAAAGAATTGAATTTGAAGCTTTTTGTAAGCACTACTATTTAAGCAGGGAAAAAATTGTTGATTGTAAAGACAGTAAGATGTGAGGTAATAAAAAAGGGGTATTGGACTGTAGATTTTCCTTTCAAAATACCTAAAAGACTACCGGTTATAAAAGAACATGTACCAAGTTGAGATGCTATTACACCTAACGAAGACATCTTGTCAAGGTACTGTACATTCCTTATTTTACGTGAGTACTTAATTCCGCTGTTTTGTATCAAATCGTGAGAACATTAAATCGCAAGCACCAATTTTTTGTTATAATTTTATATAGTTCAAAGCTGTCTGAAAAATAAAAGCAAGATTTTAAAATCTGGGAGGGTTGCTTCTCGCAATTTTACGTGAATATTAATTCCTCGCATTAAATAATGAATCAACGGTATCCACAAACCTGGATTGGAGGTTCTCCACTGTCCAATCCCATGTAGGTACATGCATCCAGAGGTGGTTTGACGTGGAAGGCCAGAAACTTCTGAGCAATAATGTAGTTAAAAAATACCACGGAACAGACCTATATAAACAATCAACAAACTCTCAAGTCATAGATCTATAAGTCAATGAATACCACGGAACAGACCTATATAAACACATCAACAAACTCTCAAGTCATAGATCTATAAGTCAATGAATACCACGGAACAGACCTATATAAACACATCAACAAACTCTCAAGTCATAGATCTATAAGTCAATGAAAAAAGCCTACTGGAATGAATTGCTTTAAAGTTGTTACAACTCAACTGCACCAATAGCAGAATTTTTTATATGAGAAGTCTTGAAAATATTTTCTGATTTTATTATACTTACAACAGGAACCTGCCCGTCCTTAATTTCACAGCATTCCAAGCTGCCTACATCTTTTTGATAGAGAATGTTTTCAATAAATCCCTGTCAAAGCCAACAAACCAATCAATAAAAAAACAAACAGAATATTTGAACAAAATAAATACTGTAGATTCCTTATTTTACGCGAGTACTTAATTCTGCAATCTCGCTGTTTTGTTTCAAAACGCGAGAATATAAAATCGCGAATGCGGAACTTTTATCCTAATCTCTTATAATCTCAACTCTCAGGAAATAAAAGCAAGAATTTAAAATCTGCGAAAGGTGTTTCTCGCGATTTTATGCGGATATTAATTCCTCATGTTTAATTAGGAATCTATAGTAATATACATGTAAATTGTCTTGAGTATATTAAAGCTATGTCTAATTCTTACATCATAAAAGAACAGTGAGTTTTGTGCACTTTGCTATAGTACTGTACCTCTTTGTCAATTTTATAGACTCCGTGGCGTTTGCAGTACTGTGGGGAAGCAGGGACAGTAATGGCACAAGCATCACAGTTCTTCCAAGGAATATCTACAAACATCTACATTTACACTACTTCAAGCATCAAAACAATGCATATTATGATATACATGTATGAAAGTTTGAAAATGAGGAGACAAATAAAGAATAATATTTTTTTTTTTTTTTATAAAACCATTTACAAAATTGTGGTCATTAATAACCATATACATAAATGTAAATTTCAATTCAAGTCATAATTCAATTTTAAGAATAAGTATATACATGTATGTATATGAAATGATAATTGATGGACAACAGCATTGCTATAATTTACATATGAAGGATACATCATAATGTGTTATACATGCATTGAATTGTGTTAAGATGAACTTCCATATATGCACTATCTCTTTCTATTAGCAGATTTGTGAAAGCAGCCACAAAATTACCTCAAACTCTACATTTCTTTTTCAGTGTATCAGTTCCATTTACAATTTTTTACATCAAAATTATATACTCATACATGTATATCAACCCCATCAAACGACTCTTCTGAACGTGGAGGACTCCGCAAAACGTGGAGCAGTGTTTAGTTCACATGGAAAAGCAAAGGTCTTTAACTTTCCTACAAACTCGCTTATAAAATTTTTAATTGAAATTTCTTTTAAGTCTGAATCATTAAGGGGTGATTAAGCTTTCAAATAATACAAAATTCCAACAAATCGAGAAAGAAACATTTCCGCTGTTGTTTAAACATCAAAATCGTCGATAATTTTTGTAAACAAAACATTTCAGTAACAAATATAACAGTTTAAAGTCATTTAAATGCAATTTTAAAGAATACAAATCTGTCAAAATCATTAATCTACATTCTATTCAATTTTCAAGTCATTATCTTAACTTTGTAATGAATTATGGGCGTTTAAAGGGAACCAGGGTCTACAAAAATTGGATCTTACGAACATGGATGTTGGTTCTGCTGAACTTGAGTATATAATGAAATGGAACTGACTGAACGTGGAGGAAAGTTTTGTTTATAATATCAAAATAATTTTAGTGTTCTGCCTGTCCTTTCTATTAAACAGTTCTCCTAGCGACAATTTGTACAAAATGCAACTTTTTTATATTGATATGGACCAACCTGTATAAAATCGGCATGTTAAATCATTTGTAGTCCCCAGATATCTGTGGTGATAACGAACAGTGTTCAAATTCAAAAGTCCAAAGGAAAATTACAAAACAGGAGCAGAGTGAACACTGACCTCTTAAAAAAAATAGAGGTAGGATTAGGTGCCACGGAGGAGTGAGCATCCTCTGCTGACCAGTCACACCCGCCGTGTGCTCTTTCACGTAATCAGGAAAAACGAAAAAGTCCATACACAATAAGGTGATTATGGTCTAACAATTAGTATGATAAACATCAGTCAGCATGCGACCAAGTGGAAGATTGTATTTGCTGACAAAATATATGACTAAACATGTAATTTTTTTTCAATTGTACCACATATAATAGATGCAGCGGTTTGCATGCTATAACCTTATATAAAAAAACAATTTAAAAGATATAATAGACCATTGCATCCAAAACCATGGAATCAAACTTCAGAAATATAGAGAACACCGATTGGATGAAAACAATGGAAAATTTATTTACCATAGAAAAATACACGAAGATGTTATTCCTTTAAATGTTGTAAAAGATCAGAAGTGCATCGTAGTTAGAACTTAGCACAGTGCAGACTTTATTAATATGCCAAAGAAAAAAATACTAATTAGATGCGTTTAAGTGCATTTAAAACTTTTAAATGTTTATTCATAATTAAAACAAAATTTATCAATAAAGGGATGTTTGATTCTTTGATATTTTTAAAATACATTTTGGATACTGAGTAATACTGCAAATGGACTAAAATGGTAAAAGCCGAAATGGACATGACACGGACATAATAAAACCGTAGATATTTATGTATATGTAATGATAAAACTGGGCTGCGTTCAAGATCGTAGCTGCTACATGTACGCAGGGCTTTGTAGCAGCTACGCTGTTGAAAGGTAAGCCAACCTAGCAACTACGTAGATATTCGTAGCCTAAATTTTTAATGCTAATCATCAAATTCAAGATGGCTACCTTAGTAACCACTTTGTAACAAATATGAAATTTATCTTGTCTTGTGGTACTTAGTTCATCCTATAAGTTATTGTGAATTTTAACATGCATGTTTCCGGTTGAAATTAACAATATATGTCAATGTAGTAAGTCTTTAGTTAATTCCAATTTCAAATCAGAGACCTACGACCTAGCGGCTAAACCTGCATCCGTTGAATAGACCTATAGATATCTATGACCTAGCGGCTAGGCTAGCTGCCACGATCTTGAACGCAACCCTGTCTCCAAGTTGGATGTACAAACTATGATGATATGATTGGGTTTTTTTTTTCAAGATTTGGTTTTCATGGTTTAAAACTTAAAATAATAATTGCTTTTGTGCCATTTCTTTGATATTTTCATTGGTACATGTCTGTTTAATAATACGATTATTGTATGTAAAAGCTCTGCATTCTACAGGTCCATGCTCTGTGTTCTGCAGAGCGAAAGCAATTTTAGCTCCGTGTTAGTACGATCCAATTTTTATCGACCCTGTTCCCTTTAAACGCTAATAATTTATTACAAAGTTAAGATAATGACTTGAAAATTGAATAGAATGTAGATTAATGATTTTGACAGATTTGTATGTTTGCAAAAATTATCAAAAATTTTAATGTTTAAACACCAACAACGGAAAAGTTTCTTACTCGATTTGTTAGAATTTTGTACCATTTGAAAGATTAAGCATCTCTTTATGAATTAGATCTTAAAGAAATTTCAATTAAATATTTTATAAGCAAATTTGAGGGAAAGTTAAAGACCTTAGCTTTTCCGTGTGAACTAAACACTGCTCCGTGTTCTGTGGAGTCCTCCGCGTTCGATGTGGGTGATATACATGTATGGAGGGTAATCGTGTTCAAAAATCCAGACCTGTAAACTTGTAAAGAACCGTATATTGCAGCTGTTCCGAGGATCAAAATGCAATTAATGTGCACCAAAAACCATGGTTTATTAACACATGGAACTTTAGATGAAGTTTTAATGACTTGTATGTTCAGAGAAAATGATTGAGAACGGTCAAACTACGTTTACATTAATTTATTTAATATATTTGCATATTTCCTTTGTTGTAATCAAAAAGTAAAACAAACTTTCAGTCAGAATGTCTGCCAAATAAAGTCCAGGTGTTAATTTTTCATACAATTAATGAGTAATAAATCAATTATTGAAAAAATCTTGCTTCCATTGGATGTATCAGTACTGGTAATTTATAAGCCATCTTGAACAAATAAAGTTAAATGTTTATTTCTATCTTTGGTATAACCAATATAACCAATATCTTATCTTTTAACCTTTCAAAACTACTATGTGGGAGAATTTCCTACGTAAAAACCTAACGTCCTTGGAGACTTTGCGTAAACATGACAAACGACATTTTCTCTCTTAAAAACAAGTACCGGTACAGTACACTTAAACTTCGTTATCACGAAGTAGATAGGACTGTTTAAAAACTTCAAGAAATCCAAGTATTTGAGATATTGAGGTTAGAATAGTTAAAAAATAAGTGATTGGGACCTACAAATCACTTTGACATATCCATTGTATTTGAGTTATCAGTGTTTGATATATCGAAGTTCAACTGTACATTGTATTTATACAACTTTTATTTAATTTGTATCATTTTGAATTGAAAAGCGATTTGCTCTGGCAGCTTCTTTTGCAGCATTTCCAAGTTCTGACATTTTCTATTTGTTGAGAGCTTTTCTCTTAAAACAGATGTAAACAGTACTTGAAATAAACTACGAAGAACTGAAACACTCTATCATGAAGTTTCTTAAGAATACAGGGAAATATTTGCCCCCGTTTTATTTTAGCCCCTTTCGCCCTCGTTTTCATCGGGCAAATTTAAGACTGGGCAAATTCCATTGTCTCAAATCATCTCTCCATAAACACAAACATGTCAGGGCGAATTCAAGACGGGGCGAAACTGTTTACAATGTACAAAATAACCCGGTATACAGTATCTTACCACAGTCCTTGGGAAGGGAGAGAAACATGTCTGTACTGCTGACCCATAGTCCTGGTCCAGACTTCACAGCCAGCTGTAAAAAATCAAGTTTACATGAAACAATTAACCATCCTGATTGACCCATAGCCTGGTCCAGACTTTACAGCCAGCTGTAAAAATCAAGTTTAAATGAAACAATTAACCATCCTGATTGACCCATAGTCCTGGTCCAGACTTCACAGCCAGCTGTAAAAGTCAAGTTTACATGAAACAATTAACTATCCTGATTGACCTATAGTCCTGGTCCAGACTTCACAGCCAGCTGTAAAAATCAAGTTTACATGAAACACTGAGCAAGATTACAGGAAAATTGAGCAAATTTACATGAAACAATGAGCAAGTTTACAGGACACACTGAGCAAGTTTACAGGAAACATTGAACATGTTTATAGGAAACACTAAGCAAGTTTACAAGAAACATTGAACAAGTTTACAGTAAACACTGAGTCTGAGCAAGTTTACATGGAACAATGAGCAAGTTTACAGGAAACACTGAGCAAGTTTACAGGAAACACTGGGCAAGTTTACAGAAAACAGTGACCATGCATGGAGATGATGTAATTGGTTAAGAACCATTTTTTTACATTATATGTTAAAGCAAGCTGTCACAACACTTTATGGTACAAGGACACTCTCAATTAAGAAAAATTGAACATACTTATATTTTTATAGAAAACCTTAATTTTTATCATATCATTTTTTAACTTCATAAAAATCCTAATTTTACAGCACAAATATATATAGTTAATATATAACTAAAATATCTTGTAAAAAAAATCATCTCAAGTTTCATATAAGCGTTGAAATCCTACAGTAATTAAATACCACTTTGTCCAATATTAAATTACTAATGATTTAATTTCTACAATGATAGTCTATATACTCATTACTGGTAAACCAGTATTTCTTTAAAGTTTTGTCACATATCGATTACAATTCAATTATATAAATCTTGTAATTTTTACCCCGAAAATTGTATCCACAAAATCTAAAGCACAATGGCAGATACTAAAAGAGAGAAAAATTCCAAATGACAGTAATTAAACACAAGGTGTTTGTAAACAGGAACGCCTCTGAATATGACCAAGTTATAAAATAAATCGAACAATAGTTCATTGACATAAATTTATATTTATGAAATTTCAGTCAACAGAGAGATGTTGTTATACTTGCAATTCATAACGTCAATGTACTAAATAATTAATCCATTATTTTGTGTCAATATACCTTATAAAATTCTTCTATATACTCAGTAGTTCTTAACAACAAAAAGTCCAACAAAACAAATGTTTATAAAAATTCCACCACATTAACTTTCATGTTGACCAGTCTGCCAGTCCAACATAAAAAATGTAGACTGCTACTTCACACCTACCGGTAATTAATATTCATCTGTTCTTAGTTTTTGGTTAGTATACAAAATTCAAGTCTTGAATACGAACCCTTAAGTATGGTGCTCCATTGGGCCACTCTCAATTTAGGGCGAAGATGCGAGTTTGCAAAGTTGCTAATGTGAGAGTACATAGTTGCAAATGCGAAGGAGCAAAAGTGTGACAATACGACAGCTAATTGGAGATGGAGCGATAGTACTAACTTATCTTCACCTTTGCAACTTTGCACTTTCCCCTTTGCCTTTTTATGTGTGTTGGCCTCTTTATCTTTTAGATAATTTTAGCTATAAGATTCTGTCTGTGACAGAAGAACTTTTGAGACAAGGAATGAGGTATAATGAAATTCAAATGTTACTGTGTTCACTGTTGAAACCTAGGTATTGAAATAAGGAAAACAGACTGGTAAGTGAACACATATTATGGCATGCATTACACTTTACAAGGAGTACATTATATAAATAGTGCCTGTTTGGGAGGGTAACAGAGGGTAATAGAACGGATTATCAACTCAAATAATTAGGCATAGTCAGCACTGGTAAATAAATATGTCAGATAACCCAGTAAAATATTAGACGTGAACTTTCATAGTAAGCACAATGGCCCAACTTTTACGACTGTTTTAGTCTCGTAACTATATAAGAAAAACATAGCGGCAATTACCATCCATTTAGCATCGTCGTACTGTCTAACGCATGTGCATGTGCACAAAATATACATTAATTCAGATAGGATTCAACAAACCTCGAGCAAGTATGGTGCTTGCATCAAATTATGTTATCGACCAAGATTTGTCAAATGCATCCGAGAGAGAAAGGAAATAAGAGAAGGTGAAAGTGCGAAAATGTGAAGTTGCAAAGGCGAGAGTGTGAAATTGCAAAGGCAAAGGATCAACATTATGTCGCTCCTTCGTCTTTGCAAGTTTGTGTTTCGCCTTCACATCTTTGCACTTTTCCTCCTTTGCCTTTGCATCTTCACACTCTGGCCCCTTGCAACTTGGACTCTTGCATTTTCACTCTAAAGGCAAAAGTAAGAAAGGCCCCAACCAAACACCGTTCTCAATAACATTCAGGGCTTTTTCTATCAAAATGAATGGAGAATGGTATTATAACCATATCTTTTCAACTGGCCAAAATAGACATAATCAAATTCACCATTATGAACCCTTGTTTTTTATGAATAAACAAAACTTTATTGTTTAAAACGTCATTTAAAAAATTTCATACAAATCTTAATTGGGGTTGAGGGCAACATTGATTATATTAGCCCTTAAGGAACGAAATATTACCCGACGAGAAGCTTACCAAGTAATTGAATGCTGAGTCATACATTTTGAACCTGTGTTGTTACACTGCAACTGACGTCAATTATAAATTAATCCAATTAACACTTCTAAACAGTGTTTAATTAGAATTTTTATCTTATCAAATATTAAATATGAAATCTCATCACCATTATATAAATAGTGCCTGATTGGGAGGGTACCAGTTGAAATTGACACCCCTCGAAAACCATTGTCAACCGACGCGAAGCGGAGGTTGACAATGGTTTTCGAGGGGTGTCAATTTAAACTGGTACTCTCCCAAACAGGCACTATCTATTTTATTATCCTGAGTGTCTTAATTTTATAGCAAATTTGAATAGCTTTTTAAAAAAAAAAAAAACGTAAGTTCTACGTCGAACCGTACGCGCATAATTTACGCGCATGTAACAATTCGTTCTATCGGCCTGTTGCCAAGTGTGTTGCTAACGCTGAGGGTATTAGAACAGATTGTCAACTGCGTCTAAACCAATCAGATTTTAGTATTTAACATGAAAGTATAATAATATACAATGGTATACGGAGATAATACTTACACAACAAATCACCATCTTGTTTATAGTATCAATTACAAAATATCTAGACAATTTAGTAGCATATATATCTTATTTATAAAGATTTTTAAATTTTTTCAAATTTTTTTAAAGTAAACATTGAGCTCCTTTTTAAATAATGTTTCAGTTTTTGAGAATAAGATTTTTAAAAGGTTTTTTTTCCCATTTATTCCAATGTAAATTTTCCATACACACCCCAATCTGGGCCCACCTTACCCCCAGGGATCATGATTTGAACAAACTTGAATCTACACTACCTGAGGGTGCTTCCACACAAGTAACTGATTTTTGGCCCAAAAATTTCAGAGAAGACTTTTAAAGATTTTTCTTTTTATATATTCCTATGTAAAAATTTGACCCCCCATTGTGGCCCCACCCAACCCCAGGGATGATGATTTGAACAAACTTGATTCTACACTGCCTGAGGATGTTTCCACACAAAGTAACAGCTTTTCGGGCCAATTGATTTTTTTCGAAGATTTTTGAAAAATACCAACAAATTTTTAATAATTCTTATTTATCTCCTCTTTAAAGCCCTTTCTTTGAACAATCTAGAAAGCCCTTCCCCCAAGGATGATTTGTGCCAAGTCTGGCTAAATAAGGATCAGTGGTTCTGGAGAAGAAGATGAAAATGTGAAAAGTTTTCAACAACAATGACAACGACAATGATGACAGACAACAGATAAAATTTGATCAGAAAAGCTCACTTGAGTCTTCAGCTCAGGTGAGCTTAAATGAACAATAAATGTAACTAAATTACACATAAAATAACACAAAATAGATAAATAGGTACTTAATGTTACCTAATAAACACAGCATGTGTGATATTATATAATTAATGCCTGTTTGGGAAGGTAAGAGATGGAATTGACATCCCGAGAAAACCATTGTCAACCAACGCGAAGCAGAGGTTGACAATGGTTTTCGACGGGTGTCAATTTCAACTCTTACTCTCTAAAACAGGCACTATTTATTTCATTATCCTCAATGAAAGCTTAAAGAAAACTTTACTGCTTTTTTATAAGAATGATGTGAATTCGACTGCGAACTGTACGCGCATAATTTACAGTCATATAACAATTTGTTTTATTATACTTTCATGTTAAATAGTGAAATCTGATTGGTTTAGACACAGTTGATAATTCGTTCTATTAACCTCATGCAGCGTTAGCAACACACTAAGCAATGGGTAACACAACGAATTGTTACATGCGCGTAAATTATGCGCATATTTGCCATAGAATTCACGCAATTTCTATATAAAAGCAGTAAAATTTTCTCTAAAATTAAGACATTTAGTATAATAAAATAAATAGTGCCTATTTGGGAGGGTAACAGTTGAAATTGACACCCCTCGACGCGAAGCGGAGGTTGACATTGGTTTTCACAGGGTGTCAATCTCAACTGTTACCCTCCCAAACAGGCACTATTTATATATTATTATACTTTCATGTTAAATACTGCAATCTGATTGGTTTAGACGCAGTTGACAATCCGTTCTCTCTCCCTCGCACGCTTAGCAACGGGCCGATAGAACGAATTGTTACATGCGCGTTAATTATGCGCGTACGGTTCGCCGTAGAATTCACGTCTTTTCTATATAAAAGCAGTAAAATTTGCTATAAAAATTAAGACATTCAGTATAATAAAATAAATAGTGCCTGTTTGGGAGGGTACCAGTTGAAATTGACACCCCTCGAAAACCATTGTCAACCTCCGCTTCGCGTCGGTTGACAATGGTTTTCTCGGGGTGTCAATTTCAACTGGTACCCTCCCAAACAGGCACTATTTATATAGTGTTACCTGTTGCCAAGTGTGTTGATAACGCTAAGGGTAATAGAACGGATTATAAACTGCTTCTAAACCAATCAGATTTCACTATTTAACATGAAAGTATAAAGAAAATAACACAAAACAGATACCTAATGTTAACTAATAAATACAGCATGCATAGAAGCTATCTATCTTATACCATCGCAAATCATGAGAGATTCTTTTTATCAAATGTTTTCAACATATTTTGTTTATTTTGTTTATAAAACTCAATCTTACCTGTTAACATTATAATTGTGAGCTGCACAACACATTTGCTATAAGATGTCAACTACCTTATGCACAGAAAGGTTATTTCGATAAATTGATGAAACAGCATTAAATGTGTCCCATTTATTACTTTACACTTTTCAACTAAATTATTCTGTTACTTTTTCATTCTACATCAATCATTCCCTAGAGCTACGTA
Organism: Magallana ariakensis; assembly: GCA_020458035.1. Classification (NCBI taxonomy): domain Eukaryota; kingdom Metazoa; phylum Mollusca; class Bivalvia; order Ostreida; family Ostreidae; genus Magallana; species Magallana ariakensis. The sequence continues at coordinate 53,893,185 of CM035814.1, read as the reverse complement.
AGGTTTAATTATGACGTCACATGGCATAAGAACACAGTGTAATATCAAAAATTTATCCCATAAGTGATATCCACCACATATTGAGATACACATGTGATAAAAGAAAATAACACAAAATAGATACCTAATGTTAATTAATAAATACAGCATACATAAAAACTATCTAGCTTAGTTCATGCTATTACAAATGTGAGATATATGGTAGTAATTTTAGACAGCAGAGAACATATTTCATTTATTTTTATTCTTCACTTTTTTAAACTTGATTACCGAGTAACTTTTTTTGTAAAAATGAAATAATCTAAATGAACTGATACACTAGTGACTAATGATATTCCATTTTGTATCATGGAAAAAATTATGTTGCTATACATACTTAGCATGAGAATGATCACTCAATTTAAAAAACGCAATAATAAATGAACAATTGATGGTCTGTATAGATACATGTATTACCTTTTCAGTGATATTTTTGATAAGGATGTCTACATTGCAGATCAATCCATCATTTTCAGGTGTAACATATGAGGCAGGTAAGGTCACAAAAGCCCTTCCACACTGGTCATATGGATATTGCCGACCCTAAAAAACAAGTGTCCCAAAAATTATGAATTTTATTTAAACCTCAAGTTTCCAATGTCATTTTTTAATCTCTTCAGTTGAGAAAATGTTTGAAAAATTGAAAGAAAAATTTTACATTCTAAAAGTATTAAAACCTTTAATTAAATTTCAGTTAAATGATTGATCTGCTATCCTGTATATGTGTGAATTTAGCAAACAAAAGTATGAGAATGCACTTAAAAGGAGAATTCCACATCAAAATTTGTTTTTACATTTCATTAATATACATGCCACTACATATCACTTACACTGTGTAATATAAGGATTTTTGACTGCTCCAGAACCTCTGCACTAATAACCTACAAAAATATACCAAATATTGTAATAAAAGAAAGATAACTCATATTAAGTCTTATCAGTGATACTTATAATATTGATGTTGAACTCTTTTAAATAATTTATACAATGAAAATATTTTCTGAAAGTTTAGTAAAGTTTATAACATTATGGCATATGTCACATTTTTCAGGGTGAAAAGAAAATTTTAATGAGAAAAAGGTTCATTATATATACACATTAAACAGAAACTCTCAGTCAACAAGTTATCCGGCCTACGAAGAGGAGAATTGTCTCTTCTGAAGGTTCTAATGGTATTTTGACACTCTGAGTTAAATTGAATTTTCTTTAGTTTTTTTTTCAACAATTAAATTTACTTTGCAAACTGATTGTTACATTTTTAAATCAGTGAACCAATGGCCATCCATTTCATTCAAAATACATGTACTGCATGCATTTTATCAATATCATTTCTATAAATACGGTAAATTAAATTGGCTTACTGAATGGCCTTGTTGGGCACTTATGTACTCTGTGATTGTCAAAAGAGCATTGACCGTGGCACCTCCGCTCCCCACATTTGATTTTGGATCCTCCACAGTTAACAAAATTACATCTTTGTCAATGTATCCTTTTGCTTGTCTTAGCTCCAGCTCTATTGCACATAAGACATTCAATTAATATTGAGTGCAGCTCACTGGCGCACAGTGCCAGCAATCAAAGCGAGCTCTAAGAACCAGTGCGCGGGAAAAAGAACAAGCTACACCTACAGATTCATCAAGAAAAATTTACAGTTTCTTGAGGTTTGAAGACATTTGAGTAACCCACAAGCTTTGGTGAGAGTCAAGAGAAATTCTGCATGCTTCCATTCCTTCAGGCTTATTTGGTAACACGTAAATATAAGAAAAACAGTAAAAAATAGAAGTTGAATCCACAGGCACCTGACGTTATATATTTTTCTCAAAATAAAAATAAATACCATATATCTAATAATACACAAGGTACCCATCCCCGCCATCTTGGATTTATTTCAAACTGTCACATCAGCTGGAAGTTTTGCTTGAAACTCATCGTTAAAATTATTTTGCGATCCTCTCCGTCTCCCGATCGGTCATTCAACATCTAAGCTTACAACCAATTCAACCAAAACGGTGCATTACACTTGTCATTAATAAAAATCACCCCTCAATCTGCATCTACTGCCTTAGATATGCGACAAAAGGCTAAAGGGTGGACGGAAGTTGACATAAATTGCGTCATACTTTAGGTAATCCCTTCTAAATATAGCACTGATACGAATATTTAAAAGGCGTCAATTTTGAATTTGATCAACATACAAGTTAAAACTAAGAAAAGGGATACTATAAACAGTCAATTATAACTTTTGTTACACAAAGTTTATATAAACATGTTTATAAATGCATATATTTTGAAATATTGAAACAAACACACGGTGCAGGGAAATCTCATTTAAATATAGGTGACAACTTCCGTCCACCCTTTAGACATTTATCGCAAATCCAAGGCAGTAGATGCAGATCGAGGGGTGATTTTTGTTAATGACAGGTGTAATGCACCGTTTTGGTTGAATTGGTTGTAAGCTTAGATGTTGAATGACCGATCGGGAGACGGAGAGGATCGCAAAATAATTATACTGATGAGTTTCAAGCAAAAGTTACAGCTGATGTGACAGTTTGAAATAAATCCAAGATGGCGGGGATGGATACCTTGTGTATTATTAGATATAGGGTATTTATTTTTATTATAAGAAAAATATATAACGTCAGGTGCCTGTGGTTGAATCAGGTACTATGGGCTGAAAAATTTTCTTCCAGCTCATGGGCGCCGCCATATTGGTAGCATTTTTGTTCGACAAAGTTAGTTCATTCATTAAATGAGTGGCGCTTTTCTATCATGTCTATGTTTATTGTCCATTAACTCTATTAAAACCTTTCCAAGTTTTCATAGGAAAGATATAAAAACATTAACATCAAAGAACCAATCTGACACTGAATAGAGTATGACTGCACTTAGCGCCGGGTTTTGGGCCCTTTTCGGTCGCTTCTGTTGCGTTTATTTCTTAACCTAATATCACTTTTGTTATATTTTTTAAAGAGTCTAGTCAATTTCCAACATGAATTAAGATTTTAGACTGTGATACAATGAGCTCATTCTATGTTTTTCTCCTTACAAGTTACAACTTTCAAAAAAAGAAGAATTTTCGCTTATCTGCCCTTGATAATACATAAGATTGATATTAATATGCATGAGAGGTGAAGCTGACATTATCAGAATGGTACTAAAATTAGACTAGAATGAATAACAATGCCATTTATAAAAATTTATGTGATCACTCTTTCACCATAACCCTATCTATTCTATATGGTACAAGTATACTATTTACAATGTTTTCAACAATTAAACAATGCCCATGTAAGTACAGAAGACTTTAAATCAATGCTTGACAACTTAACGTGTTCGAAAACATTGTCCTAGTTAGCACATAACATGCTTCCTTACACGTCACGTGATAGAATTTTGTATTCACAAAGTTACCTGAGGTGAGAAATCACGTGGTGAATTATAATATTCAACATGCTTCAGCCCTTCTTAACAACAGGGAAAGCGAAAGTAAGAAGAAGCAGTTTTTTCTCATTTAAACCATGAGCACATGTTTGTCTATTAATCTCCTTTTGACATAACTTTGATAATGCAAATATACAACCACTGTTAAACGGAGAACAATAGACAAACATGCGCTGACTATGTACGAAGTCAGTATAAAAGTGAGCGTCCTCATTATCGTATGGAGATTCAAGAAATCGTAATGACCCCCGCCTATGAAAACAATTTCGTACTCGGTAACAACATACTTTTATTTAACGCAATTACGTAAAGTTGCAGTTTAGATGTTGACCATTTCTGCAATTAAAAGAAAAATTCTTCTTTTAAAAGTTTATTTTCTCGCAAATATCGCAGGTCCTTAAGTGCAGTCATCCTTTATTAATTTACAAAATAGATAAGCATTGAAAGAAGAAATAAAAAATTCACAAAATTACTTTTCTTCGGCTATTCCCATAGACACAACTTGTACGTTTTACGTATGAAACATGACGTCATAATGTAAACAGAGCACGCAACGTTTAGTTTAACTTTGGCTTATGATTTGAGTAGGCAGGTGAATCCTACTGTATACAAATTAAAAATTATTGATATCAAAGTTACAGCCTCGTCATATTGTAATAAATAGAAATAAAGAGAAAAAATTAAACAGTTAACAAATCTATGTAGATATTGCAAATGGTCTAAACATTATATTGGAAAATGGGAAATTACACACTTACAAGGTGGAGGGGGCTGCATGGATACATAAAAAAAAACCATGAACTAGGGGAAAAAATAAAAGTCAGATAACAACAAGAATTAAAAGAAAAATATTTATCATTTACAGGTTTGATAAAATTACATATATTACAGACTGATCAATTTTCTCCAAAAGTAAAGAATGGTTTTAGGGTAGATCAAGTCTATGGAATGTATTTTGTTAGAACTTTGAAATAGAAATAGTCTCTCTCTCTCTCTCTCTCTCTCTCTCTCTCTCTAATTTTAGTTATTGTTGATTTATAGTCAAAATATCACATAATATTTGACAATGATGCAAGATATGTGTAATTCCTGCTGTGCTAGCCCCAACGGTCGCACCGTAAAACATACATGTATTACATGATTGATGTTAACTTTTCAACATTTACTGTCATCAATTAATGTATAGAACCCCAACTCATCAAATGAATATATTGTATGAGATAACATCAATACTGACAGTCCAGATTGAGTGCACATGTACATATAGAAAGAATAATCTTACCGTGACCAGGCTGCTAATGCACATGTATAATTTTTTTTAACTTGCCTTTTTGAAACGCATATGCCCATTCCTTGATAGATGTTGTTAAGACTATGGCAGTCCATCTAACTTCTGAATTTGACATTCCTGATGGTTAAAGTAGGATTCAGTAAGTACAAAATCAGCAAATTAAACTCACATGTACATCAGTAACATGCAGTAAATTGCAATGCTGTACTGTAGCATTTGTAATTTATGTTAAAACAGTTGCAATAAATATTTGCGTCTGTTACAGTTACAGATTCAGATTTCTTTTTAATTTGCATGAATTAAAATTATTTAAAAATCCTGTTTATCGTAAGGATCTTACCGGAGGCTGAACAAGTTTCTCACATTTGTCATATGATTGTTTTCAATACAGGAACTCATGAGTGCTACATAATATTAAAGCTCCTTCTATAATGTCCGGAATAAAGCTCGCTATATCTATATTTATTTCAACTTTTTAAAAAGTTTTTAGAAATAACAGAAATCACCAAATATAAAATTGTGTTATTTAAACATTCGGGATGTGTTAAACAACAGCTGAATATAAATCTATCCAAAGCACGGTCTTGTTTCGGTTTGGTTTTTATTGAGAGATTACAATATCCAGTTTGCCTGCCACACGAGTTTTTGGAATAATATTGCCACATTTCTACTAAATTTTGATGCCATGGATGATAAAATGGTTGAATCAAACACATTGTGATTTTATCACTAGGTAAAGTAGTAGTCCGAAATATCTGACATTTTCCTGGCTTTTTTTTAAAGATTTTGATCCTGGCAAATAAAATAAAAAATTGTTAGAAAAGCCAGGAAAACGTCAGACATTTCGGACTAGGTAAAGTAGTTGCACATTGTAGTTTTTTGACTGTTTTGTTTGTTTGTTGGGGGGGGGGTTGGAGTTAGAGATCATTGTTATACCCCTGTAAAGCAGTTATACTTATAATCTCTCCCAAGTTATTGCTTCCATCACTTTTTGATTATTTTTAATCAAAATAGTACACATTCCTGTGAAAGAAGTACAGTTGAAATTGATAAATAGGAAAACATCCAAGATACCTTCCAGTTCATTGACACAGTATCATTTTTCACTCATAAAAGTTCACAAGAACGAAAAAAAAATTCTTTCGGAGATTTATAATGGGAAATGTTTACATCTTTTCACTATTCGGAACTCACTCAGAATACCTCACACAATTTTTCAACATTATCATCCAGGCTATTTTATGGCTGATGCAATGAAAAATCCCTTTAGACTTTCTATTTTGGGTTGTGTATTGAAACCTGAAGCGGTAGTGGGGGCATTTTAAAACAGATAATCTGGACATTTTTCATATAAGTGGATGATCTTAGTTTGAGCACAAAAGTATTTATGATTATCGAAATATCAAGCAAAAAGTGGTGGGAGCAAAAACTATGGACAGAGTATACTATATATCCATGATAACTCTTACTAGTATACAACAAAAAAAGTCCAGCATTTTGACTGTTGGCATCATATTTCGTGAAAACGAATTATGAAATTAGTAGGGGTATAACGAAACAGTTGTGTCTCGGGCAACAGTTGATCTGTCTTAGGCCTTGGGCAACAGTTTGGGAGCTGGTCCAACAGATCAACTGTTCCCCTTTAATTTGTACTGTTTTTTGTACCGTTTTCTGATGGGCAGTGTACAGATTTTTCATCCAAATTCCATTTTTTTTTATGGCTTTTGTACAGTTTTGTGGTCTTTGACCACATGTATGTGGTTAAAACTTTAATCCTTATTTCATTTGTTTTTTCTCTCTTTCTTTTACAGTGTTCTAAGAACAGTGCACCATGGGGATTTCAGGATTGACAACCTTCATGGATGATAATCTCCAGCTTATAAAGGAGTTTCCATTGCATGACACGAAGGTAGTCATAGATGGGAACAATCTGTACCATCTCATTTTCTATAATAACCATGTGGATTTCCTTCATGGTGGAGATTACGACCAGTATGCTCGTAAAATCAAAGAATTCTTCAGCCTCCTTAGCTCCTGCAACATTCAGCCGTATGTTGTGTTTGACGGTGGATATGAACAAGATGACAAGAAATTTCACACAATTTTAAAGAGAGTGCAGCAGAGACTTGAAATGGCCATGCTTCTGGCTAAAGGACAGCGAGGCAAAGTTATGCCAATCTTAGCCTATGACACTTTTAGAGCAGTCTTGTTAGAAATTAAAGTACCATTTGCTGTCTGTGATTTTGAGGCTGACAAAGAAATTGGAATACTAGCAAACCAGTTTGACTGCCCAGTTTTGTCATACGACAGTGATTTTTATATTTTACCTTTAAGCGCTGGCTTCATTCCTTTTGACAGTGTAAACTTTACATTGCAAGAAGGAAGGAGGGAAGATGACAGTGTGTATCATTATCTTCCTGCTCGACGATATCACATAGACAATTTCGTGAAATTCTTTCCATCACTGGGAAGAGAGGTTCTTCCATTGTTAGCTACCCTCCTTGGAAATGATTATGTAGACATACGCATATTCCATTCATTTTATTCCTCTGTCAGATCACATGAAGGTAAAACACAGTTTAGGATTCCAAAAGCTCATACAAAGATGCAAAAAGTGATCAGCTGGTTAGAAAGTTTAGAGACTTATAATGAAGGCATTGAGAAAATCATGTCAACAGCATTAACCCCAATTCAGAAAGAAACCATTTCAGTGGCAATAAGGAAAACAATGGAAGCATTTACTGCTAATGCCTCTGATACAGAATTTTCTTTGTATTCCTATTTCATGGAAAATGAAAAACCAGAGGGAAAATTGCATTCTGTCAGAAATTCAATAAAAGGTTACAATGGATCAATCATTCCAAGTTGGTATATGTGTCATCACAGACAAGGATTCCTCCCACCTAGTTCTTTGGATGTCATAACATTGCACAGAAAGTTTCTCCTTCCTCAAGTAGAAGGCCCCAAAACAACATCTTCTTATCACTGCAGTGTAAAACTCAGGGAATGCATGTATGGAATACTGCTCTCAGAAGACATCACTGTACTTGGAAAGATCGAAGAAATGGCAGCAAACAGGAAATGTGCTGTAGAGGAGTATGACCGAAACAATTATCAATTAAAGAAGAATATTGTTTGTCCTGAAATAATGTTAAAAGGATATGGTTCACTCCCAAAGCTTTCAGATATTCCAGAGCTTTCACTCTCTGACAAAGAAAATATCATCCGCTTGGTTTTGGATATTCCTTCTTTCAGATTAGAACACATGTCCAAAGATCTTGAATTTGTTTTGGGGATAGTTTTATATTGGATAAAAAATGCAGACCCAAAAGTAACTGTTTATCATTTGAAGACAGTCCTTGTTTGTCTGTTAATGCTGAAAGTGAAGTGGGTCCTCATTCACCATGGTGCTACCGGTTGTGAGGAGAATATGATAGAGACAGCAGTTCTGAGCATGCCTACTGAAAATATAAAAGAGGTTAGAACCAAACTTCATCCGTATAATGCTAGACCTGAACACAGCAGAAAGCATCCAGTAGACAGTGATTTGATTCATAGTTTTGCACAGCTGCAAACCTGCATTTTGGCTGCTATGCACCTGAACTTTCTTTTGCTTTGCCCCTTTCCTAGTCCAAGTATATCCCACCTATTTTCTGGGACTTTCCTGTATAATTTTTGCCTGGAGCTTCAGAAGCGAAGAAGTCCGGACATGTTTATCAATGAACTGCTTTCAAAGGACTCAAATCTTCAACAAGTATATCAGTGCCTGTTAGATGCAGTGATGAATGTACTAGATCCAGAGGGTCTCACAGGAGAATCTAAATATAAGAAAAGAAGCAAAGCCCATAAAAGTAAAAGTAAGAAGGACAAAAAAACTAAGCTAAGTGCCTGCCCACCTGAAATTGTGAAACCTGAAGTGAAAAAGAAACCCAAGACCAGAGCACAATATGTTGCGAACTGTCCACTGGCTAATAGATTTGCTTTTCTGGACATCAGTGATGAAAGCCTTGATGAAAGTGATGAAAATGAAGAAAACAAAGATGAAATCTCTGTATAAAATGGAGATAACTGGAGATCTTGCTCAAGCAGAATGCAAGTTGGTGACAATTAGATAGGCTGATCTGGATATGAGACAATACTTGTCACTAAATTTATGCGAGTGATGAAAGTCATGATAGAAATGTTGGAAATCACTAAGGATTTATTGGGTGTCATAAAGAGATAAACAGATACATGTACATCATATTTTAGAGTCAAAGTATCATAATCTTATATCTGGCCATGCAAGCAGAATTGAATTTCTAAAATTTAAAGGTGTGATTTAAAAAAGTGAGATGCTCTGAGATATTCTATACTGGTATCATGAACATTTCTTTTTCTATTTTTTTTAAATTTGAAAGTCCATGTACTTGAGTATAATTACATGTACAGTTATTAAGACTGAATATATGAATGAGAGTTTTATCAGATTTACATGAAATATTATATGGTCAATGAATAAGTTGATCACATATCAGTGATTCAGGATATAAAAATTATATTTTTAGAAATAATTGATAATGTGGATCTAGGATCATTATGGATTTATGTTAATCTACTGAAATCAAGATTGTTATATGGTGCTTGAATAAAAAAATTCAGTTTTCATTTCATTTTATTTTTTGATGCAATGCATGTGGGTCATATATTTTTTTGATTTTATAAATTCATATATATCAATCTATGTCAATTAAAAGTAGAACTTCCATCCGCTTCTCGGTTTTCGATATGTCGCGTCCACACTTAATTTTTACGCAGAGTGAATACCATTGTTTTTAGTGCCATATAAATAAATCAAAACAAGTCTATATACCATTTGATTAGTATGTAATTGACACTTGAATTTGAGCAGGTTCAAACAGTACTGAGACCTAAACCACAACTGTACAAAAATTTGGCAAAATAAGGTTTTTGACGAATTCAACTTTTTTAGGGGCTTTGCTAGCATAAATAAACATGCAAATTCTGCAACGGACTATCGTGTGGCATTTTTTATGACCTTTTGACGTGGCATTATCAATTTAAGTGTGCACCAGGCAGATGGGCACATTTTTATACCTATATGGCTATAAGTTTGTAACCTTCAAGAAGCACATCTTCCCAAGTCAAGGGTTTTTGATCCGCTCCTCTCCTCACGTGAGGAGGGGAGCGGATCATAAACTCTTGACTGGGAAGATGCATCTTAGATAAGGAAGATGCAGCAGCATAATTATACGAGGCCTAGGGTCAATCAAAAAAATTGAAGACTTTTGTTATAGCTACGTTATTTAACGTCAAATCATTACTAAATTTAGTAGACATAATTTAGCAATTGTTTTAAACAATGTTCACATATTTCTTTATTTCTAAGAATTATTTAGAATCTAATCCTGCAAAAATGAGGTCACGGCGCACGGTCAAACTTTGTGTTCTGTCAACAATAATCCATATTATGTTGAAAGTAATATCTCCATAAATTGGTCTTAAAACCTACTAACATTGAAACCTAAAATTTAAAATTCTTATGATATTCTATGTACTAAATAATGACGGATATATAGATTTGTTGAACAGGTATCAGTAACTAAAGACATATAGTCCTCTTTAAAATTGACTAAAAACATTGACGTCGCCGGACGTCACGGCGCAACGAAAGTAAAAACAGTATGGATCTTACTCGGGGAAAAGCCGATAAAAACTGTGAAAATGCTCAAAAGTGGAAAATATAAGTAAAAAATGATTAGCACATTTATGTTTAACTCTAACAATTTTTTGGGGGGTTGTGGTAAATGTATATTTTGAATAGCAAACATTACAAAAGAGAATAGTATATCTGTAAATATTGGATCAAAAAATAAACAACGTCATCTGACATTCGGGGATTTTCTTACTGTAAACGAAGAGACATACAGTAAAAAAATAAGAAAACTTCTAGGAACTAACTTATGATTTTCGAACAATTGCATGCGCGGATCTTTGGGGGGGGGGGGGTCGGAGGGGTCCAACCACCCCCCCCCCTGGAAAATGAAAATTTATTAAATTTACATAGTAAAATTATCGCAAATATGCCTCTGACCCACCCACCCCCGGAAAACCCAATTATCCTTCCGACCCCCCCCCCCCCCGGAAAAAATTTCTAGATCCGCGCATGAATTTTGAACAAATTAGATGTCAAGTGATATAGTGCCGATTTAAATTGTATGGCGAAAAGCACAAAAGACTCAGAGTGATATAAAGATTGGATATTTCTAATAACTGTGCTTGCGTCATCTTGACGTCATGTTTTCAACGTTACCCTGCGCCGTGATGACAAAACATGTTGATTTTAAAATCGGGTACCAAAAATACATTTTCAATAAATGGAATGAAACTTTGTATGTCAATAAAATAAGTATTGTTGCATAAAATAATCTGTTAGTTTTGACTTATAAAAATATATGATAAACAACCACATTGTCTTCGTATTTTTTGATTGACCACGTGGACCCTCGTATACATGTAGCTGTTAATATTTACATTTTTCAGTATCTTTATCTGTGATAACACTACGAATTGATTCTGTATAGTAATGTATAGTCCAATACATTTCATCAATGATTATTTTAATATTTAATCGAATAAATAAAGTAAGTAATTGGGAATCATTCTTTGAATATTATGAGGTGATCACATGCGGTCAACGGGCGTGATCAAATCTATTAAAAAGTCCTTCGGGTTTTATTGGATTTGATCCCCCCTCGACCGTATTTGATCACCTCATAATACTCTAAGAATGATTCATTATTCCTTAAATATATAATTCCACCATGAGAGAGTATAATTTTCAATCTTATCACTATGTGATCGTACTTAACAAGAAATAAAAAAAATGACCATTTGTGTTTCCCTTTTATTTCATGATAAATGTACCGAATATAGAATATTGATATAAATATATTACATAGTTACATTAATTCCAATGAAGGTTAATCTATACCACACACAAACTGAAGGCATTTCATTCCAATCAAGCAATCCAGTACAAGTACATTTTTATATTAAATAAAAGAACACATTTGAATGAAGTTCACGAGTGACATATAAAAATTAACATGTCCATAATTTCAAAATCATTCTAAACAAATCCACAAGCATATATATATATCAAAGATTATCTGCATGCAAAAAAGTCAAGATAAATATATACTAAGTTCTTGTACCAATGTTACACTAAATTACTGAAGTACAAACATTTCAAAAATGCACAAACATGCCAACTACAGAAAAACGTGTAAAGGCAGATTAATATAAATCGAATTGCTGGTTACATAGTTCAAATTTGAAACAATATTCACTCCTTTCTTATTCTTTACCAAGGCCAGTCCTTGCGATACCAGCCACGTGGTCTAAACCCGCCAACATCACGGCGGGAAAATTCTGGCTGCATGGCACGGAATCTTCTAAAGCCGCGTGCTTGGCGGCGGCGCATTCCGTGGTACCGTGGCCAATCAAAATCTTTCCTTGACCAATCCTCGTGGCCATGATTTCTTTCTTCATCGTTTGGTGTCTCTCCATCCATATCGGTTTCCTGATTGAAAATCTTAAACAGTTTTCGAGCCAGCTTTTTAGGTCTCATATTTCTATCCATGTTAACTTTAAGTGTGACATATTTGTGGTAGCTGCGGTCTCCTTTACCACTGGTGTGGCTGCATTCAGCGCCACTCTTTTCTCGCAAAGCACGCCGATATTCCCTCATCTGACGCCTTCTTTCACTGCGTTCTTGATCGGAACATTCAATTTCGTTTTTCTCTTTTGAAGTATTCTCTTGAGGTTGGGACGCATCGCCATTTCTTTCATACTTATTTCTGCATTTTCGGTGACAATTGCCTCTACGTCTCTCCGGTCTTTCGTTTTCCTCTTCCCCATCCTCCTGGTAAGTATGTTTTCTGCGCTTGCATCTTCTTTCTCTTTTTCCCGTGCCATCTTGCTGGTCCTTCTGCATATCGTCGTCAAGCCCGTCATCATTAAGACTCAACGTGTTCATCCTAGGCTCCATGTCTTCCTCGGGAGTGACAGGAGCGTCAACATTTTCCTTGACTTTTTCAGCTTCCATCATTGCTCGCCTTCGGTAACTTTTACATCTTCTTCCAAGACATTTTCTTTCTCTGTTACAACCAGATTCATCATCTGAACCGTATCCACGGTTTTGCACATTCTTGACCTTCAACTTAATAAAGAATGTTCTTTTCGGATATCCAAAACGTTGTCGTCTGCAACTCCCAGCAGAAAATGCAGACGACCTCTCTCGTGGCGGAAGTGAAGCAGATCGACAACGTCTTGCCTGTTCGAACCCCTTACGCATTCTTCTTCCACATCTTGTATCGTTTTCGTCGTAAAAACGCGCAGGGGGAGCAGAGTTCGCTCGTCTACAGTGTTTTATGCCTCTGGCCATTTCATAAATATTTTCCCGTTTTCTCATTCGTGACTGGCGGCATCCATCAGTCGACATATCCAGCAAACGTTGACAACGACGGATCTTTCGACATCCGACTGAACGGTCAGTCCAGCGGTACTCCTCCATCCCTCCCTCGGGAAATACATCATCAGAGCTCATCCAATTGCGACGATCTTCATGCTTTATCGCGTCCCTTCTTCGGAACCTTCGGCATCCATGTTTAGGTTTATCGAACCTTTCAGAAAATTTCAGCGCGCGGCGCATACGCCTCCACTCTCTCCTTTCAGAACAACCTCTCCGGCGTGCGGGGCTTGCATCGAACGATCTCCAACCAATACCACACCCTTTTCCACGACCGAAGCGACGTTCCCAAACTCTAGGTCGAACGTCAGTGTCATTGTCCATATTCTACAGATTATAGAGAAAATTTATAAGTTACATTTTTATACCAATCAACAATATTCCTATTTTTAAAAAAAACCAGTTAATTTCTACATTCATATATTTTACAAAAGCAAAAACCAAGTACATGTAAGTAAAAAATAGCAAACTTACCATACGGAAATACGAATTTTCATGGTCTACATTTCCTTCTTTTAAGCCGTTGGTACAATCTGAATATGCAAGTAAAACAATTATTTTAGTCTCTGGAAAAGGTAGTGGCAATTAAAATAGTTAAGTTTGGAATTTTTGCGATTTTAAACTTATTGTAACCACGGGCACTGGAAGTTATTGTAAATATATTGTATGTGCATTTTTTTTTACATGCACATACGATAATTTCCAGAGCCCGTGATTGTAACACAAGCACAAAAATAAAGAAGCTACTTTTAAGATGAAATGTTAATTAAAGATTTTTTATTTTAAATCTTACCGGCATTCATCCTCTTGATGAAGATCCTCAGAAGTCCGTCGCTGATATTCTTCAGCGCCTCTTGGAATTCCTCTTCACTCGACATCGTGATCATGTCGTCTTCGCTATCTATAGACATAGGTAAAAAAAAAGTCACATTAAAAAAAAACGTTATTGCAATATTAAGTACAAAAGTATTTTCTGATCTATTTTCAAAGTGGCGGTACCTTTTTAAAAAAGATAACTTGAAGTCATTTGGGAAAAAGAGATCGTAAGAAAATTTTTCTCAATCTTACCTTTCCATTGGAACAGCAATTCAGTATCAGTCTCGTTAAACAGTTCAGAAACCTTCTTCTTGAATTCATCAAAGTCAGGATTGTCTCCGAGAGACATTCTTCGCATCTCTGGCTCTACGGCTGACATCAGGGTTACTTTCACTTTCAGCATGGTTTGTCACACGTGTTTCTGTTTACAAACAAATCGGACTTTTTAGCGAGAACTCTATAGTTTACAGTACCTTAGTTTGCTCGATAGACTTATACGTTCAGCTGCTATCAAATCTTTTCCTGGGCGCTTCTGTGCTCAATGGCGCTTTGGGCGCCCTTATATAGGCGCTTTAATGGTGTCATGTGACTGGTATTTCGTAATTCTGGAAAAATCACGTGAGAGTTCAAGGGAAGTTCACCTCATTAATATTCATAAGTACGAACTTATTCTTTACATTTGTTTTTTAAAAATGCGTGATATTTTTTATTTATATGATGTATTTTGCCCATAAGAAGACATTTTATCTCATTCGGAAAACAAACTTTAATCAAAATGGGTTACTGAAGGGGAAATTGCTAATTATTTTATTCATTGAATAGTCATCAAACCGGGGTTAAGCGGAAACAAAGTTCAAACGTGGGCGGGTGATAATTCAGAACATTCTAGGGGATTATTTTTAGAACATTGTCGCATGAATTATTTTAAGCGCCCTATATAAGCGCCAGAAAGCGCAAAGGCGCGCCCATCGGCGCCAAAGTACACGTCTACACACGCTAGAGTTAATTTAATAAAGATAAAATTACTAATAGCAACTTCCAGCTTATAAAAATGATAATAAATATTGTTTTTGAGTCTGGATTTAATTTTGGATTTGAAGTGGAGGGTTCTGTGAACTATTCGCTTTTGGTGACGAAGATAGAGGAACTTTTCCCTCATGTTCAACTTGAATCACTGCTGTGGAAAGGTGTGTAAGCAGTCGATTATTTCACTATAGAAGATAATTTAAACTTCATGGTTTTTTTTTTAGTTTTTTTTTTTAGTAAGAATTAAATTACAACTGTGTTACTTAGTCTAATTAATTTTTCGTTGACTTTCAAACTTAATATTCAGATCAAGATGGAGATCTAATAACGTTTTCCTCCCAAGAAGAACTAAACGAAGCGATGGTAAATGGAACAGAGGAACTAAATGTCTACATTCAAGGTAATACTTATTTATATACTAATTATACATGTACATGCGTGTACATATGTATATCCATTAGCCATGTAAATGAAAACTTCAAGTTGTCACGATCAATCAAAATAATTGTATACATATACAATGTATACGCTGTAAGAGGGTGGGTCTGTATATTGTGGTCATAACATTGTGAACCCTTTCTCCGTCTACGTAAGGATACGTATAATTCGTGGAGAGAAATTGTGTACTATTGATACATGTGGCACCAATAATTAAATTTGAACTCCTGCCCAATGTTTTCGGTTTTTTAAGCCGCTGTGACTTCGGTCTGACTTGAGAGGGGGTTCAAACACCAGCCAAAGTATTAAAAATTCCTCCAATATCCAAGTATTATTCAAGAGATGACTTAAAATAGTGTGTCTATTACTATTAATTATACATAGTTTCACCATGATTGTATATTGTTGTAGATAAGTTTCGAAATCTTTGATTTTATTAACTAGACTTTAAAGTGTAACAATTGTACCCCAATCTTATCCTCTAAATTTTCAAGTTGTAAACTGAAATAGTCATTTTACCATACTGAATTGGAGATGGAAACTGATAAAAAAGATTAATAATAGATAAAAATAATCTTCCAGACTTAATTCTACATTTTATTTAGAGCTGCAGAACAACAGTTCACTTGACAACATGTCATTGGAGGACACACCACAGGGTGCTACAGAACACAAACTTCCTCGTCGAAATCGACTTTGTTATAAAAAAGGACGTCAGAAGAGATTAATAGGAGAAAAAATTCCA
The DNA here is from genome assembly GCA_020458035.1 of Magallana ariakensis. Lineage (NCBI taxonomy): Eukaryota > Metazoa > Mollusca > Bivalvia > Ostreida > Ostreidae > Magallana > Magallana ariakensis. The sequence goes on along the minus strand of CM035814.1, from coordinate 53,876,853 downwards.
TTAGAAGAGCTTCCGGAATTTTTCTCTGTTTCCAAAGTACCACGCACAATCAAGAGACGGTTCAGGCGCTGTGGAAGGAAACGCTTGTTGCGACATCGCGTTCCAGCAATTGCCGACTGTTACACGCATAGAAAAACGCATGGCAGACTACAGCAAAACGACCTCGATGAAACCCTCGCATCTATGTCTATTTCGGAGGATGGTCAAAAATCCTGAATACTGACTTACATGGTGTATACACGTATATTACATAGGCCTCGGAATCGGGGGGAAGGGGGCGAATTGCAAATTTATACATATCAAAGACCTTTTTTTTAGCTTGTCAAGATTTTTGATAAGTCTAGCCCCCCCCCCCCTTTCAATTTGCTTCCGACGTCACTGTATTACATGAATATAATAGTACCCTGTTGTATGTAAACTTGCCTATTGCGTACATCATGAAGGGAATTTCCGTGTGTTTCAAATTTCCGTTATACTTTGTTGCGAGCAATGCACTTCATGATAGAGGAAAAATTTTCCCGAAAATATTGCTCTGTACACTTGCACTTTTTGAACCACGATCCGCAGATATGAAGAGAAACATAATATATACTTCTGTTCTGTCTCAATACGTACAGATGTATATTTTGACTATATAATTACCTACCGTATTGTACTATAACTGCATGTTATTTCGTTCATAATTTGACTTTCGTATGTGTAAAAAGAAAACAATTAATGCTTATGTTACTATTATGGTATAAAAAGTTTACATTTGTCAATAGATCAAGTCTTTGATAAGCAAAGATAAATTCAACGAACACAATACAAATGGAAGTGTGCTTTCGTTATGATGATGATGATCAAAGGTCAGCATTTTTCTAGTCATACCCCGTCATATGATATAGTCCTATTGTAACAACTATATTGATAACTGTAATATTGTAACAACTATATTGATAACTGTAATATTGTAACAACTATATTGATAACTGTAATATTGTAACAACTATATTGATAACTGTAATGTAATACTAGTTTACAAAATGTACTAGTATATCAATAAACATTATTATAAAAGTTTGTCTCCTTTTCTTTTTATGGTGTTGTCGGTTTTGTTGACAGATTGGCTTTGTGCGGGGGAGGGGGGGGGCTGAAATAGGATAGTTACAATTGACCAGTCAAACAGTGACTGTGTCATGCATAATATATTCTCCATTGATCTTGTGTCTTAACACCTTCAAAACATTTTTTCGACAAACAATTTTACATGAAATATATTTCCACATTTTTTTTTATTTAAAAATAAAATTTTGCTGCTATGACTACTTTTACATTCAACGCCGATAGCCAAAGGCTTATGATCCGTCCGAGTGCAAGCAAAACCTTGGCTAGTGAAGATGATAGTTAATAGCTCTCTGGAGTAATTTCTATTTCATGTGTCACAATGAATTTCGACATTTAAGCGGTTGTTTTCATAAGTAAAAATTTACACCTGTAACACTTCACCATTTCCAATAACTCCACACCCAGACTTGGTCCAATGGTATACTTTGTCACATGCTACTGATATTAATGTTGTGCTTTTAAGCTCACCTGAGCCGAAGGCTCAAGTGAGCTTTTCTGATCAAAATTTGTCCGTTGTCTGTCGTCGTTGTCGTTGGCGTTGGTGTTGTCGTTGTTGTAAACTTTTCACATTTTCATCTTCTTCTCCAGAACCACTGGGACAATTTCAACCAAACTTGGCACAAAGTATCATTGGGTGAAGGGGATTCAAGTTTGTTCAAATGAAGTGCCACGTCCTCTTTAGAGGGGAGATAATTTAGAATTATTGAAAATTTGTTGGTATTTTTCAAAAATCTTCTTCTCAAAAACTGATTGGCCAGAAAAGCTGAAACTTGTGTGGAAGCATCCTCAGGTAAGATAGATTTAAGTTTCTTCAAACCATGATCCCCGGGGGTAGGGTTGGGCCACAATGGGGGGTCAAATTTTTACATAGGAATACCTAGAGTAAATCTTTAAAAATCTTCTTCTCAGAAACCAATTGGCCAGAAAAGCTGAAACTTGTGGGGAAGAATCTTCAGGTAAGGTAGATTCAAGTTTGTTCAGATCATGATCCCCGAGGTTAGGGTGGGGCCACATTGGGGGGTAAAATTTTTACATAGGAATATCTAGAGTAAATCTTTAAAAATCTTCTTCTCTAAAACCAATTGGCCAGAAAGCTGAAACTTGTGGGGAAGCATCTTCAGGTAAGGTAGATTCAAGTTTGTTCAGATCATGACCCCCAGGGGTAGGGTGGGTCCACAATGAGGGGGGGGGGTAAAATTTGTACATAGGAATATCTAGAGTAAACCTTTAAATATCTTCTTCTCAGAAACCAATTGGCCAGAAAAGCTGAAACTTGTGGGGAAGCATCTTCAGGTAAGGTAGATTCAAGTTTGTTCAAATCATGATCCCCGGGGTTAGGGTGGGGCCACAATGGGGGGTAAAATTTTTACATAGTAATATATAGAGTAAAATCGTTAAAAATCTTCTTCTCAGAAACCAATCAGCGAGGAAAGCTGAAACTTATGTGGAAGCTTCCTCAGGTAGGGTATATCCAAGTTTGTTGAAACCATGATCCCCGGGGGTAGGGTGGGAGCACAATGGGGGGAGGGGTGAATTTTTACATAGGAATATACAGAGAAAAGCATTTAAAAATCTTCTTCTCAGAAACTAATCAGTCAGGAAAGCTTGTGTGGAAGCATCCTCAGATTGGGTTGATTCAAGTTTGTTCAAATCATGATCCCCTGGGGTAGGGTGGGAGCACGATGGGGGGGGGTCAAATTTTTACATAGGAATATATTGAGAAAAATATTTAAAAACCTTCTTCTCAAAAACCGATCCGCCAGAAAAGCTGAAACTTGTGTGGAAGCATCCTCAGGTAAGGTAGATTTAATTTTGTTCAAACCATGATCCTCGGGGGTAGGGTGGGGCCACAAGGGGGGGGGTTGAATTTTTACATAGGAATATATAGATAAAAATTTTCTCAAAAACCAATTTGCCAGAAAAGCTGAAACTTGTGTGGAAGCTTCCTCAGGTAAGGTAGATTCAAGTTTGTTCAAATCATGATCCCCTGTAAGGGTAGGGTCACAACCGGGGGGGAGGGGTGGAGAGACAAATTTCAAATTGTTACATAGGAATATATAGAGAAAAATATTTTAAAATCTTCCTCTAAAAAACCATTTGCCTAGAAAAGCTGTAACTTTAGTGAAAGCAACTTCAGATAGTGCAGATTCAAATTCGTTTAAATCAAAATCTTGAGTTGGGTGGGGCCACATTGGGGATCCAATTTTACAAAGGAAAACATTTTAATTAATTTAAATAATCACAAAAACTGAAATGTTATAACATATGGTTTAACTTATATGCAAGCATTTTGACATATTGCTGATTTTTTAAAATTTTTCGAATTTGGCCCTTGGACGATTTATCAACCACACAAGGGGTTCAGAGTTTGATGTAGGTTTATATCCCATATATAAATAATTGTTTAGAATCTTTTTGAGAACTGCAATGCTCAACATGTGATATGACTTTAAAATCATCCTGTTAGAAAAGGGACTTAATTATAAACATAAGAATATCCAGGGGAAAGAATGGATTTTTATTTATACAGGGTCTATATGTATTATACTACATTGTCTAAATATTTTGTATAATGACTCCATTAAACTGATTTTATCATGTCTATTGTTGCTCAGGTGAGCGATGTGGCCCATGGGCCTCTTGTTATATTTACTTTGTTGAAAAAGTTGATTTTCAGGTACATATGTACATGTATATTGAAAAGCATCCACTTCTACATTGCATAAAAATGGAGTTTCACCTATTAATCAACAAAATATTGTTCTGGCCATCTAAATATATTGAATGAGAAGTTAATTGTTAAAGTTCATTTCTAAGTAAGTGGTTTATTCAAAACACAAAAAGGCTGTCAATTGTTCTATTATATTATTTAATGTCTATAAAATAATGTACAACACATATCTCTCCCTCATTCATACAAATTAACAAGATCTTGGTCTGAAAAGGAAACACCAAACCTGAAATGATAAAAAATGACAAATTAAAAATACAATAATACATGTACACTTCATTTTTGTAAAGAAAACCATTTTTTTCATGGGCTTATATATAACTTTGGAAATAAAAAAATACTAAAATCTATTTAAATTAACATTTTAATATCACTGTTTTATCAACTTAGTTGTTGTATGGCAACTGACATCAACTGTATAATTTGCAAAATTGGTAGTTAAATGAATTTATAAATTTTCAACATTTGTAATATGATTATGTTTAGAAAAAATTAATATAAATTTGTCTTACCATTCTATCCAATGAAATTGATGACAACTAAATGAAGAATAACATGTGCAAATACAAAATCTGCAAAAGCTCTTTCTGGGCTGATTCCAACAAAATCTGTCTTGTTTTGTGGGTTGACTTGCAGCCTCAAACACACTAGAAAAACAAAAAAATCAAGTTAATTGCTTAAATTAAAATTAAATTTAAAAACTAATTCTATAAAAAATAACTGTAAATATCTTCATGCTCCATTTCTTTAAAAATCAATAGTAATGAGATAATCACCTTAATATGTTGGCACATAAACAATGTGAAATAAGAGAGTTGCATACTAGTTTCTTTTTTATTATCCCCCTTTTGGAAAAAGTTTTACCCTCTAACATTTTACATTCCCTTTCATATACAAGCTAAGTTTGGTTGAAATTGGTCTTAATGTTCTAATTTAAAGAAGTCAAAATAGTTGAAAGTTTACAGACTGACAGAAAGACAAATACATGTAGACAGACAACAGTTGATCAGGAAAGCTCACTTGAAGCTTTCAATCTTGTTCTTTGGTTCAGGTAACAAATAAAATTTTAACAGTTTGATAAAAATCAATAAATCTGCAGATCTGCAGCTCTACAAGAAAATTTGGGTTGGCAGTTCCAATTTAAGATGCACAAAAATTTGCACTACTTTTAGACCAATTAACCTGATTTCCCGACTCATACTGTATAAACAATCAATACTGAAAAATCCTCAAATATTTCACTACTGATGAATTTCACTACTTTGCTTCGATGCCTGTAAAATTCTTCTAAATACCCATGTAAAACTGGTGAACCATTTATTGCCCATATAATTTTATATACTTTACCTTCAGAGGTTAGTGGGGATACTTAAGAGAGATTCTGAGGCAAGTAAGCGAGGACATCAGTAGCAAAATGTCTTTAAAAAAATATTCATAAACTGTATTTGTATGTGCTAGTTGCAGGTCTGTAGCTTCCAGTATGAAAATTCGGATGGACAACCAAGGAGCTAGTCCGAGCTACAGTGCCACCCATTGAAAAAAAATATGCATTTACTGCGCACAAAGGCGTGCGCTAATTTTGGACTGATTAACCTTATTTATACGCAAATTCTGTAAAAACAATTTGAACCAATAACTTCTTCATGCAATTTACCACTGACATTGTCTCTTTACTTGCCTCAGACTTTCTCTGGAACACGCTACCGACCTTGGAAAATCAAGGATGTTAAATTTACATTGAGAACATTAGTCGCCTTTTTCAACATGTAAACAACTGCACCAATTCACTTTATGTGGGTGGTATGGTGTTTAAAAGACTATCAAAGGCAAGTAAAGAGATGATATCATTAGTAAATTGCATGAAGAATTTAATGGTACTAATTGTTTTCACAGAATTTGCATATACCGGGAGCTACAGACTTGCAGCTAGACCAGGACGTCCATCCGAAATTTTTCAGACCGGGAGCTACAGACCTGCAGCTAAGAATATGCATGGAAAATCCAAAACTAGTGCAAGTTTATTGAGTGCCTTATATTGCAAGTTTTTTTTTAAAGTGAGGAGCTGTATATCTACGACCTATCAACGCAGATTTTCCCGAATAACTTCAAATCTGCAGCTACCATTCATTCAGCTCTATTAAACTATTTGCAAGACTGAACAGAGAAAATTCGAACAAGTGTAATTTACACAATAAAATTGAATGCGAATAAATAGCAATTACCAGCTAAAACGAAGGAACCGACAGTTGAAATGAAGCCAGACAAAAATGAGTTGAATGGAAATGTTCCCACGAGAGCGCAATACACAAACTGTATGACGCCGGTGAGAAGAATGTAAACAAGGTAGGCATCGACTATTTTCAGCCTCTTGGACGTTGATGTCATGTACTCATCGTAGAACTTTTTTAGTACAGACACTAGGTTCTCTGACGGTGCTGATTTCAATGCAGCAGACGTATCTCCTCGCTTGCTCATGATTTGTCGGTTTTGGAGAAACTGTACACTAACGTGGCAAAACGACGGAAGATAACACTTCGACGGAAAGTTCGAATATTTAAAGTTCTGATAAAAACGGGAAAACACTGCCATTACTTTCAAACAGATTAAACCCTGGTTTTACTAGTTTTGATATTTTGTAAAATCAAAATGGCAAAAATATTTTTAAGATTGGATTTTTCACTAGCACTTAAGGTCAGACGACACGTTCCTCAATTTTGTACAACTTTTTCCAGTTATTGATTTACTACTATAACCTTCTTTGACAAGTTTTCCGCTTGCCAAAAATAAGAGTACCTTACCAGGGAAAAAAATTTGTGCAAGATACCAAAGTATGCAATTTCCTATATAATCTGATTGAAAATACACTTGAATATATAACATTTTTTTGGCATAATTATAATAATATATACATGTATATTTCTAAATCATTTCAAAAATGATAATACATGGAAATTATAATTTAATTTGGTATATCATGAGGCCGTTGAAAATTTGAAAAATAATCATCATTTTTCGAGGAACGTGTCGTCTGACCTTAAATAAAAGGGAGGAGCTGAGATGATTATTTACTGCTGTCGCTGATGACATACACTTTAGTTAATATGATGAAATTATAATAGAAGGTTTTGATGATTTTTAAATGCAATACCTAAAAAAAACCAAACCACGATAGTTTATTAATTTTAATCATTTTGTTTTCAGGGTGATTTCAGGAAACAATAATAAAAAAATTCACTATTTGACGAATGAATATGAAATTAATACATGTACATTTAGAGAATTGCTTTGTCTGTGATTTCTCCTTGAAATATCAGAGGCACTTCATGGATCAGGGATGGGGTAAAGGTAATTTGTAATGGTAATTGAGTGTAATTAATTACAAATTTTGATGTAATTGAAAGTAATGTGTAATTGGCCTATTTTTCAATTACATGTAATGGTAATTTAATTATAATTACTTTCAAAAACGGCATGTAATTCAAATTACTTTTCAATAACTTTCAATTACACACTGATGATTGTGTATATGAATAAGAAAGCTGTCCATTATCCATTGTCCCCCACTCTTCCTATATAGTATAACAGTATAAAACAATGAATGTTAAATATACAAGATCAAATTAGGAAGAGTACTTGATTTTTCTTCCAAAATAGAAAAAAGTTTGGTAATTTTCAAGTCGAACACATGCTAAAAATCCATATCTTTAAGTAATTTAGAAGAATGGGCTTGTATGCAGAACTTTTCCCATGTGTGTGGATAATTCTGACGTTCTATTTTATATTTATAGATACTGTCAAATGTATGAAAATAATGGTCAATTGCAAAAGAGCTCTCATCGATTGTCATCGACACCGATACGCAACCATTCTCATAAAACTTTTTTTCATATATCTAGTCATGTTGACAAAATTTGGGTCTGGTTTTCAACATCGCAAAAATGCCGTTAAAAACGGCATATATACCTTTACATGTAACTATGCATGTATACGCAGTTCTGGATTTAAGCAATGTATTTTTTCAGCAATAAATTTCAATTGGTACAAGCATACATTTACTTTAGTTGCTTTAAGCATCTCCGGGACCCGGTTGAATAAAAATACGAATAAAATAAGAGAAATTCATTTATTTTTAAGAAAACGCCAAATCTCTTCTTGATCCTCCGAATCCGTAAATATCCGAACTACAATTGGTCGAATCGAGCATCGAGTTATGGCGAAAATACTTGTTTACCACAATACAAACGCTCTAAAATATTGTTTTAATTCTTTCATATTTTAAAAAGAAATTTCGTTAGAAAAATAAATTATTCTCCCGAGATTGAGAATTCAAACCATGTGACTTTCTCTGGTGTACAACATATCACGTGACTATTGTTATCGCCATGATGGACAGTTCTTGAACGGATCAAAATTTAACTAATCAGTGAGTATGAAATTGATTCCAGGAAAATTTGACATCCTGCTTTCTAAATTTGCAGTATTGTAGTAATTTGAAATTGCGGAATCTTATTTCCGATTCATCTATTGCTGATAAAACATGCCCGCCATGACCAATGTGTGTTTCGCGGCTCATCAACAACAACACGCGGTATCGAAGCTCGTTATCTATAAACAGATGCAGATAAAGCATAGATATACATATAATGCAAATTGGATATAGTTTCCGTAGTACAATTGTTTGTAAAAATACGAAGTAGCATCTTATAAAAAGGAGAAAATATCAAGTTTCCCATATCTGAATATGGCTATATGCTTGGTCACGTGATGAATATTATTTTTAAAACTATAGATTTTTATAGCTGTTTTTGATTTTAATAATTTACTTTTATACTTTGAAGATGATATGATACTACTTTCTTTATCTTTGACAGGACATCTTAATCAGATTCACAAATGCACAGAATATATTTTTTTTTTGGGGGGGGGGTTTGAGGGTGGGGTCTACTGTCACCCCCCCCCCCCCAAATCCCCGAATGGAGATGTATAAACAAACAGTCAGTGTATTACAATATGCTAGTATATACGTTCCTGATATTGATTTATTAGAGTTGTTCTCAGTCAGCTGTTATGTTTGATTAAAACACAGTAAGAGCATGTTTTGTAAATTAAATAGAAATATATGATGCTCCAGATAAGATATTCTAATAATAAAAAAATCCATTAATTTTGATATCCATTTTTCCCAAGTCATTAACTATAATACATGTATTACATGTAGTTTATTGTTTGTAAAGTAGAGTTAAGTTGAAATATGTCAAAAAAGTGGTCTATAATGAATTGAAGTTTGTAAAACTATAGTTTATGATTTATCTGTATGCAAATAAACATTTTCAATAAAAATTAAATTTGATAAATTAAATATAATTGATATAGATTTTCATCTGTAAATTGTATTGTAAGGCAAGTCAGAGTTTGAGTTCACTTGTCCTTCGGGCATCGGGCAAGTGGATTAAAAAGATAATGTCTATCCCTATTATCGTATTAACTATGATTTATAAATGTAAAATATAGATTAAGGTTCTTACGATAGTATAAGCTAGGTCTGCTATTTTTATTTAATTGATTTGAAAATAAAGTAAATATATTCATTTTCTTTTTTTTATGCTCACCTGAACCGAAGGTTCAAGTGAGCTTTTCTGATCACCTGTTGTCCGTCAGTTTGTCTCTCTGTCTGTCTGTCTGTCCATCCATTTGTCTGTATGTAAACTTTTCACATTTTTAGCTCACCGAGACGAAGTCAGGGAGAGCTTATGCTAAAGCGTCGGCGTCAGCGTCCTGACCTGGTTAAAGTTTTTGTTGCAGTCCTGTATCTAAGTTATTACTTGTCCTATCTTCTCCAAACTTGCATGGATGATGCATTTGGACCTACTAATGGACTTGAAAGACTTGAATGCTGAATCTGGGCCATGAATTTCAGATGGTGGAGGAGGTTAAGGTTTTTGGGGCAGGTTAAAGTTTTTGGTGCAGGTGCCCTTTGATAGCAATTTCTAAGTTACTACTGGTCCTATAGATAATAGCTTGCATAGTTGATTTAACTATTAATAATAAAAATGAATCGCAGAGGTAGTTTTAGATGCAGAGCCTGATCTCCCTTATCAAGTATGCTAAAAAATCTCCTACCTCACTCAGACCTGCTTGATAGATGTGTTTGTTGTTAAATGATATCACATGATTCCTATGATATAGAATTGTATGATTTTAAACACTATTGTTTTATATGATACAAAATTATTTCATATTATATTGTAAAAAGTTATATGATACGATATGTATATCAAATTCTTTGCATTTATAATATGATATTGTATCATGATATTGTAACAGTTATGTATAGTATTGTATATTATAATACTATATTGTATAATATAATTTTGTATTATATATATTATTTTATCACATGATATTGTTTTATATGATATTACAATATATAATATTGTATCATATGATACGATATTGTATACTATGATATTGTTTTATATAATATATTACTATATCACATGATAATGTATCATATGATGATATAATGTATCAAATTATAATGTATCATATACAATATCATATTATGTATCAAATATGATACAATACTTTACAATACAATATCATACTATATTATACAATATAATATCACATGTTACAATATTGTGATGTATAATGTGAGATGAAATTGTATCATATTATACTTTATTACATACTTAGAAATAAATACAGGTTTTTTGCATATGTGATACAGATGACATCACACAACTCGTATTGGCCTCCGGGGATGATACAAGTTATCAGCCCTCTAGGGCTGATTCGGTCGGATCCGTATCACACCCCTTGCGGAACTCCTCTGCCTTTTTCTGTTTCGGCATTTGTGCATGTTTACAGAAGGAAATAAAACATTTGTTACAGTCGTCATTTTTAAGTGCAGTTGAAAACTTCAAATGCTAACAAATGTTTTGGAGCAGTTAACTTTTCATCTTTGCTAGCCAGGGGTTTTCAGTCCATTCTGCTCCCCAGTTTATGGGGAGCAGAGTGGACTGAAAACCCTTGGCTAGCAAAGATGTTAACTTTTAAAACCTGAGGAAATTCCAGTTCTGTAGCTACATGACTAGCTGTTTGTTAAAACAATTAGATCTCATATTTTTATTCAATACATGTACAAAATACTTTCAAATAATATTTAAAATCAATTCGTTCAAGTTGGTGATTTTTTTTTTTATTTTATTACTAAGTATGTAATAAATATACATGTAATAATAAATACCCTTTTTCTATATCACAGCCTGTATCAGCCTCGACCAATATCATCCCTCGGGCTGATATTGGAGTCCCGGGCTGATACTGGCTGTGATATGGAAAAGGGTATGTATTATTCTCTATATATTGTATCCTTTGTATATTATATATTATGATATTGTATTATGTGATCAAATACAATAATGTAAAACATTATACAATGTCATATCATATGTTACAATATTATGTTGCGTAATTATTTATTACAGTATTTTATGATATATATTGAAAGTATCGTAGGATGCAATATCATATTTTATATTATTATTTGTATAAACATCATATCTTATACCTTATGAAATGAAATATGATTATCATACAATTTTTTAACATATGATATACGATATTGTGTCAAAACAGTATCCATGAATAAGATCATTCATGATTTTCATATAATATGATAAAGGTGGTCTCATAAAGGTGAAGCCTCATTAAGGTGATGCCTCGTCTCTGTGAGCTTTGTAATCTGTGATTAGCTATGTTTTACTTCTAAAGAACCACTGGGCCAAATTTAACCACTCTTGGTACAAACCATATTTATGGGAAGGGGATTCTAAATTGTTAAAATTACGGGTGAAACCCTCTTTAAAAGGGAGATAATTGCTAAACAGTTTTAAAGAGTTTCTTATTTATAAATTTAGAATTAGAATGATACAAGAACTGTTGTTCAGAAGAGCGATGTGGTCCATGGGCCTCTTGTTTAATTATAATCAAGTTGTATGAATTTTTATATAAATAAAAAACTGTGAAAAAAATTATTTCATTATAATTTCAGAAAATGGAATCTCTTGAAATTGAATCTCTGAGGTCATCATGACAGAGCTGGCAAGTAAGACAACTGTAGTTCAGAAGCCTAGCAGCACCCCAGCCACCGAAAAAAATTACCAGAATGTTACCATTAATAGATCTGATGAAATCATTGCAATGGCTGCTTTATCCTCCATTGGCAATATTGCCAACACAACTACAAAGCAAGTTCTCACCTCTGAAGCTGCATTAGTATCAGCTTCTCAAAATTCTATAATCCCAAAAACTGCCACCACAGCTAGTGTAAAAACCAAAGAACCAGTGCCCAATGTCATCTATGTCTATGACGGATCTAAACTGCCCCAAATACATGGAAGAATTGAGAAGGCCAGTATATCCGGATCCTTTTCCTCCCCACATAACATTACAGTACTCAAAGATTGTGAGGCAATATCAGCAGACAGTGATCCACAAGTCATCACACCCATAGCAAACCAAATGGTGGTCAGCAAAGAGGTCTTCAAATGTGAGGAGTGCAAGTACTCCACACATAACCGAAGTTATCTGAAGCAGCACATAGATCTGATCCACAATGCTGTGAGGCTGTATAAGTGCCCTTTCTGTGACTATGCTGGAAAGAGAAGCCACTCTCTGAGGGAACATCTCATTGTTCACTCCAACGAGAGGCCCTACACTTGTCCTCACTGTAATGCCACGTTTCGCAAGAAAGGTCATTTGACAAATCATGAGAAACTGCACAAGAAATCAGTGAAGTGTCCAATTTGCACGGAATGGTTTCCGAGTTCAGAAATCGAGGTGCACATGTTGGAAAAGCATAATGCAAGAAAATTTCTGTTGTGTGACATTTGCAAGTTTATGGCTTTAGATGTGCCTACTTTTAATAAGCACATGGAATCTCACCACGCAACAGACAGTCAAAAGAAACAGATTGTTTGCAGCAGCTGTAAAACAATGTGCCCTGACTTTGACTCCTTTAAAGAACATGCCAAACTGCATGTACATGAAAATGAATCAGAGGAAGAAACAAAACAGACTGCAGCTAGTCCTATGAGAAATGTTATGATCAAGTGTTCAGAGTGTGGCATTGTGACATCAGATCAGGAGTCCATGAGAGTACACATGTGGGTGCATATCAATCCATCACTCAAGAAGGAAATACCTTCTGCAGATACAGCAGAGAAACACATAAAACACACTGCCTACAAGTGCCTTGATTGTGATTTCACCTGTGAGGAAGCCAAAGTATTTGTTGCTCATATGGTGCAACATAAACCAGATTTACAGACGGCAGTGCCAGAACCAAAGAAACATGATGCAGTATTATCCAATGAATCTCAAGTTGAAAAATCTCCTACTAAAGTTATAACAGACAGCAGTGAAGAGGAAATTGTCATAATATCAGGTTCAAGTCCTGCAACCAAACAGCAGATTGAGAAATATCTAGCTGAAAAGTTTTCAAGGCCAGCTGAGAAAGAAGCAGTTATCAACATACACCCAGTGATTCAACAAGTTGTCTCAAAGCAGGTTAATCAAGGCAGCCAAAATAATCCTGAACAACTCCCTTTTGTACAAGATCAGTCCAATGCAAAATTCCGGTGCACTATTTGTGGATACACTTGTGACCATCAGAGAACTATCAAAGCACACATATGGAAACATTCAGGAAACAAAAACATCGAGTATCCCATGTTCAGGAATGGTCCACTCAGTGTGTATGAAGACATGAGTGTTTCTGCAGTAATGAAAGAATATATTCTTCCTCAAGAAAAAGCAGTTACAAGTGATACCAGATCTGATGTCACGGACAAAGTAAAACCAAATGAAGTGAAAACAGCTGTAAGCAATGTTGCTCCAGCATTGGCTAGTTTGCTAGCACAGAGGGCAAAACAAAAACCCAATGAGACAGGTCCAAGTGTCCCTCAGGCAGATAAATCACAAAGTAAAGTAAAAAATGTGGATTTAAATGTTCGTAAAATACCAGGAACGGACTATTTTGAAGTAAACATCTGTACAGAAACTCATCCTAAAGTGGAGGAGAGGAAGATGAAAAAGAAAGAATGCGGTCAGAAAAAGCATGAATTTGATGAAGATGTAGACATGCAAGTATCTTTGAAGCATGAGGGGTCTCTTGACTCAAGGCCAGTGGTGGTGGAGAGTGTTGATATGTATTCTTCTTTTTCAACATACACGAGCATGAGAAGTGGTGAAAACAGTCCAAAGTCCACAGTTCCTGAAGATGCAGTGAGTGAGGACCAAGATTCTGGTGTTGCCTTGGATTCCTCATCTCAAAAAGAGGTAGATACATCAAACTCCAACCAGAAAGACAGTGAGAAGGAGAATAAGATTATGGAAATATCGTACCACTGTTCAAACGACTTGCAGACTGTTGAATATGAGGTATCCTGTGGAGATAAACCAACAAGTAATGAGAAGGATGTTGAATCAGAAGAAGAGTCCATGGATGATGACATAGAAGAAACTCCATCATCAAAGAGGACAAGAACCACGTCTGTAACCACTGAGTCAGCTGTGACACTTCTTTCCTTACTACAGAAAGGGCCCAACAAAAACCCAGCTTGTCCTGTCAAAGAAGAAAACCAAAGTGGTGAACAACCAAACACCAAAGAGAAAACATCAGAGACAGAAAGCTCCAAGAAGGGTGGGATATCCTCCTCGTTGTTGGCGGTTATTGAACAACTCAGAGAAAGATCACGAGAGCGAGACAACTTGGAAGATGAGTCAACGTTAACCTTGTCAAACAAACGAGGCACAAAGCGGAAGTTGAAAAGGGAGACAGAGGAAGATATCAGCGTTTTGGAAAGTATGGATAATGTTGAAAAGACCGAGGATTCAAAGTATAGATGTAAACTCTGTCATTATTCCCACCTTGACTCCTTCATGATAAGGCAACACATGCGACTTCACAAAGAAAAGAAACCTTTTGAATGCTCTCTATGCGAGTTCATAGCTGTTTCAAGTGAGGATTTACAAGACCATATGATAAAACATTGTAAAGTCAGAACATATCAGTGTAAATTGTGTAGTTCGGCATTTAATTACAAAAGTCAGCTGCGTGCCCACATGAGAGCGCATAATGACAAAGACATATTTGTTTGTGATGATTGTGATTACGAAAGTAACAATCCTGTGGCATATCGCAACCATGTTCGCGGACATGCAGAGAAGAGATTGTACAAATGTGAAGTGTGTGAGAATCGGTTTGTTTCTAAGCATGATCTTCGAACTCACAAAAAGCTTTTATGTGGCAAAAACAGATCGTTTAGCTGTGACGAGTGTGACTTTGTCGCCATTGGAGCCCAGGAACAGCGCACTCATGCCAAGGTCCACAACAAAGAATTCAAGTGCGCCAAGTGTGAATTTGTCACCACCAGCATCACCCGGTTTCAAAGTCATACCAAAACTCACGAGGAGGAACCGAAATCTTTAAAATGCGAGCTGTGCGATTTTCCCGCCGTGTCGAGTCGAAGTTTAAAGTCTCACATGAAACGTCACATCAACGACCAGCGGTTCGTTCAGCAGCCACTGGAACAGTACAAGTGTAACCTTTGTGGCTATGTGTGCCACCACTTGCCGTCCTTAAAGTCACACATGTGGCGGCACGCTAGCGATACCAACTACAGTTACGAGTTTACCAACGAAGTTATCAACGCGGCAATTGATTACGACTGCCAGATCGGTAACCGTGATTGTCAGGAAACAGACATAGCGGCGTTCTTCAACACCATACGGCAAAAACTGAAAGAGAGGCTGAAGAAAGAGAAAGTGGACACAGACAGTGACCGTACCCAGCAGGCCGTGTGCTGGGTGACCTTCCGATGTTGTCAGTGCGGCTTTGAGACAATCAACAAGGCGGAACTTAACGTTCATATGAAGACCCACTCTGACGTCATCCAATGGACGCTGCAAGTACCGAAAGAAGACGTTAAATCTTCCCAATGAAATCTCATGACATTTTCCGTAACGATGGGTAATTGCAGACACGGGTTATATATTTTTTGTTGAATCAAAGATAGGGTTTGTACCCAAAATCAGGGAATCTCTATATAGGCATCTGAACATGTAAATAGAATGATTTTCTTAGGAATGTAAAATTTAGGAATTTTACTGCAGTTATTTTGAAATGTTTTATGCCATTATTGGATCGATGTTTACAAATACTAGTTCATGTCAGACGGAAAGATGCATGTATTTCACATTTTTTTTATGAAAACGTTTCAACTGAATCTTTCTTAAGCCTCTCGGAATGTGTTATCTCGTCCTATGTTATATTTTGTTTTTTAGCGTGTTTGAATGGATCTCGTGTTTATTAGATGTTTTCTTATTGTTTGTTAGTGGGTTTTTTTCTGTTTTGATTGCGGTTGTGAATTTTGTCATGTCACGTAAATATTAAGTACGAGTGTATGTGTACAGTGCGAATGCGATGTGTTGATTGCGATTAAATCATTTGTCACGGAAACTATTATTAACAAAAGGACTTGCTGAGAAGGAAGTTCATGTACGTGGTCCATGATACAGCCCCACGGGTTTCTGATATGCGGCTGGGCGAATTAAAGCATATGATGAGCTGTATTTTTAAATATTTTTTTTTAATTTGCTTTGAAATGTGTAATGAAGAATATTATGCGTTCATCTGTTACTTTTATGATAAAAAAATTCAATCAAAGGTTCTAATTTCAAGGGGAAAAAACAAGATTTCCGTAATCAGAGTTTTTAGTACAGAATAACATTTTTTTTCACAAAAAAATTGAAACTGTATTTTTCTGCCATTGTAAAAGTTTATAACATTTTGACCATCAAAGTTTTCCGTCACGAAAATTGCACCTCATATTTTTTTTAAAAAGGTTATTTTACATTGCCTTTCGTAAAAGTATTTATACCGGTATTTCAAGATACATTACTACTGGGATGTTTAAAGAAAAGAAATGGCGTGTTCTTCCTTGAATCTCGTTTGTTCTATTTTATGTTTTCTTGTTTTGCCCCGTGTGATCTGTATATGTCAATTGTTTTTATTATGTAAAGCATTCTTAGATGTGCAGCTATACTTCAATCTACATGTTAAAATATGATATTTGGTTAAATTCACCGTTACAGTTAAAATGTTTTCGGATATAATATTGTTAAAATTATATGATCTTAACAAGAGTGGAAATGTTAAATAGTATACAAGAAATGTAAATGCCATGTACATGTTACAACTAGTATTTTGTACATGTAAATAGTTTTTCGCCGTTTCATCTGCCCTCGCATTCATCTGATGCCTTATGAGTAGATGCCAATGTTTAACATACAAAAAGCTATTTATTCATATGTTTATTTTTTTTTTTTTTGTCAGCGAAAATATCATTATGAAGTGCTAGATCAGTCCATTTACAAGGAGATTGTAATCTGCTTTTAGATTTTGAAAACAAATACATGTAAACGAATAATAAACTTGATCACAAGTTTTGTGGTGTAGTTGTTATGCAAAACGTTTATCTTGGTGGAAAATAATGGGCATATTTTATGATATACGGGTATACATATATTGCAAAATATGGGAAAACTCGGGACAAGAATAATCTTCTCCTGTACGGATTTCATGACCTCGAGCTCGTGCAATAAAAAGGGTGTTTCTTTAATCTGGAAATCACTGTAATCATGGATTGGATGGAATCTCATGCGCGGATCTGGGGGGGGGGGGGGGGGGTCCCGACCCCCTCCAATGGAAATTGAAATTTTTTAAAATTTACATAGTAAAATTATCGCAAATATGACTCGGACTCCCCTGGCAAACACAATTATTCTCTCTCCCCCCCCCCCTGAAAAAAATTTCTGAATAAGCGCATGAATCTGATGCCATTCCCCATGCCTCTGCAACAACTCCGAACCAAAATACATGACTGTAGCCAGAATAAACGTGTTTATAAGTATCATATTTAATTAAGAAATACTGATTGGAAAGGCTGGGTTATTTTGATGTCAATGATTAGATCTAAGCTTTATAGCTTTACAGTATCTTGAAAAAATGACGGGCACTTTTTGTGTCTATTACATACAGATCGAATATTGCAACGTTTGACATGCCATATTACAGTTGTTGGTGAGCTCGCAATTGTTTGTGATTTGATAATCTTGAGAGGCAAAACAATTCATTATAAATATAAGTGGAAGGATAAATGTAAAAAAAAATAGAAATAAGAATAAACCATCAATCAGGTAAAGGATTTATAGATACAAATCATGGATGGTCAAAAAATTAACCATCAGTTCTATGTAAGATATTAAGATATGATTTGTTTAGCTAAAAACTATTTTTAGTAACGAAAAAAAAACTTATATTTTATCTTTTAAATTTGGGGTATTTACCTATAGTTTTATATAGAGCTCTTCTAAAGGAGAACAAAACAGTCTTAAAATGGCCACGACCATCGAGCCCTTTTGAGGGTTTATTTTGTGTGTTAAGTAAGGTACTGTAACAGCTTGGACAAACGTTAAAAAACTGTTCATCTTTTTAAAAAATCGGAAATTTCATTTTTTTTTAAAGTTGTCTCTGCTATTGATGTCTCTTTTGAACAGAAGTGTACGGAGATGTCGCTATGATCGGATGTGAAAATAGCTTACAATGAGTAGTATTTGAAAGCGGAAATGATCTTTGCTCCATGGCCATATGTACTGTTTGTTGTATGTGTAGTTTGATTTCGCGCGATTTTTATTTTATCTTTTGACCTATTTAATAGTGTACTTCTGAGTCAATAATCATAACTATAATTATAAGCAAAGTTGCAGAAAACTTGTAGTAAATGCAAGTTTCTCATTTTGTGATTGACAGAATCAACATCCTCTGTTGTGATCTACAGAAAAGAATTGTTCCTTCAAATTTTTGTGGTGACGTTTTTAATTGTTTATTATGACCTTGTGGGGAAAAATTGCAATTTTGGGCATAAACACACTCTACAAAATCAAAATTCAGAGGTTTTCCGACGCCTTACTAAACGCGTACGGAAATATGAAATGCATTCTATGGCTAACAGTCTGCCCAATTACAATTTCAAAACAGTCTAAACAATGAAAAGCATAGTCTTATATGTATTGTAGATGTTGGATTTAGAAATCAGTCATCTTCCCAAGTCAAGGGTTTCTGATCCGCTCCGCTTCTCACAAACAAGCGGAGCGGATCAGAAACCCTTGACTTGAGAAGATGAAAATCAGTACAAAGTATTTTTTCATCATAAAAATGTTATTTTTCTTTCAAACCTTTTAAATGAAATGAAATAAAATAAATTTTTAGATAGTATCCATGCATTTTACAAAGTTATTGCAAATTTGCCTAAAATGGATATAATGGAATAAATAAACAAGTTGAGTTTGGAAAAAAATACCGGTGAATCGGTGGCTCGAACTCTTTACCTGCGTGTAACTGATTAGTAGTTCTCCGTGGGTCCACTACGCTAATCATGTAGTTGTTTGACAGATTGTAATACCAACACTTAAAAGTCCGATTTATGGTACGAATAAATGATCCGGATAATTTAGAGCTATCGAACATTGCTGAGGAATGGAGATCGTTAAGATTTTCGCCGGTAGTCAATGATCTGTCAAAATGATAATCACAAGACAAACTTTAAATTTTTTTTAGTAACAATTCTGAGAATCGTGTACTAAGAAGAATCATCGTCAAAAATGTTGGTTATCCCCAAGATTCAGTATTAGGACTACCTTTCTTTTTTATGTTATACTATATTAAAGATATAACAATGAAAACAACGGATTCGTCCGTAAATATCCTCAGTCTATCGTCCAACGCGAGAGCAATCTGGAATTCTAATAGAGACAAATATGAACTTCCTTAATTTTTGACGTGAAATAAAGACAACCGCTTACAAATACAATGTATTACAATACTACCAATACAGTCGGCCATAAGACGGACCGGTGTAAAGAAGAATAATGACCCCCGTAGAATAATGACCGGGGGTCATTTTTCGAGGTAGAATAATGACCCCCTAGCTGTAGAATATAATTGGATTATTTTGAAGAAAAAAGACACAGGGGTAAATTCTTCATGACCTCCGCCTTAAACGAAAATTGGAATACCCCATATTCAAGATATTCGACTTTTAAATTAATTTAATTTTCGCTGTGCGCAGCTGATTTCGGAAGCCACGTGAATTTTCATTCCATGCGTATAAAATCCCGAGGATGAGCATACGATGTCATAAAACAATTCATTTTTTAAAAATATATATCGGATTATATCAACATTTTAAATCCTTTTTGTATCAGAAAACTAACATAGAATATTTTCATTTTTCAGTGTCTTTGCCTGTGATAACACAATGTATCGATTTTGTACTATACAGTCCAATAAATTGAAATGACCATGATGACGTTTAATTGGGGCGCAAGTGGGGTTTGCTTATTTATATTCAAATATTTAATCGTACAATTGCTGAAAATTATAAAAATAAGTAATAAGTAATAAGGAACCATTCTTTGAATAGTATGAGGTGATAATTTCGGTAGGGGCGTGATCATGGTGATTAAATTAAGGAATAAGGAATCATTCTTTGAGTATTATGAGGTGATAATTTTGGTCGGGGCGTGATCAAATCCAATAAAGCCCGAAGGGAATATGATAGATTACTTATATTTATATAATTTTAAGCCATCGTACGATTAGATATTTAAATATAAATAAGCAAACCCTGCTGGCGCCTCAATTTGGCGTCATTTGAAGTTATGGGTTATATAGTACAAAATCGATACATAGTGTTATCACAGGCAAAGACACTGGAAAATGTAAATATTCCATCATAAAGCCGGTCGGGGCGTGATCAAATCTATCATAAAGTCCTTCGGTCTAATTTCTCAGACCCTAATGGACCATTAAATTTTAAAAGAGCTCGACTTTGATCTCAGTCTCACCTTAACAAAAAGGTCCAAAGGTCTATTGTGAAAATGCGATTGAGGTTAAAAATTGTAAGCCTGTCAAAGTTTCATGTCCTAGGATCCCTGGCCAGGAATACCATGATGGTCTTGTATATACAGTGGATTGGAAAATTTACACGATGGTTTTTATTTTACTATGTTCGCGATTAACCCTTTCTTCCGCGAAAGTAAACCTATCCTGAATGCTGTTTTTTTTTTGTTTTCTTTACAAGATGTAAGAATTTTTATGTCACATTAAAGTACATTTTTTAAGCATGAAATTAAAATAGTCACAAATGGTACAATATTAGCATCATGGATTTAAAACATATCTGTGCAACATGTGTCACATTGGCATTTGTAAAACGTAAGCAAAGATAACCCAAACCAAAAGGTAATGGAAACATACCTTGCATGTCTCAAGTAATTGTCAATAAAGTAAATGTTGAAAAGTTTTCTCAAATGTGGTAAAGGGTCACGCAATTTGGCCAACTTAATATGTAAATAAGTACATACATATGTACATACTAAATTCAAAATATAATAATAAAAAAAACACCACTGCATGATTTAGCAATGTAGTTTAATTATCATAAATGGCATGGATTTTTTGTTATCTGATAAATAATCAAATGACTGACATTGTACAAATATTGAATAATATCACAGACCAGCTTTATAGTTTACTATCCAATACATATTTCTAATTGATATAATCCAGTAAAGTGGCATCATTACTATTGATATAATCCAGTAAAGTGGCATCATTACTATTGATATAATCCAGTAAAGTGGCATCATTACTATTAAGTGCAATATGCATTAAAATACATGGAAATATTAACTTGAGGGTAATTCAATGTATATCATATTGTATAGTATTTGGTGCTGACAATTGCACTCTGCAACAGGTGAAATCCATTAAATAACATTTATCCATGCAACCAAAACACTGTACCATTCATCTATTAAAGCAAATGCACCAACTAATGCAATAACATTTTGTAACGAGGGTCAAAAAATCTCAGAGAAATGCACTGTGGTATTCTGTCCAGAGGAAAACTTCATCCTGTGAGATATGTTATCCACTGTGATTCTTTATCCAGAGGAATACTTTTTATCCAGAGGGACATTTTATCCACTGGGATTCTTTATACAGAGGAATATTACTTTATCCAGAGGGACATTTCATCCACTGGGATATTTTATCTCTTGGGATATTTTATCCATAGGGACATTTCATCCACTGGGATATTTTATCTTTTGGGATACTTTATCCACTGGCAGACATTTCTTTCTCTCCTTTTTCTATGTGATGAGCTAGGATTGAGGTAACTACTTTGTATTTCCCCTTCTGTAAAATAAAATAATATTAATCACATTAGGCAAAAAAAAAAATTACCAAGCTCAATACCTAGTAAGTTAAAATTTTATAGAAACATTATACTAGTATACAAATTGACACTGTCAAATTTGACATTGGTATACCAGGAATTCTATTGAATTTTAACATTTTGACATGAAATTCAATACACAGGTCACCAATCGTGTATGAAGATTGACGAATTTTAATCAAAATAATAAGATGGTAATACATAATGGACATTTTCAAA
Organism: Magallana ariakensis; assembly: GCA_020458035.1. Lineage (NCBI taxonomy): Eukaryota > Metazoa > Mollusca > Bivalvia > Ostreida > Ostreidae > Magallana > Magallana ariakensis. Next base: position 53,854,425 of record CM035814.1, on the reverse strand, counting down.
ATAACAAATATCCTTCTCCTTAAAAAGAGTTGAAAAACAAACTGTCATCAAAGCATACCTTGAAATTTAATTGATATATTGTTTGTTCACAAAATTTGCTTACCTTTGGGTCCAATACTGAAGTCAAATCAATGAGCTTAAAGAATTTTCCTAAGTCTGAGGGTGTATACATGTATCGCTTCCCTTTATGAGTTCCGTCTGTGTCTCCATCTACAAAATACAACACAGTCACATTAAAACAAATTGGAAATACTGGTACATGGCTATAAACATTATTAACATTTTCAATGTAAACAACAATTCAAAATTGTTTACTGTCAATCAGATACCAATTAATCCATCTTATGATTTCCAGTACACACGTATTAACATGTACCAGGTATCTTAACCAATTTCTGTGATCCTTACATAATTTTCAACAGTTTTAAAAGGTAAAACATTGGACAGAGTATGGTATAATCTGAGTATTGTGTGTATTGTAATTGTCAGTGGTAACATTTCCTTTGTTTTTGCCTTACCTGGTTCATCTAATCGAACTCCAACATAAATCCTGGAGTTATACTTCTGCTCCAGTGGTCCCCTGTACTTCACAATTCCTGTGTAGATTTTGGGTTTGGGTGCTAAATGAAAACAAAAATGTCAGAAAGATGTACTAGGGCAAATACAAGCTCATCTTAATTAATTTTGCTTACGTCAACATAATACCGTTTCTCTATATTTTGCACAACTCTTTTACTTAAAAAAAACAGCTTTTACATATTAAATGGACTTTTACCAATCTTTCTGCCATATCTGGGTGGTTTCTGAGGTACAGCAATAACAATCCTATCCCCCACATCAATGTAACGAACAAGAATTTCTTCCCTGTCCTTGGCCCGGAGTTTAGATAGCACCTCCACAGTCCTTGTCGAGTTATCCTCCGAGTCAGAGCTATCGGAGGAATTGACAGACTGAAGACTCAGCGAGTTTGAGTTCTCTGACCTACTTTTGGTTGATCCCCATGAAGGTGACCTAGGAGACACACTCCTCGGACGAGATCCTGAGTTTAGAGTCGTTTTGTCTTGAATACCAATAATATAATCCACAGAAGGCTGGTACTTTGCGTTAGTCTTTTTTTCAGTTGAGTGTCTGTGATCACTAGACTGTGGTCTCTGATGTCCGTTGATTTGCAGTGTGAATTTGTTTGGAAGCGCGTCTCTGTACGACTGACTCCGTTTGACAGGTCTCACCACAGCTGTTTTTGGTCGTGTCTGGGACTCCTCTTTAAACACATTGTCCAGAAATCCTCCCCCAGATAATGGTCGTCTGCGATTTTTAACATTGTTTTCATCCATTGAGTATGGATTTCTATTTACATCAATATCCTTTGTCTAGAAAATTAGAATGGTAGAAATTTCAGCATCAGTAATTTATTATTTATTTATGTACAACTTCAAACATTGTACATAAAGTTTTCTAAAGTTTTACCTTGGATGGTTTTGTTTGTGTACAGTGTATCTTATTATTTCTGCTATCTGACTCCCCACTGGAGGATTCACTGAAAATCAAAACAAACTCTCCTTTGTAAAACAATGCATACCTTGATGTAAAATAACACTGTATAAGGCTATAAGCAAATGTAAAGAGATCTCAAATCTTACCATACACTGCCATTAGAGGACACCTTGGAGGTGGCGCCCATCTTCTCCAGTAATACCACTATTTTGTCTATCTGCTCGGGCTCAGTAGACATGTTCATTGTCTCTATCACATCCTTATCAAAACAAAACATCCATTAAGAAGGCTGGATGGACATGGTTATTTCAAAGTATTTTTTCTACCTCCTAATAAAGAAGAGTTTGATGTTTGTACACATAAATGCAATTACATATTTCAAAATATTTTGATATTTTTCACTGTTCTTTTTTGCTGCAATTAATTATATTTGCAGTGTCCTTACAAAATTAAATTAGTCATTCAATAAAAAGTTTGTCTCGCTGTTTGAAAGCTGGGTTTGATAAAAACATTTCAAACACAATCTCCAAATTTTAATATTACCAAATTTTTTACATTTCAATTGGCTGTAAAAATCACTGTTTACATTCACTTGAAAGAAGTGCAGCACTTTAAATGGTTCTACAGTTGGTTATTATGTAAACTTTAGAAATACAGGTTTATTCATATGAATCCTATTTTGAGAGAGAGAGAGAGAGAGAGAGAGAGAGAGAGAGAGAGAGAGAGAGAGAGAAAGAGAGAACAAATTTAAAGAAACAAGCATACTGAAAACCAACTACCGGTATTATTTGTGACAACTTTATTTCCCAATTAACCCGATATGAACTGATTTGCGGCGACTAATTTTCATGACCAAGCCTTATCCACACCTATTTTTTATTACAACTACATTGGAAATACTGGTCCGCGGTAATGAGGCTCTCGCGAACTTCATGAACATTTCTCGCAAGTGAACAAAAGTTGGTTTACAGTATTCATGCCCTACAAATCATTCTTTGATTAAAAATAGGAAAAAAATTGAAATTAAAGCAGAATGTCTCATTTTTTTGGCCCCTTCCTTGAAGTCTGCTGTTTGGTCCATACCTTGGCCACATCAAGGGCCTTGGACTTCTGTATGACCAGGTGGTCCTTGCCCTGCAGCAGTTTCTTCAGGGTATGCACCTCACACTGAGCCATCTCTAGCTCTGCCTCCATCTTCTCTGCCTTTTCAATCTTGTGCTCCATTGCCTATTCGTATTAGATAAATTAAAATGGGATAGCAATGATTTAACAAAGCATATTCACTTTGTGATTTATCTTATTTCATTGATTTGTTGATTAGTTGTTCATGATAATATCTATATGTGATGCTGCAATTATATTTCTTTACTTTTAATATAATTCAAATACATATGTTAAAGTCATGCTTTAAAAATATATAAACAATCATACATATAAAACGATAACTTGTATACTGGCCATTACTTCATTTAACAAAAATTATTAATTCCCAAATAATTGTGTTTTTTTGTCAAAAGTTTTAGTTTAAATACTACATATGAAAGATACATGTATATAATAGCTAAGCCTATAGGACTGCAATTGAAATATAATGGAAATCTTGATTGTATAGTTCTCCTATATTTGTTAAAGTCCCACTCATATTAAACATTCAGAGTTTTATTGACACAGTAAATTAAGCAGAAACTAGGAACTGACCCTGATCTGGTCCTTGTAATCCCTGGCCGATTTCCGCGCCACAGCAAGCAGTGCTGTTTTGTCCTGGACTTCTTCTTTCAAGGCTTCCACTTCCTTGGTTTTCTCCTTTATCGTGTCCTTTAATTTCGGAATCATCTCAAGATTCTGCAAAAAGTAAATAAAAAGTTAGGCAAAATTATTTGATTTATTTGCTAATTCAGAGAAACTTTGTAATTTAACAGTGAGAAAATTTTGTCCTTTGAACCATTAAAAATTTGAAGCTAAAAATTTTTTGCCATGTTACGTAACATCTGAGACTCCTTTTATTGCAAAATTAATTTTGTTCACATTTACAAGTTTTGAAGTATTTTCTGAGACCCATGATCTCACCTTTTCAATGCCTTCATTTCTTGTCAACTCATGTCGTACTTGCCAGTTGAGATCAACTATTTTAGCCTCTTGATCACTTATTTTCTGCTGGGCTATCTGTAAAAAGGAACAAAAGACATAATCATTACAGATGCAAACAGCATTTGATTATTTAAAACCTTTATAAAAGGTGTCATCTTTAAATTACCATCTAAATATTTCACAACGATTTTGATAGCGATCTAAGTCAGTCTAAGACTGTGGCCTGATTTCACTTAAACGTTACTATAAACCAATTTAATTTCTGTGAACATGCAAGAAATATTCTTTTTGGTCAGAATACACTCCATTATATATTGAAGAACCATTGCATGTAAACAAAATGCACATTACATAATTGTAAAGAAGACTTCATTGCTAAATGACACTGTGTCATCTCACAGGTGGTCTGTTTAAGTTAGTAATTAAATGGTTTTACAGACATCTTCAAATCACCAAGATGATAGATCTTAACAACAAAACATGCAAACAAGTCATTGAGGTAATTAACAAATTGCTGTCAATTTAACTATATCTTATTACCTCTAACATTATGCGGACAAGAAAGATTATAATCTTTGAGATGGCTCAATTTAAGTTTGAAATACGTAAAAATCAGTGGTCACAAGACCTTCTAGAACTTGATCACTTAGAAACATCCATAATACATGTATTTGAGATGTTAATTGTTCCAAAAATTATATAGTACTAAAAATGTCTATCACAGATTTTTCTGCTTTACTTACAGCAAGTTTTTTGTTGAGATCCTCCTGTTCCGACTCCATTCTGCGTATTTGATGTTCTCTGTCACGAAGCTGAATGCTAAAATAGAAAAAATAGTCCAAACAACATTAGGGAGACCCCTTTGGTCATTACAAATTATTTTCTTGGGTAAACATCACATTTTCTGCCTAATTAAGCAATAACAATAATCAAATAATATTACCATGATTTATTACAGCATTAATTATAACTGTTAATTTAGCGATTAATGAAAATCCAATATTTACCATGTAGACTCTAAATTTAGCCTCGTTGTATCGAGAATTAATTCAGCTTTTTCCACTTCAGAAGCTACAAAGTAATTCAGTAATCATTATGATGTAATTAATGAATTAGGGAATGTAGTAATAGCCATGTACTAACCTCTGATTAAAGCCTACCTTTTATTTGAAATCGTATTCGCTTTCCCAATATAGTGTGCCAACAATGGGAAATCAATATTATGGCTTACAGATTTCGTCTTCAGATTCTGTCTGAATTTTTTGATAGAGAAATGATTGAAAAGTTTCCAATCAAAATGCAAGTGGTAATCCATTTAAATTAGACATAATGCGTGTTCTTTCAGTTAAATATCAAGCTTTCAATCATCTCTCTCGTTTATATTGAACACAATACATTTTATTTACTCAATCTAATACACATCTAAATCTAATAAAGACTTTCCATTAAATACCTTCATAGAAAAACTAGATCATTTAACCACGAGTATGTATGCTTATATACATTAGGGATTTGAATGCAAAAAGCTTTGTTGGTACACACAAATATTTAAACTTCAAAATACTAATAGCATGTTGTTATAACTGTACTAGCTGTTATATCTCAATCTTAAAAATTCCAAAACTTTTGCTCATTTTTACTTATTTTCTCTGTCTTCAAATCATGTATGCATAATCCTGATATACTTGCTAGCTAATTGATTCTAATTGATATCCAGAGATTATATCTATAAAAATATATATATATATCTACCGGTAGAGCTTTGCATAACTGTCATCCAGATAATTAGCTGCAGGTCCATAGCTCTCGGTCTGAAAAAATTTGGATGGGTCGTCCATCCAAATTTTTTCAGACCAGGAGCTATAACAGACCTGCATCTTCCAAATAGTATTATGACAACTACCTTTCCTTCCCAAGTTTGTTTAATTTGAGCTTCCTTATGTCACCTTATTATTCATGTGCAAATGGCAAACCAAAATTTTGTCTCCAATATCCATATGTTTATAAAAAAGCATTATAGACATGACAGCTTTGTTTGAAATACACAAACTAACAGCTGCATGTACTGCAAATCTGTTAAAACCCCCTGAATCTAATTTTGTTCAATAGAGAAGCCAGGATACACAGTGGCCATGCAGGACTATATTTTACTGTTAGTCTGTGATAATAAAATTGATAACCTCCTTATTTTCTTGTGTCATGAGAAAAGATTGGTTCAAAGTTGAATATTTCCAAGTACCGGTAGTGGGGTATGTTTTACAAAGACACTTATGTAAAATTGTAAACTAATAAAACTTAATCTATAAAATCATATTTTACTGGCATAAATTTATAAACAACTGTGAAAAATTAGTATTCATTCAAATAGGTGCAAGCCATGAGATCATTTGTAAAACGCACTCCTTGTTCTTACCCCTGATTTCCAAGTTGCGGAGTCGATCCTCCAGGAATCGAGTGTCCCGTTGGAACTTCTCGATCTGATCCGTTTTCTTCTTGTTGTCCTGACGGAGTCGTTCGTTGAGTTCCCCGGCATTGACCAGTTTCTGGCTGGCATCACTCTGACTAATGGCCAGACTGTCCACTTGTCTCTGAAGCCTCTGGGTAAAGAAGATTTATTTGTTAGAGAGATATTTACTTATCTTAAATAAACAGGTATATAATTTATCTACAGCATTTTAAACCTGCATGAATATCAATTTTTATGAACATAGATGTGCTTTCATGATGTTATGCATGCAGCTCAATAGTTACAGAACAGTACATCACTTGAGTTGATCATAAATACCAATGCATGTATTTAATACATGTACATGCATTTGAAAATAATGTTTTCAAAATTCAAAATCGAATTCAGGATATTGTAGACTTTTTAACAGTTTTCTTATAAATCTCTACAATTGAGGAAGTTGGTGCCAAGGTCTTAGGTGACCGATATATCAATGCAATTTTTTTTCTGGGGTAATCCTTTTATACTTGCTGAAATCATTTTATATGTTTTGAGCTGTTAAAAAGAAGGTCAACAGTATTTGTTTTGAGACCTACCTTGGAATTGTAAGTGGGCCTTGGCTTTTAAATGACAAATTTGAATGTTTCAAGTAAGTAAAAACCAAGAAAAAAAAAAAGAAAAAAAGAAGAAGCTTTGAAGTTCTTCGATCAGGATAACTATATATATCTCAAGATGGGTACACCATATACATGTATGTGTCTCATAATGGCATTGATATCAAAATCATTTATCTAATTTAATCTCCATACGATTTATAACTTCTGACATGATAAAGTTGGGGTTTTATTTTTTTATTGAGAGAAAGAGACCTTTTTGTGAGATTTATATCTGGGGCCTTTAAAACTGAATTGACCTTAGACACAGAAAAATGTCAAATAACCATGTCAAATTTAACCAAAAACCTTTTGCAAAATGGCTTTATAACTGAACACCATGGTAAATTCCTCCAGATTTTATACAGCAGTTTAATCCAGACTGGCACCTTGTTGTCTTCCATTCAAAATTACTTCATAAATCTTTATAACTCAACTGTGCAATCAAATTCTCTAAACCTCATCTATATTTGTCATTTGTCAACTGATAAATTAACACTACTGTACTACTAGAAATTTTTACTATGTAAAAAAATTTACAACATCGGAATGTAAGAAATTTTAATTAATGTATTAATTAAAAAGGATTTTATATTAATATACATGATACATCAATTTGTGCTGACCTCTTTTTGCTGCTTTTCTTCTTCATATTTGCTTTTGAAGGCTTCTAACTCCTCAATCTTGCTCTTAAGCTCAGTTCTTTCCTTCTCCCTGAAAAAGAAAACAGTGATCAATTCAAGTTTAAAATTATGACTAAAAAGGGGAACCACTCTCCATGATCATATTTCCCATCAACAGGAAACACTAGGGTACTAAATTTTTTAACTTATTGAATTCTGAATGGGAACAATCGGAAAACAATTCAATCTCCATAAAAAAGAGAAAAAAAGTCACATCCCAGAGATCAAAAAGCAGACAAACAAAACAGCCTCCTGTTGAAGGAGATTAATTTTATCTTGATCGAAACATGATCCTATTTTTGAAAAAATATATGAATAAGAGAATTTATCAAAAATAATAAAAAGTCTTCTTTTGTATCTTCAGTACCTTAAACGAGATTCCATTCCAAATGAGGAATTATAGCTAAATCTACGTTTGCTCTGTCCCGTGTCTAGGAACGATCCTTCAGAGAAGGACCGAGACATATTTGACTTCACACCATTGCGGAATCTACCTCCAATTTGAGAACCCTTCTCCCGAGAAATCCAATCATCCTCAGCCGTCTTAGACTGACAGCCAGAAACCGACGTAACTTTGAAATCAATCGATTCTGGAATGTCATCCATCTTACAATTTATCCTTCTTAACCAATTTTTTCAAGAAAAAAAAATATATCCCTCTTTTAGACTAAGTACAAAAAACTTTCATTCTCTGTCTCACAAAAATGTTTCCTGTTTTAAAACTGGCATGTCATTTTGCATCCTGTTATGTTAAATGATGAATTACGGTATTTATCCAATGAGAATACACCCTCACCCAGGGACAAATGATACAATGTAATACTTTTCATCCGATTCAGTAGTTGTCAAATCATCTCTAATGGAGGGAATATCCTATCAAAGACTGTCAGTGGATACACTTTAATCACAATTTAAAATTCCTTTATAAATCAATTTTGTCCCTGTTCTACATATAGGTGGGTCTTATCTTTCCTTGCCATTAACCATTAAAATTCCCAACAAACCATTGACACCCAATTCACATTGATCTTAGGGTAGTTGTCTTTTCATGGCAATAAAATTTCTGTTTCACCTTGTACAACTAGGTGTTAAGAATGTTTCAATTTACCTGTGTATCGATGAATTTACTGCCACAATGTATGCTAATAAATGTGTAACAATATTTCACTACTTGTTCACATTGCAGACTAAGAGTTGCTATCCATCAAACATCTGATATTAAATGACTAAACGTTACTGCAGCAATAAAGAAATTCAATCAATTTAAATGTTTTCCATGCTGATTACAGAAAATTTGATGCTTAAATTAAATGTTTAGAATTCTAGTTAAGTACAGATTTAAGGAAATCTAAAGGAAATATAAAAAGTATCATTTGATGCCAAAGACTGAAAAATTGTAAGCTAGTCTATTCTTTTCACATGTGATTTTCAAATTGTATATAGGGGTGAAATGCTGGATTAATTAATTCACAATGCAACAAAAAATATCATAAGACTTTTCAATATCATTTTTCATCATCTTCTAATAAGTTCTTTTTAATTTACAAATTAAAGATAAAAGAAGGCACCTAAGTAAATTAGGTAAAACTAGATGTGTTAAATATTGTAACACCATGAATGCCCCCGCAGGCAGTCAAAATTTCAAATGCCAATTTTAGTTTACATCGTTTGCACAGAAGATTTCTTATTCTTTTCTAAGTTCAAGGGGCATAACTCTGTCAAAAGTCAATGGACCTGCCTGGGTGGACCAAATTTCAAACCTGACTTGTATTTTCTGGTAAAATATCTGTTAATGCAACAAAAGTTAGAAAGTGGAAACTAAAAAATTCTTAGTTTTTTCTAAATTCAAGAAGCATAACTCTGGATCAAATTCGAACTTGACTTGTGTTTTCTGGTAAAATACCTATATATGCATTTTCAACTCAGATCTCATCAGATCTGGACCAAATTCCAATTTGACCTGCATATTCCTCATCTTCGCTAGCCAATTTAGGGTTTTCGGTCCATTCCGCACCCCTTGGGTTTATGGGGAGCGGAGTGGACTGAAAACCTTTGGCTAGCGAAGATGCATAATTCCTATGACATATCCATTAATCAAATTTGTGTTGAATGTGTGCAACTGTTGCCAAGATAATAAACGGAAAAATTAATGATTATTATATATAGAATGATGGAAGGACAGAAAGATGGAATAGGGTAACAATGTATGCCCATGGTCATTTTACATGTATGTATTACATAAAGTCTTAGATTTTTTTTAAAGCATATTTTAAGAATCTTTCGATATCTTTCAAAGGGGAGGGGGACACTTAATTGGCATCAAAATCTCAAAAAGGTTAATATTGCCAAAAAAGAGACATGAGGTCCACCTTGACTCACCCTGGTGTGTATCTATATTATGGAAACTTCAGATTTATTCCAATCAAGATTCTATGAGTTTTCCCATTTTGAACTGATTACATTTCAAAACTTTTATAAAATTCAACCTTGATCTATTAAGTTCCAAAAACCATTCACATCAACAAATGACCAAGAATTAAACTCCTTGCACTTGAAACTTATAACTGTTCTGTGTACAGAATTCTTAATCAAAATGTTGCGAGTAAAAAAAAATAAATGAATTAAATGGTTATCAAAACTGGATCTATACTTTTAAATCTTTTTAAAAACAATCTAATTGATTTGTCCCTGCTAATAGTTCTATGCCTTGGTTCATTTTATTTTAAACTTCTTCTGAAATAGAAATCCAATTGTACAGCCATAGGGCAAGCATTTCAAATTTACCGTACATGTGATTATTATTAAGTAAGAATACAGTAGTGCATTTCTTGATCCCTTTCGACTTTCAAAAGCCACTTGATATCAATTAAGAATGTATTAACAGGTCTTCACAAGTTCAAGAATTAGGTATTAATAATTGTGCACTTACCTGCACATATTTAAGCCTCGATCTAGATTAAAACTGATTAAAAAAGTCTCTAACTGGAATTCAGTCAATACTGTTTGCCCTATATAAATCTGTCTCTAATAACAACAAAAACACCAATTGATGTCCCTCCACCACCCCCCCCCCCCCCCATCCTAACAGCTTTCACCCCTTCTGGACCTAGTTTCCAACCATAAAGCAATTAAGTGATTAAGTGTAAAACCCAAATAATTTTGATTTTTTTAAAAATGCATTTATTGGGGACTTGCATCTACTAAAGTGGATAGTACGTATAATGTTGAGGAAAGAACTCAAATTCAAATCCTTAATTACAAAGTACAGTGCTAGATTTAAATACAAATATCATGTATAATTGCATTTTTTAAAAAGCTGTCCTTTGATAGGTGATAAATTCTCTACTGGAATGGAAAAATCAAGATAATTGATAATTTATAAAATGATTGATATCTTGGTCATCACAAATTGAAATTCCGCATAATTTACCCACTGTATAATGCATGCAAACACAAAGTTGATTGGGAAACACAAATTTGCCATTCTCACTATACACATATTAGTACTGGGTAGTCATAAATTACTTGTGAAAAATTATGAAACCCATTCCATTAAAACTTTGACCTCACCTAAACAACATACCAGTATATTTCACAAAAACTGCAATATTACTGCGACAATATCAACAAGAGTACCATGTGAGGTTGAGAACTAGTGAGTAGTGCTCACACATTTAGACATATACTGCAGTGACTCTAAAACATAATTAGCATTCAAAACTTAAACCAAATTTATGTGATGTAAGTAAGTATACACAATTGTACAAGTGAAACTTTTACAACAATTGTTCAAACTCAACATTACCATTCCTCTGTTTTTTTGCTCAGATTTTGCTTGAGCTCAAGTTTCTCCTGAGAAATTTTCCTCTTCCTAAAAATAAATCTTCCATGCATTTCACATCATCCAATGACTAAATACCTTCCGTATAACTACTTGAAACCTAATTTTGACTTACTGTCTGACACTTTTTGAACATTTACAATAAAATAAACTTTATGTACATGTATTGGGGTTTTTCACAGTCTAGTTATTAATTGAACAGCAGTTATTACAGCTTTAAACAATTGGTTAAAGCATAGGATTCAAACTGAACTGTAAGTCTTGAATTGTTTCCTACTGGCCACTATAAGAAATTTCAGCACAGAAAGCATTTTATTGTCAAAAATTGTACCGGGGTAGTATTTTTAAAATGGTAATACAGTAAAACATGGTTATAATGAAGCACCAAGGATGGGCGATTTTGCTTTGTTATAAGCGTAATTTGTCATAACTGTCAAATTTTTAGCAATGTAATATAGTCCCAGGGAATGAAAATCACTTCGCTGTAAGTGTCAATTCATTATAAGCTTGTTCGCTATAACCGTGTTTTACTGTATATATTTAGAATAAATGTAGCTCTCAGAGAGTGATCTACATTTAAATTTTAATGTGTCTCATATTGCTTTATTAGATAAACTTGCAGGATTTGAACCTTCCATGGACTAATGTTTTCAAGCAAGAAAGAGCTTGAAGACTCTTAGTCAAGAGATACATATTTCCATGAGCAAATGTTATAAATACTGGTAAATACTGGTAACAGACAAATTAACAAAAAATTTCTCCCAAGGAAGTTCAATTATGTTTTGATCCCTTATAAAATTTTGTAACATATACAAGTGATTTGGTTTAACAACAACAACAACAACAAAATGGGACGACAACAATGCACATGCAAGAGCCAAGGTCATTAACTCAATCTACATGCCCCATTTCTCCCAACAATTTGCAAACTGCTCGACAATATCAAGAATCTTTGGAAATTGCCCTCAAGGATCAAATAAAGCATGATAAAAAGAAAATTCAACAAAAAAGTTTGAAGAGTAATAAATCTAGAATCCATAACACACACTTTATACCTGTTAAACATCCTAAATCTATAAAATGAACATGGATATATGCATTAGAAGCAGTGTTAAACTTATTGTACATGGTATCAACTGAAAAATCAAATTGTTCAGTGTAACAGCTTTGTGGCTTTTTAAAAAGAAAACTCAACGGCTCTCCAATCTCCGCTTTTACCTGACACTTCCTCTGCGCTGCTCCAGAACCACTTGTTGAGCCACGGAGGCAAAACTGAATTTCCCTGCCCCTCTCGGAGATTCCTGGGAGGCATAATCCTTCAACCCTGACACTGAATTTTGTCTTTTTATTGATGACATTGATAATTGCATTGGTCAGAATCACAGAGCAGTATGACTTTTTACATTCTCAACTCACTTTTCAACCAGCTGCATTTAACTTAATCTCTAATTGAAATGAATGATATTAAATTCCAACATTGTTTTCAAATACGAATAATGGGGACATTGACAAGGGGGTCAATATGGACACGGTTCCATTAAAGTCAGTACTTCAATTTATATCCTGGTTAAAAGCTTTCAACTATATCCCTGAATTTATGAATTATGTCTCCATCGCATCTTGAAATGACACTGATAAATGAATTATGGTTCCTTCTGAAAACACATCTTGTGACCCAGGAGGACCACTTCAGCTGAAAATAGCCCAATATTCTCGAGAGGCTTTTTGAACTTATCTGTTAACACAATATCCTTTCAGTTTGTAAATTTTCTTGGTAAGTCCTTGATGCAAGATCCATTTTCATGTCAATTGGTTAAAGCAGTTCAAATTTTGTCTCATTAATAGAGAAAATCTGGATGCTCAACTGTATCTTAATCAGTCCAATTCTATTAAATTTCCCCGACTCTGAAGATCCATGAAAAATCACATTGACACAAAATAATTTCAAATTTTGTATACGCTACAGTGAAGAAATTTCAAACATTATTTCTTCCATTAAAATTTGTTATTTTCCAAATTGAATTGTTACATTACATTAATTTCTGTCTACCAGCCAAATTTTCAGTTAAATAATCAGGTTTAACCAATAAATAGCCATTAAATGCCACCAGGGATACTTTTTTTCCACATTCTACAAATTAATAACCTGATTATAGGTAGATACAATCTGCACAATAAACAGGATTTTAAAAGCGAGTGAAATGATCTGACTTTTAATGCCTCTGTTCCTATATGTAGTCCGTAGAATCTTGTCTCTGGAAGGAAATCTTAAAATCCGTTTTAATCTTTTGTAACATCCTGATATATTTTTAAGTTACTCCACACATGCTCACAAAGCAAATTAATGGGAAATACTTTCAATATTATTTTCCAGGCCATGAAAATCTGACCAGAGATAAACATTAACTTGGCAAATTGAGCACTGGATTCAATTTAACTTTAATGTCTCCCCTGGGGAAAACTGTATATATAACGGTTAACTATGTTCTTTTAAATCTTTTTAAATACTAGACAAACCTAATTGACCAGATGGATATGACAAAGTGCTATTTATACCTTAACAATTTTTTTTTTTTACAATTGTTATGATGACTATGATTTACAACAATATTCTGAATCAATGTATATCATTAAGTGCCTATATATTCTATTGAACTTTTAAAGAATTAGAAGGATCTATTCTGTGGGTGAAATGGAAATGAAAAACCCAATTCCTATTCCATTAATTATATTTAATTCCATTTCAAACTCCACAATGATATTGCACTTGTTGAAAATGTGTTAAGCATGGGGTTTTAAACTACCATTTTAAAAAGCCATTATGAGTTTTATCACTTTCCTATCTCTTATTGTGAAAATAAACAAATAAAGTACTCTTTTTACATCTTTGGTTTAATTAGCTATATACAACATTAATTTTAGAAAATTCATTTTTTTTTTTACACAATACATAAAAAAACAATTTACACTATATTGTAAGATCCTTTTATAATTAAAATTTTTTAATGCCCATTGAAATTTTTAATTAAAAATTTTGAATGATAATGGCTAATAAAATTGCGATCATTTATAATTTCAGAACCTATATAAACCTTTCCTTGATTTTCCCTCGTACAGTTCCTAGTAAGATTTACGTCCACAATTTAAACCACATTAAAAAAAAACTTTGCAAGTCCTATGCTGTTGAAGAAACCACATATGAAGAGATTAGCACAACATTATAAATCCACCCTTGGCCATTTATTGAAATTCCATTTTCAGTTCAGCCTTTATTAACCAAAGATTTCACCAATTAATCTATTAACTTGCCTGAAATATTGCTGCACCACAGTATAAACCCAAGATCCCCTAAACCCATGAGTCAAAGCATTGGAAATAATGGACCAATCAAAGTGCCAGGTACCTTGATTAAACTGTCCATCTACTCCCTCATTAAGAAGGCCCAATAGAAAAGAAAATGGTCCCGGTTTAAGCCATAAATTCCATTAAATCCTCATCATTGCCTGGAGAATTTGATTAATGATTGGTCGTGGTAATAAGGGCCGAAATAAACTGCTAATGGGTATTGTATTCTTGAAGGGACAATATTATATTGTCCATCAGATGACATATATCACTCGATAATATCTGGGCCAGGTATAAACAAGAAAGAAAGGCAATGCCATATTTACGGAAGCGTATTAGTGCCACATTGTAAAATTTTTTTTCTTTAAAATTCCAACTTTAAAGTTGATTTTTCCAACTTTAAAGTTGGAATTTCCAACTTTAATCTTGGAATTTCCAACTTTAAAGTTGATTTTTCCAACTTTAATCTTGGAATTTCCAACTTTTTTGTTTGACTTTATTTTTTTGTAAATATAACAGTATACATTATATGACAGGCAAACTGGGCATAAACTTATTGTTGTATATGTCTGAACTAGATGTTTTCATATAAATATATAAGATTAAAACGTTTAAATACATTCAGTATCAGATATCAAATATCGAAATAATTTTGAATCAAATACATGAATATATATAACAGTATACATTATATTACAGGCAAACTGTACATAAACTTATAGTTGTGTATGTCTGAACTAGAAGTTTTCATATATATATATATATAAGATTAAAACGTTTAAATGTATGCAGTATCAGATATTAAATATCGAAATAATTTTGAATCAAATAAATGTTATCTTAATATGTAAAACAAGAGGGTGTCGTTAATTAAATGCAGGATTAGAAAGAAGAACACTAAGAGACAATTAAGATCAAAACAAAGCCTTGGAATTTGTATCTACATGGCGTTAATAAAGATCACTTATTAAAAGAAATTCGTCTGAAATTGAAAAACTTATCGTAATAACAACAGAAGATTAAAGTTGGAAATTCCAACTTTAAAGTTGGAAAATCCAACTTTAAAGTTGGAAAAATCAACTTTAAAGTTGAAAATTCCAAGATTAAAGTTGGAAATTCCAAGATTAAAGTTGGAAATTCCAGCTTTAAAGTTGGAAAAATCAACATTAAAGTTGGAAATTCAAAGATTAAAGTTGGAAAATCCAACTTTAAAGTTAGAAATTCCAACTTTAAAGTTGGAAATTCCAAATTTAAAGTTGGAAAAATCAACTTTAAAGTTGGAAATTCCAAGATTAAAGTTGGAAATTCCAACTTTAAAGTTGGAAATTCCAAGATTAAAGTTGGAAATTCCAACTTTAAAGTTGGAAAAATCAACTTTAAAGTTGGAATTTTAAAGAAAAAAATTTTTACAATGTGGCACTAATACGCTTCCGTAAATATGGCATTGCCTTTCTTTCTTGTTTATACCTGGCCCAGATATTATCGAGTGATATATGTCATCTGATGGACAATATAATATTGTCCCTTCAAGAATACAATACCCATTAGCAGTTTATTTCGGCCCTTATTACCACGACCAATCATTAATCAAATTCTCCAGGCAATGATGAGGATTTAATGGAATTTATGGCTTAAACCGGGACCATTTTCTTTTCTATTGGGCCTTCTTAATGAGGGAGTAGATGGACAGTTTAATCAAGGTACCTGGCACTTTGATTGGTCCATTATTTCCAATGCTTTGACTCATGGGTTTAGGGGATCTTGGGTTTATACTGTGGTGCAGCAATATTTCAGGCAAGTTAATAGATTAATTGGTGAAATCTTTGGTTAATAAAGGCTGAACTGAAAATGGAATTTCAATAAATGGCCAAGGGTGGATTTATAATGTTGTGCTAATCTCTTCATATGTGGTTTCTTCAACAGCATAGGACTTGCATTCCAACTTTAAAGTTGGAAATTCCAAGATTAAAGTTGGAAAAATCAACTTTAAAGTTGGAAATTCCAACTTTAAAGTTGGAAATTCCAACTTTAAAGTTGGAAATTCCAAGATTAAAGTTGGAAATTCCAACTTTAAAGTTGGAATTTTAAAGAAAAAAAAATTACAATGTGGCACTAATACGCTTCCGTACATATTGAATGGAAAACTTAAACACTCGTTAAACTCTCACACAATATGTACAACACTTTCACGGTGGCATTAATCCTAGCTAGTTTAATTATTTGAAGTCTTTACAACATGCAAACAAGAAACTGTGATTGCATGTCAATATTAAAGATAATCATCATTCATGTTTGAACCCTAAAAAGTCAAATCAGAAAAATAGAAGTGTCAATCTTTTGCCAATTAAGATACCTGTATGATATGACAAGAATCAATGAACAAGTTGGGACCAATTAAGTACTCTCACTGCTAACATTTGTTACATGAAAGTTCCACACAGACAATACATATACTGCTAATAGAGGCCATAAAACCTCTTTGAAAAAGGGAGAACAATATTTCTGAAAAATATATAAGAAAAATCTGACAGAAATTAATTTAAGAAATTTGGTTGGATATAAATGTTCTTTCTCAACAATCAAACCAATAGAGGGGGAGTAATTGAGAAGGAATTAAAACAATTTTTAGAAGTAGTTTTCATTTTTTTTTTCAATAAAACTCAATTCATTTTTAACACGCAAGTTCATGAAAAAGGTACCGTAATTTCTTGCCATGACTGTCTACATGTAGTTATAGGTTTCAACATTAAGAGTTATTCCCCTTCATACATTTTCTCCCATCAAGCTATCTCCATAAAGACACTGAATAATTAGAAACCTAAAGGCTTAATAACGATTATGATATATAAAATTAAATAAATTTATTAAAGCAAAACCGAAAAAATCGAAAACAACCAAATGGTTTTGAGACAAAATTTAGAACAGTCTTCACATAAAATCAAAACAACAAAAATACTCAGCCTACCTTGTCATTTCCTTGCAGACCCAGGTGAATTTAAAATTATTACCATAGTCTTCTTGGTTTTTATGAAACTTTTAGAAGCTCATTGAAAATCCAGACTTTGCAAAGATAACAGCATAATGAAAATTGCATGAACAAAACAAAATCCTTCTTATCAAAAGATCAATGTATCCCAAAGAACAATGTATTGCCATATCTTCAAGGCTTGCATGCAGAAAATGTCATTTCACTTTCTTACGGACTTTTCATTCAGAGATTGCAACATATTACATCAAAATCTTAAAAGTACATGATCACAGAGACATTAATTATACAAAAGACCATGTGGAGATTTGCATTGAAATGGTTTAAAGGCATTTAAAAGGGATTACCCTGCAAAATGGAACCTTGCGACCAAGCCTTACATCACAAAACAAACAGCCAGGTGACAGGAGTAAAAAAATATAGGGATCATTGATCTCTGGTATAAGAATTGTGTCACTGTATAGGTATAAATTCCACAGGACACATTGGATTACAGAGATTTGCTCTCCAACATTTGGACAATGTCAGTTTATGCGCTTGTAAACTGCACCGCTAAACTGTTCTGATATACTCTTTAGATCAATAATACAATATATGCATGCAATTGCAATTACCAGTAGAACAAAATTTGGACCAATATTCTATAATCACTCACTTTGAGTTTCCATACAAGCTCAACCATTTGTTTTTAACATGCAATGATCGGGGACTTCCAGGTCGACTGTTGCTTGGAGAATTCCAGGACTTTAACCACAATCCCGCTGGACTGCTGGCTCTACCATCTTGGAACCCATTGGGATTCTGATCACCATTGCCAACAGTTGGACTACTAGATCTACCTCCACTGACTGAAGACATTCCACAGCTGGATAAACTACTCCTGTTTCCATCAGATTCCAAAACAGTTATTTCGCCCTTATTCTGCTCGTTTGAGTTCCATTTCAAATTTTCCTTTGAACTTTTATTCTTTTGCCATTTTAAAACATGTGTCTGCAACTTTCCCCTCAATTCATGACTTGAAGAGACTTGGTCATTCCTTGTGAACGGTTTAGACCTTGTAGTCATAGTTCTTCTTTTATTCTGGTTTCTATCGGTGCCTTCAATTTTATCACCAAGCGAAGGATCAGACATAATGGCTTTATTATCATTCAATTCTCCGAGTCATTCATTTGAATTTTCCATTGTAAATGTAACTTTCCCTATCATTCCATTACCAATCTATTCACCTTGTAAGGGCTCCTCGATCATTATCAGACGTTTTCTGATTCAATCATAAAATTGGACAACAGTACACAGAGGATCACAGAATTAAATACTTGGTCAATATAAAAACACAAAGAAAGTCTTCTGATCCTATTTATCATTAAATCACAATAATGATAATCAAATCACATGTTAGTGCTTCTCATACAATGTACTATTACGCAAGTACTAAAATGTCCAATGTACTGAACTTACTGAACTATTAACGTAATGTCCACACTGATTCACAAAACAAGATGTGGTGAACCAAAATAATAAAACATATATTAATGTTAGAATCAATTCTCTACTACCCTAAAAATTTCGATACGGCAGCTTGATGTACAGAAAAATGTAGGCACTTCCATTAGACAGAACACAGGGATTAGAATTGTATCCCAGCAGTAGAAGCTGCCTCTGATTTTGTTCCTGTCCAATTGACAATATGACAATACATCACCCACTAAGCCTGGTCTAACCACTGACAGCTAGGATCAGGAATTTTACAAAAGGAGATACAATGTTCTCACAATACAGATGTTAAGTGCCTCATGTACAGCCCGAAAAATTAATTTTTTCTCTCCCATTTCTGATACATACATGCTGTGCATGTTTTCATGAGGAAAGAAAATCTTGAAGAGATACATGTGTATGAATAAGTTCAACTTGATGTTAATGTACGGATCACTTTGTTCATATAACTATTAGTTATATTTGTCTATAAAGCAGTTTTCCCAAATATGACCAATCAATTATAGGATGTCTTTGTTAAAATACATCCCAATAAAACCTTCATAGTAGTACATGTACATCTGCACCAGGGTACCAGGGTTGTGAAACTAACCGCAACTAATTTGAATCAAACATGTATTATAAGACTCATTCCTTATTTAATTTCTACATTATATAACAATAAGGAGAGAGAGAGAGAGAGAGAGAGAGAGACAGAGAGAGAGAGAAATTAAAGATTGAGATCAAAGGTGATTTTCTTGCTTTGTTTATGGCCATAAAACCTAACCAGGCCTGCATTAGATCCTCATGAGCCTATATAAACTAGCAGCTAGCTATTAAGCCTGGAGCCTAAACTAAACTAGCCTGCATCACAGTGCACTTGATATCTATCTTGTTCATATAGTTAAATTTACAATCTAAAAGTAAATACACAAGTACGCTATGAACAGGAGACAACATAGAGCATAAATTAATACAGTAGTTAAAACTGCGTACTAAACATAGTAGTACGTAGCAGTGTAAATAAGAGAGATAACTCTGTAAAACATGAATAATTTGCAGAAAGAAATTTTTATTAAATAAACAAATGAATGGAAAAAAAAACCTAAACTAAAGGAAATTAAATTCTTTCAGAGACCTTTTAATATATAGTTAGGCAGGCATCATCTTCATATGCAGATCAGAATTTTTTTTTCGGGGGTGGGGTTGGGGGGGGGGTATTTCAAGGCCCATTTTTGGTAGCTTTATATGAATTTGGAATTCATACCCCTTGGCCCCCTCCCATGGGCATGTTCTTACTGTTTAATATGACAACTTCAACACACACTTTTGTTTTTTCCCTGGGCCTTTTACCAATTGTATATTTCAGGGGAAAAAAATAAAAAATCAATCCTCAATTCAAAAAAATTAAGTTGGGATGCTCAATAAACCATTCACTATCAAAATTCTCTCACAACTGTATGTTAAATCTGTTTTAAAATATTTGTTCTAATGTTTTTCTTCGGTGTTGTAAATTCTAAACATGGGCGGTCAATATCTCACCTAAACAATGCTGATCCAATTAAAATGCAACCACCTAGTGTCAACATGTGAATTAGAAATGTTAAAAAGAGACATGATAAATATTGACTCTTTTTCTGAGTCCCACTATAAAATCTTCTAAAAGTTCACTATTTCATAAGATGTACTTGATGTAAGGTGTCCAAGGGACCCAATCAAAACACTTCTTAAGTAGAGCTTCAATTCATCCCCATTACTCCTGAACTGTACTATATGTACTCTGTTTGTCAAACTGCTTAAGATTTTATGTACAATGTTTTCTCTCTGGTAGCTTGACATTGATTATGCACAACAACTAAAAACTTCCATCGAGCAAAAGACAACAGTGGTTGACAAAATGGAGAGTTTGTCCATTTTTTGAACAAACAAAGACATGTTTGCTTTACATGAATTATTATATTTGCTTTGGTGGCAATTTAATCCCTGCTGTTTTTCTACCTTCCTTCAGACCCTTGAATCGCAAAGTGGTCAACCATCTATCATCAAAACCCAAAGTACAGTTGAAGATAGAAGCTGCAGGTCTGTAGCTCTATGGGAAAATTCATGTTGACAGCTAGAACCCAAATTTTCCCGTAGAGCTACAGATCTATAGCTAACCAAGTAGCTGCAGCAATGTAGCATTAAAAAAAATTTGGCTGTCTTGACCATGCATGCTGAAACATTCTGTACAATATTTGGTCATGCATACATGGTTCTTATTCATTTCATTTTAGCTGCAACCTTTCTCTTAAATTTCTACACTTTTTTTCCTACTTTATGTACTCTCTGTGCATGCATTCCATTATCAAACTCTTTTTAACAAAGATCTACAAATTTCCAGTTCTCATAATAATCAGTGGTAGCCAAAAATTAAACTATATCCAAGTTAACCCCCAACCCCTCAAAAATAAAATCAAATGTGTACATGTTCATATTCTACATTGTTCGGTAAAATGAATACAAAAGTTGAAGTAGAAAAAAAATGTTTTTCTTCAATTTCTGTTAGATATTATAATGAAATTTTGACAGGGAGGAATTGGAGCAGGCAACCTACATTATGTCAGGCCCAAAGAATGAAATTTTAGCAGACGTTTATTCTAATGATTACATTTGTTGTATAATATATATCAATAGAAAAGTCACACATGCTTTAATGCCAACATTTGCCTTCTCTGATACATTTATTGTCAGAAAACAGAACTGCTTGATGCCTGTGAGGAAAGAATTGAAAGTCTGCAAACACTAATAATGGAGTCAATATTGATTCAAATTTTTAATTAAAAAGGGAGTTTTTAATTTTCCACATTCAAGCAAATACTTGCTCTTTTTAATAACTCTTCACGATGTTATACTTCTGTCTCTTGCTCATAATGCTTGTTTTTCACCATAGCATTATCATAATATTTAATAAAAGTACATGTAAATGAATAATGATTTTTCTGTGAGGCAGCATATTGGTCTTAAAACTTTTAAAATTAAACATGTTCTAAAATGAAGAAATCTTACATCATATACCTCTAGGAAACTTTTGATGTTTGTCCAAATCAAACATTAAGCTTCATATGAGCCTCTCCCAAATAAATTATAAGGAAGAGCATGACCAAACTGCAACTAAATCAAATGAAAACCAATTTCTTCCAATTTTAATAGAAGTGCAATCTTGCCCATAAATCACTTTGTCTACCTGTTAATGCTAGATAATGAAAAAATGCACAGACACTCGACAATCTCCAATAGACACTGCATGCACAATGGCTTTTTAACCATTTACCATTAAAATGAAAAGTCTACAATTGAAGACATGCCTGATGCACTTAACAGTGAAATTCAAAAGATATATTCTCGTCAACAAACAAAAATATGCCTTTCCATTTTAAAGAATTTTTACTTTCTTTTTGAAACTGATATAAATTTGGAAAAATGGTGTACTTATAAAGTTTAATGCTTTTAGCACAGAGAGTATCATTTAATGCACTTTATACCGTGTTTTTTTCCATGGCACTCTCAAAGCATGCCCATGTCGAGTGCCAGCTTACATTCCGCAGTTTCCTTAATATTCATGGGCATCAATTTTCATGGAATTAATGAAAATCAGTTTCATAGATACTTAAACTGGTAGCAAATATGATTTTATCGATACAATCTGCTATTAAAATTTTGAATTTCAATGAGCAGTTATTATTTGCGGATCAACCCAACAACTAAATCAGTGTAATGAGTAAATTTATTCCAATACCATATGACATGGTCAATGCTGACTTAATTAAATCAACTGTTTAGTTGCTCGATAAGCATAGCTTTTTCTTTTAAATTGATTTTTTTTTCATTTACCATATTACTTCTACTCAAGTGAATAAACTATTTTAAAGTCTCAGCTTGGTAGAAATTCACAGAAATTAATTAATAAGCTTTTATTTTCGTTCTGGTTAGATTACTATAACATGTAGTACTGTAATCCCCTAAAATGTGAACGAATCAATTTTTTAGTAGAGTTAATACAATTTGTTGGATTGATTACCGGTAATTCAAATTGGTTATGTTAATTGACATCAAAGGCACCAAATATCTGTAAGTTTTCCCTATAAGCACACAACCAACCAGTAGTTAGAACTTCTCAAGATGGTTCATAATTACAAACTCATGACTGGTACCAATAGATTATAAGGTAAGAATCTAAAAACCTTTCAATGATTCAAGAATCTAAATTGTTTAAAATTATTTGATCTAGACATTATTAATAACATTAGAAACTCAGAACAAAGTAATTAGCCATAAAAAATTCTGATTGTTGATCTGCAAGGTATTTCTTCTACAATCTACAATGCAAGACTAAATCTATACCCCCATGCAACCATCCGGACCACCCCACCCTAACCCCCCAAAAAAAAAAAAAAAATTTTAAAATTGTAAATAAATAAAATAAAAATTAACAATGGACAAAATTGTTATAAAGAAAACATATTGATCTGAATTTTTTTATATGAATGACAAAAACCGATAATGTCCATATTATTGACAGACCAAGTTTGTGGAACGTTGACTGTGCTGCCACCCCAGGATGCCTGTGAACCTTGTTAAATCTACTACATACATACAGCTATTGAAATAATGTACGTGTCAGGACAATATAATGATGATTGATTTTCCTCTTTTATATATGCTTAAAAAGCACTGCTGTGAACCCTGTGACCACTATATGTAAAGAAAGGACACTCATAAAAGAAATTCAATTGGAAAAAAAATCTAACCAGACTTTAATGATCAGAAGACAATGACATCATGTGAGAGTAGATTTTCCGATGAAATCATTTACCTTGGTCTCCTAAATCTTTCATTTACCCAAAATGTTACAGCAAACTTTAACCTTTATTCAAACTCCGTTAGCGAAATTTTGTAGGACAGTATCAGTTCTATACAGTTTCTCAAAAAGACTCAGAGAACAAAATCACATAATACGTATCCAAATTATTTTGTCGTAAAAAATCTGCATTTATCAGAGTTGATTACCATAATTATTCAGATAGCAATTAATCTAAATCGCAACTCTTTCTGAGTCTATTGATTCTCAAAGTTTTAAAAAATGAACATATACTCAGTGCTCAAACAGTCCTGATATATATAGTGACGTCTTACCATTCATCCTCTTCTGTAATGAACTGATCAAAGTGCTCATCCAAATTATCTTCCATTTCAGGAGAGTTTCTAAAATCCACACACACACACCTCAAAAATCCTTTATCCTAGTTCACTTATCTTTATCTATATATCTCCAGGACACTTTCGATATACTTATATTCCACTGCTGAGTAAATATATGCTGTCAAAACAGTCACTTCAAATAAATTTTATAATTCGGAACTGAAGTTCGCAGTCCCGAGCTGTTTAAGACTCGTTAGAATCCATGCAATTCTGTTTCCTTTTTTCTTTTTTTCTTACTTGTCAATGATGGATTTACAATTTGTCAATTTTATCATATTTGCAAACATCTCATTGATTAAGTTTTCTTTCAAATCATTACTGAGAATGACAGTCTATCTTGAAAATCTCCTAGACCCTTACACAATATGTCGTTTGCCGTTCCAAGATTACTTCATCTCCAAGACCCTTTCATTGTTAAGACAAGCTCCGCGAACAAACAGCGCACTACCTAAAGCAAATTTGCCGTCCTGGTTATTACAAACACGAAGCCACACATTTTAGCACACTCCGGAGTTCCACAATTGTAAAGCAAAGTTATAAAGAGAAATTTAAACAAACTTCATTTATGAAGTCAGAGTCTATATTTCGGAGTTCCGAGATAATTAAACAGGAAAATCTCATTAATTTATACTAGTATGTGATGAAAAACTGTGACGTTCACACATTTGTACCCGAGGCATCGGGGACTTTTAATCATTTCTAATGGGATTAAGTATTCAATTTTCTTGTTTATCAAAGCAAAAAAATTATAGGCTTAAAGATTTATCACTGCAGTAATAAGTGTGACTTTAGGCAAATTTCGTGTATATAGTCAACTCTAATTCCAATTACGAATGTTTAAGCAAAATTAGCGTTAAATTTTATTGAGGAGAGTGACGTTAAATCACCTCCATGCCCATTTCCTTCAAATTTAAAATTCTCTTGCAAAATGTCTTAAATGTCCCTCCACGGGAGACATTATAATTTTCCTACGTTTATGGGGGATTAGTTTCTATTCAGAAATATCTAAGCATTGACTGACACAGCTTGTACATTTTATGATGATCTTAATTCTATCGATATATCACTACGAATTATTGTGTTTGAACTGAAGAAAAGTCAGCAGCACTTGTACATAAGATCAGTTTTCATTGCAGGAACTTGATATTTCATTATGAGAAATTAATCTCTGTGGCAAGCTATTATCCATAAAGATCATATACCCTGCAGTACAAACCTCATTCAATGGTTCCACACATTTAATTCATCTACTCTTAAATTCAATAAATTTTACACTCATAGATTGCCCGATAAATAAAATTCACGGATTGGGATTAGTGTGCATGTGTTCAAAATACATACATTACTTTTGGATGATGCTTTCCATTCATTAATTTAAAATATGGATATATATATTATCTCAAATCTAAAGTGCACAAGTACCAATTTTAAATGTCAGAGCTAGTTTATCTCACAACATGTGCATCTTTGAATGGTATGAATTTAAACCATTTTTTTTTTTTAATTTCCAATCTAGCATTTTTTTTTTCATTTTCATACTTAATTTGGTATCTAAACTTATTTTCTTTAAACCTGACAATTCTAATAGACCATCATTAGTGTGAAATTGGTAGTTTTCATTGATCTTTAAGATAAGATCAACTGTTCGAATTTTCTTACATATGCTATGTAAACACTTAATTCAAACATCAAACTGATCGATCCAAAAATCTGCCCCTTGATAAACATCAAAATATATACTCCCCAAGGTACCCAGAGACAATTTTTGCCTCTTAATGCAAAGATATAATCAAGAAATGGTATACGTCCCTTTTTTAATTAGGGTAAGAGTTTTTTTGAGGGGTGGGGAGGGGTTGGATTTATAATAGTAACTTTTTTTTCAAGTTATTGTCAATTAACTTTGAATAATAAAAAAGAATAGACTGAAAAATAAAGAGAACCCCCTTTAATTTCTTTGGAATCTTTTTTGCCTTAATCATTAATTGTTTCTTGAACAAATACCAATTATCTGATTTTAAAGAAAGTTATAGATTTACAAAGTGGTGAGGAGATTTCAAGGCTGTTATAATCCTTAGCAGAATTTTGGAAGTGAATAAGATAATAGTCGTCACTTGAAATTGGGAATTCAATCCAAACCAATTACAATTGCAACAACACCGCCTTGCATATCAAGGTTCACTTTATTTGCTCAAGGAATTTAAAAGAGTATATTCAAACAGTGATTATATTTAATCTGTCTGACAATTAAGCTCTGCAGAAGTAGATTCTCACTTTGATCGTCTCCAATACATAGAGTAACCTTTGGGGTAGCTAAGCACTGTGTACCTCATTCAGTGTACTTGTTTCTGTCAAGGTACAAGAGTAAAAGACACACTACAAACTTATCAACAGACCTTTACTTCAACTCCTGCTCCAATATTAATTTTAGATCTATACAAGCAAGAGTCAAACTGTAGGAAAAATAGATGAATATTACCAAAAATAGTCATGTCTTCTTTCATTAAATCCCAGAATGAAAATCAGCGAAAAAGAGGGGGTGGGGTTGAAAGATTAGCAAGTACATCTGCAAGGATATACTTTTATATGGAAAATTAGTCAAAATATAGGAAAATTTGATAAATACTTAAAGTAAAACCCAGTAAAAGTAACAGAGAGAGAGAGAGAGAGAGAGAGAGAGAGAGAGAGAGAGGAGGGAGGGAGTGAGAGAGGGAGGGAGGGGCTATTAGATAGCTATAAGTTCACCTGGACTTACCACTCAGTAATCTCCTCTGGGATGACAATGCCTATATCTGACACAGTCCGAGTTGTCATTTTCCTCTGGTTTCTTGGGGAGTCGGTCATTGTAAAATAATTTTTCAACAATTCTTAGCCAAACTTATGGAAAAAAAATTTCCCTGTAAATTCCTCAAACATTTGAATTAGCGGAGATACCCGAAAAACTCCATAGGTGTCATTTCCGACAATATTCAAGTCTTATCACTGTCTCTACACCCAGAAGTCATTGATTTCTTCTCAAAATTTTGATAAGGATATAGAGATTTAGAGTTCTTCAAAAAATCCTCATTCCTTTAATTACCGTATTCCATGCAATATGAGTATTCAAGCAGATCGATAAATCGACAATTCCTTGATATTTGTTTAATATCCCAAATGCACAAAGTTGTTGTTGTTGAGTTATACTTGTATTACTTATCAGTTACATTTCTTTGTTTCAGGGGAAGAAAAATCCCTATATTCTACCTGATCCTCTTACAAGCCATGCAATCTGTGTCCTTATAAATCACAGCGAAATTGTTCCAAACTGGAGCTCTATATATACTTTCACAGTTCACATAATCCTTTTGCTATTTAATAAGGTCACAATTATTACAAACAGGTATCAAGTACATCAAAGTTAAAACTGATCCCTTGATCGAGATTGGAGAAATTAAATGAACAACTCCAATTAATCCCGTTGTACTCTTCAAGTATTCCGTAATGTTAATTAATCTATAAATCCCAAACTGTTCTCAATGAAGTGCCCACTCATATTTCCTTTCCTTCCAAATAGCCTTACAACAATACCGGTACATGTATTACTGTATCAGATGAAATTGATTGAACTACCTTTAAATTATAGACCAGTGTCTTCTAAGTTATCAGCTCCATAGGCTGGAGAAAATAAAGGGAGGGGGGGGAGAAAAAAAACTTGAACATTAATTGACACTTGCTACTTGCAGAGATTTTTCATGAAGAATTAAATCAACCAAGAAACATCCTAACTGAAAATATTTGAACAAAAGTCGTTTCCTATCCATTCAGAATTGATCGCCTGGATTATTTTGAAGTTTAAATTTATGTATTTTCACACAATGTTGACTATTCAGTTTAATTGACTTCTGTTTGAAAAAATCTCCAAAACTTAATTGCTTGTGTACAGGGAATCCAAAAAACGATTTCCCTGGTTCTCTTTTATATAAATAACTTCTATCCTATTAACCTACAAATGCTATTCACAATGTATGTATAGCAAGTATTTCTATTGCCAATAATTTGACATTCAAAATGCTTACAGACGAATTTCATCTTCGCTTTTGAGTAGTTAAAAGTACAACAACAACAAAATCTGTATACAGGAAAAATCAAACCCACGCGTTGAGGGCTTATGTATGAGACGATGAATATTAAATATTTATAATTATACCCCATATTGTATTCTTACTCCTTCTCTCTCTGTAACGGTATTCATTTTTTAACTCGAGGAAAATTTAAACAACTTGCAAAATACCTTGTTTAATAGGCATTGACAAAATTAAGTTTTACTTATTAACTATAAAGGTTCATTACATCATATCATATACAGTATTGTTTATCATATATTCATATTGAAGAGCTTCACCTTCTGAATGAACTGTAATAGGGTTAAAGGTGGAATAACGCACCTGGAAAAACAGTAAATATTTGATTATGAAAGATATATTATGATAAATAAACTGCACATATGTCAAATAAGAGAAAAAACAGTTTTTGGATAAAAAATGATTATCTAAAAAATGCAATTCAGTAAGTAACAACAAAAGCCCATGTGGAATTCGAACTCGGGATGTACGGATCACAAGCCCGACACTTTATCCACTCGGCTATGGAGTAAGTTACATGTTACCATCGATAAAATCCTTTTTTTTTTAAACGAAATGTCGTTTTGATCAGAGGTCGGCCATTTTGTGATAATGCGCTATTCCACCTTAAGATGCTTCATTAATCTAGAAGATTTATAGTTATAACTAAAGGGCAGGTATAGGTACATGTAATAGGTTTCTGGACTAATGAGGTTAAAGTCACTGTAGACAGGGAGTGGTTATAACAAGTAAATCATATCAAACAAAAAGTTTTACATTCAGCTTTTTTTTTTTATAACCATTACAATTGTATTTCCATGGCCCAGCTTATAGTCAGTAAATCAGTAAACCTGAAATAAATATGGAAATATGTAGGTATACTGCCAGCATTTGAAGCTATGTTCCATCTCTTGAAAATGAAAAGAAGACTAGCAAAAATACTAGTCAATATTGCAATATCTCATAAGAAAGGAAGAGATTACCTAACTTATAGTTACACATTAATTACAAGTATGGCATATATTAGGTTTTGGTATCCTCATTATTGCCAGAAACCAGATTACAAAAACTTGCTGGCAAAAATGAGAAGAAAAGAAAAATCAATTAATCAATCAATCCTTATGCATTCATCTTCTCTTGCAAAGGGTTTGATCCCCTTTACTCCCCTCCAAGTTGGAGCAAATCATAAACCTTTCACCAGCAAATGCATCCTTTACAAGGGGAGATAATCATACTGTTAAATATTGACATGATGCTAAAAAATAAATAATTTGAAACACACTACTCACATGGTATGGTAAAGTTGAAGATTCCAAAAGTTTGAAATGCCTTAACTTGACTTTTTATGTTATAAATTCATAGCAGAATGGTACCTGTTTTAGAATGATTGGTAATATAACCAAAGCATATAAGCAAATTCAGAAATTTCATATGTTTAGCAGGTCAATATTTTTTCTCCAGATTTACACCTTTTATTTAACCTTTCATTGTTCAAGTAGAAACTTTGAATGCTGTTCTTTCATTTTATTTGTGCTAGAAACGTTCATTCTGTTGAAGTTGAAGGGTACTTTAAACAAAACCAGAAATCCACAATTTATTTTACTGGTTATAAGTTTCATATTCCTCTCAGGACTTAAAATCTCTGACATTGTACACTTTCTTCTGATAGATATGATATGAATAACTTTTCTAATGTGAACAGTTTTTTTTTTTACATACAAGGTACATATAAAAATAAACATGAGATTCTAGCTTGCAAAATGGATACACTGTTCATCAGATAATCTACATGAATTGACAATATTCCAGTACCTTAGAATCATATATACACTGTGTGTGTGGGGTTGTTATATTTTGAGAATAAATTACATTGTACTATAAGTATAATTTTATTGAATAAATATTATTTAAGAGAGCTCAATGGTCGCTGTCATTTTAGACTGTTTTGATCTCCTTTAGAAGAAGAGCTGTATATAAAAATATAGGAAAATGCCCAAATTTAAAAGGTAAAATATATGGATTTTTTCATTACTAACTAACACTTTATAGCTTAACAAATCATATCTTAAAATTTTAGACAGATCTAATGGTTAATTTGTTGACCATCTAGTCTTAAGAGAAGTACAGAAACAGGTGCTAGTAGTCTCATTCATAGGGAATAGATACCCGAGTAAGTGCATGGTCTCTACTCTCTTTAAATAAAGAAGTGAACAGGCAATATAGCCTTGAAGCTTGACTGTCATGCTTGTCCACTTCTCTGAAGAGAGTATAAGTGGTCCCTACGTATCGAACATCCCTGATACATGTATCCATTTAATCCTCTTGCAAATTTAATAAAAATGTAGAACAACATGAAATAATTTTAATAAAATAATCTTGAGTAATCATATATATTATATTTACAAACCATTTATCTCTTTCAGAGCTGACCAAAGCATGTGGATGTCCGTCCTCTTTTTTAGGTAGTCCAAAATCCGAAACTGACCTTTTGACCCTGAATTTGTTAATAGTCTTGACCTTTGACACTGCTCTCACAAACGCAGAATTTCTTCTTTCGTGACTGTTATGTGTTCCCTTTAAAAAAAACGTGAATTCAAAAGTAGATTTGTTATTTCTTTTTTAAATCACAAGAAAATTCAACTATTTTAAATGATTTCTTAAAACTTTGAAATCTTACTTCTCAAACATCATCTTCGCTAGCCAAGGGTTTCTTACCCGCACCCCTCACCAACAAGGAGGGGTGCGGATCAGAAACACTTGGCTAGCGAAGATGCTCAAACATAGATTTCCTATATATATATTTACGGAAATAACTTTTACTTTAAGGGGAAGCAAAGGTCCACCATAACTATGAAGGACCATAACGGGCGTTATAGGAAACTTGAATTAAGACGGGAGTGTGAAACCCTGAGGCAAGCCCACCAGCCCCCTCTCCCCCACATCACCTTTCAATTCAATGCTCCATGGCTAGATGATATAGTCACTCTTCATTAAAATCAGTAATTTAAAAAAAATAATCTGAGAAACACTCCTGGTTTAATAGCAAATGATACTTTTTTTGTATTCCGCTGATTTGTAATTTATGAAAGATCTAAATTTTTGGCAGCATGCTTTTTAACATCAAACAAACCGCTGTTTTATCACGATATACAGCTGTACAATGAATTTCTATGTGTAAAATGCTCCTGTTTATAATATTTTCCCCCCAATCGCATGTGTATATGTCATAATATTATGTTCTTGATTTCTTAATAATATCACAATTCTTTGCCTGTCTACTACATGTATTTCAGATTACATTTGTATATATTCTGCTAGCATGCGCGGATCTAGAGGGGATAGTGGTCAGGGGTCCAGACCCCACCCCCTCCTGCAAAATTGAAATTTCTTTAAATTACATTATAAAATTACCAAATATATGTCTCGGATCCCCTCGGCAAACTCAAATAACCGTCAGCCCCCCCCCCCCCTGTTAAATTTTCTGGATCCGCGCATGCCTAGCTTCGTAATGTTTTCACAAATTTCGAAAAAAATAATACGAGTGAATAAACTGCTTTATTTTTTTTTCTTTTGATTAATACTGTCACTAAAAGTTATTTTATACGAGTGAAACTTTTCACATGAATTTCATGAGAGAAAAGCACGCAAATTCCATGCAGAATCGCTGGTGCTTATACATCACGTAAAACATCACGCAAAACGTCACGCAACTCATGTGAAAATCACTACATGTTAATGCTAGTTCACAGAACGTTCGCTACCTCTGTACAACAGTGACAACTGAAATTGTTTACAAATGTTTCAGTAATACAATGTATTAGCATCCGATCACAATGAACGTTTTTTTTTAATGATTTTGCACCGATTTTTGTATTCTGACCCGTTCATGTACAAAACAAAGAGGGGTAACTCCAAGTTACCATTAGGGATGCTTATTTCATATCGAAATTTTAGAAAAATGTTGTTATGCATGCCCGAGTTCTTTTTTCTTCTCAAGTTATCGTTATCAAGGTTTGATTTGATAATATAGTTCATACTGTATTACAAACATACTATAATTTTAAATTCTTAGTTATAATATTCATTTGGTGAGCTTAACTTCAGCGAAGCGCACCCGTGCTTGTTCGAATTAAATATTTAAATTCACCAATGTTTGACACAATAATATTGATACCACAAACATCGCTTTCTTACGAGGCCCCTTCGTCCAATTCAACTAAAGGTTACAATTTAAAAAAACCAGAACCGATGCTTCAGAAATAAATTCAAAATGAAATGTTCAAGATTGGTGCATACAATTTAAATACACTTTGAAGAATTTAAATCATTGGAGAAAAAGAAAGCCGGTAACATTTGATAATTGATTTCATGAATAGAAGCATACCTTTTGGGACATGATTAATTCCATGAATCTTTCCAAATGCAACAGACATCAGGTATTCGTAACATTTCTAAACGTGAGTGTAATGTGGGTCATTAGTGGCCGAAAAAAAATCAATACATAGTTTTAATTGTCAAAATATAAAGTAATCGCCTTTTGCGCGTCGAACAATTAAAACTGTTCCTAATTTAAATATTTTGCCAGTGTTGAGACGGCCATGAATGCGCAGTTAATCGTTCTAACAATAACAGTCCATCATTTGTTTTAAGTATCCAAGGGCAAGCGAAAGTCATTGTCATAGACCAACACATACTCTAGTACTGCATCCTCAGCGTACAATGGTGCTCTCACTTTTGTTCCTCATGTCAAACATAAAGCATTTTGGAATTTACAAACAAGCATTTATCAAATGTCACTCTTTTAAAATACGTTCCAGCCATTTTCCCAATATAGGGTTGTAACTTCTAATCCCAAAATATATAGAAGTCACTGATAAACGGGGGCTTCTGCTTGTCAAGTCAGAATTGTCGCAAACAAACACAATCTGGTTTTTGGCGTTAAATATATTACTGTATATTGCCTTTTCATGTTAGAGAACGCCCTTAAGAGGCCCTGGCCGACCAGATAGGTAATCATTGAAGTTTTATTAAACTTTAATTTATAGAATTCAATTAGGCTGAAAAATTTTCAAATTTCCTTGACAATGGCCTGTGATATTCTAGACTCTGGTCGCCGTTCTGCATTGGATATTAATGTAGATTTCATTAATCTGCCTGGATATTTAACATTAAATTTAACACTCCTGAGTATATCTTGATGAAAAGACTCTGAAGTTACCGGCTTATCTATATGACCTTCTGAAAAGGAGAACCGTTTTTCCAATGAAAATTGCCCTACACCTTTTAAAGACCAACCCCTTGCATATTTAACTTGCTAGAACTTCTTATCTTTGCTAAACTGCCTCTTCATGCAAACTATTCATTTTCTATTGATTTTGGAAACAGATTATAAATGTTACGAAAGATAAATAACTTTGAAACTTACTGCTAAAGTTATGAAAGATAATGTGTAATGATATCTTTTTTCACGGTGCATAAATTAAATGTGAATTCATATGGGTTTTTTCTTTTTGAATAAACGGTGTACAATTATAATGAAATGCAAAATAAGTTCAGACAGCCTTTTAAGTATGAAATTAATCAATGCAAACCAGTTTTAACAGCGCATTAATTTTAGAATTACGTACATGTGATCAAATTGTTAATTAGTCTGGTCTTCATTATCTAATACATTGAAGAATTTGTTTGTATATATTAAACGCCCTTAAACAGTACATTAGATGTTCTACACCGAAAGAAAAAAATATAGTTTAGTTAAACGAGTTGAACTATTTAATTTATTATAGGAATTTTCCGCTTGTTCGGGAACATAGTTGTGGTTTGAAATTACAGCAGCCATTAAATATATACATGTATGTGCACTATGGTGCATACAGCCATTAACATATATAAGTGTCCATGTAAGATGCTAGGCTCAGAACCACTTGGTGGACTTCCGCAGTTGACCAAATCAGGGCAAATTCAATTGTAATCTGATTAAAATCTCGTCCGGAGTGCAATCTGATTGTAGTCACTTTGCACTGCAATACCACAAATACATGTACATGTATATATATATAGATACACTTCAAGTGGCCTGCTTTGCACTTTCTCTTCATCTTTTGTTATAGAGAGTTTACGTTAAGACGATGATCTATATACTGCTCTACTGGAGACGTTCGATAAGACAACCCAGTCATATTTACATAATATTTGTATATGAGTGCGAGAGTCAATGTCCCCATAATTCAATAACCTTGTCACCGTGAGATCAATCACCCTCGACTTCTTGTCATATTTAACATATTATATTCATCGATACTGATTTTTAATAAAAAAGAAATGAAATAATTCATTATGTTTTCTTCTTTTTCGTGTCATGTACAGATCTGTATACTCATGAATGAAAACAGTTATTGAAATCCAATTCAACTCATCCTCATCGCTTTCATTTCATGACTAGAGATGTCATTGCCATACTTAGTCGGCACCAGAGATGTGCCTTTTGACCCTCTCCGGATTTCACACACATTCTAGCCTATACTCTTGTAAAACGAAATCAATAATGTGTTATGATACCAATGTACTTTTGATCAGAAGTTAGCAATACCGTCACAGTGAGACTTGCTCTTGAAAGTCTCTATTTTTAATAATTTAGTGCTCTCTTTAATAACTTCAACTAATACCAAATTAACAACTATGTTTTATAACATTTAAGAATGATAGAGAGCAAAAATTACAATTTCTGATTCAGTGAAATCTGCAAGAAATATAAAAACATTTAAAAAACAGAGACGTGAGCAAGTCTACGTCCCAATAAACTTAAACAATTTTTTCGGACTTTAAAAGTAGCATGTTCTTTGCAAAAGTTACCAAACATGCGAATCAGAATTTCAATTTTCTGCATGTTTAAAAAAAAAAATAAAATTATGAAGATATTTTTTAAATAACAAATCCAAGACAATTTTTAATATGTACTACATTTTATTTTGTAGTCAGAAGAAAGAGTGTCCGTTTAACAATGACAGTGGTTAGAAGAATGGAAGGACAGAGGGGTGTCAACTTCCTCCACATGTCCGTCTCCAGAGGACGCATGCGCGGATTGTTCCGTGATCATGATCCAGAGTCGCAATTCATCCTGTTTAAGCCGTTGTTCGTTATCTTGTCATCTTCGGGAAAATCTGGCCAAACATTTCCTGTAATCAAACAACACGTTTCAAACAATGCATTTCCAATGCTGGTACATCGATCAATATATTACACACACACACTTTTGCATCAAGGTAAAATTGCTCAAATATCTACGTTAATAGCTTATCATTTCTTTCTCATCTTGCACAAGTTTAGCGTGTATTACACTGCTCATTCACTACCATACTTTAATGTCAATAACAAATTAAATGTATTAAAAGAGAGTACTGCATATTGAGGGACTTGAGCATTTTAATAACGTTTACTTTTTTGCAAATTAAAACTGTGTAAATGTATTGATAAGTAAGTTTTAAAATGTAAGACTCTAAATTATTTCTTTCTCTCTTATCTAACACCCTAGACCATGCAAAAGAAATGTTAAAAGAAAACAACAACAACAAAATAAAACACTGACCTGGTGGGAGTCCTCAGCGGTGTTGTTGTTGTTGTTGCTTTTGTTTGTTGTTCACCAGTTTCTGCATAGTTTTGCGAGTATGACCGTTGGGATCGTAAGCATTGGTCCTCTGCTGGACCTCACGCTTGGATCGTCCCTTTCCACTGTGGCCAGCATGAATGAACTTGTGCTGGTCCATATTGTAAACGTCTGCTTCATCGAAACAGTCCTCGATGTAATAACTCGACATGGCGTCCTTTTCAAAAATAAAAATACGAGAGTGCGCTTCGCTTTGTTTTGGGTTGCGTTTATGTCTAGCGTGAAGGATTTCGCTTTATATATATAACTGCGATCCTAGTCATGTGACTCATCTAGATATAGTATATACATAAACAAAGATGATGTCATCTCGTAAAATCGTCTAGATCACCACCTGACGGTGAACACAAGGTAAGGATAAAAAGAGGTCACAGACGAAGGAGAAGCTAGGCGGCCGATCAACTGTTGTAAACAACGCGGCATTGAAAACAAGAGGCCCATGGGCCACATCGCTCACCTGAGCAACAACAGACATAATAAAATCAGCTTTATGGAGTCGTATACAAAATATCTGAACAATGTCGTATAATAGATCCTGTATAAAAAAAAATTCCTCTGCATATTCTTATGTTTATCATTGAGCCCCTTTGTAACATGGTGATTTTACAGTCATATCACATATTGAGCATTGCAGTTCTCGAGAAGATGATCAGACTTAAACAACTGTTTATATATGGATTATAAACCTACATCAAACTTTGAACCCCTTGTGTGGTCTAAGAATTGTCCAGGGGCCAGAGTCTAAACAGTTTTAAAGAATCAACAATATGTCAAAATGCTTGCATATAAGTAAAACCATATATTAAAACATTTGAGTTTTTGTGAACAATTTAAATGTTTTCCTTTGTAAAATTGGACCCTTCCCCCCCCCCCCCCGCCATGTGGCCCAACCATACTCCTGAAAAATCATTATCCCTGGGGGTAGGGTGGGGCCACAATTGGAAGGGGGGGTGCCAAATTTTTACATAGGAATATATAGGGAAAAATCTTCTTAAACACATTCAAATTGTCTAGAAGAGCTCTTATAACTTTAGTCAGTTCAGTCTTCAAATAGTCTAGATTAACATTTGTCAAAATCATATTTGAACAATTTGAATCTTCCCTACCTAAGGATGCTTCCACACAAGTTGCAGCTTTTCTGCCCAATCGGTTTCTGAGAAGAAAATTTTTTAAAGATTTTTCTCTATATATTCAAATGAGAAAATTCGACCCCCCTCCCACACTGTGGCCCCACCCTACCCCTCGGGATCATGATTTTATCCAGCTTGAATCTAGCGAGTACTCTAACCGAGAATGCTTTCACACAAGTTAAAGCTTTTCTGGCCGATCGGTTTCTGAGAAGAAGATTTTTAAAGATTTTTCTCTATATATTCCTATGTAAAATTTTGACCCCCCCATTGTGGCCCCACCCTCCCCTGGGGATCATCATTTGAACAAAACTTAAACCGACACTACCTGAGGATGCTTCCACACAAGTTACAGCTTTTCTGGCTGACTAGTTCAGAGAAGAAGATTTTTAAAGATTTACTCTATATATTCCTATGTAAAAATTTGACCCCCCATTGTGGCCCCACCCTACCCCTGGGGATCATGATTTGAACAAACTTGAATCTACACTACCTGAGGATGCTTCCACAAAATTTACAGCTTTTCCGGCTCATCAGTTTTAGAGAAGAAGATTTTTAAAGATTTACTCTATATATTCCTATGTAAAAATTCGACCCTCCATTGTGGCCCCACCCTACCCCTGGGGATCATGATTTGAACAAACTTGAATCTACACTACCTGAGGATGCTTCCACAAAATTTACAGCTTTTCCGGCTCATCAGTTTTAGAGAAGAAGATTTTTAAAGATTTACTCTATATATTCCTATGTAAAAATTCGACCCCCCATTGTGGCCCCACCCTACCCCTGGGGATCATCATTTGAACAAACTTGAATCTACACTACCTGAGGATGCTTCCACACAAGTTTTAGCTTTTCTGGCTGATCAGTTTCAGAGAAGAAGATTTTTAAAGATTTACTCTATATATTCCTATGTAAAAATTCGACCCCCCCCCAATTGTGGCCCCACCCTACAACCGGGGGTCATGATTTG
Organism: Magallana ariakensis; assembly: GCA_020458035.1. Lineage (NCBI taxonomy): Eukaryota > Metazoa > Mollusca > Bivalvia > Ostreida > Ostreidae > Magallana > Magallana ariakensis. Next base: position 53,816,318 of record CM035814.1, on the reverse strand, counting down.
AACAAACTTGAATCTACACTACCTGAGGATGCTTCCACAAAATTTACAGCTTTTCCGGCTCATCAGTTTTAGAGAAGAAGATTTTTAAAGATTTACTCTATATATTCCTATGTAAAAATTCGACCCTCCATTGTGGCCCCACCCTACCCCTGGGGATCATCATTTGAACAAACTTTAATCTACACTACCTGAGGATGCTTCCACATAAGTTTCAGCTTTCCTGGCTGATCAGTTTCAGAGAAGAAGATTTTTAAAGATTTACTCTATATATTCCTATGTAAAAATTTGACCCCCCCCCATTGTGGCCCCACCCTACTCCCGAGGGTCATGATTTGAACAAACTTGAATCTACACTACCTGAGGATGCTTCCACATAAGTTTCAGCTTTCCTGGCTGATCAGTTTCAGAGAAGAAGATTTTTAAAGATTTACTCTATATATTCCTATGTAAAAATTCGACCCCCCCCCATTGTGGCCCCACCCTACAACCGGGGGTCATGATTTGAACAAACTTGAATCTACACTACCTGAGGATGCTTCCACAAAATTTACAGCTTTTCCGGCTGATCAGTTTTAGAGAAGAAGATTTTTAAAGATTTACTCTATATATTCCTATGTAAAAATTCGACCCCCCCCCCCAATTGTGGCCCCACCCTACAACCGGGGGTCATGATTTGAACAAACTTGAATCTACACTACCTGAGGATGCTTCCACAAAATTTACAGCTTTTCCGGCTGATCAGTTTTAGAGAAGAAGATTTTTAAAGATTTACTCTATATATTCCTATGTAAAAATTCGACCCTCCATTGTGGCCCCAACCTACCCCTGGGGATCATCATTTGAACAAACTTTAATCTACACTACCTGAGGATGCTTCCACATAAGTTTCAGCTTTCCTGGCTGATCAGTTTCAGAGAAGAAGATTTTTAAAGATTTACTCTATATATTCCTATGTAAAAATTTGACCCCCCCCCATTGTGGCCCCACCCTACTCCCGAGGGTCATGATTTGAACAAACTTGAATCTACACTACCTGAGAATGCTTCCACACAAGTTTCAGCTTTCCTGGCTGATCAGTTTCAGAGAAGAAGATTTTTAAAGATTTACTCTATATATTCCTATGTAAAAATTCGACCCCCCATTGTGGCCCCACCCTACCCCTGGGGATCATCATTTGAACAAACTTTAATCTACACTACCTGAGGATGCTTCCACACAAGTTTCAGCTTTCCTGGCTGATCAGTTTCAGAGAAGAAGATTTTTAAAGATTTACTCTATATATTCCTATGTAAAAATTCGACCCCCCCCCCATTGTGGCCCCACCCTACAACCGGGGGTCATGATTTGAACAAACTTGAATCTACACTACCTGAGGATGCTTCCACAAAATTTACAGCTTTTCCGGCTGATCAGTTTTAGAGAAGAAGATTTTTAAAGATTTACTCTATATATTCCTATGTAAAAATTCGACCCCCCATTGTGGCCCCACCCTACCCCTGGGGATCATCATTTGAACAAACTTGAATCTACACTACCTGAGGATGCTTCCACACAAGTTTCATCTTTCCTGGCTGATCAGTTTCAGAGAAGAAGATTTTTAAAGATATACTCTATATATTCTTATGTAAAAATTCGACCCCCCATTGTGGCCCCACCCTACTCCCGAGGGTCATGATTTGAACAAACTTGAATCTACACTACCTGAGGATGCTTCCACACAAGTTTCAGCTTTTCTGGCCTATTGGTTTTTGAGAAGAAGATTTTTGAAAAATACCAACAAATTTTCAATGATTTTTAATTATCTCCCCTTGAAAGAGGGCGTGGCCCTTCATTTTAACAAACTTGAATCCCCTTAACCTAAGGATGCTTTGTGCCAAGTTTGGTTCAAATCGGCCCAGTGGTTCTGGAGAAGAAGTCGAAAATGTAAAAAGTTTACGGACAGACAGACGGACGGACAGACGGACAGACAGACAGACGGACGCCGGACAAAAAGTGATCAGAAAAGCTCACTTGAGCTTTCAGCTCAGGTGAGCTAATAAAAACTAAAAGATGCATATATCCGAGTTGTCAGAATGGAAGTTTTATAATTTATGCAACAATGTAATCTTGCAGTCAATTAAATTTCTTTTGTATATGAAGTTGATTTTTTTTCTTCTGGTCAATGAATTGAATCGAAATGGTAACTGAGATCATACATGACTCAGTCTGAGCCACAGCCTGTTATATATTAATTCTTCCACATAACATTGCATGATGTAATTCTATAAATAATGGGGACAAATATAAAATTAAAAGGGGGTACTTATTGTACGGAATGGAAAAATTCTTAGGAGTTACAGTACGAAGTATTATTTCAAAGCCAATATTTTTGTTAGACTAACATAAAGTAAAATGTCAATTCTAATAGTATTTAGTAAAGGCCATTTTGGGAATTGTCACACTCAGCAGAATTTGTTGTTCGGTGTGGTGTACCAGTACTCCATCATGTTGTCTAACAGTGCCCTTGACCTTTGTCCGATGACGTAGAAAGATGGTCTAATTAATCTGATTGTGCCAGCACAAAAGGAAATGCATTATGTAAATCCAAAGATACAAAAAAATTGTGGTTTTTTGCTTTTAATTAACACCGCATCTTTTCGAAACAAGAATACTCTCTCTCTCTCTCTCTCTCTCTCTCTCTCTCTCTCTCTCTCTCTCTCTCTCTCCACCGGGCATGTCATTTCAATATGTAAAGTACAGAGTTTTTTCGGCTTGTCAAATGTTTTTAGGATGAATCAAACACATTGTTTTCCATCAAAAGACTTATTTTATACCTCTTGTGTAAATGCTTGAATAGCTGAAACCTCATCAGTGTCATCATTTATTTTACACAATCCTATTATGCTAACATCAAAATATAAAACTTGACGTTAAATGATAAGTAAATTAATGATATACATTTTTTTTCCGGATTACTCCATGATGCGTATTGCATCATGTATATGCAAATTATTAAACATAACATGCCCGAGTGATTTTGTTGTATTAAATCATAAATAAAATTCATTTGACAGAATTTTCGTAGTAAAGATTTATATTGATAGGGACAGAACATACTTTCTTTTAACAAAATATCTTACGATTTCCTGATGCCAAATGTATATTTGCGGCTACCTTTAATCAGAATTCTTAAAAAATACTGGCTGAATCAGGCACGTAGGGGGAAGGTGGAGAGTAGAATGCGTATACCTATAACTTCAAATTTACTGTTAATTTCCCTATTTTCACTTCCTGTTTTACATGTTCCCCCAAAAAGAGCTTCGCGGATTATAAAGCGTAAACCGCCCCATCCCAGGTTATACTCGTATACCTTGGTAGACATTGAATTTTACGAAAAAAGGTTGCTCCGAGAAAAAGTGGGAGGCCTGCTCCCCCCCCCCCCTCCGATGCTACGTGCCTGTGAATCACGAAGACTTTTATTCGCGAGTGACTAATATTCGCGATCAAGATTAATATATTTGTTTCAGAAGGCAACAACATGACGTTGAAAAATTGCCTTTCAGGAAAAACGTCGACTCGCGTACGTCCACGTCAATGACGTCACAGTAAACACATGGTAACGTGAATATACCATTACAGGAAGATAGAACAAAACGATGCACACGTGGTGAATACAATATGTCGCTTCCTCTTGGCCGACAAGGTTTGTTTACTTTCTTTTTCCCTATCAGTACGATATTATATGTTTATTGGAGAAAACATTTTAAAATTGTTACCATTATTTTAAGAATTAGACACGAACTAAATGACATCTGCGAATGAAATAATAATCTTCGGGTCCTAATCTTCATTTATTTTGCTTACATCAAGAAACGAATATTGCATACAGCTAAATCAAACATGTATAATACATTGTAATCCGCCGTAAAATTATTTCACACTTAGATGCTATTTTATCACTATCTGGCCACACAAAGGCTTTGGAACCATCTGACAGTGCGGGATTCAAAATATTTCATTCTTAAATTGTAATTTTTATATATTTAAAAGTTCAAGTTCAAACAAACACTTCGTAGTGTGGCAAAGAGAAGTTTACTTTTTGTTTTGAAAAACACAAGGTCCCTGACCCTATGAACTACTGTGGCACTCGATCTGAAGCTACCGCAAAACAAGGAATGCTATCAATTAAGAGTTCGTTGATTTCTTAAACGCACAAAAAGGTCGAGAAAAAAATAAGTCTTAACTGTTTAATTCCATTTGTCATACTCGCTACAGCTTTCTTGCAATGGACAATTCTCATTGGAAAAAAAAACCCAAAACACGCAATCAAATGGTTTAGTCCAACACCGGTACAAAATCTAAACTCGTTTTGGTTAGGATGTGTTCAGTTTTTTAGTTGTGTCAAAACTAATACAAATATACCCTTAAACAATATTCAATTTTCGAATAACACCTCCATGCGTATATCAATAGCTTTGGATATATTTGAACATTTTTAGTTAAATTTATTGAAATATGATTTGGCACAATTAAACTCAAAGACCTCAATTTGCGCTTTACCTTAAATTTGATAATTTAAAAAACCCAACCCAACACTGGTTTTTTTTTTTTGGTGTGTTTTTTGTTTTGTTTGTTTGTTTGTTTGTTTGGGGTTTTTTTTTTTTGGTGTTTTTTTTTTTGCTTTAGGTTCAAGACTTCCAACTGACGAAGATTTTGCGTTTCTGCTCGAAGACAGGGCGTTTGCTGATTATTTCAATATTTTTCTAACATTACCGGTAGGTAGTACATTATTTATAAACCCTCTGGTTTCAACGGTTAAAACGGCTAATACGAAATTCTTAATGATTAGATTTTCCAGATTCGGGCTATTAAAATAAGAATGACAAAATACGTACTCAGTACATTGTCTTCACTTTATGTGTTGTAAATATTGCAGGTATTCGGCCAACAAATATTTTACAATTTTATCGAAAGAGGATTCGTCTATGACCCACCAATAAAGAAAAAGAGAAATGTTAGTATCTTTATACGATAAATCACTAATTGTTGAACAAAATAAGTAACATCTTTTTAAAAAGTTCTTTCTGTCCCAATACATTGCCGATTTCAGGAGATCGAAATCGTGAAATTTCTTGAGTAACTTTAGCCTTGCATCTCGAAATTATCACTGAATAATGGTTTTAATGATAAACTGTACAAGGGTAATTTCGAATGAGACTTGTAGCCCTCTGTTGCCTAAATTGCAGTATGTGGACAGACGGTGTGTAATAGCATATCTAATCGAAGAACGATATCCTCTGTTTGAGAAAACAAGCCTCTTTCTGGAGTACCTGCTTTGTTGTCGTCTGCGAGATGTAGAAGTCGATTTTGAATCTAAAACGTTCAAGGGTATTTCAAACATCCATTTGACTCTACATGACTTTGAAAGAGAGAAAAACATATATTGTGAATAAATTTAGAATTATGAAACAAAATTGATTACTAAAGAAAATCATTCGGTGCTAAAAGAAATATATTTTTAGAGGAATCTGAGAAAAGAGCACATTTTTCTCGAAATGTTCTCGGTCACGTGATCGGTATGCAGATGTTTCGAGAGTTCATCAGAGGAACTGCTGGGGAGAACGTGTTTAAGTGCTGGATAGAGATTGCTAGATGGAAACTTTCAGAAGAAACTCCGTTGCAAAAGACGGAGAAGGCTCACAACATCAAGGCCACCTATCTAGCTGAGGGTTCACAGTGTGACCTCAGAACAAAGGGGAAGCGACTTGTCTTTGAAGGTTTTTAAAATTAAATTTTCGATTTTAAATGTACATATTTTGCCAATCTCAGTTTTAATTAATCTAAACAATATTAACATTTTTTTCAACATTTCTTCAGGCAAAATCGACTTTGAATTGATACCGGAGAGGGAAATACAAGATGAAATACTGAAGGCCGTTTCAGAAATGGACATTCTATACATGGTGGAAACAAGCGATGCATTCGATAATCTTCAAAGAATTCTACTGTCGATTCTCCGCCGGTACTGGGTTCCGCGATACTTCATTCACCTCTATCACACCGTCTCTTCGGAGACTCTGTCCTTCCTGAAAAGAGAGACTCCATTTGATATTGGAACTTTAGCACAGCAGCGCAAACTTCGTTGTCAAATCATGTTTCCGCGCATCTACAGTGCTTCACGATCCAGCCCGGGGTCACCAACCACCCCCGTGTTTCTGTCAAGTGACGCGGACAGACTTCCGGAACCTGCGTATAGTGTTACGTCATCAGATGTCCACGTACAGACGCCGGATGTGGAAATTCCTTCTAATTCGTCCGATAGAAATATCGAACCACTTGAACTTCTATCCTTATGGAGTGGCAAGTTATTTTATAAATCTACCATTTTAAGGTTCGATGTTGCTCTGGTAAAAGAGATAATTCTTATAATATCATTACTAATATTGTTTTAAAGAAATCCCTGTTGCCTATTTTTAATGAAATTATGTGCATTTCAAAATCAGTTTTATTTTTATATTGTTTTAAAAGTAAACTCTTTTTAAAATGTCATAAAGTAAGATACATGTCGAAATGGAAATGTAATTTTATTTCTCTGCTATATATACAGGTCAAGGTTATTCAAGACATAGGAGTAGTGCAACAAAAGGAACTCTGAGTGGATCAAAAAAAGACGAATTTGATGATGCATATGGTCTAAAAGAACTGGAAATTTGGGAGAAGGCCGAATCTTCGCGTTTTCTTGGGGGTTCTCCAATACTGTACACAATACCATTATTCGTAAACTCCTACGTCAAAGGACGAAAGCGAATAGACTTCGACAATACTATTTTGGATAAAAATAACAAAATGGCGGCTTCATTTGCATCTGATATGTTGGCAGGGTATCCATTCCGTCAGTTTTTACAGGAACGGCAATTAATGCAAGATTCCCGGATGTTGGACTTTTGGAGTGATGTTCGGCAGTACATGGACGCAGATGATGGGTATCTGGATCCCTATGGAATTCCAATGAAGCGGAAACTGGCTCGAACATTGACGGATAAATATCTAACTTTGAATAATGATCTGGAATATGACATCTTCTCAGAACAACTGAAAATGACTCTTTACCAGAGTCTAAATTCTCGGGATGATGTCATTTTGATGTCGTATGCTCAGAACATAATTTCACACGTTAGTTTTATCTTTTTTTAAGTTTATTGAAAATGGAAGTGATTCAATAGCTACTTTTTTCACTCCACAACATATTAAATGCAATGTGGTTTTTATTGATTTCAACAGCTGAAAATTGTTACTTACTGTTCTCAAACAACATATCCCTTTCTCTTATTAGGCTCTAAAGGAATCTTGGCAACAATACTCAAGAGAAGAAAGAACGTCATTTCGGATGAAAGTAGTAAGTATACAGATCGAAAGTTACTCAAGTGATGAAAAAGAATTTTTCATAAATGTGCAAAAAAAATTGATATACCGGATATAATATACATATTATATAACCATCATCATTCTTATCGTTATTTCAGTGCGGATCCAAAAAGTTTGACAGAAACGTGATAGAGATACAGCCTAGATCCGCCTCCGCTCGTGGTCAGTCAGACCCACTGTTCTACGTCAACAGTAACACCCAGAGTCCGACGGGACTGACGGGCAACGACACGGAGACCACCCCCGGACAAAGTACATCACAAGAGACCACCTCGCCGTTCAGTCGCTTGACGTCAGCGCTTGGGGCGCTTACTCTCACTCCCGAACAGTCACTGAAAGCCCTAGAATTCGCCGTTCTCTGCGCTGAATATGGTACTGTAGATAGGTCGATTATGTTGGTATCTTCTTCTCTCAGATTCAATGTATTTCTTGGAATAACGCGATGTACGCCATTTTTAGTTACCCGCCCATATTCGCTTCTCGTTCAGGTCGTTCAGGGGTATCCCCACAAGTTTCACCAAGATTGGAGGATCTGATAGACGTATTGTACAGCGATTATGGCAGTCTGCACATCAAGAGGGAGCCAGCTAAAAGACATGGTGCGTCCGAGACGTTTATCGCGCGGGCAAACGATGTTTTATACAATTTTCCGTTTTCTTGTACTTATTTATCATTTGGGATTTTTTGTACTCAATGATGTGCTGTTTTATTTATTAATTTTAGAATTTCTTCACAATCTTCTTAACAAACCAAAACTTGACATAGAAACTATCAAGGTTTCCCGGCGCGTGCTTTTAGACACACCGGAAGTTTCAGCTATTGAGAGAGGACAATTCCGGTCTCGTCTTCAGAGGCTTGTATTGCGCAGACGCGGAATCCTTATTGAGCGCCCAACCAGGCCTAGGTCAGTTTCAATACACAACGTCTTAATTTTATGAGACAGTATGTTTTATATATGATACCGGTATTGAAAGAAGTAAAAGTATTTTGAAGTAAAAGTTAGTAGTTTTGTGAATACAAATATGATAGCAACAAGTGTTATGACAGTCCACATATTTCGAAACTTCTGTGCCCCCCTATCCCCCATCCGAAAAAAAAGAGTCAAGTCAAAATAGAAAGACCTTCCAACAAATTTAACTATCTAGAATGGTATCTCTAAAACGTATGTATGATCTTTACAAATGGCACACACCTTCTAATTCAATAGGAATTTGGTTGAAGTCTTGAATTCTCCTGTTCACTTCGAATTCTTTAAGAGGTTCATGATGGACAGCAAGACGGTCCATCCTCTGTTGTTCTGGAAGTACGTGGAGGACCTTAAGGAGGCTCAGTCCGCCCGTCACCGGAACCACATCATTTCTGTCATCTACCGGAAGTTCTTCAGCAAGGCCGCAAAGCAAGGTCTTGCCACTACTGTCAACATTAAAGAAAAATAATTTTTATTAGAATTCGATCTTTCAAATCATGAAAGGTTCAAAGAAAAGGGGAAATGCTTCAAGCATACCTATTACACTCTCCTTCTATATTTTATGCAACCATACATGTAAGTTAAATTGCGATCATAGAATTTATAAACCCAATTTTAAAGGCAAAAAAATGCAAACGTATATTTAGTTAATAGCATTTCATGTCATCGTGGCATTGTAATCTGTAGGCTCTTTCATTTACAAGATCCTGACCTTATATCACGTTGCATATAATCTGTAGGTTACTTACTGGACTGCAGTGATGACATCATTCGTCAGATACCTACCATGGAGAGGATACCCGCCAGCGTCCTTATATGTGCCCAAGCCAGCGTCTTCAGATCTATGGAAAAGAAATGGTAATCATTTCATTTGTAGTGTTGTTTTTTTGATGTACAGTGTTAATTCTCTAAATCTTAACAAAATTCGAATAACTCATACTGCCTTCTTCGCGATTTCAGTGTATATATACCTGTTATGTCCTTTTGTTTTAGTAATGTTTCTTGCGGTATATTAAAACTATTGAACCTCTGCGCTTGCTATTTCTACCGTTTTTTATGCAAATGGCGACAGGTTTTTTTTCTATCTTTCTAAATATTGTCTTAATTTCATTATGATGTTTTGTGTACCAGGTTCCCGCGCTACATGCAGACGTACCCAGTAGACTCCGATTACCCGCCACCGGAGCAGACGGAGAGCCCTTTGGCGCCTTCGCCGACATTCGCTGATCTAACAGAAAAACTAGTGATCAACAAAGAGGCGATAGGCAACAAAAAGAAAACCCAGAAGAAACGGAAAACGGTAATAAAGTATTTTTTTATTCGTGTTAGTAAAGCAACATACTAAACTTTTTAACAAGTTCGGTTGTTTAACTCACAAATGAAAAAAAACTTCGATGAAGACAGAACTGTTTTGCGAGTTTTTCTAAAGTAACTGACGTATTTTTTTCCCCTAACAGTTGCATTTATGGCGCGGATTCCTTCATCTGATTATAGACTTTATGGATGCCCTGAAAGACGAGTATGAATTCAAGCTCCTAGAGCTATACATGCGCAACGAACAGGAAAAAGATTCGAAACGAAAACGTAAGTTGAACTAATTTTGGCTTTAATAAAATATTCTATCGCGAAAATGCGTAAGATTCGCGAAGAATGCGGAACTTTTGCAGTGGAACGCATAACTTTTAACGGTAACGTTTAAAATCAATAATTTTAATATATGTCTATAGTATTATTTTTGAAAAACGATTCTACAGTCATTAAAATTTATAATATATTATATTTTTGTGAGCTATTTCTTATTCATATCATTTCTTCCCCCAGGGGTGGCGGATAAGTCTCTCCTGACGTCCAGTACTATTGCCGCCTACCAGACGCGCGTCGTCCTCAGGAACCGCCTCGTTATCATCAACAAGCTGGTGGCAGACCTCAACTTCTGGAACGAAATCCAAAAGTACCTACAGCAAATTTGGTTTTTTTACATGAGGGGGGGGGGGAATAAATGTTGGGTTTTCTTTCTTTTCTTTTTTTAAATTTCAGCAGGTTGTAAAGATACATGTATGTTTTGTTAACAAGTTTTGTCTTTTATGAGGTCGGTGCGAATTTTATTTCAGCAGCTTGCATAGATGCAAGTTTGCTTTAATTGATGTCAAGTACAACATCGATTGTCTTGTTGGAAACATTTAAAAACTTTGTCTAAAGTACACCTACATGTACATGAAGGGAAGGAACAAGCACATCCCTCGTTGTGTGCATTAAATCTGATTTATGTCTGAGAATCCCTGACACGAAATTGATGTTTGAGCGCATGTTCGTGTAAACAATGTTCATGTAACAATTCAAAATACTGGAAGAAAAGATTAGTTTGCGCCTATTGAAGAAATCGGTCAAAAACTTAACTCACTATTCCTACTATTAGCATTAACTCGATGACATTTATTATTTGTAGAATTAATCATAAAGTCGGTGTTTACAATTTCAGATATAAGAAACACATTGATGAGATAAGCACCCGCGAAAACATCACCAGAGAAGATATGGATTTCCTGCAGCTTAAAGCTAAGGCCATAGTAGACTGCTATCTCGTATCGGATGTTCTCCCCCGGGTGCAGGTCAGAAACAGGACTCGCAAAAATCTCAACAAAGTTCATTGATGTCAATATTGCAATGAAAGTTTCGGGTCATGACTAAAATACCGACAGTTTGAATACCGACATTTTTTAGCATTTATTTTTAATGGTGTACATATTTACGCGTTTTGGTATAATTCAGCAGCCCTTTATACGTATTCTCAAAGTTGGTGTTACAAACTGAACGGCAAACTAATTTTTCAGGTTAACATCCCTAGTGACTTGGCCACCAGTATAGCCGTTTCCCTCACACATTCCGGGCCGACACGGGGGCTGTTTCACGACGCCATGATACTGATATTCCCCGTTATCTACTTCTTCTGGAAAAGGTTCTCTTTAATTTTCCTTTAAAACATGTGTACTTTCACTAATCAGCTCTATGAATTACGGTACATGCATCATTTACAATTTTGCCTTTAAAACTCGTTTAGGTTTCGTGATGAATGGTTGAAAGGTCATGACCCGAAGGACTTTTATTTCCGTCTGAAGGAAAAGTTAACAGTTCCCTGGGTGTCCAGTACTCCTCACAAAGACTTAAGCGGCCCAGACTACCTCCATGTTAGGGAGTCTCAGTGTCAAATGATGGCCGTCCATCTTCACGGTATTGTGTCCAAGTTTTCAATGTGTATTTGAATTACTAATCTATCTTATCATCAACATGCATTTATTGACGTAATATATCTTTGATAAACATGCAATAATAAAATACATCTCCTTTTGCAGAAGATGAACCTTTCCGAATAAATTTCACCGTGATGGGAGGGATTCGTTACATGTTTTCTAACAGAGTGACAACAAAACCAGCCACAATGCCAGCGAATACGGTAGAGCAGAGCGCCCGGCGGCATCATAATTCACGGCGTTCACAACGCAATAGCGTCAATCGCATACACCGCATACAAGCAGAAGATGCTACTCATGGTGAACACAGGTATTCCAGGCACGACATGAAGAAGAAAAGCAAGATTATTTTGGAGGATGAAGAGAGTGTCCGCAATTTGGACCAAGGGGACTTGGATGTAAAATCTGAGAAAAGTGTCGAAATTCAAAAACCCGAAGAACAGTCCGAGTCGTCTGCTACTGCGCTCACGGCGCGGCGCAGACGACAGTCTGCTGCAACCAATCAAAGCAAAGCTTTCAGAATCAGTCAGCTTGTAGAGGAGCTGAACTCAGAAAGTGGTCGTCCAATAGCCCAGCGATTACGCACGCTGGATCAGGTCGTTCGCGCTGCTCTCAACACCCAAAATCGCTCTCAGTTCACGGACGATGCAATTAGTTCTCTTACTTCTCTGCTCAATTAAATTTATGCAAGAAAACATTAAGGAAGAGTTTGCCATGAAAGAGCTACATGCCCTATCTCATTTACGAAATAACCAAAATAAAACAAAATCATTAGTGTCAAAATGTTCTGTTCTTATAAATAACAATAATTTATGATACATAAAAAATCTATACAAAAGGAACATCTACATTACTGACACTTACAATGTAAGCTGCTTGGATACTTCAATTAAAGTTTTAACGCCTTGATACAATGAACAACTCTGTAGAGTATACATTTCAAAACATTATACAAATTTTTCTTTTGAACAAATCTATTCAACTGGTTGCATGAAATTAAGATTTGGGATCAATGGATTTTTTTTTATGTCTCTCTAGGTTAAAGCTCAAGGCTGTAGCATTGACATGATTGTATTTTGTGAGTAAAAGAATCCCTCACTGAAACATTCATTCATCCATTCATTCATTTTCTTTCATTCATTCACACTTCTTTATATGGTTCTGCTAATCCTTTTGCTTGTCTCTCTCTTAATGCTTTCATTCTCTGTCTGTTACTTTCTCTGTCCTCTTTTCTCCGATTTATTCTCTGAAAATATGAAAAGGTTTTAAGACAAGGTGATATTGTTTTCATTGGAAAATCTGACTCTTAATTAGCTTCATGATTTTCCTAAGAAATGTATGGTTTATTTATTTTAATAATACATTATAATGTGTATTTCTCCTATGCATCTAACATGTGCAATTTTGGAAAGTCAATAGAGAAAAGTTACAGATGAACCCAAAGACAACTGGCCTCTATGCCATAAAACTTTGACAAGATCGATACTGATCTGGGTCTCACTTTTCACTATACAGTCTACTGTACATGCCATTAGTAAAATACTTATATTAGAAATGAGAATGTCTACCGGTATGTTTGATAGCCACAGAGGCTGAGGACAAGTCATCAAAATTAAATCCATGTGCAACATTCACATGCAAAATATTTACATTTTATTTATAACATTCAAACATTCTAGAAAATTTAATGAATGTAAAATTTATACCTCCCTCCTTAAACACTTCTGTACATCAGTAAACAAAGGATCACAATATCCAAGGAATCTGAGGTACCTGTGCTGGAAAAGAGACGACAGGAAAATATTTTATAATTCTGTTTATTTATTAATAATATTAATATTAATATAAATTTTTAATGTCAACTCTAAATAGGGACAGATTAACTTTATACAGAAATAAAATATTAAAAATGCTGATTGTACATGTACCAACAAACTTGATCCAAATAAAACCTAATTAGAATAATACATGTATTGCATACAAGTACAGTATGTTTTGCAAAAAAGTACACACTGCATTATTTGAGATACATGTAGTACACACACAAAAATCAGCTCATAATCTATAAAACATTATGAAATAACAATAAACATTTGATAATTTAACGATCTCCGATCCTCAGCAATGTTCGATAACTCTAAATTATCTGGAATTTTTTTATCCGTACCATAAATCTGCCTTTTATATAGACAAATTTAATTAGTCTTTAGGTGTTAATATTATGTGCTAAGCCTTTTAATGAACTGCTTGGGTTAGTGGATCAATGGAGACCTACTACCTAGATGAAAAGGGGTTTGAGCCACCATTGCACTGGTACAACCTTTTTTTTCTAATTTGATCTCAACTTGTAAATTTTTGTACACGTTATTTATTCCATTATATTTATCGTGGCCAAAATTGCAATAATTTCGTAAAATGCATGGATACCATCAAAATATTTCTTTTTATTTTATTTCATTTATAAAGTTTGAAGGATAGATAACATTTTTAGGATGAAAAAATACTTTGAGGCTGGGGATCGGAGAACCTTATCCAAGTCTACAGGGATGAAAAGTTGGATAAAAAGTTAAATAAGTCTGAAACTCAGACTTTATCTGTAAGTGATCTACATAAAGACTACCAAAAATAGATTATCAATGACATTGCAACAAAAAAGTCAGAAAAGTGGTGAAAATTCAGTTAGTTTCAAAAGTTAAGGGCAATAACTTAGTAAAAAACACCAATCAATCGACATGAAACTAGACTTTGATCTGTAAGTCATTAATACATGTATAAAGATTTATGCAAGTGAATAAATACATTTGTACAAACCTGTTCTTGGCAACTGGTAAAAGCTTTTATTACACTGTTACATTCATCTGTGTGTAAATGAGCAGACAAGTCTGGATGCATCTGAAATTGAAAGATAATAAATCTAATTTTTGATCAAATTTTGGCTTAGATTCGGCTCAGTGAAAAATAAATCGAAGGATGTTTGAGCTGCAAAATTGAAAGATACAGGAACATAACTGATAACTTCAATGAATGGCTGAAGTTCAGGCTGAATTAATTAAAGTCTGTCCCACATCAAGATTCATAAAAAGGCATCACAATCAGTTTATGAAAACAGTTTAATATTTATACAGATTTCACCAGCTACCAAGAAAAGAAAAATCCATAATTTTTACACGAAAGCCTAGTGTTTATATGCTAGATGACATCCCTGTTCTTTAAATTTTTCGAAAAAACACCTTTAATGTTTGAAATTATGTCTATAATAAATTATTCCAGTTGGTTAAAGATGTTGTAAAGGGGTTGAATCACTGATAATGATGGCATACGTGTTAACCTCCAGTGGTGAAAAAGAGGTAGATTTAGAACCCTAAAAGGTAGCATTTTCACATAGGTTTTAAAGCATGTATATATAATATGTAAAAAGGGTCTCCGACTAGTAGTTTATATTAAGGATATCAACTTAAATACATGACTAGTAGTTATTAAGGATATCAACTAAAATACAATGTCAATACATGCAAAAAAAGTTTGCATGCATGCATTTACTATCAAATTGATTTCGATTATTTTTTAGGAAAAAAAATCTTTGTGTGCAGAGACTTAAACAATTGCCATTGTTGAGTAAAAATAGGTTTTGTTGACAAAATTTCACAAGAATTTAAAGAAAAGTAAGAACTAATAGTAACTCGTATACTCTTTTTTTTTTAATATCAAAAACAATGTTAACATGCTTATCACAAATCATGCAGTGTTGCAATGCAAAGAAAAGTCATGTTTACTTTTATGGCCAAGTTAACAGCTGCTTAATGGTCATTTTCAGTCATCACTAAAGCCACGTGTGGAATAGCAAAGCTTAGAAAGAATAATCTTACCGTGACCCCAAGCTACGATCAGGTCAAAGTAAGAATCTGTCCCATTTACTTGCAATGTAGCAGCCCCGAAGCAGATCTGCTTCGCGTCGATTTTAAGTTTGCTAAAAGTAATCTGCAGGGGATAAACACATTAACACATTATTTATATACATTACAAAACTTTCTGAACATGCATTAGCCATATGTAGTTAAGTCCACAAAATATCCATTTAATGAGTCGTACTAATTTTGTTAATATACACGTTTGAATTTGCCTGCCATATTGTCAAAAATCGTACTCGGAATGTTTCAGATTTTATCATTAACATGGTGACTGTAAACAGCCAGTTTTCCAATGTGATGTTAAAAGTGGCAGTGATATCGTTGCAAAAACAGTTAATGCGGTAAAATTGGATTATAAAAGAGCAACATTGTAGGTATTTAAGCCCAATCATATGAAAATTTAGGTGATATACAACGCGATATTTTTTTTTTTTCATTTGCTACAAAGCAAGTATAGGGGACGAATTCTATCTTAACGATTGAACATTCTATCTAAGCAAAGCTTTCTTTTCTTTAGCGAGGATATCGACACGTCATGTAACTAATGTAACCACTGAAAGTGACTTCTTTCATCATTCAATGTAAAACACAATGTGTTTAACACATCATTGATCATACATGTCATGCTAAATTCATCACTTAGTCAGGCTTGGCTCTTGTCAAAGTGACTATGAGGCTATGAGCATGATGAATGAAGAAAGAATGAACATTTGTGCAATGTAAACATGAAGGTGATGGAGGAAATATCAAGTAGCATCAAATACAGACGTAACAGTTTTATAGAATTTACCAAAACCAATAAAAGTATTCATCTTCTGTGTAGTTATGGTGTTGTATTGAGCCACAGGAGTCAGTAGTTGTATCCATAAATCAATGTAAACAGTAACCATTGAGCTTCGCGAGCGTAGCGAACGCTAACTGGTTACTGTTTACTTTACATTGTGATTGTTTTATGGATAATACTGCCGACTCCTGTGTTTTTAGCTCATAATGTAAATCTTTGCCATTCTTATCTATCTGAACTATGTGGTTTAGTAAACATCTAACTACAGAAAAATAAAAAAGTGTGCAGAAGTTTGCTATAAATCCGTGGATAAAAGTTTTGCAATACAGGGCTCTGAGCTCACCTTCAGCAAAATTATAAAACATGCAACTTCCGGATTAACAATATAGATAACTTGTACGTGGTTATTTCTTGCAATTTGTTGTGATTGCTCGCTTGGAACAAAATTGATGTTTCAAATTCTTAACTTCATATCAATATTTTATTGCTAATTTATGATTACTAGTGGTTACTAATGATCACAATGAACATGATGAATGTATACAGAACATATGTACAAGGTACTCCATCATTGTACGTCACAACCTCAATGGCCGACTGGCGCATTTTTCAACAAGATTCAAAATAATAGACGCTTGCAGGCCCTGTTATTAACGTCAATAAACGATGGGATTCATAGCGGATGTTCTTAAATCATGTTTTTCAAGACTTAAAGTTGCTGATTTGGAACAACTTGTTAGACAATGGGGGTATTTGAACAGTGACGAGCTTAGCCAACTTGACTTCTCAAAATCAAAACTAAGTGTCTTTCGAGACGTTTTGAGTTTCTGTGAGGTAGGTCTAAGCTATATCTGTTAAATGTCATTGTTTTTGTGTTGTATGAATTTTTGTAGCGAGTCGAGGGTCTCTCCCGAGACACTCTCACAGACTCACACAGATTATTCTAAATAGTTAAGCTCTTTAAAGTAAATTAATAAAATTTATCTTAATGTATACAACTTCTATGCAAAGTACAGTCCAGGGTAATGGGACGTTTTGTTCCTATTGACGATTCACACCGAGACCATTCGCTCCTTAAAACTGCTAAAGACAATTCGCGCTGAGACCTTGACGTTTTGCTACGAATTAAATCTCTTTATTAATGATATATATTGCAATGTTTGAAAATAATTATTATATAAGAGGTTGATATTTACTTTATTAAACAGGTTGGAACCAATCGCCCAGAGGGATATAATATCCTGTTTGGCCCGGTATATCATATCCCAAATGGGATATAAAATTAAGGTGCAAAAAATGAAAAATTTTTATTATAAATTTGCATTATTCAATTATTGTTACAGTATATCAAATGCAACAACTTTTAGTTTGCAAATTTTCCTACAAGCCTAAAGTTTGTAAGATTGATCCCCAAAAGTTTTGAAGGATCAATCTCCGTAATAGTACTGTTACAGAAAAAGTTGTTAATATTTCATCTATTCAAATGCTGATTTACTGTATTATATATATAAACATATTATTAGAAAAATAAAAGAAGATGGGTGATTAAGGCTTGTAATATGCCTATATGATGATAGATAAGATACTATAATATTAAAATATCAACAAATCTGATCACTTTTTTGTAAATTTTTTAAAACATTGTACACATGTATATTTATCATAACATCAATTGATAACCCTTGAATATGTTAAATACTTGGAATAGGTTGATTTAAACTGGCGTATGTGTCAAAACCTCCAAATAGTGTCACTTTTAGAACTTCAAAGCATTTTCTTTTATAGAGTGGGTCTGAGCTCCATATTTTTGTCACAGTCTATATAAGGTACCAGTTAAAGGAAATCAAACCGATTTCAATCAACACAAACTTGGAGAGATGACACACTATACTTTAAAAATGTCATTTTGTATCCCAACAATTGAACGTTTTAGAAAAATAATACATGTCTGTAAATTCGTGGTCGAAGACGCATATAACATTTAAACAAGGGAGTTTGTTTTGACTGAAATGGCTCAGTGATTAGAGCACCAGACACTAGGTAACATTATATACATGTAGCTAGGATTTAAGGTTGTGGGTTTGATACCACCAAAACTTTAGAATTTATTTTTTTTCTTATCATTTGTTAAAATATTCAAAACTGAATATAGTCAGAAAGTGTCCTTTTGTAAACTTGTATTATAACATTGTCAATTATATTTAGTTGGAAAAAAAATAAATTTGAAATTGTATTTTATGACTTAACCAAATTGTCATTTGCGCTATCTTATTCCCCCATCTTCTTTTTTCACAATTTTTGCACTTCAAATTTATATCCCACTTGGCCTGACTTGGGATATTATCTGGCTATTACCGGTATATCCCATTTGGGCAATTGGTCCCAACCTGTTAAAACACTTTCTAAAAAAATTATCATGCTTATTGTTGCAAATTGACTAATAACTTAATTAAATGTTTGAAATAATTATCCACGTGCAGATTAAGCAATCATAAATAAAGTGTTTGATTCAGATTTCTAATTACCATAAGGTGTTGTAACTAATTTGGAGACTCTCCATGTCCAGTTAAACAGAAAAAAATAAATTATGAGATGGGTGTTAATTATGAGAACTACTGGTTACATATGGGAAGATTTATTTTGTTGTCAAGCTATATCAAAGTATATCATATATCATGTCCATTATATAAAAATATTGATCCGGTCATTTAGAAATATGCCCCCCCCCCTTTCCGACCCAATATCTTTATATTAATCAGGTGTTTTATAGTATATCTCATATAATTTGGTTAAATTGATCGGAATAATACAAAATGTTTCAAAAGACAATAAGAAGTTAATATTACAAGTGACAATTTCCACCTAATGAAACGTCTCAGGACAAAACGTCTCAGTGCGAACAGTCTTTCGGGGCAAACAGTCCCGCATTCCAATCCAGTGTGTCGCCATTCATTTCCTTATATTTATTTTCTTGCCATTATAGGACAAGAAGAGACATAAAGAAGCTTTAAGAAGAGTAAATGACTTGGACCTAATGTGTATGTTGTGTAGCCACTGATCTTTCATATACATGTACCGGTAGTATGCATTGATTTTCCAAATTCCAGATTCAGTATCATATGTAGCAAAATTTTTTTAATGAAAAAGAACATGAAATTGAATTGATTAGAAATTTATTTAATGCTTTTGTTGACAGGTACTGTAAAAAACTCAACAAAGAAGAAATGGACCATGTATAGACTGCAAGATAAAAAATCAGGTACTCTTGACACACCTTTGGAGGTGGCACATATCTAGTTAAGTTTGCAATCAAATACTCTGCAATTAATGGCAATTTTGATGTGAGTGACATGATTGATGCTTTTGTGATTAAATGATATGTTCTCATTGTAAAACTTTGTCTCATCACCCTCAATCATGTCCTTGTCCATTGTCGGAACCCACAGGTTTTCTATCCGTTACACTGCTTACGTGTTTTCTGATTGGCTAGTCATTCCAAGCATAGCTCACAGGGACCAATGAATTTCGTTTATTTTCTCATTAATAATTTTTAGATACGAGAGTCTTGAGAGCATTGCCCCTACGTGTTGAAAGCAGTGTAACGGATAGAAAACCTGTGGGTTCTGACGATGGTCTTTGTCAACTCACTGAAAGTTTGTTTATAGTTTTATCTTCTTTGGCAATAAACAAACAGAGAAATAATTTTATAGCTAGAATCTTTAGCTCATTTTAGTTTTTGTTGCAATTATAAGAAAAAAATTCCCTTTATACTTCTCTTGCAGGGTCAAAAGAAAATTGGTATTCTGATCCAGAAAAATTAAAAAAGAAACTTCAACAGCAAGTTGACCTCTACTTTGATTCAGTAAGAATCTGGGAAAAATCACAATAATCATTACATAAACTTATTCTCTTGTGCACTGCCTTGTACATTTTCCACTGTGCACAAACACACAAGAAATAAAACAAGTTACTACTGTAATTTCAATCATCAATTTTGCAAAGTAAAAAGATTTGAAAACATAACACATTTCTGATGTATAATGAATTAAACTTAAAATATACAGGTATACCTAATAATTTTTCTTTCTTGATACTGCTAATTTTACGGAATAATTTGATTTCCTGGATCACCACAATGGGGTTTTTTGAATCCATATCAATATTTTCTGAAACTGATGACAATTTGACAAAGCTTCGCTCTTATTTGATCTAGTTATTTGCACCTGTCAACTATACGTGACCCATCCCTTTGTATCATGTTACTGTTGCGTCAATATATTTATCAAATCTCCATTCCAGGCTGCCTCTGTGTCCGTCACCCTCCAAGATGGCGCTCTGTGGTGCAGACTATACCTCCCATCAGGAAACCACTTCATGAATGCCAATGTTGTGTACTTGATTCACTACCCCCACTCCCATTGCTTTGCTATCTCCGCCTTTAAAGTGTCAGTCCAGAATTTCTTATTTCAGGTTTGTGAATTGTCTTCAATAAAAAAATTTAAAATATAAAGCAATATTTGTAAGTACATGTAAAACTAACCAAATTTGTGTCGTTTATTGTAATTTCTTCATGAATGAATGAAATTTATGTAATATGAATTACTGTTCATGTAATGTAACATAATCATGGTTCCCAATATTCTTCAATATAAGGGTGATACGGTGTTAATTTCTCATTTTTCATTGACAAAAGTAACAAGGATAAATGTTAAGCAACTTGTGTAGATTTTTAGAAGGTTCCCCTTATTCTTCAATGTGAGGGCTATATGTTATGAATTTCATTTTTCATATAAAAAAAAAAAAGAACTCTGATAAATGTTAAGTGTTTTGCATTGTCTTACAGTGTCTATCCAACCTTTTTGGCTACCACACCCTGACCAGCATGAATTTGTCGGGCCTACAGTATAAGTCTCTGTTTCAACTGGCCTTCAACAAGCTGGGAGAAGTGAGTATATCATGCACGTGTTACTTAAATATGCTGTAGTTCTGATCAGTTGACAAGTGCTTGTGTTTTATATACAATAACTATTGGCCCTATATTCTCGCAAATCTTACTTGGGTGTATTCGCTGCGAGCGATAAACTGATGCGTTGAGTGACGACACTATTGGGATCGCGAGTTGCAGTTATAAAACAAGCATTTTCATTGGCCGTTTTAGTACCCGCCCACTCTAACCTGATAACGTGGTATTGATAATTTATGCACCAACTGCCAGATGTGTCGTTAACTCTGTATCTGAACTGCAAAAACTAAATCACTGCAAGAATTGACTAAGAGTTCTCACAATAATCGCATCTTCTTTTTTGTGTAAACAATTGTCAAAAACACGCTGTTTAAACAGGTTCAATCCCCAATTCATTTTTCAATATAATACATACTTCATCGATAAATTCAAATCATTTTAACTGTTTAACGCATCAATTTAAGATGAGGCAGTATTTATTTTGTTGTAGCTTATTCCAAAGAATTCACAACGGATATTGACAATAAATGTTACATAGCCTATATTGCATTTTATTGAACTTTGACCGATTAATATGACACACTTAAAACTACAAGTGTGCATGTGTTTTCAATCATACCAAAAATTTGAAATTTACGGCATGTAAATGTGTTCAATTTTGGACTGATCTGTGATAAACGTTATTTTGTAACTCACTTAGTCTGTAGAAACATTCATTTTATTATATGTTCTTCGATATTCATCACACAATATTTACTACTGACGTTGACACTGACTTTCTCTCAAACACGCTAATCGACCTCGGATTGTAAAATTCACGTGCAGATCGAGTCGCAATTTTACAGTTTTCCAAGTGTATAAACAAACCACACTTCTTCATTTTGCGGAGCTGTTGACGATGTTTCAAAGATTTTCAGTACAGATTTATTGTAAACAAAACAGTGAAGACATATGCTGTAAAACGTCTAATGGATATCACGGCGTGTCAACCCGAATTTTCCCGTGGATCTACATTTTGCAACAAGTTTTTTGTGAGGAAAAACTGTTCAACTCATGCGATTTTCCATATATACAGTAAATGGTACATTATGAACGGTAACGTAAAATTTATTTGTTCACTAAACAGTTTCTGGCGATTTTTTTTTTCACAATGAACTGAATAACATAATTCGATAAGCGAAGTACAATCTGTGACTGATAATCTATATGCGCCGATCCCCGCTTTTAGGGAACTTTTCTTTTTCTTTTCATTAATATTATTTACACATGTACGTGAACATCGCCCCGTTTTTTTAATATCAAATAACTCTGTAATTTTTTAACTGGCTAGTACATGTACAACTTCATGAGATGTTTTCTTTCTCCGACATATCTTTCCACGTGTTAGCATCATGTTCTCAACATGCATTTGATAAATGGGCGGGTCTATATAAATGCGCCAATCAGAATCTTTATTTCGAATCACAATTGAAATACACACCGATTAGAAAGTGTCATCACTCAACGCAATGCTACATCGGTCGTAGCGAATACTTTCATGTAAGATTTGTGATAAAATTTGAAGGTTCCTTAGGAAATTATTATCGGTAATTATTTTTTTCCTTGTTTCTTGTGGTTTTTTAATCTCAAGGAGGGAGTGGAGGGGGGGGGGGGGGGGTTTCGGTGTGGTATTTCTAAACTTATACTTTTTGGCCAAAATTGGTATCCATAGAAATTATACTGTATCCTTAATCATTGTGCAAACAAAGATTAATTGACTGACCCAGTAAAGAAATATTTAGTATAAATAAAATTCAGAGAATGCCATAAGAAATATTGGCATCCAAGTAATGGTTTCTTTGAGGAAGTACATATAATAATTGGGCCTGCAAAAGTCCTTAAATCAGTTTTAGCCGCCTTTCTACAGTATTCAAATTTTTAATCAAATGCAGCATCTAATATGAACTTGTACCTCAATTAGAGAATTATCAGCTACATGTATAAAGTAATCTAAGACATAATTTCAAAATTGAATCCTTTGAAAAAATTTTTTACTTGTTGCTCAACTATTCTGTACTATGTCTTTGTCTGAGGTATTAAAACCTAAGCTGTGTCCTTTCTTTATTGTAGACATCCTTTGGAAAACTTTCAGATGTTCAGAGTCTTCCCTTCATCAGCAGGCAGAAGCGGAAAGGTATGGTTGTGATATACATGTAGCTTGCAGAGCAAATACTAGTAGTTTATTGATGTCTTCACTTTGAGGAATTTTATATGAATTTTCATGTACGGTACATGTAACATGTACAACATAATGGTTAAAACACAGCTACTAAATGGAGAAGCTTATTCTTTGAAAACCTATCATACAATGCAACTATTCTTTACTTTATACCAGTAAACTATTGGGGGGGGGGAGGGTATTTGTATGCAACACTTCCAATTTGTTTTAAATGTTTTGTTTTGCAGCAGAAGAAATAGAAAGAGAACCAAACCTGAGGTCAGAGGATGTCGCCATGAAGCGCCAAAGATCACTAAGTTTGGATGCGGCCTTTGGGGAGTATCAGCAGCCTGTTTTGGAATCTCTGCGATTTAAGGTGTGTGTTTATTTGTTTAAATTTAACTCCTCAGCCTATCTAGAAACTTAGAATTAAATGGATATTTTCGTAGCCAACTGTTACTGATATTAGACGTAAATACCCTCTTTTCAATATCCCTATAATTAGTTATTTCCTTTCTTAGTAATGTTTTTCTGTTATTATGTTGGTATGATTCAGAAAAGTGATATTTCAATTCTTAGAATAAAAAAATGAATTGTTGTGTATTTTTATTTTCATGTTGTTGTTTGTTTTTATATCTCACTGTGCTTTACTTCATCAGGTTGAAGCAAAATTTATGGGAAAAAAGAACATTGAAAACTTTCAAGATGATGGAGAGCCATTTAGATGCTGTGTAAAGTTTGAAGGACCATCAGTTTTGGATGGAGTTCGGAATTTAGCAAGTTGTGGACTAGCCAATGAACCTCTTCCTAAACATCTACTCAGAGTCAATTCATTGGGGACAAACAATTTTGTGCTAAAAAGTAAAGAAAAGTCTTAATCATCTTATTGACAAGGATGGACATTTTTACTGGTAAATATTTCGATGAACTATCGACAAAAATTGAGATAGTGATTTGGCACGACTTTTATATGACTTCTTACATCAGTATTGTGATTGAACCTGACAGAGTTTTATATAACTGTTTTACTTGTTATTATTTTGTTACTTAAAAAATAAATTGTTTTAGCACAGTTAAAGTGGTTTTTTTTTTTGTAAAATTCAGATTTTATTTGATTGTGGTGGTGTAAAAGAAATGTTGATGCATTTGCTAATTTCCTACCTATGGTAATTTATTCATACCCTTGTATCTTTCAGTTTTCTCAGATTCCTTTTAGAGATATGGCCTCAGGATCATGAAGCAATTTCAGATTTAAGTCAAAATTTCAGTTGGGTATAAAATGATTGTTATCATAAAATGACGAGTTTGTAATTAACATTATATCAAGACACTTTTAACAGCATTTCAATTTTGACAGTTTCACAGTGGTTTCAATAAAGAAACATTAAGACGGTACAATTTTTGACTTAAGTTCAAGATCGCTTCATGATTCTGGGGCCAGTAGGCAGTTCTGAACTATTTATTTTACTGAAAACCATGGAATGGCAGGTTTTTTTGTTTGTTTTTTTTTTTTTTTACAGTAAATAGTTCTTAAAATGCAATGCATGTATGTACATTTACATTACTGGGTAATTGATTTTAATAAACCCATACACAACTGACACCTGACCTTGATTTAAAGCTGAACACCGCTCGTAAATAGGCATTGTCCGTCATTTTTCTCTTTCAATACTGCTGTCCCTAGAACCCCTATATAAGGCAAAGACCTCTAAACAGTTCAAAGTACTTTGCTGTAGAGGTCTCATCTGTGTGGACGTACATCTTGCCTCGCCGTGTTACTCAGTCGCAATGAAATTCTCAAGTTTTACGCACTTTTTCAAGCCATGAGAATACTAACATCAAATAAAATGGTCAATGCATTATTTACAAACAGAATATGCACATAGAATATGAAATAAATGCAAAAAATCCAAAGAACACGAAAGGAATACTACACGTCGGCCACGAGTTTCGGGTGTAACGAAATCGAAGGGTTTATATACCAGGTATCTATGTGACGGTGCCTATTTACAAGCGGTGTTCAGCTTTAACATGCAAACAATTTTATTTCAAACGATTATGATACATGCAATTCCACCAAGAAAAATTTGGTGGATTTCACTGAAGATAAAGCTCTTTAGTAAAACTTCAAGGAAAGTCTTTGTACAACAAAGATATCCATGGATACTAGAATTTGGCACTCTATTAAATTCTGCTTATAGGATATTTTATAAAGAAAAAAATAAAAATATTCTGCTAAACTCTATTTATCAAAAATACATGTATGTTTAATTGAAAGACTGTGGGTCATCAGCTTATTCTGCTTTGACAAAGTCCCTTCAAAGACTGTAGATTTCTTGTCCAAACTCTGAATTGAAGAACACAAGGGGATCCACAATGAAATCGTCACTTGATGTCAGGAAGATATCAGACTCAAAGGTGTCCTTGAAGAGTTGGTCGATGACACTTTCAGGAAATATTTCCGCAGACTGCCCTCGTAGGATTTTGATAGCATCCTCCATGAATTCTTCATGTTCTGCAATATTCTTTGACCAGAACTGTGTTTAAAAAAAGAAATGAAATGAACTACACAAAACATCTATAAATCAACATACATGTACTTGCATAATTTTTAGATGCAAATCCAGGAATTTGTTTGTGGGAAGGGGGAGACCCTTTGGAGAGGTTTAATCTTTTGCAACAATTTATTTAGATATACGTGTGTATATTATTTTTTCAGGTGTTTCAGACCCCCTTCTCAATCTGCAAATGCCCATGTACAAGACTGGACACATTAAATATAAGTATTTGAACTTTAAAAAATGTAATTTGATGGTAGATAAACAAATAAACAGAAGAAATTACTTTTTTGCCAGGTTCTGACTTTGACCCGATTTTGCAAGTCATGTCTGCAGCCTTTCTACTGACCTTCCAACGTTTCATTGGAATCTGCTTTATCTTATCTTCAATGACTGCACTTTTAGATCGTTTTCGCTGGAGAAATAGAATTATTAAATTATTATTATTAATTACAGCCAATAACAGCCAACTTCGACCTATGGAATCTTGTTTTGAAAAGTATTCAGCAATAGCTATATACATGTATATACATATACCTTGCGACTTGATTGTCTTGTTGCAGAAGTCTGTGTTTCGTGTTTGTGGTCAGGTGTGATTTCAAGTCTTGATTTTTTATCAATATTCACATGAGCATCACTGAACTACAATATAGTGAATAATAAAGAAATAAAAGCTAATAGACACCTCAGAGCTAAAACACTTGATCTAAATTTTTATGAGATTTTTTTATTTAAACTAATTACAAATTGCGTACCACCTCAGCTGCAATAGCCCTGCTTCTTTCAGCTATTAAGTTCAGGGAAGACAACTCTACGTTTACGTTTGTAAGTTGCGTCTGCTGCAAATTATCGGAGCTCCCATTTAGGTTTTGCTCAATATGCACCTCTGGTTGTGTTGTCGCATTGTGAGAAATAAGACCTGGCTGCTAAAAAATGAAAACTGTTATAAGTTATGGAAAATGATTAACATTATTTAATATCAAAGATGAATTAGAAATTTATCTTCTCACATATCATAGATAATTCAAAGATTGCACTTACAAGATTGGTTGAACCAGGCTGGGTATGATCTGACACATCATTGGTTGCTACACCTTGTATAAGCATTCCCCATGTGTGTGGTCCTCGACCGTCCAGACAATTGACTTGTGTTCCATAGGAGATACTGGTACATAACCCTTGGGTATTGCAAATGCTCTCGCTTTGCATTCTGAAAGGGTTATTGATTCCCTGGGGAATACAAATAATCTCATCCAGTGTTCTCTGTTGGTTACTGACTTTTTGAGGAACACATATTTCTTGTCCTAGTGTGCCTTGGAGTTTTGAGACACCCTCTTCTTGTGATTGCTGGTCCATACTAAATCCCTTAGGAATACAAATGATATCATCTTGTGTCTGCTGGGGGAAATAGGCAATCTTTTCTTGCATCCCCTGGGTCACACTGAATCCCTGAGGGTTATGGAGGATATCGTTTGGTGTCCCCTCCATTACAATGATTATCTCCTCTTCCTCTTGGTCACTGATTCCCTGTGGGATACTGATGACTTTTTCTTGAGTTGCCTGGGGGTAATAATGTCCCCTGGGGAAACTGGGGACCATTCCTTTTGTATGACAACTAATAGTCTCTTTTTCGGCAACATTTGTGGTCTGAGGAATATATTGTGCTTGTACTTGATTTGTCAATTCCTTTGCATAAGGCACAGATGCAGGGAGGAAATTCTCAACCTGTCTTTGAAATCTCTGTGAATGAAAAAGATATTCTTAATAGAAATTGGTAAATAAAAAAAAATTATTCGCACTTTGTTGTAAAAATCAATTATCTGCAAAATAAGATATATTATTGATCTATGTACCTGTGGAGTTGGTGTCTTTTCTGGCTGATTGTTAGACCAATTAATGCCACCTGCAGAATTTATCAATGTGCGATGGTGGGGAAGCACTGTGGAGGCTATGAAGTCTTTTATTTGTTTGTTATTCAGCACCTGATTTGTCCAAATACAAATGATTCCAAAATCATTACTTTATAAAGAAATAATTATTTTTTTTGTTTATAAATTTTTTTTTACATCTACAAAATTTCAATTTCCTTTTTGTCTTAAAATCTCAAAGGCTGATCAATATAATTGTGAAAAGATACAGATATTAGTCTTTCCTTAGGGTAGTTTTTCTTTAAATTTAATAAATATATTTATAAAATCTATAGTTACCCCACACTGTGCCACTCTGTCTACTATTGGAGTTTGCCTTGTGTTTTGTAACACTCTTTGTTCATTGTCTGAATGAAAGCTCTTACTAGGGGGCTCAACCTTTAAAAAATCAAAGAAATTGATATTGTCAACACCATCATTGTTTTCAGCTATTTTCTAAAAAATTACAATCAAAATATAACAAAAGAGAGGAAAATAAAAGACAGAGGAAAAAAGTGATGGGGAAGTTTAGAGATTTAGAACCGAAGTGTACAGACAGATAAAAGAACTGAATTCAAGGTAAGAAAGGGGGGGGGGTGGTGTAATTCTTCACTTACATTTTAAACCTATATTTATCTTTATTTTTAAGGAAAAGTTAAAACCGAGACCTCCACATAGGTCCCTTGTGTGATGGGTGTTGCCAGGAAGCCCATCCCTGGCCCCTTGTAAGCACCAACTTGTCCTAGGACACCTTTAGTGTACAAACACTGCTCTTCCATTGTCTTCTGCAATGAAATTTCGAAAATGAAATAAAAAGATAGGTAGAATATTTGTAACAGACATGTGTGAGGGAAGGGGATGCTACCCCATTCCAAGCTGATTATCTTTTAATCAAATAACGAAATATAAAAACTACCCTTCCCCTTTTGGGGGGAGGGGGTTCAAGTTTATCCCCCTTCAAAGCCTGCGTAATATTTACGATTTTTTATCACTTGACACAAGGGCAAGTAAATTAGTCAACTAAATAACTCAAGTAAATAACTTTTTTGATAGACTACAACGTTGTTATAGCTATTAAAATTTTTAAACGTTACAAAGTCAAAGGAAGGGAAGATTGATAAAAGTAGTGTCGATTATAGATTTCTATTGATCATATGCCTTTTATGTTGTGAAAAGGCTAATTAATATATTAGCAAAAATTAAAA
This sequence comes from Magallana ariakensis, assembly GCA_020458035.1. NCBI lineage: Eukaryota > Metazoa > Mollusca > Bivalvia > Ostreida > Ostreidae > Magallana > Magallana ariakensis. The sequence goes on along the minus strand of CM035814.1, from coordinate 53,787,177 downwards.
AGGAGAATTGCAACAATGCCAAAAACATTTTTATTATTTATTTTTTTTAAAGAAGAAATCTTATGTTTTAGACTCTATAAAGATCGAAAGCTCATTATGTGATATGATAAAAGTGAAAAATAATAACCACATCAAGAACATGTCGAATTCCTCTATAAAAGTAGTTTCCATTGGTATCTGTAAAGTTTGTAGTTGGAATTTGAACAAAAATTAAATGAAAACTGACTTTCATGAGTTTGGATACGCTTAGGATGAAAGGTTTCTATCCTAGAGAGTCTGGCATTTTTAACGTAAATGAATGAATAAGTATGAACATTACCCTTTTAGATGTAAAACTGTACATTTCTGTAACTGTCTTTGGTTCAATAATATCGATTTTTTTTTTCAGAAAATGTTCGCTCAGCAAAAAGCACGTCTTGCCTCAACATCTGATGCTGACACACTGGAGATGTATCCAAAACACAACGCAAGCCTTAGCAATCATGACGTCATCGATAGGTAAACAACCAATGAAAGCTCAGGACTAAAAATACATTAAAGATGGAGTTTCCCTAAAATACTGCTGTTTATTGTAAGTTCTAAAATGATGAATGAAATTAACGCAAATGTTGAACCGCTATATGACTGAGATATGCGTTCAGTTCCGCTTTGCTTCCGCGCATGCCATCCGACCTCCGCATAACCTTCATTCTTCTGGTACTCGAAATACTTCAGTTCCTTGGCAGAAAGTATGATTATCCCGTCTGGGTAATATAAATTAATGCAAGTAGGTGGTCGGAGAGGGGGGGGGGGCAACCCCCCAGAAACTGAGCACATTTTTCAATTACTACGGCAGTAATTTCAATCTAGCATTATAGACCCTATAATAACCTTAGCCATTGTATTGTACATAGTGTAATTATACTTACATAACCAATTTTATTAGAATACCCCAAATACCTGAGCCAGGGGTATTTTTGAAGCCATGATCGGTTGAAGCCTTTTCTTTCCACGTATTTCTTTAAGAGGAAAAACAAACGATATGTGGTCCCATTTATTGGTCAGAAGAAATATTTACTTCTGTGTATCGTCGACATTCGATTTGTGATATGCAATATCATAATCGCGTAGCTGAATAGATTTAGGCCCCAATATTATACTCTTAGGAATATTGGCTGAAACGTTGTCATTTGTACTACATGTAGCAATACTGCTGGCAGCAGCTTGAAAAATTGGATATCCACCAATTCAAGTCTTGACAGCTGGTTTACTTTTGTGTTGTTTTGCAAAGAACTGCAAATATTTACTTTGCCCTTTACGCGAATCGTGTTCTGAAGAAGAAGTTTTATTTCTCTTCATTTTGTTACGGACTAAAGGCAAAGGCTCTAAGTCTTAATCGGACGAGTTGATTTTAGAAATGAAATGCAAAACTGCCATGCAATTCGTACTATGGATCTAAATCTTATATACTTTGCAACTAAATATTATTCGAGCAAGTTTTGGGATGTTTCAAGGAGATATTAAGTTAAAACGCAAAGTGTTTTCCGGATTTGATATAAATAAAATAACAATGTTTTAAAAAATGGAGACTCTGAAAAAAAAATGTAAGCATGTGCTTACAGTGCTTCAATGTAGCTACGCCAATGGACTTAGCTAAAATTGCAGACTTTAACACCTGTAGCACCAGATTAGATGCAGCACCTAGCACCAATGCAAAGTTATAGTGTAGCATCGTGCAACGGGTTCGGTGCACACAAATTTAGATATAGTATCATTAGATTTACCATGACTATAGCCAGGCGCGGAATTATTATATGCACAGTTGAAGTTAAACATAAGAGCCCTCCCCCTCCCCCCGCCCGCAACTACTCTGCCATTTCCGTAACTACAAAAAACGAAAAGGGCGAGCGTGATTGATCCGAATGATCACCCCCCCCCCACCTTCGAAGAAAAAGGGATTTATTTTCTAATTTGTATGTGAATCTGAAAGACTAAAATACTTAAACAATAAAATGCTTTCTTTGGCGATTCATGCGGGATATGAAGGTGGCGACATTGCAGAAAAAAACATACATAACCCGCTATAACGCTAACGCGGGTTATGTAAATTTTTTGTGCAATGGTCGCTACCTTCATAACCCGCATGAATTACCAAAGAATGCATTTTATTGTTTATATTTACATCTTTTTTAAACTAATTAAGAAATTGATTATAAAAAGTAGGTAAAATTCACTAAACTACTGTTAATGTACATAGGTACGTTAGCTAAAAGAATTAGCCAAATCGTCTCCTCTGAGACTTTGAGTCTGACATCATCATGATTATTTCGTGCAGTCCATGATTTTTCTTAGGTCGCTGAATGTTTCGACCAATCGATAAACATGGCGTGTCGTATGGTGTCCGGATAGGGCCATTTGCGTTAGCGCGACATCGCGTTCAGATAAACGAGACATCGCGCTAACACACAACACGCCGTCGCGCTAACACACAACACGCCGTCGCGTTAACACAACTTTGCACAACATGCCATCGCGCTAACACACAAACATTATTGCGCTAACACAAAACACGCCGTCGCACTAACACAACTTTGCACAACACGCCGTCGCGCTAACACAACTTTGCACAACACGCCGTCGCGCTAACGCAACTTTGCAAGTTTCACAGTCTAGTAGGAAGTCGTGTCCGGAAATATATATTAGACTGCGCATGTTGAAATTGTAGGCCTGCATGCAAGCATGGATGAAAAATAAATAAAATGTAATTTGAAATACATATGTTGTTTTCATTTATTATCAATACATATGAATAAAAATATAGTTACTACTATGTCACTGTATAAGGATATGCTAGCATGTATATAAATTATTAGGCCATTCCAAGTTTTTTCTATGTTTAGCGTCCGCGGACGGATTGGTTTTGAGATATAAAAATAAATAAAAAACACAATGGTTGTTCATGAAATTAGATCGCTTTTTCATATGTCGGACTCGGCATCACATTTTTAAATTGGGATCGGAAATTAAATATTAATTATAACAACATTCAAAATGGAAACCATAGTGGTTATTTGTTATTTTTGTATTTTTGTTACAAAATGAAGAAAATACTTCAAAATATTTAATAAATTTTATTTTGCCGAACCTTTAAAGTTGTGTGTTTTTTCTAAGGTTTGTGTTTTTTTTCCTGATAGAAAGATAGGTTTTTGAGTTTTGGGTGGACGCTAAACAAAGAAAAAACTTGCAATGGCCTTATAAAATCTACCAATTGACAAATTTACCTTAAATATTTAATATAGTTACTTAATTCAGCAATAATATATTTATAACATGTACATGTCACAAATTCATATTAGGTGCTCTGTATATTACCAAAGCAAAGAAATTTTAAAATGTAAAATTACAGGTATATTACATGTCATGAATATATTATTGTTGAATTGATGAATTATATTAAAAAATATTTATGGTAAATTTGTCAATTGGTAGATTTTATAATAATTTACATGCATGCTAGCATATCCTTATACAGTGACATACTAGTAACTATATTTTTATTCATATGCATTGATAATAAATGAAAATGATATATATATTATTTATTTTTCATTCATGCTACATATTTCAGGATGCGCAGTCTGATATTTCCGGACACGACTTCCTACTAGACTGTGAAACTTGCAAAGTTGCGTTAGCGCGACGGCGTGTTGTGCAAAGTTGTGTTAGCGCGACGGCGTGTTGTGCAAAGTTGCGTTAGCGCGACGGCGTATTGTGCAAAGTTGTGTTAGCGCGACGGCGTGTTGTGCAAAGTTGCGTTAGCGCGACGGCGTGTTGTGTGTTAGCGTTTATCTGAACGCGATGTTGCGCTAACGCAAAATTTATGGCCCTATCCGGACACCATAGTGTCGATATCAGTCCGCTCTAGATTTCAACCAATCGATAAACGGGGCGTGTATATTTCAGTCTGGCTGTTTCTATAGAGCTATGAATTAACTATAAGTTTCCGTAAGATTTAGAGGGAACCATACTCGCTAGATGTAAATATATGTACTTGATCCGCGTATGATTCAGACAGCTCTCAGTCCCACCCAAACGCCTGTGTCCAAACCCTCCCATTTGGTTTTTAAATATCTTGAACCGAACATGCATTCATCCAATCTGGATGGAGATCTAGAATGCAACTTTATTTAATTGTTCTTGCTTATGTTTTAATTTCAACGTCATAAACTGATTCGCCCCATCCCCCGAAAAATATAAAACTGAAAAAAAAAAAACAAAGCTGGAAAGAAAGAAACAAATAAACCCAATTTGTTGTTATTTAGGGGTATTATTTATGTGTCATATTTAAGATCAGTAAAAAAAATATCGATTAATCAATCCATCTGATATGTTCACCGTTTTTCCTTCTCCCTCCCCTCTTCTTTCACAACTATATCCATTTGCCGATATTAATTTTATGAATTGCATTTGGGTAAAATCAAGTTCTGGATATGACTAAAGTTTTGCTCATAGTTAGTCGTCTGTTTAATAGTTTTTATTTGTCTTCTGGTCATGTTTATGTCAGAGAGAATTTGCCGAGTTGTTATAAAGACACTTCAACATTTCAACACTATAACCATTTGCAAAGTTGTGAACAAAAATAATGGTATAATTAAGGTCTTCCGTTTCCAACGGAAGACCTTTATATTATTGTGCAGATTAAGATTATTCTTATTTTTCTTTTTTTTTTTTTTCTTCCTAGACGCGAACTTTGAGGCTTCATATCTTGCTCATTTCTGAACGGTTTTTGCTCAAATTTTCAGGCCTTATAGACTTTACAAAACACTATCTAAACCATTTCATAAATTTTAAAAATCCTCTTCCGTTAACGAGTTATTCCCCTTTTTAAAAAATTTAGGGCCTTTCGTTTCCAGACAAAGGCTCCGAGACTATGATAGCAGGGAATGGGAATCCAACGAATTTGAATAACAGAGACATTGAAGTTTTGCACATCGGTTTTTGTTTTTGGATTACTTTCTTTATTTAGAAAAAGGTAGGGGGTCAAAAAACAGGGTTCCAAAAAGTGCGAAAATTTAGACATATTTTCCTTTGTATCTTTTAAACGAAAAATATTTTGTTAAGACATGTAGAATAAAAGTTGTGCAGAATGTCAAGGACTTTCATTTGACATCAATAAAAAAGGGCTGGCCCCTTAAATTAAGGGCCAAGGGCCCTTGAAAGTTTTTGCTAAATAACTAAAAAACGGCTAGGATTTTGATATAGCTGTCGCTGGAAAAGTTGTTTGTTGAGATCCTATAAATGTCGTTACAATGTTATTTTGTTGGTGAGTTGTGTAGTATGAGTGTAAAAAGCTCTACATCTTAACATGTACCTGTGTTTATTTGGCAAGTTAACGAAAGTCATTGTGCGTACAACTGACATTAAGTTACGACAGACAGTATGCCTGTTTAAAAAGGAGGCTTTAATTCATCAGAAAAAAAATAAGTTTTTTAGGATACATGCTTTTATGTGAGGAGTTTAAGTCATCTTCGTAAATTCTGCACAATCCTAAAAAAACGAGAAACAGAAAATATAAACATTCTTTTTCTTTTCTAGTAAATCACACAAACTACCGGAAAAAAATAAATCTATGTGATACATTTTAGTTATCATGCTGCGTGCATTTAAAATATATCTGGAATCAGAGCTGTGTGTGTGAACCATTACGTAAGCTATCCCTCGCTTGCGGCCGAGAAAGTCGGTCGCCATGGTCGCGGCTGGACTACCTAGCGGTCAGCGGTTATCTAATACACCGGAGTCACGTCTCTCAATTTATGAGTTCATTTAGCCGAAAACAAGAATTGTTTTAATTTTGATCACACATAGACGTTTATTTTTCTCAAATTGAATTAAATGATAGAGTGTCAATTAAGAAAACGTTCTGTAAATTAATAAAAGAAATGTCATTCTCAATCGGAAGTAATATCAGGCATAGATCAATTGTGGGTTTTAAGTAAAAAAAAACAAACTTCTATTTGGTAGATTTTAGTCATTATTATACTGCAAACATTTCAAATCTTCCTGGGTTCTGAGCTGTGTGTGTTGTAACTTTACGTAACCTATTCCTCGCCCGCGGCCGAGGAGATCGGCCGCGGGCTCCTCGGCCGCGGGTGCACTACCAAGCGGTCAGGGGTTATCTAATACACCAGATTCGCGTCTTTCATGTACTTGTTTTGAGTTTATATAGCCGCAAATACAGGAACTGTTTTAATTTTAAGTTATTGATGTTTTATTTAAAATGTAAGTTAAAAAGTCATTCTGAAAATTATAAAATCCGATATTATTCCTAATCCAAAACATCGTCAGACATAAATCAATGGTGGGTTTGTATAAGAACTGTACTAATAATGTTTTAGATCAACAACAAAAAACCACAAAGATTACCCCTTTAAATGATGATCATCCCTCGCACGCTCGCACATGGCCGAGAAGATCGCGCGCGAGGGGACATCTACCTGTACCTTATCACACGTGTATGTTATTGATATTTTGTACGAACACAAAACTATTTGTTTAGTTTATTTTCATTTATATTGGTTTTAGATGAAAGATGAATTTATCTCCATTATTCAGTTGATTTAGCGTTGATTTAAACGTTAGGGCGAAAAATCTTATAAAAACCTCTCATTAATTGAATAAAAGTAATCTATCAATTCGATTCTAAATATGCAAGGCCAATTGTATAAATAAAAGATTAAATATAATGAAATTCCGAGATATTTACCGGCATATGTAGAATTGATATGTGTTTAACTTACATGTAAGATTAATATACTGCATCGTCGGAACCCACGGGTTTTCTATCCGTTACACTGATTTCAAGCAATGTAACGGATGGAAAACCCGTGGGGTCCGACGATGAATCGACTGTAGTTACTCATGATCATTTCCGTTAATTATTGCTTACACTTTTTACAGACTTTAACACTTTTAAGACAATATTCAAACTTTGCCTGGCCAACGAGTCATATATGCACATGGATATATGTATATATACTGGTGTAAGAATTAATATTCGACCAACACAAAAATTAAATAGTGTAGAAAGTAAAATAAGTTTTCTTAAGAGTTGTACCAAATTTTAAGAGGGTTGACATAGTAAATAAAATCATTAATTTTCGAAGCGTTCTAGGAAGTTTAAAAACAAAGTCATCTCTGTGCTGCTCCGCCCGCCCCCAGTGCTCGAGCTGAATTTTAAAAATTGGCGAACAAAAATCGATAATTAATATGTGTCGAAAATCAATTTTTGGTGAGTCCTTATTTGTTAACGTTCTTCCTAATGTGTTTCACTTTGCAATCTGTGTGTTTATTCGGCCAGTCTGCGTGTTAATTCAATCACCCCGTGCGACCGACTTCAAATTTACCTGGTCAGTGTAACCCTTGTTAATCAACTAAAGTTTGGATGTTAGAAAATGATTGGCATTTGTTTACTCGTCCTGTGTATACCATGCCCAGCGCTCGCGACGACGGTGTAATAAACTTTTTTCTTTTGATTTGATGCAAACCGTGACGATAAATCGCTATCTTTAGCACTTTAAACAAAAGAAATATTAAAAGATATGAATTAAAAATTTACTCGTACTTGGTTAAATGTACCACACTAAATGCGCTGATCACCTATAGTCTGTCAAAATCATGTGGTGCCGATCATGTATCCATGAAAGACGTCGTTTATCAATAAAGATGTTTGTGAATAATTGAGAATAAATAATTAAATGAAATCAAATATTGCGTTCACGATTTATATCGTTAGTTATCACATTTCTTTGAGAAATTTCACGAGCTGAAACCGGAAGAGAAACAAGTACAGACAGTTCTGGTGCATGCGCAGCTGGTAGAATTATTGTGCACTTTTATTTAGCAGCTGATCGGAAAAGATTTACAAGCATTGGTTGCAAAGTTGCATTAGTATTTGAGTACGGTGGGGTGATTGTATAATTCACAAAACATCAGGATATATTCTCAGTTAATCCCGACAGAAACTTGTTCAATCAAACGAAAGATTTTGCACATGTCGCACGCGGTTTTTCATGCGTTATATTCATTTCAACGAAGAGCAATTTGTTTTATAAGTACATATACATGTAAATATGATATTCTTTTTAAATAAACGGAAAAACTCTTTTGAGAGCACTTTAATACTCCGTGTATATAGACATGTATACACAAGCGAGCGTGTTTCCCTCGGGGTTTCACACCTCTTTCAATATAGGCTCCACCCCCACCTGAACTTATTTAAGGTAAACTGACCGGTTTAAAACCTCGGCCTTTAAGTGCGCACAACCCTGGACACAGATAGCCATAGGTAATTTATGGATGCAGATCATCAATTGTTATGTATTTAAAATACACTTGGAAGTGAGCTATCACTGTACTGGTCAATTGTTGAATATAAGTTAAAAGTTTTAAGTCCAAGATGTTAAATAGTAATTATTTGTTCTCACGTTAAGAAGTTATGAAATACGTTATCCAATGCAGTCGGTCGCCATAGAAATCATCAGAGTACTGCAAGTGTTGACAGTTTCTTATTTCTTAAAAAGACCTTAGGACATAATTCACTTGACTTACAGACTAGCGACACAGTTGCCTCCCAAAAATGTATGCACTTCTCAAAGTTACAATTAAATGGTATAGATATGTGTTGTTAAACGGATTTTATTAATTGTTGCATGCGCGGATCTAGAGGGGGGGGGGGCGGGGGGTCCGGAACCCCCATAGTGAAATTATCGCATATTCGCACCCCCCTCCCCCACGGAATAGGCATATCATGAATCGGATTAGGCATATCATGAATATGGGAGAAAAAAATTTTGACAGGTACAATTTTTTCAAGTTATAGGCATACTACGTTACCCCCCCCCCCCCCCCCGCACGGATTAGGAATTTCATGATCTTGGGAAATAAGTTTGTTTTTTTTGTTTTTTTAATTTTTTTTTTTTTTTTGCTTGTCAACATTTCCGATGAATAGTGTAGCCCCCCCCCCCCCCCTACGTTCAATTCGGATCCCCCCCTGGAAAAATTTTCTGGATCCGCGCATGTGTTGTAAATGTTAAAGTTAGAGAAATCGTATTTTCTGGAGGTTGACATTATGTAGAACTCTTTTGTTTAAAAAAAAAAACAAATTGCTTTGACGTCACACAATCTCTTTTGGTTTGGTTTAAATATACAATGTACACAGTGCTCTGAACAAAACGCTGGTTTATGCCTTTCTGTTACTCAAGTAAAAAACTGAACAAAATTGATTACTTTTAGGTTCACACGTCACATGTTAATACATGTATGCATAAATATATGATTTTTATCAAATAAATGACATTGCATCTTTAAAAAATTCCAAAATATTATAACTAAAACATGTATATGTGACATGATAGAAATAATTGTACACCAAAGGTCTCTCTTCCTGTCACACAAAAGTGACAAAAAGGATTTTTGATTCAGTTGGAGTTCTGCCCCCACCCCTGCCAACATTTTCTGAAATTTACATTTAGAAAATTAAATTTTAGGGTATTGACACCCCCACCCGCACACACTTTCTAGATGAGCGCTCAAGGCAAAAAAAAAATATTGGGATATTTAAAACAAAATCCTATTTGAAAAAAATGAAGTTAGAGATGCCTCACAACCCCTACCACTGCCGCGGATTATGATTTTGAAGATTTGTGAATTTCTTTTACTTGCTTGTGAAGATTTCAGATAAATATACTAACAATACTGAGGCCTGTATGGCCAAACATTATACGGATAGTTATCCCTACCACTGAGCACCTCAGTCTCGTATACTAATAGCGCACCCTCAGATGGGAGACGGCATTATTGTTTATTTACAATTGGTGTTCTTTTAACACTGCACTTTAAATAAACTATTCCATGTTTTGGCGGTAGAGGGGTAAGTATGAATATAGAGAATCAAAATGTTTATGAAACAAAACACTTTTTCCAAGTATCAGCGCAGTGGATTTTGTGATTTTACACTATGATATAGGCATACCAGTAGTTTGAATCCTGTCATCAGTTGTACATACATGTAAACGTATTTATCGATTTTCTGGTTGGAATAATTAAATACATGTACATATAAGAGATGTGTTTTAAGTTATCATAAATTGATATAACCGTGAAATGAGTTAAAAGGAGAGTTTGTCTGGTAGGAAAATAATACTTTGAAAGTGAGCCTCGTTTTCTGAACATACTATTATCATATTGACAATCCAGTTTAATGACAGCCCACCCTTTTCTCCTTACACTCAACGGGGTCGGATAGGTATCAATAAGAGGTCACCTTTCTATGACCTTTAAATTTGCATACAATCTAAATATATACCCCTTGCTTATTACAGACATGCCTTTATCTGTTTTATGAGAAGTGTAACTCTTCAATACTATGCAGTCTGGAGGTTGCAGTAACATATAGAAAATAAGCATGAATTAATTTTTCTGTCTCCTTTTGAAGAGTTCAAATTGATTTTCTAAAGCCCTGATTGGTCAGAAGTTAAGGTAGTGTGAAGATGACCTCCTATCAATAACTGTCATACCCTGACAAGTGTAAGAAGAAGAGGGGTGGTTTTATTAAGACTGAATGACAATTCTTTCTTGACTTGCTATCTGATTAAAATTTCTATAGTCGCTATACGATGATTTGAAGAAACAACACTTGAGGTTACCTCCTGGGGAACTTTGCTTTGACCAATGAAATCGTCGGTTCCATTCCTCAGTTACATGATTTGGAAGTTATGCCAATACATTCTTTAGATTCCCTAAGGGCGTCTAATATCAACTTATGCTCCATCTCTTACTTGCTGATACCGAAAGATTCACGAACATGTGGCATCATTTCGTCGTACAACTCCATTTTTTTTGTTTGTAACCCGAAATTACCGTTTCTAACACTTGCTCTGACTGCTAGAATAACTCATGTATATTTATAAACAAACGTTCAACTGGGGGTGATCTCAAGAGGGGTTTCTTCAGATCCTCTTGTAGCGAAAATAGAAAAACAAGGAGGGGATCAAGGATATGATTTAATCAGATTGTCTCGACTTGAAGCTGTAACGGAAGACCTTCTCGTTGCTTGCAACGAGCTCGGCTCTAGTATTGATTTATATTTTTCTGTTCATAAAGAATTTATTTTCAATACGAGGGACGTATATACTAAGTAAATACGTCCCTGTCAATACCCAAAATTCCAAGTAAGATTTAAACAAAGCTAAGAATCGTTCCTGAATGCTCTTCGAACAATCTATAAAAAAAAGTCCCACCCTCCACCCCCCCCCCCAAAAAAAGGCCAAACTTTCACGAACAAATGGATCGGGATCGGCATTTCAGTTTTTGCGCCGATAGGGGGCGAGCTAAAATTATCATTTCCGTAATTGATCACACGACAACATTGGCATTTGACGAATAATTTTGCAAAAATGATGAGCTACATGCCTGAGATGACCTTTAATATAGACCATGGGTATCTTGAAGGTCTACTTAGAGGATTCAAGAGCGGAATTTTGAGACAAAATGATTATTTGAACCTTGTTCAATGTGAAACTCTCGAAGGTAGAGTAATTTTTTAAGCAGACGTCTCGCAGGGTCTTGTGACAGCTTCTAATGAATTGTTGTTGAAATTTCACTCACCTCAAGCCATACATCTGATTTAACTAATTTTTATGTATAGTTATGTATGGATTTGATGAATTCTGATGGTTTTTTCTTATTTATGCTACTTGTTCAAATTTTGTAGGGAATTTAGTTTATAGATATATAACAGGTTGGGACCAATCGCCCAAATGGGATATAAAATTAAAGTGCAAAAAATAAAAAAATATGATTTTGAAACTTTTGATATTAATCTGCTTTAGAATAGATAAAATGCAACATTTTTTGGTAAACAACTTTTCCTGTAACCAAAACTTCTTACAAACTATAGTAGTACATGTATAGACATAAAGAAAATCTTCTTAACCAAGATTTGTCGCGTTTGATACACATTAATGCAGATTTACATCAAAAATTTTAAAATCAAAATTTTTGTATTTTTTGCTTTTAAAATTTATATCCCATTTGGGCTATTATATCCCAAACGGGCTATTATATCCCATTTGGGCGATTGGTCCCAACCTGTAAAAGTAACTAGTCCAAAATATTTGACGTTTTCCTGGCTTATTTAACCATTTTGATATTAAACTTGCCAGGAAAACGTCAGAACCGACGCCATTTGAAAACTGGAAATTCGCCGCCTTCTACTGGAGACGGCATTCTTGGCTCGATTTTAAATATTTACGAGTTGAATCAAATGTTTCACTCACACCTAATTCATTAAACAGTGATTTTACTGCTCACTAATATATCGCTTTTGTGAATTCTTACATCCCGTAAACAGACTGTTGAACACTGATTCTTTCGAACGGTTGAGATTTGATTTGATTTCGTGCATTTTTGAAATCTCGCGAGAAAATAGGTTAACAACATTATTGTTTATCAGAGTGATTATCAAAATGTGCTGTAAAAGTATTATTGAGTTTAAATATATACATATTTAAAATTGAGCCTAGAATGCCGATTCTAGATGGAGGCGGTGAATTTCCAGTTTTTGTAATGGTGCCGGTTCTGACGTTTTTCTTGCATGTAAAATATCAAAATCATTTAAAAAGCCAGAAAACGTCAGATATTTCGGACGAATAAGTTACATGACATGTGAAGACCGCGGAACATTAACTGGCAAGATTGGAAATATACAGCTTACGTCAATTTCACCTGTTATAGCCAAAACATTTGAAATGGGCGGGAACAAATTGACGCGGACGTCTGAGAAAACATTTGATTGAAACTGTAGTTATAGGAAGTGTATTTTCAATCCACCTCAGTGGTTCTAACTTGCTATAAGTTAAAGCGATCGAAAAACATGTCCAATGTTGGTGAATTTTCTGAAAACTTAATTGAAGAATAATTATATTTCACTTATAATTATACTACATGTAATATATATTTATTATAAATAAAGATGAGTGAAGTTAACATTAAAAACTACATTGTATAATGTTTCGCGGTCTTAATATCAGTTACGGACTTTTCATAAATATTTACGTACTATACCTCAGAAATCTTCAACAATGTCGATATAAGTGATTTTTTTACTAGTGTATGGCTAAATAAACAAAGAACGCGCATATCTATTCGTATACATTAACTTAGTAAAAAAAAGAGAAATTTTTATTTATTAAGTATAATTAATTTATTAAATCGGAATTCGAATTATTCTCTTCTGTGAATAAACCCAGTTTCAACTTTGGCCTCACTTGATTTCAGACTTGTGAAGACTGATTCTGTGAGGTCATCAGACCGATGCTTTGTCTTGTGTATAATCTTGGGATCTTCTTATATTTACTCATTATATACTTATTGATGAAATAAAATGATTTTCAATCGCTTTGCTGATACGAAATAAAATGTTTTACCATCGCTCTAACTTTTAAAGCATTAATTGAGAAACGCTGAGGTGGATTGAAAATACACCTTCTATATTTCAATCCAATGTTTCCTCTGACGTCCGCGTCAATTTGTCCCCGCCTATTTCAAATGTTTTGACTGTAACAGGTGAAATTGACGTAAGCTGTATATTTCCAATCTTGCCAGTTAATGTTCTGCGGTCTTATTTGTATACCAGATTCAGAGTTAATGAAATATTTATACATCAGTTTTTCTATTTCTATCTGAATAAGATCAATTTAAAACCCTATAGCATTGGATGTTGTATGTATACTGGATTTGCAACATCATTTTGATTATGATTTTGACACTGTTTCATTTTAAATTTAAGAATAGATATTGTCCCAGTGTATGGAATCGTTATGAACATATTTGATATACAGGTTTTGCCTCTGCTCGGGTTTGAACTCATTATTTACTCTGTCACTCTACCTGCTGAGCTAGGAGATGCTATATTTTCAGACATTCATTTCTCTGTTCTTTTAAAATATTGTCATGTGTATTTATTTTTATTTTTTAGACCTGAAATTACATCTGCAGAGTACAGACTATGGAAATTTTTTGGCAAATGAACCAAGTCCCCTAACAGTGTCTGTGATTGATGACAAACTGAAAGAAAAACTGGTTGTTGAATTTCAACACTTGCGCAATCAGTGTGTAGAGCCACTGTCAACGTTTCTAGATTATATCACGTAAGAATTTAAAATCTGTGTTTCATCTCTTTCAATTTTAAAACAGAAACATATACAAGTACCAGTAAATTATTAAATGATGATACTACTGGTAAGTGGTAATTGTCATGAAAATGACAGCACAAAAAGGTGTATCAGTTTGTTTAAGGTGTATTAGTCCAAGGCTAAAGAAGTACCGGGTACTGATAGTACTCATAAATGGTTACATTATATTGTTACTCTGTAGGTACAGTTACATGATTGACAATATCATCCTCTTGATCACTGGAATTCTTCACCAGCGACCCATCAATGAACTCATTCCTAAATGTCATCCTTTGGGAAGCTTTGAACAAATGGAGGCCATCCACATTGCTTCCACTCCAGCAGAATTGTACAATGCTGTTCTGGTGGACACTCCTATTGGTAAGGCTAATCCAATGCACCTAGATGCAAAAAGTGAATTACTGATGTACTTTTTCAAAACTTTGATTTATTGACATGAAAAGCAGTATACTAAATTGAATGCATGATTGGTAATTAAATGAAAGAAATGTAATTATCTATCATCTGAATGGAGGAACATTGTAACTATTATAGTATGTGAAATTATATATTTATAATTCGAAATTCTTTTGATTTCAAGAGATTTGGTCTTACATGGGGTGTTATAAATAATTTTATAAATTGTCAATTCTTTTTTTTAGCTCCCTACTTCCTTGATTGTATATCTGAACAAGATCTTGATGAGATGAACATTGAAATCATCAGAAACACACTGTATAAGGTATTTTTGTACATTTATTGTAAACATGATACATTTGGCTGTGTATTTCTATTTAATGATTTAGACAGAAAGCAGTTTCTGCTAAATCAAGTAGACATATGTACATCACTGGATTCCTTGCATAAAGATATATTACTGCAGTAATAAATACATACAGATATGCACTAAATCAAGTATACTCACACATGCTGATGAAAGAATTTCCACTAGATATCCTAAACTTACATTCACTAATATCTACTATATCAAGTTTATCTGAAAAATAGATATTCCCAAACTACTAAACGTAATACTTTAACAGTATTTATGAAGATGATGAAAAGATTCTATTATATTAAAAAGTGAGTATCCTTGTTTGCAATCTGTTTATATACAACGTGTTTTTCTTTTTTGAAATATGCAGGCATACCTGGAGGATTTTCACAGTTTCTGTCGAGAAATGGGTGGAGCCACTGCTGAGGCCATGTGTGAAGCACTTGCTGTAAGAAGATCATTTTAATAAACCTGCATAATATTTTTGTCAACCAAAATTTATTATTTATGCACGGCTGAAAATGAACATTATTTCTGAAAGAATCAAGGGACAAAAACAAGTCTTTTTGAGCAACTGTATGTGGAATTAACTTTACCTGTCTAGAAATAGATAGATAAAATACATAACATGAATAGTCACATATCATACTTGGACACAATGAATTTTGCTGGGTTCATTTATTATCATAGTGTAGATAACATAATTTTTTTTTTCTGACAAAATAAATATGATATTAAGGGGGGACCACTGTATTACATACTGGTATAATGAGCAATCTAATAGTCATAATATACAGTACCGATCAGACCCAACCTTACACAAGAGAAAACCCCAACTAATCCCCGGGTTTACTTTTTGGGTTTACTTGGGGTTTACTCTGGGTTTACTTTTTGAAAATTTGGGTCCACTCGGGGTTTACTTTGGGTTTACTTGGAAATTGCTTTTGAGGTCAACTGTACGCACTGAAGTGTGAAGCAGACCCGTCTTTTATCTTACCATCCTACTGCCTGTAATTCCTGCCCCTTGTATATTCCGAATACAAAGTTAGCATCTGCTTTCAGGGGTATACTTCTGACCGGGTTTACTCTCTCTGTCCACTCTGGGTTTACTTTGGGTTTACTCTGGGTCCACTGTAGTAAACCCAGAGTAAACCCAGAAAGTAAACCCAGGGTTTAGGTGGGGTTTACTTTCTGTTAGGTTGGGTATGATCGGTACTATATGCATGTATTGGATTCATATTAATAAAATTTTGAATATATTATTTATATCAAAAAAAAAATCAATTTGAGTCTTAAAGATCTATCTGATCATAAAGTATTTTATTGGTACATGTACCGGGTATTTTTTCACTGCAGTTTGAAGCAGACAGAAGAGCTTTCATCATCACCATCAACTCGTTTGGAACAGAGCTGACAAAAGAAGACCGGGCCAAGCTGTACCCCCGTTGTGGGGACCTCTACCCCTACGGCCTACAGCTGTTGGCCAAGGCTGATGACTACGATCAAGTCAGACAAGTGGCTGACATTTACGGGGTGAGAAGTGAAAAAATGAAAAGATTAATGTTTAAAATTACCAAGCTGTGCACATGTCTAGTGTCATACAGATTTTGCACAGATGGAAAGAAAAGAAATTGTTGGTAGATAAGAGTTTAGTTTGTTGTGCAAATGCAATTAACGTACTGTATATGTCATTGACTTGTATGTGAAGATTTATTGAAATTCATGGATTCTAAGTATATGTATATGTAAAGTACATGTTTAAGATGGTATAGGCTACATATATATGTATAATATAAACAGACACACATAGATATTCTATAAGCAAAATTTCTATTGCAGCACTACAAGGAATTGTTTGAAGGTAGTGGAACTGGACCAGGGGAGAAGACTTTAGAGGACAAATTCTTTGAACAAGAGGTAAACTTTATTCAAATAAAAAAAAAAAACTTGTGCAAGTACCATTCTGCTTTATACAAATTAGATTTAGTAGAACTAATTAAGTTTTACATAGTGTTGTGGATATAAAGATACAAACTAAAGATTCTCAAAAACGTCAGATTCCTAAACGGTGAATTAAATCCCAGGTTGATTATATTTTTTTAGGTAAATTTCATGAAGAATTCCTTCATGCAGCAGTTTCAGTTTGGTGTGTTTTATGCCTATGTAAAGCTCAAGGAGCAGGAGAATAGGAACATCATCTGGATCGCAGAGTGTGTGGCCCAGCGACACAGGGCAAAGATTGACAGCTACATTCCCATTTTCTGAACAATCAGGGTTGAACAATCAGGATCACAGTTTCTTGTCTTAGTGCTGTTAAAGGGAGGTTTTTTTTAAATTAAAAGTAGGATTATGATAAAGAACATTGTATATTTATTGATTTAATTAAATATATTGGCTGTGATTTAATGCAGAAAAAAAATTGACGAAATATATTCGATATTATTGTTATGACATTAGCGGGTACAGCCCATTTCCTGGATAATGTCACTATGCTTTTGATTAATGGGATAGCATGGATGGTGACTTGTTTTGGGTAATTCTCCCAGTTTATGAAATCCACCCATGCAATTTGATGTTAGGTTGTAATATGCATGTAATGTAGTAGAAGATCTATTCTGAAAACAAAAATTTCTTGTAGTAGACTTTAGTAAATCTGTCAGCAGATCAGTTTGTTACATGTATATTCTAGTCAGATGTATGATTTTTATCATAGTACTGTAACCACAGATTCTTAATTGGTGGAACATTCTTCCATGACTGTTGAGAAACATTTATTTGTGATGGTTTAATCATGATGTGATACATTTATTAATATCATATTGCTGTTGTTATTGACATTCCTTGTAAAAGCCTCATCTGGTAAAGAAGGCTTTTTCACAAGCTAAATGTAATCAAGAAAATATATTAAAGTAATTATTAAATAAATATTGTTTCATATTTTTTTTTTGAAGAATATTCACATGAATGTTATTCTCAATCCACATTTATGAATGAACTGTTAAGGTATGTATAGGAATCAGAAAAGCTTGAAGATTTTTAATTTACTGGGAAATTCAGGATGGAATACTATTTATTCTAGTACAGTAAAAAAATTTTGGGAAATAAGTTTCTGAGCAAAATGAAATTGGAAGTACCTACATGTACATAGTATTTTTAATAATGCATGTTGCTCTTCACATTTGCTTCTCATTGTACTGGTAAATTGTTTCAACACAGTAAAAGTATTTCTTTCATAAAGAATGGGATAAAGAACGAAAACAACATCTCTTAGCAATGAAACATTTATTGTTGCAAATGTGTTAATATTATAGTGTTCAATGCACAATAGATTTTCACACTTTTTAGAAAAGAGAGGGGAAAAAAATTGATAACAGCTTTGTGTGTAAAATAAAATACATGTATTCCTATTTTCTACGATGACTATATAATACTGATATGTGTTATACATCCATGTAATGCTCCACTTCTTATGCACCAAACCACCCGTGCTTTATAAGTTGTTAAGGTACATCAATAAGTCAGTGAAAAAAAAATTGAAAGCAACTCGAGCATAACTAAATTAAAATCAATTTCCAACAAAAACAAACTCAACAAAAATTAACAAATAAAGAAAAGTGTAATTAAAAACAAATTCATAAATAGTATTCTGTTGATAAAACAAACAAAAAAAAGAAACCAATATATTTAAGTAGACTTAATTTAAATGTATAATTGGTAACATGATACAATAGTTTTACATTCTAAAATTTCATAAATGGAATAAATCTGTAAGTTGATCATAACACATTTCCATTTTAAGTATTAAGGCTAAGTATGTGCATCAGTGAAAAGATAAACACAGAAAATCATTTGAAACTCCATCTGATAACAGCAAGTAAATTTATCAATATTAAATGCTTCTGTAATCCATACTCCTGTCTTTAATGATAAGTTCCACTCAAGAATAACGGGTTATTACATTTTATGGCTTTATACAAATGCAATCAATTTAATAAAAATGATCAGTACATAATACTATACACTCATGGCTTTTCCTGAAAGGTAAGGTTTTTAAAAAGGCGGTTATTTATGACTCCAATTGTAAGAAGCCAGTAGGGTTTGGGGCTCCACTGTGATATCCCAGGGGTGGGGCTCCTTTGGGGTAATCTCCAGGCAGACTCTGACCCAGGGAGGAATTTCCAGGGTATCCCCTGTCCTCGTCATAACTCCTGTCGGCGGGATAGGCATAAGAAGGGTGACCAGTGTAAATGGAGGGGACCACCCCTGGCTGAGCCTCGGGAGGAATTTCTATTTTTCCATGACCCTGAAAGGAATCCATTAAAAGTAAGTACATGAATAATAGATTTTTTTAAAATAAAAATTTTCATTAATTGAATAATTCTCATTCACTATCTATTCTTTTGTGTAAAATTTTGTGTGCAATTTCTATAAGGTTTGATTTATTTATGACAATTATCAAATTGATTTCTTCTTTGGATTCTGAAATGAAAAATAGATTACCTCTGTGTGTAACACTATGATCATGTTAATATGCTGTTGAACTGTTTATTAGCATAACTTACAGGTATCAACTGAGCTTGGTCAGCAACATTTCCGTACAGGTGAGGCACCATGGGGCGGGCTTGTGTGTACAGACCTCCTAATGCTGCGTACCCTTGGTGACCTCCTGCTGCCACATAGTCCCCAACAAAAGAATTAACCTAGAAATTTAAGTTAAGATCTTCATAAATGGAGAATTATCTTCTTGAATTAAGGTGAAAACCCCATAGCTGAAGAAAAAACATTTTAAAAAGGTGTTTTAGATTCATTCCATGCACTTACCGTTTGCAGGATCTGCATTGCTCTGTATTTGTCCGTCTCAAATGGGAAAGCACTAAGAATGTATTCCTCTCCTAGTTTTGAGCGATAGTCAGAGAGCACTCTGGGTAAAATATATAATTTTTTTAAACATCAAGACAATTCATTTGACCCAAATACAAATGCATTACATAATTTTCAGGGTTTTTTTAAATTGTACTTTCAATATGTGGTAAAGCATACATAAATATGTATATTAATAGTATTTGTCACGCATGTTTGTAAAATAAGATGACTACGATACTTACCGCTTAATGCAGTCTAAGGCAATTAATTTATCATTGTGGATACTGACAGCATTGATAATGTCTCTTCCCTCTCTACACGTCATCTGACACAATCGCTGTAGGAAAACAAAACAATACATTACTTCATAATTTATCAAAATCATATTTTGTTGAAAAATTCCCCCAAAATGGAAGAGGTATAAGATGGAATATGGTTTCATGAACAAAATTAGTATAAATGTTTCTCTTACTGGCTCCAAAATTCGTAGAACTCTAATTTTATCAGCTGGATTGGCATAGCAATAAAGAAGTCGAGCAGCCTGAAATATGAAACATAAAAATCTGAATCCATTCATATTTTTATGTGCAAATGTTGCAATATTTGGTTGTAATTAGAATAGCATTGAAATATTAATTATAGTGTCAATGATTAAAAATAAGAATGGTAAGTAGACTTACAATAAAATCTATTCTAACAAACTATGCAATAAGGTGTAATTCGGGAATTCGGGGGGGGGGGGTGGAGAGAGAAGGAGGAGTGGTCTGGATCCCCCTCCCCTCCCCCTTTCTGGGTATGAAAATGTATTTATGCCCTCAAGTAAGAAATGCTGACTTTGTTAAAATAGTTTAATTGATATCTCCATTCTTTAATAATGCAATCAATTCGAATTGAAAAAATTACCTGATCTGCATTATAGAATCCCCTGCAGCTGTAAAGTATCTCTACCTTCCTCTCCGATGATGTTGTTTCCTAATGTGAAATAAATTGATATATCATGTACCGGTATGACCCTGAATAATAATTGTGTATTAAAACACTATATAATGACAATTAATGTCAAAACAGAACATATCAATAAAAGAAAATCCACTTAAAGAAACCTAAATGTAAGGAAAAGAAGGATATGTGATTTTGACAGCTGATTGTTTACCATAGAAACGCGAAAGATTTCGTGCCATTACCTGTTGAATTTTATCAACTAGAGCCTGGAAGGTGGAAGAATCCATTGCACCTTTTGTCATTGTCCTATTGAATGAGATGGGACTGACTGCTGAAAATTGTCTAATTAAAAGTCTACGAGTCTATGACCCTGCTTCCTGGCAACCTCAAGACCGGATGTCAACATGCAGATCGAACTCTTCAGTTCCGTAAAGGCTGGAAAGCTACATACGGATGAAACAATATTTCAAAATGTACACATTCGATCACTTCAGGAAGTACCTATTTGATTGATTTATCAAGGTAAGACAGAAAATTAACGACAATTTGCAAATCTTATGATACACGAGAGTAATCATCTACTTGTTCTGCACGATTGAGTGTAACTGTGTAATTCAGAGGCTGATAGTGATAAGCTGTGTACATGGTGTATAAGTGTACTTTCTAGTTTCTTAATGACACTCGCGTGTTTATTTATTTGTGGTAGGTCTATGGAAATCATTATTAACATTGGGCAGGTCAATACTGGTCGATCCATTGTTCTTTTTCGAAACTGATATTCTTGTATATAGTAAACATATTTAGTCTTAATTCATACATCTTGGGTAATGTAGTAGGAAAGGAGGAATGAGCATATATTAAATACAATGAAAACATATGGCTGGACCGGGAATCGAACCTGGGACCCCTGCAATTCTAGTCAGGAGCTCTTCCACTGAGCTACCCAGGCCGATATCCACGGTCCATATAGCCCCAACTACTACATTCCTCCCTCCTTAAATAGTCTTCGACCCCGAAGACACAACACAAGTTCACCTTGTCAGGACTTATTATATTTATATTGCCTGAACAAGGAAGGCCACGGCATCATCTGTAGTAGGAAAGGAGGAATGAGCATATATTAAATACAATGAAAACATATGGCTGGACCGGGAATCGAACCCGGGACCCCTGCAATTCTAGTCAGGAGCTCTACCACTGAGCTACCCAGGCCGATATCCACGGTCCATATAGCCCCAACTACTACAGTAACATGCATCGTCCCCTTATCAATATCAAAATTTACATGCAAAATCACTTGGAGTTTAATTTAAAGAAAACTTATTTATATTTAATAATCAATTGTGATTCATTCTGATCAAAACTAAACTAGTGAGACTCGATCCAACATCAATTTAGTGATACTCCAAGGTCATTGGAACACCAGTGGCACAGCTAAACCAGCCAGCAACCACTGCTGCCTCAAAACTATTATAATTATATCTTGTATACCGGTAAGTACCAAATTTTTAATAGTGATATGTGTTCACTTGAGCAGCCAATAACATAACAACAATCTTTGTTCAATGCAACTGTAGATCTAAAGCTCTCAGTAAAATTTGGGTTGACAAGCCTTAGATGGAGCTACAGTGCCTCTCTGAAAGTGAAATACAAAAAACTTGCAATTTTAGGGCATACAAAAACTTGGTCTAGTTTTACACCGATAAACTATTACACTCCTGTGGAAAAAATTAATGCTATATAAATTAGACTGTTTACCATAGATATTGTCTCTTTACTTGCATCAGAAATTCTCAGAAGTATCAGTTGTGATATTTTAGCATTGAATGCTTATTTTTAGATGTCGTCGGTCCTGTAACACACCAAGAGGTACATACAAATTGAATACCGTGCGTTAGCGCATTATGATAATTTGTCTGAACTGCTTGGTGTGTAACAGGACCGGCGACATCCAAAAATTAGCATTCAATGCTTATACATGTATTTATATTCATACCGATGTCTATTTTTATGAAAAATATATGTGTATTGTCGCTGTAAAGCCATTATATACGCTCTCAGTCAGAGATATGAAACATACATGGAACAGCCATATTAGCATGTTATTTAGTTCGCTTCCGCGACTAAAGATGTAGTGCAAGAGACTTTGTAGAGAAAAATCTTTTTTAATAAGGAGTAGATATAATATGATTATTTTTCAAAAGTACATATCAAATTGGTTATGTAAGATTGAAAGTTTCATTTAATGTTACAAAAATAAATACAAATGTATACTCAAACACGTGAAGACGTTTATATTTGTGCTCACGGCGCATGGATTAGCAAAGTGTTTTCATAGAAAAATGAACTTCAAAGATTTCCAATGCAAACAAAAGGGGAAATATACACTGAATGTAAATATATTGGGATCAATACTTGAACATGCTAACTGACCTCTGAAAGTGAATTACATGAATGTTAAATTCATGTGCTGAGTGAGATGAAGAAAAAAAATACACTACAGTTACTGCACTATGCCGGGTTGGTGATATAGTGTTTAAACAAATTTCAGGACATCATAATTAATGTAAAATTTCTGAAGAAGTTCTTGTTGATTATTTGTACAAAATGTGTTTGGAAACTCGCAGTAAAGTCGACCTTCTAGAGGATAGTCTTAATTAACAAAGAGAGTAACAATATTGTTTCTTTTTGTAGATGGTATGAGAAACATGAAAATATTGGGCAGCATCTATTTTGCTGCTTACATATCTGCTTTTGTATGCAAAGGTAAGACAATATAATAAAACATTTTGTTGTTATTTTCAAACTTAGCCTGTGTAGAAAGTGTGACAAATTGTGTAAATGTTGGTGTTTTTGTTAGTTTTAATAAATTTATTTTTTTACCAGCAACTGCAACAACATATTACTGCAAAGATAAAGAAACCATAAACATCGAAGGTGAGTCCACAGGAATAATTCACACAGTGGCCTCGGGGGCTGGCAGCTATGGAAACAATGTGGACTGTTCCTGGAAGATAAACGCAGGGGATGGGAACCAGCTACACATGAAGATACTGTCCTCCAACTTAGAGTACACCCCTCCCTACACCTCCTGTTTCACCAGAGACAGCCTTTTTATATTGGAGGGTAATAAGACTTGATTTCTGTATTACTACTCTTCCTCTCTCTCCCTCCCCCCCCCCTCTCTCTCTCTCTTCTTTCTTTTAAAACATCTTTTTCTCTCTCACATGCTCTTCATATTCCAATGAACTGCAATGTAAATTTTTCAAGTTCTCTGACTTCATGCATGAATAAATCTGTCAAACTGTAAGACATTAAAATGACATAACGGTACATTATTACGGTATAATAATACGATAACAGTATACATGTATTACAGTTATTACCCGGGGTAAATCCCCATACACCCTTGATTGGACATGGATAACAAATTTATTTTCTATGTTAACCAAATAAATCTGTTTCCCATGCCCTATCAAGGGTGATTTACTCTTTCATGATATACCATTTATGCATTTACTGCATTGTGACGTCATGTTATTTTTTACCTCCGGCTCAAGTCGGGTGTACGGAAATTTACACCCGGCTTGTTAGCCAATCAAATCTCATGTTACAAGCTACATAGGAAATAAAATGTTTTTCTTAGGGGAGACACCAAGCTCGGAGGTTTTAGTCTCACTGTGTGGCTACTTTAATCCTTTTGAGGTCACCAGCAAAGGCCAACACGTTTACCTCAGGTTTTCTACCAATGACAAGAACTTCTATGATTATTCAGGGATCAGACTGCAATTTCAGACTTTTGGTAATTTTAAGCCATATTTCTTGTAAATGTATTGCACATTTATAATGTACATGTATCTCATTCGGTCATAGGCACTCCCTATCTGATTTTCATAAATGATGCATGATCAGTCTCTATAGAAGAAATTCAACTAATACTGTATCAACAGTATAAACAATATATACTTATAAAATAGATGATAGTAAGAGTGTCTATGATTTTTTTTTTATTCACTTAAAGTAATTTTAATAGTAAGTGTTTAATATTAAGTGTTTATTTATTTTTTATATTAACATATTGTATAATACATTTTTGTGGGTGCAAGTTTTTGCATTATGGCTCCTAAGTTAATGGTATACTGTGTTTGTCATCTACTTATCTATGTTTCTCCTTTTTTCTGTAGGAAATACATCCTGTCCTCCAGAATGGAGAGAGTTATCTCCCATGGAGTGCTACAAAATTATGACAAACCCCACTGATGGCCTCATATGGTCCACTGCCCAGGAGTACTGTGGATACAGCATATCTAACTTAATTGTCATCCCAACGGAGGCTATATTTACTGTGATACAAGGTAAGAAATCACAGCATTTGTATTTCTAAAAGCAGTTGAGACTTTCATCTGTAAATCAGGATGTGATGTATATGAGTATTATTAATGTTAAATAAGTTATTTTTCATATGATTATATGTACAGATGTATAAAATTTGGTTGTGATTGCCCTTAAAATTAGTTTATTTAATCGTTCTTATTTCAGGAATGAAATATTTTTTGAAACCAATTATCGATAATATTGTTATGAATTTTACAAGATACTGGAACACTCTCTTTTATATAGCTTATGCAGCTAATGTTTCTGTGGAGAAATTTTGGATTGGGTTAAATGACATTGAAACAGAAAACACTATAGAATGGATTGATGACACAACACTTTACCCAAATGACAAGTAAGGTTATAATGATACATGAATAATGATAAATGAGAATGCTAACTTTGAAAGAATAAACTGTTCATCAAATTTATGTCAACTCTCTGCAGTGATTAGATATACGGTAATTTCATTTCTTGAATGCTTAGCTTATTTGTTACATCATCATGTAACTCTGAATTTTAAGAGTACTTGTAAGAACATTTTTAAATGCCACTGTAATGTGTGATATAATTAAGCTTTATCAGTTTACTGGCAGATACAATTTCAGTTTGCTTTGCATGTACCAGGTACATTTAAATGTTATATTATATAATTGCCACTGTAGATTGTATTATTGTAACATCACTAAAATTGTGATTACAGTATATTTTATCTATCTAATATTTTTTGTACAAATTATGTAATACTCTTGAACTGCATGGTTCTTAGTAATGAAAATACAATACTGTATTAATTGTTTGTTTTGTAGATTGCAGACATCATCAATTTCCGAAACAAATGACTGTGTTATTCAAGATACAACGAAAGCAAAATGGGAGTTTAGACACTGCACCAGAGAAAAGTTTCCGTTTGTTTGTCAAAGGAAAAAAGGTCCATTTTAGAGTCTGAGATAATTCATCCTATTTATATTTTGATTTTACTGACCCAGTGAATTATTTTAAAATTAAGATTTAGATTTAAAAATGGACAAACCAAGCAAAATATTTTAATCTTAGAACTTTATAAGATTTTATTTAATCAAATAGAAAGAAGTTTTTAGATCTTGGGAAAGATTTTAAGATGAATCATATGCTTGCAATTGTCTATGCAATGAGATGACATGAACATTTTTTTTAATAGTTGGAGAGACAAAATTTTTCAGGATACCAGAAGCTGTTGACAAAGACAGTAAGTGTAAAATTAATTTAATACTATGACCATAGGAATAATGGGATAATTTATGCAACTATGACCATAGGAATAATGGGGTAATTTATGCTACTGACACCATGTAGAACCATTTTGATTTTTGTTTATGTTCACTATGAAAAAAATGGCCCCCATAAACCTCTGACTTGATATGAATTAAATTTTCCAGAACAAGCAAAGTAATTTGAAAGACTGAGAGTAGTTTAAACAGCAGTGCACCAAACATTTAGAAAAGTTATTGTATATGTATCTATGTTACTACATTGTAGTACCGGGTAATCAAGTGCATTCTCTCTCTTCTGTATATACATGTCATCTTAATCTGTGAATATATGGTGCTTTGTAATCTTTCTTTGTATATGTATATATTTATATGCACATGCATTCTTTTAACCATTGCTTACTTGTGCTTCATCACTTTTTACAGGGTTATACAAAACACTTCCTGCCCAGTTTTTATCTCAAATGACCAAAGCAAAATTATGATTATTCCAAAGATTTCAAGTATTAAAATCACTTTTCTACATTAAATATCAGTACAAAAGCTTGATTTTTGAAAGTTTTGAAATAAGGCAATAATCAATGTTCAAAGTTACTGGCAATACATGTATAACCCTATAAAGAGTAGCACCAACCTGTACCATGTATATTGCATGACACAATTTCCTTATGTCACTTGTACTATGGATATTCAATGTACTATGGATATTCACTAACCACTAGCTACCGGTATATTCTCAAAGTAGACCAAAAAATGTTCTAATGGCATTTTTGTCTCATTGTAAATTATATATGAACATATTGATTACTGGTACCAATAATCATTTCTTAAGTATCAATACACAAATGTAGTAATCTAGGTCATCAATTCTTACTGTTTTAAACATTAACTTAACACATGGGTTTCTTGTTATTGATTAAGCATATAGATTGTGCTTCATGCTGAACATGACTCATAAATAAGCACCTGCACATGGGTAAATAAACCCTTCAATTTCGTTTCAACCGATTGCAGAACTGCAATTTATGCTCAATGTGCAGTATTCCTTATGCTGTCTTAAATTTTGTGCATTTATTCCTTGTTACATGCTCATTTTCTGTTTGTTTATGAATAATGCACTGACCTGTATATTTGTCGTTACTTTTCTCCTGGCTTGCAATAAGTTCATAAAAATCATTAAAAAAAATTAATAATTTCATTGCCGCCAAGTAACCTGGAGATCTAAAGATGTGCATTCACACAGTTGAGACTTGTACTGTGAAATACTTCGAACTGTTAAGAGGTCTACAGCTTATATAAGGGTTTTAGGGATAGTTATAATGAAAGAGACATATGACGGACTATGCCTTATATGAGTTGTGTTCAGTTTTAGCATGAAGACTAAAGAGTGTAGATATTGTGAAACAATATTGTGAAATGTACATGTACATGTCTAAAATGACAATATTTTGTGAGGTGGTTTTGCTTTCTTTATGAATGTAATGGAAAAAAAAATTTTTTGAATTTCGGATTGTAGAAAGAATATGGGCTATAAAATACACTGCACTGTTGTTGCTATACATTTTTCCTTGCATTTTGAAACATTTGCTTTGAATACAATACAGCCAAATAAGGATTGTCAAATGAGGTTTTGAATGACATTGTCTTTATTTAAATTTTGAGTGGCTTTACGCACAAAAATATTAAGCTTTGAATTCAACCCTTCACTAGCACTGGTGGTTAAAGAATTTCAGGACAACTTTCATAGCTAAGCTAAAATAGGTACATAGGTAAACAGCAACAACAAAAGAAAATAGTACAATAATACGCAAAAAGATAACGGTAATTTGAATTTATAGAGTTGAAAAATAAAATTGTAAGAAATGAACTTACCGGTACTTATCAAGAAGTATAAACATTTGTGTTAAGTAGTTAATATTAATTTGATGGTAATACATGTATTGTCAATATAGCTAAACCATATTTGAAAAAAAAAAATCTTGCTTGACGTATAAACTGTACTACATTTATTACTTCCCATAGAAATATAAATCCATTTTAATGTTGTATATGCCTTTTAATACACATTTGTATATAATAAAGTAACTTTTCATGAAGCTTTATGTATCTGGTTACGGTATTTAAAGAAATTCTCTTTATTATATAACTTAACACAATGCATGTAAAAAAAGATGAAAAAATAGCAAGGCTTTTAGCACTTTTTAAAATTTACTTGTGCAGTTAAAGACTAGTTGAAACTACCAATTTGAAAGTAATTTTTCCTGACAAAGTAACTATTATATTAAGCAGGGGCCACTGTATTACCGGTAATTAAAAAAAAAAAATTAAAGATCAATATATTTTCTGGATAGTTTTTGTATTCCATCAAATCAACATATTGAATCATTTACAATGCAGCATAATAACTCTTTCTTTGTATTTTTCCATCACATCTGTATTATGTATGTAGCATGCTAAATTCTTTCAACATAGATTGAAATTGTGCAAAATGCGTATTTTTTCAATGTTTTTATTTTCAGGTTTCGAGCCTGTGTCATTGCGATGGGTGATAATTTTATCCATCGGGGGCGGGATACTGCTTATTATACTGGGCACTTTCTTATATTGTTGGATACGGCGTAAAAATGCACAGAGAATCCGGTCGGAAAACAACAGACGTCAAGCAAACTACAGACCAGGAACCAGTAGAAGCGGAAGAAGGGGAAATAACTCATCCGCTAGAAACAGCTCGGTGCAAGATTGTGACTCTAGTATCTCAATGAGAGATACGGATACCACGGCTCTCCCTCCATCCTATGAAGAAGCTCAACTTCATCATTACATTACCAAACTAACATAGAAAAACTATCCATGTCGTGCAGATGAATGACTTTCTGGAATGACTTTTGAAATCCTAAAAAGATATCTAATGTACTTGCATATCATATGTCATGGCTTTTAATATTTATTCATGTTGTTGGGTTTTTTTTTTTTGCCTCAAATGAGTTACATGTATTTTGTTTGATATTGTGTTGATGTTATGTCTGAGGGTCATTGAATTTTTTTTGCTTTTTAACTGTTACGTATACATTAATTTTATATGATGTCATAATCATTTTTCTTATGGTGTGCACAATGCCCTTAGTTTACTCAAGATATAATACTCTGTGTTCTATTAATCATGTTTCAAAACTAACACATCAGATGTGTTCTTTAAGTTGGTTTGTTTCTAACATGTATTTTAATACTTAGCTAATATAACAAACCAAGATTTTTTTTCTGTGTGTGTTTTGAAATATCATTAAATGTATGGTTTTCCCTTGTAGATCTCTTTAATATTTTCATTTTTCTTTTTCTTGAAAGCCTCGCAAATCAAAAGTTGATCATTGATTAGAATTCTGTAGAGAGTGATTATAATTGTGTGATTTTAAGATATAATTGGTAGATTTTTTCAACCAAATAACTGTAAAACATATAACAAAATATGAACAAGAGCCCCAATGTGATTTCAGAGAAGAATGAATCCCACCAGTTCCCTTGGGCTGTATCCCTGGGGGCAGGAGGTGCTGCCCTGATAATCATTTTGATCCTCGTCTTTTGCGTCAGGAAAGTTCAGAATTCACGGAATAACAATTACCTGACCGGTCAGGGAGAGGTGGACAGGTTAACACTGGAGAACACCGAGAGGAATCGATTAGCCAATCAGCGAAGGGCTTCTAACTCCAAGGAGACTGGATTCTCCAATTCTCTGCCTTCATATGATGATCACATGGGAAATACAAGACCTTCACTTTACTAAGATGTAGAACTGACGATCTTGAATTGAATCAGAATGTGAGGTAATTTGCTGTTCTTAGAGATTTACATGAAGTTTGTTGGTTTTTGTTTGTCTTTTTTGAGTGGAATCAGTAAAAATAATTGTGGATTTGTAGAGTTTTATAGATGTCTGTGATTGAACCAAAAATGGCATGAGATTAGACATTGTTGACCATCAGTTACAATAACATGTACTATTGATTTATCTATTCTGTTTGGGTAATATACTAGTATGTGATTTGACATGACCTTTATTCTTATGTCATGAAAATGACATAATTACCAAATCAGTCATGTGATCAGAGATGGGGTGGGGGGTGGGGATTTCACGTAATTTTCTACCATGGTACTTGTACTAATACTTTATCTTGATATATGAACCTTTAGAATAACAAAAACGTTCAATTCTGTGTGAACTTTGTAATGACCTCACAATGACCACACATGCTTATATAATGATGATTTTCTGAAAGAAATCCAAGTTACAATTGATTGTACACATGCAGTTAAGCATTTTTAAGGGCAAAAATATCATTAACGTCTTTTATCATGACAACTTGATGTAAGATGATCAAAAATTGATGAAAATTTAGTTCTATTGAGAGTTATCTTTCTTATCAGAGGGTAGGTAAAAAGAGAAGCTCAAGACAGTTTTGTGTATTTTATCTGTGATATTTATGTGGAATAATCTGAGTTGTAGTGAATTATCCATTTCCTAGTCTTAATTTGTGTCATATTTGTGTTTTTGTGATATAATAAGGTTACATATTAGTAAAATTTAACTAAGTTTTTTTTGGGAGGAGGAAGGGGGATGCTTAAAATTACTCATCAACCAATTTTCAATTAAACCAAAATTTTATGCTAGAACCAAATATAAATGTTTGGGTTTTTTTTTTTGTTACTGGTATATACCAGCTGGTATTTGTCCTTGCTTTTGGTATTCATATATATTTATAGGTAGAAGGGGGATTGTGTAGAATAAGTGGAGATAAATACAGTCATTGCAGAATTACATATATTAAACCTATTGAATTTTTGTATCAAATTTGGTACATGTGTTAAAATATATGTCTATGCCTTTGTAATGCTTGGGTATTTTATTACTTTTATACAGTCATGTATATATATATCAATGTAAAAATGAAATTGTTGGTGATGCTCAGCCCTTAATATATATTTATATACAATTTGTTTTTGTTAATAAAGTGAGAAAACAAAGTTTAGTTGTACCTTAATTCTTCTTATTAGTAAAATTGATAATAAATACATAAATCCAATACTTTTATAATTATGCCTTGTATGTTTTTTGTTTTACTTTACATCACCGAAAAGCTGCAAAACAACTTTAGAAAGTTCTAACAGAATAACAGAAGTGAGTCGTATCAGTTTCATATACATTTAATGAGGCTGGTTGGTCAACAAATTAAACATCAGATCGGCCTTAAACTATAGTATAGGACATATGATACTTTTGGCCACAAATTAACATTTAGTAAAGAAAAAATTCAAATAATTTTGCTCCGAAATTTGGGCATTTTACTATATCTCTATATAGAGCTCTTCATAAGGAGGTAAATTAATATAGCTTACAAAATGGCCACGACCATCCAGCCCTCTTAAATACATGTACATTGTTCATAGGTACTTGTAATTTTCCATGATATTTTGTAAATGTTTTAGTTGTTTATTCATGCAGACATGCATGTTGCAGACTTTTTAGGTCACCTGAGTAAACTCAGGTGACCTATTGCTATCTGTTTTCGTCCGTCGTCGTGCGTCGTGCGTTAACAATTTACATTTTTAACTTCTTCTTAAAAACTACAAGGCCAATTGTTCCCATTTTTGGTGTGAAGCATCTTTATGGTGGTGGCTCTACCACAACCAGGGTGCCACAGGTGGGGCCAAATATGCAAAAAAAAGCCAAATTTTCAAAAATCTTCTCTACTCCCACACATGTGAGGAAAAAACTGATTGCATGGTTATGATGTCCATGAAGCCCTCTACCAAAATTGTGAAATTCATGGCCCCTGGGTCAGGGGTTCAGGCTCTAGGGTGGGGCCAATATGGCCATATAGTAAAAATGTATTAAATCTTAGAAAATCTTCTTCTCTACTCCCATAGATATTTGTTAAAAACTAAATACATAGTTATGATGTCCATGAAGCTCTCTACCAAAATTGTGAAATTCATGGCCCCTGGGTCAGGGGTTCAGGCTCTAGGGTGGGGCCAATATGGCCATATAGTAAAAATGTATTAAATCTTAGAAAATCTTCTTCTCTACTCCCATAGATATTTGTTAAAAACTAAATGCATGGATATGATGTCCATGAAGCCCTCTACCAAAATTGTGAAATTCATGGCCCCTGGGTCAGGGGTTCAGGCTCTAGGGTGGGGCCAATATGGCCATATAGTAAAAATGTATTAAATCTAAGAAAATCTTCTTCTATACTCCCATACATATTTGTTAAAAACTAAATGCATGGTTATGATGTCCATGAAGCCCTCTACCAAAATTGTGAAATTCATGGCCCCTGGGTCAGGGGTTCAGGCTCTAGGGTGGGGCCAATATGGCCATATAGTAAAAATGTATTAAATCTAAGAAAATCTTCTTCTATACTCCCATACATATTTGTTAAAAACTAAATGCATGGTTATGATGTCCATGAAGCCCTCTACTAAAATTGTGAAATTTATGGTCTCTGGGTCAGGGGTTCAGGCTCTAGGGTGGGGCCAATATGGCCATATAGTAAAAATGTATTAAATCTAAGAAAATCTTCTTCTCTACTCCCATAGATATTTGTTTAAAACTAAATGCATGGATATGATGTCCATGAAGCCCTCTACCAAAATGTGAAATTTATGGTCCCTGGGTCAGGGGTTCAGGCTCAAGGGTGGGGCCAAAATGGCCATATAGTAAAAATGTATTAAATTTTAGAAAATCTTCTTCTCTACTCCCATGTATATTTGTGAAAAACTAAAGGCCTGGATATGATGTACATGAAGTCTTCTACCTAAATTGTGAAATTTATGACCCCTGGGACAGGTGTTTAGGCACTAGGGTGGGGCCAATATGGCACAGGAAGGGCCCAAATATCCCCACCCCTAAACCATATATATTCTTGTTCCTTGTGTTAAGGGCCATCAAATGGTATGTAGGTCATGGGCCTCAGGGGTGGTTCCTGACCCCCTCAAACAGGAAGAGCCCAAATATCTTGAAAACGGTTAAGAACCCCGCCCCTAAACCATATATATTCTTGTTCCATGTGCCAAGGGGCATCATATGGAATGTAGGTCATGGGCCCTGGGGATGGTCCTGACCCCCCTCAAACAGGAAGTGCACAAATATCTTGAAAACGGTTGAGATCCCCACCCCTAAACCATATATATTCTTGTTCCTTGTGTCAAGGGGCTTCATATGGTATGTAGGTCATGGGCCCCAGGGATGGTCCTGACCCCCCTCAAACAGGTAGTGCCCAAATATCTTGAAAACAGTTGATATCCCCACCCCTAAACCATATATATTCTTGTTCCTTGTGTCAAGGGGCATCATATTGTATGTAGGTCATGGGCCCCGGGGATGGTCCTGACCCCCCTCAAACAGGAAGTGCACAAATAACTTGAAAACGGTTGAGATCCCCACCCCTAAACTATATATATTCTTGTTCCTTGTGTCAAGGGGCATCATATGGTATGTAGGTCATGGGCCCTTGGGGTGGTCCTGACCCCTCTCAAACAGGTAGTGCCTGAATATCTTGAAAACGGTTAATATCCCCACCCCTAAACCATATATATTCTTGTTCCTTGTTTATATTAATAGTAAAGTAATAATTGGCTAACTAAAATCACTGATATATAAAGGTAAAATGATTTTGGTATATATGCCAGATGGTGATTCTCAACAAATGTTGAATATTCAAAAACTGGAACAGGAGAAGTGAGTAACTCATGATGGCTTTTATCGATAAAGCTGGTTTTTTTTTCGTTTGTTTAAATGCCCATAGGGAGAGTTTCTGTCTGCCCCGGGGGGATAGGGGATGGGAGGTTGTTTTAGATAAAACATGAATAATAGCCACCTTGTTATTATTATTAAATTATTTTCTATCAGAGTCTTGCACCTTTTCAATATCAGGTCATGCACTCTTTTATGATCTTTTAAGTTTTTCGCTAAAATTATAGGTTTAATAGTCCTTTTTGAAAGATTTCAGGCAGGGAGGTGGTCGTCATTACAAATTAAAAATTTTTCTATTCCAGAATAAAACTTAACTAAATATGCATATATGAGACTCCTTGACAAGTTTGTGTATGGGTTATGCTACTCAGGTGACCGTTAAGGCCATTTGGCCTCTTGTTAACATTTATTTTTTGTTCATATATATAGCCCCAATATTTGCATCCGCAAAAGATTAAAGTGCTTGATGATACAGGAATTTCATAAACTTTTAGGTCTTTTAAAACTTTGGCCATATCAGCTATGGCGATGGATTTATAAAGCAATATAAAAGAAATCATTTAAACAAATCTTAGGTACGTCAATTGTGTAAGACTTTAGAATTACAACATAATGCATTTGTGACCAGCGTATGTACGTCAATTTACTGTACGTAATATTCAAGAACCTTTGTGACCGGTGCTATATATGGCCTAGAGCAAGTAATTTTTTATTGTACAAATGCCCGAGTGAATAAATTTACAGAAATCTTATTAAATTTGTTCAAAATGATTCTATTTTAATTTAGCGGTTAAGTCCAACCAGGAGAGTCCATATACTACAGGATGTTGTCTTATTGATAACACTTTCAACTGTGAGACACTGTATTATTAATCTGAAATCAGTTGCCAGAATTTTAGTAACAGAAAAATCAATCGTATTTGTATTCTGTCTAGACCTTGAATAGATCAAGTTGTGCCATAATTTGATGAATTCTATATCTCTTGAAAACAATTCCTGGTATTGACCTACTGTTTTTCAACCAAAGCAACACCCTCTTATACTCAAATACAAGAGACAGTCGAGATCAGATCGTTACAATTTGGGCATTTTGAAATGAAGTGGCTAAACCTATAATCTTTTAATTAGGACAAAATTTGAATATAATGCATTGTATATGACAGAACTTTAAACGCCTAGTCCTTATCAGCTATTAATATTTCCTCTTCGTAGGTGCTGACTGGACCACATCCAAGCATTAATGAGCATATTTAGCATTTCATGTGACGACTTTCGTGATTATTAAAAATCTATCAGTTGATCTACATGTATGTCATAAAATAAGTTATTCTTTTGATGCAGTGATGTAATTGATAAGAATTATCCTGCATATACACATGACATCATGAAATTGTACAATATCCAAATATACCAGTAACTTAAGAAAGGAATAGGGAAAAGATACCTTCGACAGAAATATGCAATTAAATTTTTCTTAATATTTATAATTTATTATTACCATGCAGAACCGTCCATCATCATAACTTAAATGCGCTCTGGGATTCAAAAAATTGTATGCATTTATATTATCTCATTACCATTAGTGCTTATTAACTTTAAAATATATTTTGAATTTATGCCAACATTTACCAATGTCAAGAAGCCTTTAGGGCTGTTTACAAAGGTGAAAACATACTATTAACCTTGTTGCATGCAGAGAAATTACAAAGCTAGGAAAAATCATTACCGACCCAAAGAACTAGTGTCTAAAACATGCCTCTGGCAACAGAACTTGAACTGATTCATGTTAGATTTAGAAACAGAAAACTAAAATTACAATAAAAAACATGTTTTTCAAAGCTTATTTAGATGGAAATGAACCCTTTATACATGTAGCTTGATCTTCCTAGATGCTGGATTTACCAGAAGGTGACTGAGGAAAAGATTAAATAGTTGTTTGATCAGTATCTACTGATGCAGTATCAGTTCCCTATTGAAATTTCCTCAGCATAAAAATACATGCATTATATGTTACATGTAATTTGACAATGAATACTTGGTAGTATTGAACAAGAAAATGCTGTTCTCTACACCTTGCATAAAACATTCATTTTATGTATAACATGAGAAAGATAATATTTCTTTATTTATTATTTTTTATTCAATCTTCAGTCATTGTATAACACTAGGAAGAAATTCTTGAGAATCTACCTATGTTCATACATACACAGTTTTTTTTTACTTTACTACATCACCAAATTTTATATCATTAATATTAATGCAGAAATGCTGTCATGATATGTCATATAACTTAAATGCAATTTCATTTTGAAATATATATTAATACTTCATTTTCACCTTGGGACGATGTTTGTTATTGCACTTAATTCTTCACTCAAAATGTGTTGAGGAGATTTTTCATATTCAGCTATCAGTAAATGAACAAAAATGTATAATACATATTTTTGAAGGGTCCTTTCATAGAAAGGAATTTTCCAGACAGCATTACATATAATGAGAAGCCCAGAATCTAGGCTCTTTTTATTATAATGTGGACATGATGACTGACTGATAATATGCACAGATATTAAGATAATTTTATGATGTACTTCAAACAACCTGAGATCAAAGTTTCGAATTTAATTGTTATATTTTTGAGGACGTAATATATGCGACTTGTTATACTTATACCAGAATCACTCTCTTTTTTTTCTCTCTCAATACATACAAGTCAATAACGTTAGAAATTCATCGACTGAAAATTCAACCATCAAATAAAATTTCAAAGAAATTTCCCTGCATTTTCATTAACTATCATAAGCTCATGTTTAATGAATATGTTTAGGTGTCAACAGTCTCTTTGAAGAAACTGAAATTCAATGAATTGAAAGGAATAAAAAGATGGCTGAAGCTCATCATCTATACATGTATACATGTACGAGGCAGTATTGCTCTAAAGAGTTAATGAAAAGTCTTCCATTTGATTAAAAAAATTTTTCAACAAAACAAGTATCAATCACTAGACACACATCGACTAGCAATACACAATAGGTGTCCATATAAACATATCTGGAAAGACAATTGAGTATTCTAGACTAGAATGAGGGCGGTCATCATAACTCGTCCCTATCAAAGTCCCACCCATCATCATCATCCCCCTCTCCTTCGCTGCTACAGTCAGCATCATTGTCACTGGAAAGCTCGGGAGTGGGGACGTGGATCGGTATCACGATTCCGTCTTCTTCGCTAATAGTGGCCGACAGCCATTCGTTGACGCGCGATACAGCTTGGTCGTGGAAGTCCAGATCTTCCAACATGGACTCGGAATGGAGGCGGGATTTCGTCATCGGTTCGATCAGTTGAAAGTGTTTTGGCAAATCGGGAGCTGAGGCAGAGCCAGGTAGAGATCTCAACTGCTTGGGAGTTTCCCCATCGTCACTGTGACTCTGCGAGACAGAGCCTTCCCCTGAGAAATGCACTGTGGGTAATATGACGTGATGGGATGGAGGAGGTGCGGTATGATTGGACATGAGGAGTTTATTTTTGACTCCCAAGTTGTCAATCATAGATGGCACTGGAAGATCATCAACACTGTCATTATGGTGACTCCACGGAGGTGGAAGAGTATCTCCAGACTGATGGCTCTTGCTATCAGTTTCATCCAGAGCAGTCTGTAACTTAGCCACACAGGCATCCAGACACTTTCCGATTTGATCTGTCTTGAATACGTCAAAGACTGATGTATGCATGTGCCGGGACACTGGAATTAAGGTCATTTCAGGGGAGGCATAGGGAGACCCTGACTCCTTCAGATGACTGTATGAGAGGTTATTCACCCACGTAGGGGCCTCTGCAACCACTGGGGCACTGTCATCAGAGTAAGCAAGGGATGTGGAAAACGGAATAGGATCCCGTGGGAAATTTCTCCATGGGAAAAAAGATTCAGCTGCCGTGACAACTGGTTCCACTGCCCTAGGCAATTCACCATTGGGCAGTTCACTATTGGTGACTACATCATGTATTTCATTGTTGGAATGATGGGGAGCCGTCTTCCATGGTAAGGGAAGTTCCAATGGTGTGACAGTGTTTGGTGTTTCCTCTTCGTTTGCATAGGTGATTGTGGAAGGTTCTGACATAGTGTCTCCGTAGGAAAAACTCTCAGATGAGAAGTCAGAAATTTCTGTGTTCTGTTCCACTCCAACAGCTAGTGATAAGAAACAAAACTTTCTCAGTCTACTATTTTGATTTCAGTGTGCTTTAATAATTTCTAATACTGTTACAATTCTTTTGTCATGGAAATGATTATCTCATAGAATATAATATATTACATAAATTACAATAAATTATGTGTAGAAATTTTTTTTTCAATACATTACATCATTTGCATTCTTTGTTTGATTATGTAGTCTTGACTATGTAATACTCTACATTACAACAAGCAAACAAAAAAAAAAACCAAAACAAACAAAAAATATTCACAAAAATTCAGCAAAGATATAAAAAGAAAAGTTAGATATCACATTGACAGTTAGTAAAATGTACAAAATACAAGGTTAGATTTTGATGAGTATAGACACATTGTTAGAATATCACATAGGTATGTTTTAATTAATGAATACACAAATACTCCAGCATTAGACTGGCACCTGACCCCTCCCCCTTTTTTCAATCGATGCTGTCAATGTGTTGGATGTATTTTAATTGTGAAGACTATTACTTTTAAATTTAACATTTTCAATCATGTATTGTAGATTCCTAATTAAACGCAAGGAATTAATATCAGCTTAAATTTGCGAGTAGCACATCTCACAGATTTTAAAATCTTGCTTTTATTTTTCGGAAAGATCTTAACTAAATAAAACTATGTTAAAAATTTGGCGTTTGCAATTTTATATTCTGGCGATTTGATGCAAAACATTTGAATTGCGAAATTAATTACTTAAGGAATCTTATCAGTATGTTAATTTATCTTCAATAAGCTATTTTTGAGAAGCAGATTTAAATGTGAAATTTTAATTACGACTGATTGTTCCCCTTCTCACTTTTTTTTCATTTGGGGTCAGGTGCCATCTAGTTTATTAGTAAGAAGAAAACAAAATGGAATATGTACTGTATATCATCATGCAGGTGTGCAGATAAAACATAAATACAAGGTTGTTACAATATGATTAAGTGCTTTATGTATACTGCTAGAAAATATCAAAAGTTGTTTCTCTAGTATCAGCAGAAGCAGACACATACATGTATATATATAATCAGGTTTATGAAACAAACAAACTCAATGTACCCTAGCTATGGTGAACTGATATTAGTAAAATAGTTTACATGTACTTAGAACTACAACAATCTACATGTATTTAGAACTACAAAACAGGATGACCTAAAATCATGTTAAGGTCAGATGACACATTCCTCGAAAAAAGTGAATTATTTTTCAAATTTTCAACGGCCTGATAATATACCTGGTACCAAAAATAATTATTTATTATCATTTTTAAATGATTAGAATTTCATACTCTAGTATCTTGCACATCTGCCAGGTAAGGTACCCTTTTTTTTTCAAGAAAGCCTGTCAAAGTAGTAGTAAATCAATAACAGATTCCTGGAAAAAGTTATATAAAATTGAGGAATGTGTAGTCTGACCTTAAAGGTTCACCATTGACAGCATTAAAAAAAAAAAATTCAAAAATTCTTCTTTTGGTTCAAAATAAATGATAAATGCAATTGAAAAACCATTCAGCTAGATTACAAAAGCCCATCACAAAACAAACATGCTATAATTAGTCCACACCAGTCACAAGAATTATTTACCATTGTCCAATGGCTGTTTAAATGTAATGGTGACGTTTTCAAATTCTTCGTTATCTTCACCTACAAACAAAAGTCAAAAGTAAATATACACTGGTATATGCACAAACATAGCTTAACCCAAGGCGGCTACACTTGTGTTTTAAAATTGGCATTACACAAATGTAATAAAAATCAAAGTACTGACAGGAGTTGATTTTAACGATTATTATTTATTTTATAATCAACGATATGTTATTTAGCATGACAAGTAATTTCTAATATCTGTTTAAATTACGCACATTTTTATAATATGAATTCTTGGACTTTTCCGACAAGAATTTCGAGAAAACCCCATATGAATCATGTTGTGTAATATTTAAAGATATAATTAATTCCATCAAACTATGTATCAGTAATCGAAATATTTCTAAAAATTGTACACATGTCTGAATTCAAGCAATATTGAACTCTAGTATCGTTCAACCAGACGCTCGGCTGTCTCCGTTAATCTCCGACTACCAAGAGAGACTCTCTGCTTTGTCGGAGATTTACGGAGACAGCCGAGCGTCTGGTTCAACGCTCTGGCGTAGGAATACATACGACTACAAAAAATATCTAAATTGTAAGTACTATTTAAAATCGGACTATTTTCAAGGTATTTATAAATACATGTACGTTTTCTTGGAAAACAACTGTTCAGCATTACACCGCATTTATCTATTATTTCAAGAACTAATTCTTGTCAGCGGTGATGATTTGTGCTTAGGTCCAAACACTGTTTGACTTTCGGTTTGCCAGAGTAACTGCATAGGGAGTTGATTATTTAAATCAACTCCCAAAAATCATCTCTTTTCAGGTTTTTATATGTTACGGTTCCTACCGTTGGCTGTTCCTTTTCCCACTGTATTGCTTGCCCCTCCCACAGGTGGGGATGTCCTGGGTCTCTCCATGACGACTGTTTCCCTTACAACCGGATCTTCCACGCACTTGTATATAATGGGAGATCCCTCTGTGTTCACTGACCCAGACTCCTGTGTTACGTATGATAAATAAATTAATATCAAATTATCTACAATCATCAGCATACATTAAACATTTAGGCATCGCATCATTAAAAAATGTAGTGGTTTCACATGTTTCATAATTTTAAAATTAAAATAAAATGCCCATTTGAAATATCCATGGCTAAATTCAATTTAAAGTCTTTACATTGTTTTTAATAGATACAAGTAATATCTGGGCACATGTAAATTTAATAATATACGCAAAAAATTGAATATAACAAATTATATTCTTTGTCGTATATAAAATTAATTTGAAAAAGCAAAGCAACAGATAACTAAATATTCCACTAAATAAATTAAAATTCACTGCCGTCAACAATTTTTAATTAAATCAAAAGTAATTAAAAAAAAAAATGAAACTTTAAAAAAAAATATCTTAAGAGTTGAATCCTATTCAAATACTTACAATGTAACATACAAAGGATAAACCAAACAAAACTCTTACATTTTGATTTGAAGTTTCCAGTTGTTCATTTGCCATGCTCTCTCCACGGAAACCTGAGTTTACAAAGCCTGATGGAGTTCTCCTGTACACATTTGAAGCTCTGTAAACAAGAGAACACAGACATTGAACCGGGTCAGTCAGTTTTACATGTCACAGCTACCACAAACTTACGTCTTATGTGGTGAATCGTAACTAATGAAATGTCATCCGCTAGGGCGCATTCTCTCATCCACAGACCCTGGCCCCAGAAAAAAAAATTACTTGATGAATGCACCTCCCCCTATAAATCACAACTGATGACACTCAAAGCGTCTGTTGTTTTGCATATCCCACCAACTTTATATGGCAGCAAGGTCTTGTCCTATTTCCATTTTGAGTCTTTTAATTTCAAGTCTTACTTAAGAGCAAATAAATAATAAAACCTTCAACAATTTTATCAGCCCAAATTGAATCTGAGCATGAGAGTCTGCCCATGGTTCCAGTGCTGATCAAGGTGATAGCATTGATTTCTCTTTCTTTTTTTTCAATTTGCACAAGCTTCTTATATTGCCTATATATCTATCCTTCATGATTTACCACCCTTATCCGAGGGATCAGCAAATCCTGTGTGTTGCGTAATATTTTATTTATTACTCAGACCTCTATTGCTCCTAAAATTAGTTCCTATACCCTTTATAACGATTTC
This sequence comes from Magallana ariakensis, assembly GCA_020458035.1. Lineage (NCBI taxonomy): Eukaryota > Metazoa > Mollusca > Bivalvia > Ostreida > Ostreidae > Magallana > Magallana ariakensis. The sequence goes on along the minus strand of CM035814.1, from coordinate 53,745,056 downwards.
TTTTTTTAAACAATATAAAGGTGAATGCTCTCTCTCTCTTTCTTTCTCTCTTTCCACTAGAACACACAACAACTAAATGGTTGAAAACCTTTGTACTTTAAAAAAAAATCCTTTTATATTTATAGCTTAATTTGTCATCCCAAAAGTGCACCTAGCATTTAATCCATGTTAGAGAAAACACACCAGAATAACATCGCTACTCTAGAGCCAGCTGAAACCAGCTACCATTCTGATTAGCTAATGAGCCACAAGTTACTTCCTTCTATTGATTAACAATTGCAGTACGAAATAACCAAAATCAAAATCTTCCATTACCTGTCTGTACAGTACTCAAAAGGTGTCTGGCTAATGAGCCAGAAAACTCTCACAGTCAAAATATCCCAGTACAAATCCTCACAACCCCTGACCCATAACCACATGGGCCATATCAGTCTAAAGTGCATGGAGACTCAGTGTGTGCTTTTTATATTTGCGCAGTAGATTTGTAACAGAGTTAAGTAATGAATTCTTACCTTACCATGTGTGTGTTGAATTTGTCATGGTCTACTGGATAAAGACAACCTTTTATAATCCTTCATTACGTAATTATCTTTCACAACACAGCTAGATCCTTCCATTTTGACCATGCACTCAATTGTACATATTTTTTTCTTTAAATTTCAAACCAGGTAATGTCCAAAGCCACAAGACATTAACATTGCTTTGAACATATAACCATTGTCAAAACCATTTTTCGATTCTTTCAAACTGAATAGATCCACAGGAGCGTCTGAGTGGGTGTTACAAGTTGAATGACTTCTATTGACATACATTTAAACATACTCATAACCCAAGAACCTCTCGTCAGCTGTTTGGAAACGTTAGACTGTATTTAAAATTTCCAAATTTCTGCTGTACCTATATGAGTAAGTCTGATAAAATTCCAACACTGAGAGTCATCAGCTGATAAGAGGGTAGATAGTGTTGACATTTTGGATAAAACCCATTAATCTGCATTTTTTCCCCCTAACTACACAAAGCCAGTGGGGACTTACATGCTTTGTCTATGTAAATTTAAACTGCTATATGATGATTAAGAACAAAACAATAACAGAACAACTTTTTTTTTGCTTCCAGCTAAAAAATATTCAATGTACCTGGTAAGGCTTCTTGCAAACTCTTAATCCACCTGATACAATTCTATCAGATATTTTTAGTTTCTTGGCTAATCCAACTTCGAAGGCTACTAATATTTGAATGGGGGATTTCTAAGAGCACAATACAAGTTCCATTAGGTGAAACATAAATGATAACAGGTTCTTTTCAATGCCAGCAACAATCAGTTTTATAACTCTTTTCTGATTTCCACCTGTCAATCAGTTTTGCTAAATAAACACTAATTTTATGTACCAGCTAGCCTTCAACTCTATAGCTTCAGCCAAAATCAACATTACAGTTCAAACATGGCTGCTCTGTGCCACCTGACGATATTTTTATTTCTTTGTTCTATGCAGCAGCAACATGTTTATACAATAAAAAAACTGAACTTACCCTGTGCTAACAAGAGGCTTTTTCTGGTTGACGTCCACTTCATTGCCGATCTGGTCAAGAGCTTCCGCAACACTGATTGTGTGGTACACCTCCAACACCTTCTTGGCCTTTGTCTGGGGGACTTCTTTGTTGAACAGGGGCTTCAGGTAGTTGTGATTAAAATGCCGGAATCTGTAAATAAAAGGCTCAAGATAAAGAACTTTATCAGGCAAACCCCTAAAAGGGCATTAGGTCACTTTTAAGGATGGAGACTCTGAAATCAAAGAGTGGATCTAGAGGTTTTTCCTCCTGTGAATGCAGATCAAATCTGATAAATTTCAACTGAAAGGTGCACCTTATAAATGGTTCACGAGTTCATTCAACTATAATGTACTTTTTCCCAGTGATTATAGTAAAAGCAATTCCTCCTTCAACTTCCTAAGAAATTTAAGTACCTGGTACATGCATGGCAATTAAGTTATTTTTACTTCCTATGTGACCTGCAAATCTTATTCAAGTCTCACAATCAATATCTAATAAAGCATAACTACATTCAAAGACACTTACAATAATTTTCACATCAGTCAAAAAGGTTTGACGCACATTCAATGTGGTTTGGTCAAAAGAAAACACAATCCAAATATGATTAGGAGTAGTCAAACAAAAACCCAAAATATGATTAATAAAGAATTTCAATCTTTCAATGCACATCATTTATCAATGGATTCAAAACCAATCTACATGATTTTAAAATCATATTGTCTACCTGCAAATACACAAAAACTCTATTACAATATACTCAATAACTGTTCCCACAAGAACCCAAGCACCCAAAACAAATCTTGACCCAAAAATTTAATTTTGTTTTATAAATTGGTACGTTGCCCATAAAAAAAGACTGTTTTGTCAATAACATGACTTGCAAAAAGCTGCAGCAAGTAAAAGAGAGCCAATCGTTCCCAGCAAGCTTAACAAAGTGAAATTTTACAGCAAACAGAGAAGGAGAATTGATTTTGATTATCACAGAGGATCTTGTAATGACTTGTAAAAAAACAGAGCCAGAACTGAGTGCACTTCCCAGCGTAGGGAGACAGTTATGTCAGCCTCCACAGATTGTTATATCACTCCATACAACACTGTATGTGAAGAATTATCCTCCTCCTCTTCCTCCTCCATCATCATCGTCATCATCATCATCATCACCATTACCTGGTGTTTTCATTAACTTACCCCTCCATATTCTCTCCTAACAGTAAACCATGGCAAGTCTAGATTGTCTCGCATTATCTTCAATATCTCCCCTGACATTTCCAGTACATAAGTTTAGAAGTGATGAATTTTCTTCTCTTCTCTCATGAGAAAACGTAATGATGGGAAACTCAAGACCCTTCAGAGGGTTAACCACATGATCATCACACAGTTAGCTTCTATTGTTATCCTATTTTAATCTCCATTTTCAGCTGACACACAGAATTTAGGACTAAAGGCATACCATTAATTTCCTTCACAAAATAAATTGCAAGAATTTGATATTTTCCTTTCCGTCATGCAATTGCTGGATCAATAACTGCTAGAATAAAGAGACACTGACAATTAAGTGGAGAGACAAGTGCCTGATATATCTGTCCCTTGTGTGCTAAGAAATGAAGAACCATGTATATGGTTACGTAGAATACTGTCGACTGGTATTAACTAGTAAGCTGCCAAACAAATTTGGTTTCTAATTGTCATCTTCCAATTCATAAAAGGAATAACTAAAAAAAAAAAAACGCAGCCATTTTCAGCATTTTTAACTTTAATTGTAAACAAATCAGTATGAAAAAAAATAAACATGTGCTCTTGAGCTGACACTGTGACATCCATATAGAGAAAGGGTGTTGAAATTAATATAAAAAATATTTTGATCTTCAACTGCTGAATAGGGTAGTACAAAGTATACTTAACTTTTTTCGTGGAAGTTATATCTCATGAATATTTATACGTATAAGAACACACAAAGCGAGAACATCACCACATGTTAAAAGCAATCCGTTCAGTTTGTGTGATCATGCACTTGTACTAAATGTCAAGGACGTATTTGTATAAAATCAGGGACTTAGTCCGTGACCATTTAATTACATTTAATACAGTCGATAAGGACTAAAGCTGTTGGACAAGAGGATTAATTTTTCTTACATTTTTTTTTTATTAATAAGAAAATTACCGGTAATCTGACATACTTTGGTTGAACCATGCAATAACAACCCCGAGCTTTATGAGACAATATTTAAGCACACAGACTCAGTTCTTTTATCAGGGATCAGGGTTTAACTAGAAATGATGAGGACTTAATAGATGACCCAAATTTATAGACCTCCAGATGACCCATTTATAGACTAAAGTGACCAACATTTATAGACTAATTAAAGTGACCAGCTACTGTCTATCACCATCTATCTGGGACTTCCACAGAAGTATGCCAATCTAGACAGAAGCCATCATCATAATGGCTGGGTCACAGATTTATGTTCAGTACACACTGAAGATTAGTACATCCACACCTACTTCATCTTGTCACAATAACTCATCACTCCCCCAATGGTCCCCCAATGGTCACCACAAGCTGGATATACAGGTTACATGCCGACCAACTAAAGACCCCAACTCCCATTATAAACAATCGTTTCGTGGACGATTTAATCTGAATTACATATAATTATGACAATACATTAGGACCATATAAAATTATATATGATTATATTATTATTATGAATAATTAATATATCCCCAAACAGCAGGCTAATTTGACTAAAACAAGGATAAGTTTATCTAAATTAATACATTCTTTGTAAAATATTATTTAAGGTTGATCAGTATCAAAAACAAATTAAAGTGCGTTGTTCAACAGAATCCTTGTGTATCTCACTGCTGCGATTACGTACCATCTCTTAATATTACGTACGTGATTCACAATGATTTTTGAGCTTTATATGAAATGTTTCTGCTATTTATACTCTCAATATGTGCATAGTGCCAGAAACCCAATGAATGGTGAGAACCTGGACACAGCTGTGAGGGATTAGTCAATGACGTGAACAAGAAATTGAAACTTTTTATATTACAAACAAAAAAATGAATAAAAATCAATAGCATCTGTGAAACGAAGAGTACTATCTCAACCCATACATTATGATATAAATTAATGAATAAACAATACATCCTCCTTCGGTCTAGCTAGACCATAATCTACAGGTCTACCTCAGTATGATATACATGTAAATGTATAAGATTACAAGTACAAGTATTATTATAACTGTATGTACAAATAAACAACAAGTATAGGAATACATACACTAGTGCAGACATACCTAGCCCCCCCCCTCTATTTTTCCCTGTCACATTAAGTACACCTTACCTAATTAACATTAATATAATTAGGAATATAATTAAACAATTCCACTTACTTGATACGCATCAGATTGTGACTGGAATGCTTCGTAATCCCCTCCATCCCTGCCATTATATGGTCAATGAACTGAAAGTCAAAAAAGAGAAACCTCATCAGAGAAACCCTCCCATGATACTGACTCCATTAATTTAATAGTCAATTGTCAAGATATGAAACGCGTACCACATACAGCTTCCTTCCAGTTTCTGTGTATTAAAAACTAGACACTATGTCCTTATTTCTGAATATTTCAGTTTCATTTTATCAGTTTGTATTCGTGTTTAACAGAAAGTTACACAAAAAAAAAATAACAGGAAAGATTTGATATAAGAGTGAACCAATTTGACATTAAAGATAGGAAATAGAACATAATACTTGGTAAAATCACTAAAATAGTACATGCGTACTTATTATGTTGTGTGACCTAAGTATGGTACTTTAATTAGGATGTTTCAAAGTAATTTAAGTACCATAATACTAGTTGCAGCAATTTCTGACTAGTAAGCCAAATATAGTCACCAAAGGATACTGCTGACATAAACATGGTGATGATGAATCTTTAAGATACGGTACAATTTAATTCACATGATTTGACTTTGTCCTGTAAGTATTTGCGAAGATACAACAACAGTCATAATTTGACCTTGTCCCTTTTCTACAAAACCAGGTTATAGGTCACAGTCAATGTACAATTTTACCTTAATTTACAGTAGTATTTTGTTTACAATGACTTCCATATGCTGTGTTACGAAAGGACAGAAAAAGCAATACAAGTACTGCAGTACTACTGTTCAGCACATGATATTCTTTAACAGACTACATGAAGGTTCTTTTCTCTACTTCAAATGCTTTTGTGGACTCAACAAACTTTTGATAAATCTTCCAAATCATACAATGACTAAAGGGTTTTTTTTTATAAGATGACAAAGATGGAAGTTAAATGAAGGGAAAGAAGATGGTGTTAATACTTACAGATTCTTGAATTTTCTCTGCCATTGTTGGGTCATTATCCCCTTCTTTTTTCACTTTGAGGGCATTTACAACAGGTTTAATGGTGATTCCCTGAAAATTAAAACAGATTTGAACCAGCTAGTCTCCTCAGCTATTCACCCCCACATACATTTATAAGCCAGCTAGCTAGAGCTTCATTGATTTCAAACGGCACGGTATTCAGGCATGCTCCGTCACAAGGACGTACTTCCCTATATCAACCTCAACATCAGCTGAACTTGTACAATGCAAGTGGTAGCAAACAACCAACTTCCCCACCAAAAAATGTCTCATACCAGTCAAAAAAATAAGACACTAATATACCTGACAAACAAAACAGAAGAAAATTCCACAAACCTGTAAAGCAAAGACACCCTCGCCATTCTTTGCGATTTATGTAGTCACAATATGTACACCCAAGCAGGAAATGACGATCACATAGAGCTTTTGTGATCATAAAGGGAGAGGAGTTTTAATTCAAAATACATGTAATGCCATACATAATAACCCCCTGCCCGCACTGTGATCCCATCACATTTAAAAAGTTTAAATACCTACCCAATGAATGCTTTAATGTATTGGAACAGCAGATTAATTGGATTTTGGAATTGAATGACCATTCACTGAGTAAGTGACCTCTTACAATGTAAGTGACCTCAGTGACATCAAATGAGGATTAAACCTACATGGTCAAGGATTATAGAACTTGATATTCATACAGATGGTTTAAAAGCAAGCACGAATCAATCCAGGGGATGGATTGGGGGGTGTCAGGGGGTCCAGAAGATCATGCCGCTACTCCCCCCCCCCCCCCCCCCCCCCCCCCACCAAAACCCTTGAAAAATTCTAACTTCTTAAAATCACATGGTTAAGTTACAAAAATAGGTCTCCAAACCTCCCTGACAAACAAAATTAACCCTTAGGTTTCTCTCCCCCCCCCCCCCCCCCTCGCAAAAAAATTCTGAATCCTATATCCAAGCATGATTAGTACATTTTGTCACACTTAAGCTAAATGATTGTGTGTACGTGTTCCAAAACTTAATTACATGACAATGAAAATAGCTAAAACCAAAAAGATTTGCATCCAAAACTTTCATTTGGTATATACAAGGAGCTTGAATTTACAATGCTGTCACTTAGCAAATATAGAGTATCGCCAAATTCTGAAAAAACACTCTACACAGTGACTGACATAGTAACTTACTTAAGACAAAGTTCTTTAATTTTCAGGTCACATTTATCATTTATCTACATAAGCAAGGGCAGATTGCATGGTCTCAAAAAAATACTTAATTATATTTTTAATAATAAACATGTACTGTAATTGGCAAGCAGACAAATGCTTCCTGCACAGATATTGAGACAAAAACAATTACTAATACAAATTCATTTTACAATCATCATTCATTAACCACCTTTCTGAGGGTGCTTTTAAAGGTTATCGGTGATAGTTATAGTTAGTTTTCTGGTTATCCAAGCTCTTTTGTAATTCAAAGCAATTACTGAGCTTTGGGAGGGGAAGTCAGTGGTATTGCTTAATCACAAAAACAGAGTCTGGTGCTGCATGATCTACATACTGATCAATGCTCTAAAGTACTTGGAGACTAGGAGGGAATAGGGGTCTGGTCTATGGTCATACAGTTAACTGACAATTCTCACTATAATCTGCCTGATACTTAACACCATATTGAGCCTGAAATTAGCTATAGTTTAGGAAACTTTATAAACTGAAATTTCAAACTTTTTTGAATGGCATCACCTCTTTTGACTACCCTGGTATTACTGTATATCCAGTAATTTTCGTGATTATCTAATTTTTACTTTTTCCATGATCTATTTTAAATTGCAAATAATTGAATATGTAGAATTTATATCCTGTATAATTTTCTATAAGAAACTTTTTAAATCGCAAAATATGGCTGACGCAAATTAAAAATGTTACAGATTTTCCCCATTTTCGCAAATTTTGTGACACGCAAAAAAAGAAGATATACGGTAAGTACAATATGGAACAATGACAGCATTGCTTGCATAACTCAGACACATCTTTTGTCTATGTGCAGAAATTAAGAGTTACAAAAGGAATTTTATCACGTACCATGCTTTTTTTGTGTAATTGACAGATACAGCTCATATCTTATGTCTGCTTATATAACTTAATTAATATCATTTGTAATTTCTTATTTAACTTGTTCATGTATCTGCGTTATGTCCATGAAAATTTTGCTTTGCAAGTTCCTCGCTGGATCATAATGTTGAAAAACATGAGCAGTATTCCAAGAAAAAGATATTAGATTTTTCCATCATAGATTCCAATAATATATTTGTTTTCATTCTTGTCAATACATTTCTTTGGGTAAAAAGAGGCCACTGACATAGAAATGTTGGACTTAGATTTCAACTACCTACTCTCACGTACTGGTTGGTTTGAACATCTATTTACAAAGTCAACAGAAAGTGACGGAAACAGAAAATTAGGACAGAGTACAGTCTAACGAAAACTGTATTTGCTTTCCATTATACATATGCTTGAATTGGAGTAAATCAACCGTGAAGGGTACTTTTCTATTAAAAACACATACCGGTATATGATATACACGAATATAAACCAATTACTTTCAATTCTTTTTTTTTTTTAAAAGAGGCCGACTTTAGTTTTCATTGCGCATGTTTTAGCGCATTCTAGTATAATACCGTTGATTTATAATTCTTATGAAATTTTCTCTATATCATTTATAAATTGAACACAATAATAAAATACAGATAAAAATATTTAGATTTTTTAAGGAAATTTTTATTTTGGAAACAATTTTTTTTTGTAGTGCGGTAGGGAAGCGTTGCCATTGCGCTTTTATGACGTTATGATAAAATGAAGCTTTGTAGGAGTACGTTATAAGAAATAACATAAAAGAAAAAGTAAAAATTGTACTCCGTTAAAATTTTATATACAAAATGATGCTTTCCTCGTTGACATTTTCCTTATTTTTTGAATGAATCCATTATACCAATCTTCATTCGTAATGATCCAAATATATAGCAAAATTTGGTGCAGATGGCCCCTACTAAAAACCAGAAGGTAGAATTTAGTATTTTTTACATATAAGGTAGGAAATTATATTACTAATCATATATAACAATTTGAGAAAATTGTTGTATTGTAGTATTTTTTTTATCTGCTTTGATGTCTGGAAAATGACAGTTTCCTATATATTCCTATAGTAAATGTACCTTTATTTTGATTGAGATGGTCCCTAAAAAGAACCAGACAGTCGATTTTCTTGAGACTTCTCAAATAAACTAGAGTTGGTTTAAATTACATATGGTTAAAAAATAAAGAGTTTTGCTATTGTAGTTTTCCACAAAAAAAAACCAAATCGGCCTCCTTAAATGCTTTCAAAATTTTAAAGTTTTTATGATTTCATTACAAACTTGCAAAAAATATATTGGGATCGTGAAAGAATAGTTTACTGGCATCTTTATGACATGTCAATTTAAGCCCATGTTACTCATAGGGCAATACACGCCACCTTTCAGTAACAATTCATATTGACGAGTTGTTTCTTGAAAAAGATTTACATTCATCATAAAATCATATAAATTGCAAAATCATAAACGATCATATTCACACTCCTTAAATTTATAATACAGACAGTATTGTAATAACATGTTTACTTGACCCAGAAAAACTCCATGTGGTAAAACCAGCCAGCAGACACCTGACAGACGCAATGAGCCAATAACTTTGTGAAGATCAACATATTAATCAATTTTGGTATTTCATTCCAAAAACCATGTGATTGCTTAAAATTGCTAATTATTCTAAGACAGTAATATATACATATATGCCTGTAAATTGTTGTATTTTATATCTGCTCACAATTGTAGCTATACATAACAACAATACTTTGGGATTAATAGGACATGAAAGGGAGGTGATATATATCCCCTCCCCCATTTTATAACTCAATATTATCTATAGGTGGTACCTGCTGGCAAAACAATAATCATGTAGATGAAAAAGTTGTGTATTGTAATGAATGAAACCATGCACATTTCAAAATACCTTTACAAAAATATCTCCTTATGACAAATACTCCACATGAGAGAAAAAATCACCTTCTCAAAAATAATCAATGAAACAAATATTTAACGTTAACTGAGATTTATCAACTGTAAATCAAATTTCTTTTCAAATTAATCCGACATGTATTATAGAGAGGCCCCAATCTGACTTAATTAACATAACTCTGACATGTTGATACAAAATATAAACAAAGCACAACTGAACTCTTAGTTCGTCGATTCTAAAAAAATCTACCCCCCAAAAACCAATAAAAATTCTATGTATCAATTCTCCATGCCAAATGAACAAAAAAGAATATCTGTATTGATAGTCATTAGAATCAAAATGGATTAAAAAAGAAAAGAAAATCAGACCTGATGGAAATTTACGCATGTCCTGCTGTTCTTCCTAGCTCAGTGTATTGTATGTATTGAGCTGAGCAAAACCAAAACAAACTGGAATAAACTACTCCATCATACCACATTATAGATATTGTAGCTCACAGTTCTGATGGTTGACAGCTGGGGTCTCTTTAAATACCCCTCAGGTTTCTTAAAAAAGACTTAATTTGGAAATCAAAGTAGAAATTATATAGTTACGTGTAATAGCAAACACATCAACAAGCTATTTTTCTGTTAATGACCTCCATCCGTTGCCTTGTACATGAACCAGGAAAAAACATTATCACTGAACATCGATTATGTACTTACAGGTAAAAGTATTTTTCATATCCCCACTTCTAGACCTGCAGTGCATACACTGGAAGCTGTTATAATGATAGCGGTGATTACAAATATATCCAGTGCAGCTTGTTAATCGCCTTATATATTTACCACTCAAAACCCACAAATTGTTAAAAAATCAAACTACATGTACGTCAGAGGTATAAGCTTTCAGAGTGAGTTAATTATCTTGAACATCTCTATAGATTCAGTTGCCTGCACATTGACATTAGCAAGATGCCTGGGTTGTAACAGCTAACATAATTGGAGATGATTTTTTCCTATAGAGCAGGCCTATCTAGAACACCTTGAACAACAAGGGAGAAATAACCAAGTTTCTGAACAAACAAGTGCTTAAAAAGAAACTGAAACATAAAACATAAGACGGTTGATGTTGCCGATTTCTTCCATGATTTAGTGCACACAAAACAACATTTTAAAAACATAAAGATCTCTAAGTAGCCCAGTTCTTGTTGACCGAGAAAGCACACACCCCTTTGCAGTTTTCACATATATCAATTAGAAACTAATTACCAATGGCGTACAAAATATTAATACTTAGGTCTACTAGTCATTATCTCCAGGTCATCATCATCTCCATGAAAGCATTGAATCTCAATTATATAAGCCCGCTCCAAGTTTTTTCAGTGCACATATCAATTAGTGTCTATATAATTAGTATGTCCGCAATACAAGTATATGTATCTATAGTCCAGTCCAACCAAATTACCCCTGGATCGGAAAACTTCCGCTTTCTCCTTCTCATTCGTTTACATGCATGCACCTACTGTATCCGTATCCATTTTTAAAATTCACTTATGAACCATGTTAGTAGCTATGCTATAATGCCACATACTATGTTTGCTATGCTTTACCACATACTATTCTAGCTATAATATATCAAATACACATGTACTATGCTACCTATGGCAGCTACCTATGTATGCTAGCCATGCAACATACTATGCTATATTTACTGAATTCTTGAAGTGCCAGAACAATTAAGACACTGAGTTTACTAGTGTGGTTTAAATAATTTCCATCAATTTTTCGTGGATTTAGTGATTATCACAGTTTCATGATATTGCACCTCTGATCAATGACATTTAATTTCGTAGATCAACTCAACAACAATTTGTCCACGAAAATCTGTGTTCAATGAACATTGTTGAAACCACAGCATTATTTACACCTCATCATATTAGATTTCTTGCTCTTTACAGATAGGAATATTTGAAATGCCTTTAAGGGGGCTGTATAGCCGTGGCCATTTTTAGACTAAATAATTAAATCCCCTTAAAAAGAAAAGCTTTATGTAAAGATATAGGAAAACATTCAAATTTTAAAGTGAAAATAAATAAATTTTCTTTATCAAATGATAGTTTATAGATAACAAATCATTTTTAAAATAATTAATGGATCAAGTAATAGTTAATTTGTTGACTTACTAAGCTTCCTTAATAAACTGCCGAATTTCAATATACTGTGTTTTACTCACCTGCACAAACACGGTGAAAAATACGATGACAATGGTTGCCGTGACAAACAGCTTCTTTTCCGGAACTAGCTCTTCCTCCAATGAGAGCGCTAAACAGAATGCAATGCCACCTCGAAGTCCACCAAAGGCCATGATAAACTGGTCAATACCAGTCAGCTTCACCAGACGACGCCGATTTAGAATCCACGATAAAAACATCACTCCTATAATAAAACAACAAATTAACAGGTATCGCTGAAGATTACGGTCATGGATGGAATTGTCTGAGCTAACTTAGAATCAATTACTGTCTGGCTACAATTACCCTCTTATGTTATTTTCCCTTATAAATAGGTAATATCATTGGTTCAATTTTAGACTTAACTGTCTTTGTGATATATTTATCTATATAATGAAAGGTAAGGGTGATTTGTGTATCACAAAAATAACAACATCGCTAAAGAGGTGTAATAAACATGGTCTCACATCCTGTTTGTTGGAATATATATTTTGCAACAAATGTACAACAGGAACTATGCCCAACAACAAAAATCCCTCTGTTTCCAGATATCAAATATTTGGAAACGCTACATGTTTACAACAACTCAGTCTAGATTTTTTACCGACAAATTTTTTTTTGATACAATTTGTACCTTTTTGCTACATTCTTGGCTTTTGTTTTACTAAACAACTACAGTAGGTACATGTATAATGGTATAATTTATCAATTCATTTTTATGACCATATCATCAATACTGTCATTGCATATTTATTTGAAATCAAACAGAATCTTGTTAGATATTAATGCTTAATATTAAGATACAAGACAAGTCTTTAATGGAATTGGAATTATATCCATTATAAATCATTCCATCTTGCTAAAATGTTTTACTTCTACCATTAACAAAGAATAATGTGAGAATGTAATAAGTGTAATCATATAATATACCTAGGGCTCTAAATATCAGGCAGAAGAGAAGAGCAAAGAAGATGAAAGATAGGTTCCAATCCAGTGTGTCAACCACAGCTGACAGCCCTAGGAACATGAAGATGATGGTCTCGCTGATGTTGGCCAACATTTTCATGAAGTAGCGAATACTGGTGCGAGTGGAACGTGAGATGTTGGCTTCCAAGTAATGACGCAGTACAATGCCTCCAAATGATAATCTGTTGCGAAATTGACAAAAGCTGGGATTATAAAAGATGTTGCGAAACGTATTAGCCAAACAAAAAAAAGGAAAAAAAGAAATACGTCATGATTTTTAATGATGATATCAAAAACTATAGTTTTTTTAAATTTTTTGATGACAGAACACGTAATTTTACTTTTGACAAAGAATGATATTACATCAAAATGTGTTTTTTAACAATTTTAATAACAGAATGATTGATCCTGACCATTTCTTCATAAAAACTGATTTTTGATTAACAAAACAAGAATGCAAAATTTATCATTATCACATCCTTTTCAAAGAAAATCTTAATGACAGAATGATGAAACACATTTCAAGAAAAGAATGACCTAAATCTTGTTGCTTCATAACAAAAACATCCTGTTTTCATATTTGATTAGTTATTTGCAAAGCTCTTCATAACAGAATTTTGCAGAAACTATGTCAGGATAATATTTTTGGGTCATATAGTTAACAATGCTGACATTGTAACTGCGTAATAGAATATTTTACTAAGACGCAGAATATTATTATAACATACGCCAATATACTGGACAAGTGACACATTTCAGCAGTAAGGTACATCAGATATCCAATGACAAACACAAAGAGAGGTTCGATGACTTTGACATGTTCCGTGTACTTGGTGATGAATCCTCCGAAGAAACCGAAGAGAATGCCGATGAGTGTTCCACCGATAGCGATGATGAAAAACGAACCCAGTCCTGTTACTATATCGATGGACTGGATGTTGGATTCTCCAATTTCAATGAAGCCCTCAAACATGTGGTACAGCACCTAGAGAAAAATTTGATATCATGTTTGAAATCCAAAACTAAAAAAAGCAAGAATTATGTAATGAGATGTCAAGTTTTGGGGTAAATATCTCTGCATAATATACAAATGCAAAGAATAAGGCCATTCCAAGTTTTTTCTATGTTTAGCGTCCGCGGACGGATTGGTTTTGAGATGTAAAATTTTTTAAAAAACCACAATCATTTTTCATAAAATTAGATCGCTTTTTCATATGTTGGGCTTTGGATCATATTTTTAAATCGAATCGAAGATCAAATATTCATGATAACAACATTCAAAATGGAAACCATAGTGGTTATTTGTTATTTTTGTATTTTTGTTACAAAATGAAGAAATGGCTTAAAAATATATTATAAATTTTATTTTGTTGAACCTTTAAAGTTGTGTGTTTTTTCTAAGGCTTGTGTTTTTTTTCCTGATAGAAAGATAGGTTTTTGAGTTTTGGGTGGACGCTAAACAAAGAAAAAACTTGCAATGGCCTAATATCATAAAATTATATCATATTTTGGAGAAATATCTCTATTACTTACATTAATTATACATGTATAGTTCAACAAAATTTAGTGCACTCTTCTTCAAGTGATTTGCTTTACCATACATGACTACAACTGAAACCAAGCTGTTTCTTTGTTTTATAACATATTAATAAAAATAGAACGAAGTGTGAAAGGTGTTAAAATATGATTACCACAAAATTGAGTACATTTACAGTAAATGTAAGTTGTTTTTATAAAACATGGTTACAATGAACATGCATACTTTTAGTGATTTCAAGCTAAAAGACAGTTTCTCTCCCTCAAGTCTTAAAGGGACTTTAAAAAACACAATTTGAGCTCAAATTGTTCAAAATTTATATTTTCATTTTAAATGTCTAGAATAGTCAATATGGATGTTTATAATGCTTTGTAAAAAATTGAAAGTCAAAGATTGAGTTACAAGGGAGAGGTTAGAAATCTTTGTTTTGTAAAAAAAGCCCAAGTCTTGTTATTGTTTACATATCTGTTGTATTGGTATTAGTTTCAATCTAATGTTGCTTTTTGTTGTATACTGATATTTCAATTATGAACACATTGAATCAGTTGATCTTGTTTGTCACTTGTTATTTTGTCAAAGAAATGGTAATTTCCAAAATACAAAAGTAAAATATTTTATACAAAAAATTAAAAATAAAATTTTCATCTCAATTTGTGTCTAGGTCCCTTTAAAAACTTATCATTTATAATAAATCAAAATCAGAACTGTTCATTACTGGCACTTGGCTCTATGTGTGTGTTACTGACTTACTGTCCATGTTACTTACCACAGTCACACCATCATTCAGCAGTGATTCACCAAACACAATGATGTAAAGCATCTGATTCACATGGACTTCCTCAAACACAGAGAGGACCGCAACTGGGTCCACAGCCGAAATGAGGCTGCTGAAGATGAAGCAATCCAAGATGCTGATGGTCCTCCCGAACCAGCCGAGGAGAGAGATGCCATACAGGCAAGCAGCGATGAGACCAGTACTAATGCAGGTGTTGATAAAGGCCAACAGGAGAATCGTGCCCAGATTATCAAAAAATGCCCGCACGGGCATGAAGTAGCCCGCATCAAAGATGATGGGAGGAAGAAGGTAGATGAAGAAGACATCGGCATTCAGGACATACTCGTCCGTGTTTGCGATGTGGGTGAAATGCAGAAGGGCCCCCACAATGAGACCCATGACAATGAGGAGACTACTCTCTGGAATTACTGTTGGGAGCTTGGAATTCAAATGGAATGCTGTGCAAAGAAACAAAAAACAGTATTATCAAACTGATTGAAAAAATTTATATAAAAAGATCTTGAAATCTTCTTTAAAAACTGTTTTGATTAAGATACATCAACACCCTTTTTCTTGAGAACCTTGACATCAGACACTTCTGATTGCAACCATACTCAGAGATAATGGATTTTATCCACAGTTTTGTATAACTTTATTTATCAACATTTACCAACAAAATAAAAATTGACAAGGAAAAAACCCCTCAAATTACCATGAGTCAGGTTGCAAAAATCCTATCCTAATTTCCCTTCAGACATATCTGTTACACCTGCTTCTTGTCAATATCAGGATTCAATATATAGAAGTTAATTCAACAGAGGGGTGTATAATATATGTTTTTTATGCCAATTAAGTAAAGTGATTTCCATTCTTTTAATGTAAAATGGTGAAAACTACTGAAAAAAGAGCTTGCATTTGGAGAAACTCGCATAAAAAAATTAAAAACAAGTAATTTTCTTTCATTTCTTTGATGCAGTTTTAGAACTTGGGATGTATTTGTATACATAATCCTCCACAAACAGTCATGTCAGCAAAATTCTCATCTTGATATAGTAACTATTTCCCAGCAATATCGGGCAGCATCTTGACAGTGACTGTTATCCAACAATATCATCCAGGATCTAGCCTTGGCTTGTTCTACATATCTGTTATTAGGGAAATTCTGCCAAGGATTATCATACATAACCACCATTCTGACAGAGGCAGCACTAATGGCATGAAAACTTGGTCACTGCTCTCTGACCTTATAATTAAAGTACAGAAGCTCTGGGGGAAATCAGGACACCTGACCAGATAAAAAATGGACAAAAAATATGGATGGTTGACCAAGCGCCAAGGTCAATACCTAAATACTGTCCCAACACAGGTGTTTGTATGACAAAAGGTTTTATTTATGCTTGACCTGAACTGTTTACGGTCAAATGAACTCTGTTTACATAAACTAGTAAAATCGCTTTTTAAATGAATTTGTATATGTTACAAACACAGAAAATTGACTTTGAGAGGCCTTGTAACACTTATGATTGAAAAATCATAGAGCAATATTGATTAAACTTAGTTGTTTTGAACAAAGGTTGGATTCTATATTTACCAGCATTAACAAAATCCATCCTCGAAGCATTTATAAAGTATGTCTGCATGCACTCTTGTTGAGAATCATTGCGTGGATGAATATGAACCCAAGCAAAGATTCACTCAGAATTTGAGGATTAGACAAGATATTAGCATGAAATTTAAAATATTTACACCAAAAATTCCATGAAAACTTAAAAACTTGACATTGCTGAATTTGAAGCATGCACTTAACACAAAAATAAAATTCGGCTTCAAACATTGATTGCATAAAGTATCTAAAAAATTTACAAATACAAGAAGAGCTGATTTTCAAAAAACAAATTTGCAGATGGGTGAATTATGTGCATGGTTTTGTTTGGAGAAGAAGGATATTGAGAGATAAATCATACTAAACAGAATTGAAAATTTGCAACAGAGCAGATTGGACATTGTTGAGAATTTTAGAACAGATGGGTCAAACTTGTGGGAATCAATTATTCTATAAGTACCAGTAAATGTGTCATATAGAATAAAAAACAAGTTGAGTAACAAAAATATTTTACTCGGATCCAAAATTCAACAAAGAATTTACAACTTATTACGGTAAACTAAACTTACATACCAGTATACATAGGCAATGTGCTGATGCATATGTATTGGTATACACTTGAGAAGTTTATGCAGAAAAATTCCATGCATCAAACACGTCTTCTGCAAGTGCTTATAGATTTATATACCATCCAATCAACACCTTTCCAAAACACATACAATGTATAAATTAAAAGGACAACAGTGTTCGGCCAATAAATATATAATAAAAAAGTAAAAAAAAACTTTGTGATGTTTTATTAACAATTTCTGTGTCAATATCTGTGTTATTTCGGGCCTACATTGACGTCAGTGGATGATCAGTGATTGAATTTATAAATTCAATAGACACTGCGTCTTGCAGCTTTGTTCAACATGTTAACACCCAGAGAACTGCAGTATTCGTGGCAGTATGTGCTATTAAACTTATCTAGCCAGTTAATATGGATATCAGAATTAGTCTGCTGAATACTACTTAGCTTATGTTTATGCCAATTTTTAATAATCATACTCGTCAGATTTGCCTCTTATGATTAAAGGGCAGTAACTCTTATACTGTTGTCTGAATACCTGTTACTTAATATATAAATGCTCAATACATTCTTACTTTGAGTAATATAGTTGGGTTTTGGCTTAAAATACTGGTGCTACAGGCAAAGACTTTGATAATGTACTCTTGGAATTTCCATTGACTCTTTTTCACTTGTTTATTCCCAGTAAAACACAAAGAGGTATTGCTATGCCTGCAATTCATCGCAATAAAAAATCCTTGATTACAAACACTGGCATATGGGATTAGGCTGGAGAAGTTCCATCTCACAGCTCATCAGATTGTCTGCGCACTGAATTTGATAAATTCCTTCAAATTGGTTCATGTACCGTAACTGGAGTCATTTCTCTTGGGTTTTCACTAAAGGGGTTATATTTCAATTCATTTTTAAGGACACCCTAGAGTGACTTCTGTGCAAATGAAAAATTGTTCATAACTTATAATGTTAATTTTACACCTTTTGATGCTCTACTAGCAATAGAGATGTCTTACATTAATCAAAAAACTAAATGGACACTGAACACAATAAGGGAGAATGCATTGTTTCATGTGGCAACCAAATAAGTTTTCTTTTAATTAAACTGCAGACACATATATAAGCTGGGATCATCAATAATACATCCCAGCATGCAGGCATTGTGCTTTTGATCACAGTTCTTCTATTGCACAATGATATAACAGGATCTCGTGTCAGCATCCCATGATATGAGTGGGTGGTTACAGAGGTCAGCACCAAGGGTACCATCTGCATGTCAACACAGACCTGCTCCTCTGCATTTGGCTCTGAAGCCTTGATCCTTTGCTGCTTTGCACCAAAAAGTATGGATTCTAGTGCCAGCTAGCTTTAATATGGCTCCATTATATACACCTGCACATTAGAATTTTGACTCCTCTTGACAATTTTGACTTGCTTCTCCCAAATCATCTAGAAACGGCATTGTTAACAGCAATATTTCGATATAGACAGAAAACACAACTTGCAAAATTGCTACATGTAGTTGCTAAGGTTTCACATTCTCTCTCAACTCACTCTGAACAGAGAATGAGGGGGTGGCCCAGAACCCAAACTGAAATATTTCATAACAACAAGGTTCTACTGTACTGGTATATGATTACTAAGTACACATTACAGCAACGCAACATGCATGCACCTGTGATTTGAGAACATCTGAGGGAGGCAAGATATCTAGATTCTTTCTTTTACCACATGAAATATGACTTTCCAATATCTAGGCCAACTTTTGGCAGAAATATCTATAAATATATACCTAACTATGTTTTAAATGATCAAGTGTCAAATTTATCAGTAGTATGAAGTCATGTACACTAATGAATTTATACTGTGAAGGCAACTAGCTCAGCAAAATTGATTTGATTCGTATCAGTATTGACAAGTCTATGAGAGATATATGGAGTAAAGAAGGATATAATATCGGCGGCAGAAAAACATGTAGAGAGTAAAACTTATAGACATTAAATAGGTTGTTTAACAGACATACACTAATACTGTACAATAAAACCCTTCCTAGCCAATTTATGTGGATATAAGACCGAACAAAGCACACAAATATAAAACAGACACAGCTTACAACAGATTGAGATTTTTGTCAAACGTAATATTACCAAATGCAGATGTCTATTAAATTTCTATGTAAAGAACTGATGTTCACATGCGGACGCAAATGAGTATACTGTTACATGTAAATATGCATGTATATCTTTAATCTTTATACTGAGAATATTGACATAATATTTACAGACTGAGTTTTTTCTTATAGTTTTCTGACTCCATGCATAGTCCAGTTATGTCAGCTAGCACTTCACTTTAATCAGCCTACTCTCAAGGAAAAAACTGTGCTGCAATACTTATATAGAACTCTAAAAGTAGTTATAAATGAGCATGAATTCCTAAGGCAGAGTCCAAAATAGCCAACAATCCTTTCTTCCTTCTAGGGAATAATAATTTACTCATCACAGTTTTTATGGGGAAGAAGAACTGGGATGGGAATTAAGTCCCGTCTACCATTTCTCCTGATTCAGAATGATGTATTCCACATACAGGTAATACTGGTCTACACCCTTGTAACGTCTCGGTACTTGTGTAACAGCTTGGGAGTAAGGCTGTATAGGTCTGTTGGTGATGCAAGCGGGCCATTAGCAAAGCATATTTACATAAAAGCTGGTTGGTGACACACAAGTTATGTCAGTGATGTAACATAGGGGTATAGACGTATTGAACACATTGGTGGGATTATACGAACAAGTCATGGATACTGTACTATGTCAGATGAGAAATATGGGATAGGGTAGATATATAGACACACAAAGATAGACCTAATTCCTAGCAAATCAGCGACCTTTAATAAAGCCCTATTGGTTCACTATGGTGCAAGTCAAGTCAACATTAATCACTACTAACTTTTTTATATTCCTCCATTGAATAATATTTACTTTAAATCGAATTACTACCAGGATGACTGAATATGCATAATTATTGAAATTTAACAAAAATCTTGTTAATATAAAGGAGGATAATTTGCATAAGATTTTTCGGGGGTAAATGTTGTCTACTAATATAGTTCTTGATCGATGATCTCATTTGACATGCAGATACTAAAGGCAAACCTAGCCATGTCACCTCCTAGATAACATACAGTCGTCTGTACAAACAAAACATAAGGGGTGTAACACTTATATCTAACATTTTCACACCATTCAGATTAGCAAGTAAAGAACTTTACAAACACATTCGAAAATTCTTGGAAAGCACCTTCGTTTTAATACTGTACATGAAATTCAGGAAGAGCTAGGCCAAACCTACTAGAGACATTAATACTCCTCATCAATGATTTATATAGACTAAGTCGCCAAGAAAATGGATAAAAAAATATTTAAATATTAATCGCATATATCTGATGTTTTATCCCCAAGTCAAATAAAAACATGGGCCTTTACTCCTACACGATCCTAAAGGTATCACTCCAGGCTAGATTTTCTCTGGTCTCTCAGGCTAGATTTTCTCTGGTCTCTCGGGTAAAATTATCAATTGTTACATATATACATTTCGTCTACCATAAGTTGGCTAAATGCATTAACACACTAGAAAAAAAAGACTTGCTGATTCACACATTAAATGGCTTGTTCTCAGAGCATCCTACACATCATGTGTTCTGTAACATATATCTTTTATTATATATTTTTTTCCATTCAGGTCTGATGAAACTATAATTAGGATGATCCCCAAATGTCATGTATCAAAATGGTCTAAATCATCAAATGTCTTTTCTTTTCTTTATTTTAGCAATTTCCTCTTTTATTATGAATATTTCATTGGTTTTATCATTTGATCTTTCAAAAGAAGCAAGTTTTTTTGTCTCTCTTTCTTCTATTCATGGTTGTCAAAATCAGTACAAAAATTATTTTCTTTAATTTAGCTTTTTAGGATATTTTGAACAATCATCCAAATTTCAGATTTCAGAGTCAAAAGAGTTACCATTATAACTTAAAATTTTACGTCCATCAAATTGATCAAATTATTAGCATATTTCTTCATGTCAAATATATTGGATGTCTTTCAACCCACCAAACTCAACTATGCTATCACATATACTTGTGAAATTTTGTAAAGACAGCTGTTTACACTTCATATTTATCAACACACTGCATTCTTGTATTACCCAGGAACAGGTTGAGGGCATAGCTCTCGGAAAGCTAGCTTGGAAGATAACAGAGAAATATATATTGGATTTAAACAAGTAGATGATCTCACACACTATCTTAAGAGTCAATGGTTCCAAATTCTTGACAACTCACGGCAATATATTCATGTTTTTGTAATAAAAACTAAGTCAATCTTTTTAACAAAGACTTTCTGCCTTAAACCAACTGATAAAAAAGCATTAAACTTGTATACACATAATTGTTTTGTGCTGTGCATGATCTATTTTCATTAAATAAAGAAGATTACATATCCATTTTGTATGAGAATGTTTTGAAGTTAAATTGAGTCTGGCATATTCCAAACCCAATATTCCTGATTTGGATAATTGCAAATGTTAGCAGATGGTGAATAAGTCAATGTAAGAACAGAAAGTTTTACAACTAATAAGAATATCTTAGGTCTGTCTATAGATAGGCCTAGAACCATGGGTATTTAGAGTCTTGGATAAGTTTCATTTCTGAATAATGGGCTAATCAGTAAAATCGATACAGCCTCTTTATTGAATACGCACCTATTTTGGCTAACGCCACGATCAGGATCCAGAGACAAATCACTAGGGGTAGCTCCACCCTCTCAAAATCAAACACCACCAGTTTGTACCGTTCTGTTCCATTGTTGTGTCCCCCTGCCGCCGCCTCTGATGAAGCTAGGATCCTTGCCGGCGCCAACAACAGCACACAGCTGATCGCTAATCCGAACAAAGCTTTCCAATTCATGTTTCAATGAAATCCACTTCAAATGTGTGGAAATTCGTCAAAATGTTGCTTGATATCACAGTTGACCCACTCTAGAGACATAGTTCACCCTCCATTTTGATAAAAATTGAGTGGTTTTTCAGCATTTAACTCCGTACATGCACCTAGTGTTTCGCCGTCACCGCATCGTCTACTTTCCTTTCGGATGTTCACTATTGCTATGACCCGCACCTTGGATCCGGTCGAGCGTGCGCATTGTCGATCTGCATAATTAGCCACGTGGTGATTTCCTCGCAATACATTGTACACGTGAGAACCAAAAAGACACCAAAATTAGTGCAAATGATAATATATATTATGTTAAGAACTATGGATTACACGAGTACAATTGGAAAAGAAAAAATGTGGGTACATAAAACAAAGATTAAAACAAATTAACAAAAAAAAAATTCAAACGATGGTCAGGCCAACATAAACGATTATTCAATGTTAAAATAATTTTAAAAGCTTCCTAACTGTACGATTTGGATTTTTTGGCGCATCGTCAAATGGATTATTGATTAACATTAATACATGCAATGTAAATTATAAATTATTGCAAATTTGATATTTGCAAAGAGAAAAATTAACTCCTGTAAAACTTGAATACTTCCTGGTTGAAACTGATGGATCATATCTTTATTTTTTCGTATGAAATTTTCCCTGCGGTGCAGCGTTCTGACATTATTTACGACGCATTACGTGTGATTTCGTCAGCGATCTTTATCTTAGACTTAGAGTTGATACCAGATAGGTGAAGGATTAAAGAAAAAAAATGATTTAACAAAAGGATTCACCAGTTTGTGTAATTTTTTTGGTCATTTAATTGATACATCGTCTTAGAGAGGTATCCCAGTATGCTCTGAAAGTCACATGAACATTAATTGTCAATAAAATTTATCTAAATAAAACGCAGGGACCGAGTTAATCAATAAAGCAAAGTTTCTGGAAGTGAATACATGTATACGATTACAATACATGTGCATGTATGTGTAGCTTTTTAAAAAGAATCTAAAAGAACCGAAAGAAACGTATCATCTAGAGGGAGCGAGAATCAAAAGTTACTGAGAATCAATAAAAACATTTCTAAATTCATGACCAAATTAATTTCTCTAACGATCGATCTCGAGAGAAAGTTGATTTACATCCAACGGTTTTTATTACGCAAATTCTCAACACAATATCATGCAATCCCAAAATGGATGAGCTGAACAATTTGAAATGTATGACAAAATTAAATACAACTTACAAGAGCTTCTCTCTCTCTCTCTCTCTCTCTCTCTCTCTCTCCTCATTTTATTCTTTTTTAGTTTGGGAAAATGAAGATTCTTTGGAATACATTATGGTTTCTTCTGTGCATGGTTTATATGTCATTGTATGTTTTTAATTGCATGTGTTATTTAAAAAAAAAAGTTCAAGGCCTTGTCTTGCAAAATAACCCTAAAACTAGCTGTAGTTTTTTTGTTGTTTTTATTATCATTTTTTTATATCATTTTAAAATTTTCTTTCCGCACGTAAGGGGATATGGGGGAAATATATGTCTTACTATGACGTCACAATTGTACTGGAATAGTGACGTAAGTTAAACCTCATATGGTTACGAATTATTTCTTAACCAAAGAGTCAAATGGAACGGATGTGTTCTGAAGAGAAAAACCATTTCCTAAATTTTGGAATTCCTGTGCGCTCCAGCGAGACCAAAATGAGTCAAAGCATTGATATGAAGGTATGTACACATTGATTTTTATATATTCATTTTATTTTGGAGAGGAAAGGAGGGGGGGGGGGGCGGCTATTTTAATATAATGTCAAAGATTCAGAGAATCTTATATTCATCATAGATATAATGCAGTATGGCGTTCTTTGCGAAATGAAATATACATGTATACCCGTTCTAGGTTACCACCAGTGTATTTATTTAAGCAAATTCATTCCGTGGACAGATTAAAAATTTTCCCCAGGGGGTGATGGCGGGAGCTTCGATTAATAATGTTGTTTGCATGCGGGTGGGGTGGGTTGAGGCATATTTTTGGTAAAGTAACATTGCATATTTAGCAAGTTGCTATTTTCCAGGGTCTATAGCTGTTTAAGTGCTATTATCATACTATATACATATAGAATGAACAATCACAATTTAAGTCCTTTTTGTATCGTAGATGATACTTCATTTACACACAAGGTAAATACTAATTAAATTGACATGTATTCCTTTTCAGTTTTGATTTTTATGCATGCATATTCGTCTTACTTTTCTATTTAGTTGTTATTTTGTTTTTAAAAGTTACTTTTTTCATTTGCTTGTTGGCAGTATAATACACATGTACCAGTTTATATATCCCAGGTAATTACTTCTTTAAGGAAGTGTTTAAGGTTCTTTTATATGAATTCCACTTATTTGTAGATCTGTCACGTGGTTCATTTAAAGCATACAGACTGCTATAAAGTATAAAATTAAACAAAACTTTTCCCAAAATTGAGGCAAAATGCCATAGTATAATTTTTTTTTTATAAATCAAGTAATTATAAGGCATTTAATATTAGAATAAACAACATCCAAAAATAATAATAATAAAAAAAATGAATGTGCATGTTTGGTTTATTTACAATCATTTGCCATGTAAATCAAATTTAAATTAATCAATATGGTTACAGGGACAGCAGATAAAGAAAGAATGGGTCGATGTAGCAGAGACTGTTAAACAGAACCCAACACGAAAACGTCAATGGAGAAAACCGGTATGTCAGAAAATTTAAAACAAGTTAAAAGATATCATAATGATTCATTTCTAGGAGTACTCATCAATATCCGTTATATGAATTCTTGTTTATCAATTAGGGGACTGGATGGTTGAAGTTATTCATTAGACATGCTTATAAAATTTCAAATATGACATGTTTTGCCATAAACTGTCAATTAGAACACACAAAAAAAAAAATTACAAGCATTTTTAGCTTTATATACATGTATTGTTATAGAGCTCTTCTCTATATGGAGATTAATATTGTCTTAAAATGGCCACGGCCATCGAGGCCTCTTAATTCATTTACTTTGATAACCGATACCACACTATATACATCACTTATATTTGTTACTTAAATTGCAGAAAAATCTCACAGAGAATGATGGGAACACCCAGCTTGGTGGTCAATTCAAATATCCCCCAGAAGGCAACTTTCGACTGCCCCCATTGGAGAGTCTGGAAGTAAGAGGCCAATTCAAAAGTCCGGACCATGAGACTCCCGGGCCAAGCCGGATCCCACCAGTCCCAGGGCATTATTGTAGTGGATCGACTGATATTGAAACGTCAGTTTGGGTGGGTATTAAAAACAACTACAAGTCCCCCCCCTCCCCCCCCCCCCCCCGCTCACACACAAACTTCGCCCCTCCCCTAATATGATAAACACATGGCTATAACTAAAGATATATGAAACTCACCAAAAGTCATCGCATGTTTACAAAGATGTGAAGTATTATAGTTCGAGATTATCAGATTTCATACCGTAAATTTCAAGATTAAAACTGCATGCTTGTTTTATATCATTGCAGACCAAAGCTCGGGAAAACATAATACAAACCCTCTTTGAAGATAGAGGATACCCGAAAGGTATTTTTCGGCTTACTCCAATTGTCAGGGGCCAATTTATACCAAAAGTACGGGACCAACCCCCCTTTGATGGACATGAAAAATCGGACGATGCCACCCCCGGGCCAGGTGGCATTTCAGATCAATCCTGGATGGATGATATTGATGATTTCAATTACGTAAGTTCTATGATGCAATGTGAAATGAAAGCAATCAAAAACAAAACAACTCAAGCTATATGGAGGCTGGCGATGCTTGATAAAAATAAATTTAAATTCTTTCTTTTCCATAACCATTATAGGAACTAGACCTAACGAAAGATGTGCCATCGCCCGTGTCGCACGTGGATCTTACGGTGTGTATTTGTACAGGAAATGAATATTCATAGATTGATTCACACATTTTTAGCTCACCTGAGCTGAAAGCTCAAGTGAGCTATTCTGATCACATTTTGTCTGTCGTCCGTCTGTCTGTAAACTTTTCACATTTTCAACATCTTCTCAAGAACCACTGGGCCAATTTCAACCAAACTTGGCACATAGCATCCTTAGCCTAAGGGGATTCAAAGTTGTGAAAATTAAGGACCAAGCCCTCTTACAAGGGGAGATAATAAGGAATTAATAAAAAAAATTCAAGAAATTTTCAAAAATCTTCTTCTCAAGAACCATTTGGCAAGGAAAGCTGAAACTTATGTGGAAGCATCCTCAGGTAGTGTAGATTCAAAGTTGTGAAAATCATGACCCCCGGGGGTAGGATGGGGCCATAATGGGGGGTCGACTTTTTACATAGGAATATATAGAGTAAATCTTTAAAAATCTTCTTCTCAAAAACCGTTAGGCCAGAAAAGCTGAAACTTATGTGGAAGCATATTCAGGTAGTGTAGATTCAAAGTTGTGAAAATCATGACCCCCGGGGGTAGGGTGGGGCCACAATGGGGGGGGGGTCGACTTTTTACATAGGAAATATAGAGTAAATCTTTAAAAATCTTCTAAAAAACCATTTGGCCAGAAAAGCTGAAACTTATGTGGAAGCATCCTCAGGTAGTGTAGATTCAAAGTTGTGAAAATCATGACCCCCGGGGATAGGATGGGGCCATAATGTGGGGGTCGACTTTTTACATAGGAATATATAGAGTAAATCTTTAAAAATCTTCTTTTCAAAAACCGTTAGGCCAGAAAAGCTGAAACTTATATGGAAGCATCCTTAGGTAGTGTTGATTCAAAGTTGTGAAAATCATGACCCCTGGGGTAGGGTGGGGCCACAATGGGAGGTCGACTTTTTACATAGGAATATATAGAGTAAATCTTTAAAAATCTTCTTCTAAAAAACCATTTGGCCAGAAAAGTTGAAACTTGTGTGGAAGCATCCTCAGGTAGTGTAGATTCAAAGTTGTGAAAATCATGACCCCCGGGGGTAGGGTGGGGCCAAAATGGGGGGGTCGACTTTTTACATAGGAATATATAGAGTTAATCTTTAAAAATTTTCTTCTCAAGAACCATTTGGCCAGAAAAGCTGAAACTTATGTGGAAGCATACTCAGGTAGTGTAGATTTAAAGTTGTGAAAATCATGACCCCCGGGGGTAGGGTGGGGCTACAACGGAGGGTTGATTTTTAACATAGGAATATATAGAGTAAATCTTTAAAAATCTTCTTCTCAAGAACCATTTGGCCAGGAAAGCTGAAACTTGTGTGGAATCTACACTAAGGTAGTGTAGATTTAGAGTTGTGAAAATCATGACTCCGAGGGTAGGGTGGGGCCACAATTGGGGGGGGGGGTAACTTTTTACATAGGAATATATAGAGGAAATCTTTAAAAATCTTCTTCTCAGAAACTAATTAGCCAGGAAAGCTGAAACTTGTGTGGAAGCATTCTCAGGTAGTGTTTATTTAAAGTTGTGAAAATCATTTCTCCCAGGGGTAGAGTGGAGCCACAATTGGGGATCGAATCTCTACATAGGAATATATAGAGTAAATCTTTAAAAATCGTCTTCTCAGAAACTAATAAGCTAGGAAAGCTGAAACTTGGTTGGAAGCATCCTCAGGTAGTGTAGATTAAAAGCTGTAAAAATCATGATTCCTGGGGGTAGAGTGGGGCTACAATGGGGGTGGAATTTTTAAATAGGAATATTAAGAGTAAATCTTTAAAAATCTTCTTCACAGAAACTAATCAGCCAGGTGATTATTTAGTATTGTTTAGATTTTGGCTTCTGGATGATTCCTGGACAATTGGGTCTCACAAGGGGTTCAGAGTTTGATGTAGGTTTATATCCCATTTATAAACAATTGTTTAGGATCTCTTTGAGAGCTGCAATGCTCAACATGTGATATTACTATAAAATCATCCTGTTAGAAAAGGGACTAATGATAATAAACATAAGAATATCAAGTGGAAAAAATTGATTTTTATTTATACAGGATCTACATGTATTATACTACATTGTCCAGATAGTTTTTATTATGACTCCATTAAGCTGATTTTATCATACCTATTGTTCCTCAGGTGAGCGATGTGGCCCATGAGCCTCTTGTTAATATATAGAACAAATATTAACCAATCTAAGTATATAATGGTTTATAAAATGTTCTAAACATTATTTCTCCTTGCTCTAAAAAGGTAAACTGCATGTGAACTTTTGAACCTACTCTAAGTAACTTTTATTTTGAAATATATGTTTTTAGAGCGTAATTGAAAACAGATCTAAAAAAAGAAAAAGGGAAGAGGAAGAGGAGGACGAAGCAATAAAACCCGAACCAAAGAGGGCCAGACGTACAGGGAGCTGGGTACGTTAGCATTATCGAAAGGATGTGCATTCTCCCGCGTCTTTTAAAATTTGATTATGAAATTATAACAATTTATAGACACTAGCAGAAATATTTAGATCTATTCATAGTTTTACAAGTACTGGTAAACAATTTTGGGTTGCGCATGGAAATAGAACCTTTAGGTCCATACAACCACTCTAAACTATAGACACTGTTATATTCTGTTTAAAAATGTTAACTCTCTTTTATTTAGTTACCATCAAAGAAACGGAAAAGGGAAGAAGATAATGACGATGAAGCTTGTAAGCCTCCTCCAAAACGGGCCAGACACACTGGCGGCTGGGTGAGTTTACTTGAATCGCACTCATGGTCCCCGCCCTTTTTTTCACATTATTTTTCAAATTATCTTTTGCTTTTAAGGGAGTTTGACCCCTTTATTTTCTAAATTGGCAAACGTAAAAAAAAAATTAAGTGCAATTTTTTTCTATCGAATATTTTTTATTAAAAAGCTAATTGATTTGATAATTTGTTTGTTTTTGCTTTGTAGATGACGTGAGATCCTTTGTCTGTCCGGTAACATTTAACCACCATGATGGCACAGTTTTGTGAAAACCCTGTCTTTAGGCTCAGAACATTGCTTTTCTGTCTAATCCTCCACATTTTACCATATTTTATACATGGTCCGGTTTTTTAGGTGAAATTTTTTTTTATTTGTGTTCATACGTTCTGCTTCACACAAACATTATGGCTTTAATCCAATTATAAAATTTTGAAACTACAGTTGTGTTTTTTTTTTATTTGTTTTTATCATTTCTTTAAGCGACTGGTTTGTAGATGCATGTTTATCGAATTTTGATTATTTAAACAATAATATGCTTTCTTTGGTGATTCTTGCGGGATATGAAGGTGGCGACATTGCAGAAAAAATACATAACCCGCTAACGCGGGTTATGTAATTTTTTTCTGCAATGATCTCTATTTTCATAACCCTCATGAATCATCAAAGAAAGCATTTTATTGTTTATATTTACATCTTGCTTTTAACAAATAAATTGATTGTAAAAAGTAAGTTAAGTCAACTAAATTGCTGTTAATGTACATCAGTAAGTTAGCTAAAAGAAACAGCCAAATCGTTTCCTATGGGATTCTGAGTCTGACATTATCATGGTTAGTTCGTTCAGTCCGTGATTTTTCTTAAGTCGCTGTAGGTTTGGACCAATCGATAAACGGGGCGTGTAGATTTCAGTCCTGTCAGTTTCTATAGAGCTATGAATTAATAAGTTTCCGTAAGAAATAGAGGGAATTATACTAGAAGGGAATAAATTTTGTAATTTACGGTTACCATATGATGCAAACGCGTATTTATTGCCTGTTTTGAAATTTCATAGAACTATAATGGCAATTTACTAGATCAAAGCAACTTTTATTTTTGGAGGTTTGATTTTTTTCCTCCGGAATTTGAGAATAGCTGCTTACCAAAACTGCAGTGATCTGAAAAAATCTGATAACTCGATTGTAATGAATTGAATTTTTGTACCACATGAATTGCAAATTTTGACTTTACGACTCTGTCAATATTTCGAAATGTGCATTTCTAGTTCGGGATGCTTCAGCAAAAGATTGACTGGAACGCAAAAGTTTGTCGGGGTGTTTTTCTACGCCACTGGAACTCATATTATGAAAAACAAACTGATTTCAAACAACAAAATCTTGGAGTGATACCCCTCTCATCGTCGCAAACCACGGTTTTGAGTCCACATGGTTTTCTCGATTTATGATGGAGAGAATCGATCGATGTGAATCACACGTGATGATGGTGAGAATCGATGTGAATCACACGTGGGTCGCCGACATGTACCCCACAATGCATTAAAATATCATTTTGTATCACAACAATTAAACGTTTTAGTAAAATAATAATAAGTCCGAATATGCCACTTGTATATAGCTTTTAAACAGCGCACTGTGTTGTGACTGAAGTTGTTACAGAGTAGATATCCTTAGGAAAGCTTATAGAATTAGTCATTTTAGGTCGATGGTTCAATACAGCCAATCTTTGTTTCGTCGTTTGTTGAAATATTTAAACTGAATGTATTTAAATATTTTACTTTTGCAAACTTGCATTATAGAATTAATAGATAGATTAAAATGGTGGGAAAAATGAATTGTATTCTATGATTTAACCTATGGACATTTGCAATATCATATTCTCTCAATAAGAATTTATTTTAAGGTGCCTCACTACACCCAGACGTATACTTTTTAAGACACCACGCCACAAGATGACGATATCAATGTTTTGTTAAAATGTTTGTATCAATCGTTTTGATTATATCGTCATAGCTCAAAGGTCAAAGTATCAAGATTATGAGTTCGAGCCCGCTTGGGGATTTTGTTCATATTGACTGATTTAAAGTTTTTTGAGAAGATAATTTTTATCCTAAAATTGTAAATTTTTGGCCCATTTGACTTATATGCATTTTATTCGTCATGCTATCTATCATACTTTCTTCTGCTTTGAGAAACTGTTTCAAGGTGTAGTGAGCCATCTTAATGTTACACAGATGAGGTCACAGTAGATATGTATTGCTATTGAAATGACGTTAGATCTTTTGCCATAACAAGCCAATAAAATAGAAATCTGCTCATTAAAACAGAGCTAAAACATATGTTAAAAAGATCTCTCATAGTATGTGATGGTAATAATAATATTTTTCCAACCCAGTGATTTCTTCCCCTTGCAAAACTTGGGATAGAAAACATGATGTTGAATAAACATCATATACCATCGCAAATCTTGAGATATCCTACACGTGCATATACATGTATCTTGGATGTAAACAATTTCAAACACACTTAGTAGTTCATAAACCAATCGAACAAAATTATTAAAAGGATAAGACCTTGTATTGTTTCAAGTAGTGCAGTGGACAGTGCACTCGCTTCTCACCGCTGCGACCCGAGTTCGATCCCCGTGATCGACAGTGGTTGCGTGAAAGGGTATGGTGGTCGCACGCTTGGACAAGTGTGTTTTCTCCGGGCGCTCCGGCTTCCTCCCACATCAATGACCCCCTCGCGCTAACATCCGTGCAAATGAAAGATATTAATAAAAGTTGTAGAACTTGTTTATTAATCGTTGTAAAATAAATAAAGCTCACATTACTGAATAAATACATGTATGCTTTATAAAAACGATAGTTAGGGGTGTTTTTCATGGATGGGGTGATGGCGTCTTATTGTGACGTCATCGCTGTATGGTAACTGTGACGTCACACCTCATAGTTACGACTTATTTATCAGAAAGATGGAAATGTTCAGTTTTAGAAAAGAGAGCAATTTATTGCATTTTGGAACCCCGGTACCACCTATAAATTCAAGGATGGATGCAAACATATTTGTAAGGGCATTTTTAAAAAATTACATTGTAATAATGGAAAACACAATATTACTAGTAATCTGAACTAAGAATCATTCAGTATATGCATACTGAGAATTCCTTGCTTAGATTTACATCTCTAATCCTAGATATTTTCGATATTTTGCAACTGCTTGAGCTGCTTCTTTACGATAAGGGGCTCTTTCTTTAAAGATATTTAACTATATATGTTAAAGCATGCTTATTCAATTTAATTTTTGAAATTTTTCAAAAATTAATGATTATAATTTTCGAAGTTTATCAACATTGCAGGTAAAGAGAGAATGGCCAAGCATTGCAATGGCTGAGGAAACCATCGGACCGAACCCAGTGCAAAATGGGCCATGGAGAAAATTGGTATATATATGATAAAATAAATATTTGTAATTAAAATGATAGAATTGTAAATACATTCGTTGATGATTTTTTTATGGAATGACAGAACTGTTGCACCAATTTCAAACTTCAATGTAATACATTCTTTGGTTTCATGTTTGCAGACCCATACTAAAAAGGGAAAAGGCACATTTTTAGGCGGCAAATATGTATATCCCAAAGGATTATATTGTTTACATTCCCGGGAGAGGGCCGATAGAGAAGAACAATTCATGGATACGGTGGACGGAACCAGTCAAATGCCACCATTTTCCAACAATGGCCTTGTGACCCCGGCAATTACCGAAGTACCAAATGAGATTGACATCCACAAGCTAGTTTACGTAAGTAAAGGAATTATGAAAACGAATTGTAAAAAATCGATTTCAAACAAGAGTCACGAATTATGGAAATAAAAATACATGTAAATGTATACAAAAATGTTTTTTTTAAACAAATAGGAACTTATCCTGGAACTGTCGAAATACTGGACACTGGACGTTACGGTAAGTATCTGTACCAACAAATACCCGGTACTAATAAATTAAATTGTTGCATATACCGGTAATCACATTTTACATATTCAATTAAAAGTAAATCTTCCAATTTTTAGACAAAGATTGCGGTCCAAACTAAGAAAAGGAAAAGACAAGAAGACGAGGAAGATGAAGATTTAAAACCTTCGAGGAAGAGGGCCAGAATGCGGGCTGCTGGGTACATTATCACAGTTAATGCAAGTGACATGGTTAATGCACGTGACCACAAACACCACCCTCAGTGTATCAAAATTTTATAAGTATATTAGTTATAAGCCGAAATCTGTCCATTCTGTGAAATACTGTGCAGTCCGAAGAGCGTCAGAGTCAGAGATAATCGAGTTGATGCTTTCCTATGATTTCTCGACGCTTAATCAACAGACTTTTAGAACCATTTTAACAAGAGCTTGGACTTTAGGTAGTTGTGTCAAACGGCAATGTGACGTAGGCCTGTCTATTTCATTGTAGGCCACTCTGCCATGGCTCTTCGAAATCGACACGATTTGTCTGGCTTTTGAGCTAAGACTACGCAATCGGTGTATATTTCGTTTGAAACCAGTCATTTTTAACTTGTTTTGACGCAAGAAATAGGTAGTTACATCCTACCGAAAGTCTAAGGTCTGGTTAAAATGGTTATAGACCCATAGACACCAACTCCCGTTCTTTGACATGTTCTTTTTGCTTTTCTTTTCAGAGTTTGTGTTTACCCCAATTATCTGCAGCAGTCCAGTATGTCACTTGTAGCCGTCTGATAAGTCGACCCTTATTCGGCAGCTACAGTAACTTATTGGAGGGTTGCAGGACAAAAAGAGATTTTAACAAAAGATGACGTCACAAAAATGTTTTAAGACAATTTGTTATTTTCCAGGGGTTGGGTCTGGACCCCCACTCCGACCGCTTTTGATGCTGAAGTTGTTCAATGATAATCTGTTAATATTATATAATTATAATTAAACACTTAAACATAATATTGTAACGTGTAATGTGGGTTCAATCCACAGATATTATTTTTTCTTAAACGTTTCCTACGTTTCTAAATGATTGGAATAAAATCAACTCTTAAACAGTATCAAACACGATGATTAATTCTAACTGAATTTATAAAGTATAATTTTCCTTAAGCTATCCTTTTACAACACTTGGTTTGAAACCACCGTTTCAGACCCTGTTCTGAACCCAGTCCGAACTAATTTATTTCTAAGCCTAAGCTCCCGGACTATATAATATACTCTAATGTTTCAGTTGGTCCACACGCAGTATTTTGGGGTCCCGCAAATGAAACATACACCGTACCTACTATTATCTCTGTATTTCTGCTCTTCTTGCGATCTGCACTCCTCTGCGTCTCCCAGCAGACTAACAACGATACGTAGACGCGCTTCCTATTTATACCCTTTGTCAATTCTGCTGACTCATCGCAGGGCTATCTAAACGTTTGAGACAGTTGACCACACCCAAGGAATAGCTTATGATTGAATATATTTGATTGACCCCGATTGCCTTATTTACATAATCAAAGGAATTTTCGTTACATTATATAGATTGAACAATTACGGTTCAAGTCATTTTTGTATAAAAAAAAATAATGCTTCATTTACACACAAGGTAAATAATAATTAGAAATGACACATTCCTTTTGAAATTTTGATTTTGATGCATGCATATTCGTCTAACTTTCATTTAGTCATTGCATTTTACCTTTTCATTTGCTTGTTGGCAGTATAATATACATGTACCAGTTTATATATCGCAGGTGAATATTTCTTTAAGGAAGTGTTTAAAGTTCTTTTATATGAATTCCACTTTTTATGTACATCTATCACGTGATTCATTCAAAGAATACAGGCTAACTGCTATATAACGTATAAATAAAAAAAAACTTTCCCCCAAATTCATGTTCTAAACATTTTTACTCCTTTAGCTCCAAAAAAAGGTTAACTGTGAACTGTTAAACTTATTTTAAGTAAATTTTAATTTTAAATCTTCTTTTTTCAGACCAAAAGCAAGTCTAAAAAAAGAATAAGAGAAGAAGACGAGGAAGACGAAGAATTAAAACCCGAACGGAAGAGGGTCAGACGTACGGGGAGCTGGGTACGTCAGCATTCTACATCCGAATGATGTCTGACTAATTGTCGTACACTGCAGATTCTGTCTTTTAAAATTTGAAATTATCACGATTTATAAAGAATAGCAACCTATAGTCCCTATCATCAAAACTTTCATAAAATATTACAATTATTTTATATTATCTGAAAGTGTATGTAGATATATTTACTCCAGTATCTATAAATTACAAGTACATGTGTTCCGGTATGTACATGTATGTTTTTTGCAAATGGTAAATGCAACCTTTAGACCTATACAACCACTTTACACCAAAGATCCTTAGAATATTGTCTTCCCTTGTACATGTTTTATTTAGATTCCATCAAAAAAGAGGAAAAGGTTGGATGATGATGATGATGATGATGATGATGATGATGAAAAATGTCAGCCTCTCCGAAAACGGGCGAGACACACCGGCGGCTGGGTGAGTTTACTTTAGTCATACTACCCCCCCCCCCCCCCCTGTATGATTCAACATTCTTTTAAAATTAATATTTGATTTTAAGAGGGCTCGATGGCCGTGAATTTTTCTAGACTGTATTGATTGAAGAAGAGCTCTATATAAAAATATAAAAAAATACCCAAATTTAAAAGGTTATATCTATGAAGAGTATTTTTTCAAAAGAAATAATAGTTTATAGCTAAACAAATCATATCTTAAAACTCCTGGCAAGTCTGATTGTTAATTTGTTGACCATCCAGCTTCCTTAAAGAAGGGTTTCTATATTTTAGAGCATGCATGTTTACTGTACAATCGGTAAAAGTATATATATAAAAAACAAATGCAGAAATATTTTCTATCCAATAAGTTCTGGATTAGAAAGCAGCTAACCTAATTAATATTTTTTTTAATTTTTGCTTTGTAGATGATGTGAGGTCCTCTGTCTGTCCGACATCATGATCATAATCACCATCATGATGGCACAGTTTTCTGACAACTCTGTCTTTACGCAGACCAGATCCATTTAACCAAATATTATGAATGTTCTGATTTTTAAAATGTACAGTTTTTATTCTTTTTATTGTATTTAAACAAAAAGTATGACTTCAATCAAATTATAAAATTTTCAAATTATAGTTATTTTAATTATTGTTAGCATTTCTTAGATAAGGGGGGGGGGTATATTTTTAAAAAAATTTTATCATTATAAAGCATATAATATTTTACTATAGTTTAAAACCAACATCCAATTTTTTTAATAACATGCATACCGTATCTAACGTGTTTTTGCTATGTTGGAAACCCGACCCAAACTTTGTCAGTGTGATATGAAATAAATTATCGGTGACAAATACGTTAAAAGTTATTCGTTAGTATAATTTAACTAGTCCGGTTATTTTATATGAAGGGAAATTATATTTATAAACAATTCACGTGTATAACTGTGCATGTGCGCGGGAAAAGTAATCGAGAGAAAAGCATGGGGAAAGAGGCAAGGAAGCAAGTCTGTTTACAAAATTAAATTGTGAAAATACGTTGACACAAAAATTATTCTTTCATTACTTTAGAACATAACCCAGTTATTCAGCCAATCAAATGTCCCCAAATCTCGCTAATAATGCAGTCTTCGTGGTGAAGATTTTTTCTTTTTCTCGAATACTGAGAGTTATTGACTGGTGGAAACTTTGAAAAGGGGCGTTTCCGAAATTCTTCGTTGCGTGACTTTATGTATAACCCTCCTCACACACATCAAAGAAAAGCTGCCCGTGAAAGATACTTAAATCACAGTGGATTTTTACAAGATTCAAACATTCTTTTTCTTTTTAAATTGCACAAATTTTTTGTTTCACCTTCATATGTTCCGTCACATGATAAATTTCCTCCATTTCTCACGCAAACACGGTTGTTGTTATGAATATCAGATACCAGCCAGCAATGTTTTTAAAACTGTTTGGGCACAGTTTTCGACGCATTGATATTTACCGAAGAGAGAAAACGTCTTTTAAATGTATTTGGTTACCTTGTACAGATTTAAGGTATATTTTTTATCATCTGTGTAGATTTAACAGCACACAATCTTAATATCCCATTTAATCAAAACCAAAACCCTTTAAATCAAATTCATCCTGACATGACTTAGTTAAAAGTTAAAATACGCGTGTTCGATCTTCACGTAAATAAATACACCGGGCTTCACACATGTCAATAAAGGCACGGCAATATTTTGACAACACAGGGGGCGGTGTATTTTCCTCAAATCTTTGATTTCATTGGCTTGGGTTCTGTTCTAAGACAGCAAGATCATATGAAGAGAAATCTTTGTCATGAAGAATGGGCTACGCTTCGCTCCGCT
Source organism: Magallana ariakensis (assembly GCA_020458035.1). NCBI lineage: Eukaryota > Metazoa > Mollusca > Bivalvia > Ostreida > Ostreidae > Magallana > Magallana ariakensis. Next base: position 53,707,351 of record CM035814.1, on the reverse strand, counting down.
CCGCCCATTCTTCATGACAAAGATTTCTCATCATATGATCTTACTATTACTAGGACAGACTTTGAGCCCGTGAGATGGCTTCGCCCTTTATAAGGAAATAGAGTACCATAATATGATGTAACATTGAACAGTTTTATAATTTCAAACGGTAGACTTGTCTTTAAAACATATTTGTCTTGCTTTGATGGAGCACTTGATCCATTAAACAACATGCAACCCACAAGTCTTTCATAAGCGTTCATACACACATACATACAAACAATAAAATGCTTTCTTTGCTTGTTCACGCGGGTATGAATTAGGTAGCGACATTGCAGAATAAAATACATACCCCTTTTTTTTCAATCAGTAACTTCTTACACGCAACTTTAAATTATTGCGGCAAGTGAACTACTAGTATTTGATGATGTCACACAATAAAAGTTCCGAGAACTATATACTTAAGGGGGAACAGGACGTTGCAGTGAAAAATTATTTGTCAATGAAGTTTTTTGCTTTCTTTAATACATTTACATTGAGATGTCCACTACAACATATATCATTTTCATGACTGCTTTCTTACCTTGCAAGGGAGATATTTTGATAGGAATTATCCCCCTTTTCTGGCATTATGAATTTTTTTAACAATTTCAATTTTCTGCAATAATTATTTTATTTGAAGGAATTTGTTCGCAAATCATATTCATTAATTTTGAGAATGAAAAAAAATTTCAAAATTGTTTACAACATTGGCTTTTTTACATAGCAATATTATAATTTTATCAATATATTGCTGAAATCAGCACTTCAAATTTTGAAGTTTTTGATTCGAAATTTGAACAAAATGTAATGGCACATAAAAAATTGTCAATGAATTTTTAAAAAAAAAATTCATATATCAACCTTAGCATGTGCTTTATAACTTGTAAAATTTTCATAGCAACTTTCTTGGCATTTAAGAGAGATACTACAATATGAATCACCCCTACCCCCTATTCTGGAATTATGACATTTTGTTACAAAGTCTGTTTGGAACCATAAAAAAGTATTGCATTATTTAGATTTATCAATTATCATGAACAGATCATTATCAGAATATATATCTGATTATATTAACCGCTTATGATTTTGTATATTTACATTTCTAAAATTAAAAATGTTTAATTTCCACCAGCTCATGTTTTGACAAAGACTACTTTAGTACGGGAAAAATATCTGTCAAATCCTGTATGACGTCATAATAAATAAATGACATCATAGCATCATACATTTAAATCAATTATGACGTCATAATAGAGTTACCACATCAAAGCATCATTGCAATGATAGTCACGTGATACCTGTCCTTTGTCCCCTTAAGCCCCGCCCATTTACGTCATCATCGATCTGCATCACAGCAATGACGTCCGATTTAGCATCGTCAACCGACTCAGTAGCAGATGCTTGGTAGGCCTATCATATCTCCCCCAAAGTAAAGGTTTGTCACAGAAAGAGTTAGAAAAAGGGTTAATTATTATCTCATACAGGGTTATATTCAAAATATCCAAGTATCAAATCATCCTGACAACATGCAAAATGCTAGTGATCACAATCTACATTTTCACTGCAGATTGAAAAAGAATGGGGAAACCTAAACCTGTAGAATCTTATTGCAAATGCAAAGCAGAGTATACATGTATATTTTTTACAATGTTTCCTCAATACATTCATATATTAACTATCTTCGTAGGCCCATAAGTACATGTAGTTATGTGTTACGATTTTTGATGTATGGTTGTTTATTTGCACTCATTATTAATAAGTGTATTTTTAATTCATAGTTGTACATTAGACGGCGAAGCCCTCTTACGGGTTTGAATGGCCCGTGAGAGCGAAGCTCTACCTATAGACAATACGTGTATATATGCCAAAATATAGAAATTACACTTTATACCTATAAAGTTGAAAAACTTTTTCAAGATGGAGGTAAAAAAATCACTTTACGCGCAGTAACATTAGCGGCATCCATGTTGGATTCTGAATCATGTTAGGTGATAATTGTTTATGTTGTAAAATAAGCAATAAATCCCCATTTCAATTATGCCATCTTTCGAACAGAAATGGATGACATACAAATTCAATTAAAGTAGCATCTGTCATAAAAGACGATTAGAAATGAAAAAAGCATCCCAAGACATGTGTTTTAGATGTGCAAAAGAAAAATCCTCCATTAAAATGTTATCCTTTGATAACAACATGGACCTTAAATCTGTCCCTCTGAATTACAAGACCTGACCATAGTTGAACAACAACAATTGACAAGTAGAATTTTTTCTGCCATCAATATCCATATGCTTAAACAAGAGGGAATAGCGTCCAGTGGACAATGTTACATTCCCTCAACAAATAAATGAATCTGCCATAGTTTTGCCCAAACTACTCTCTGAAATCAATATTCTCAAAGTGAAAAGGAAGGGGGAAAATGATAGTTCCAAAGAATATCGTGTTAGAAGATACATTGTCCAAAATGCTTTATTGTTGAAACACAACAATTTGGCTTATTCTGATATAACCATAAGTTATGATTGACTCAATCAATTACCCATCGACAGTTTTGTAAATCTTCAGACTTTTCAAGTAGATTCTTTTGAACAGAGTAGTAGAGAAAATGACACATGTCCAGTCTCCAACAAGTTGATCCTGGTCCTATCAATGGTCTTAGAATCCGGAGTTCTCATCTCTGAACAAAGTGATGATAGTCAGAGCGAGGTGAAATACATATAGTGGAAGACAAAGTTGATCAAAATGAGAGCGGAAAATCAAAAGTTAGTCTTCAGAATTCCATGGCCTACAGGGAATAAGATCCAATTTTCAGAATTTACAATACAGTTATACTGCAAAAGAGCAGTACCGCAGTTACCGTGAAGGGGCTAATGATTATGATTGGAGTTCATAAAATATTCCTTATCCCGAAGACAAATGTATCAAGTTCATAGAAGGTCTCAATTTGCAGCTTGAAGATGAAAATGTCAATAGTACCCCCAATCTTCCTGATGTTTCACACCTTTCTTTGAATGATGAGCAAAAAATACTCTGCTCCTGTTTAAAAATAATCCCTTGAATTTTTTACCTTTGCGCACGATAGTTGTTGGTACAGCTAGTTCGTGAAAAAGTTTTTTAATAGAGTGTTTAGTAAAATTGTTTAGAGAGCTGTTCATGTCAAACAAAGCTGTCCTTTGCTCCACTGGAAACAGTGCTAATCTTATTTCTGGTATTACTCTTCATATTTTCCTTAAGTTCCAGCTAGACCAAAATCATCAAAAGAAATGACACCTCCTATTGGCAGTACAATTTCAAAGCTTCAAAGCGATTGTGAAGGTGTAATGGTATAACTTATTGATGAAAGATCTCTTGTTGGTTGCTCCACTCTGGATCGCATGGAATTCATGTGTAGTTATGGTAAGAATATAGTGTAACATTATAATGCCCTTATTCCGTTTTTAATTCTGTATGAATGTTTTCTCTGTCTTAGTGGTTTGCCTGTGTATCGGTATGATTCCGGTGACGTAACATTTTACTTGTGTATTATGCATTTTAGTATTTAAATATTGTCATATTAATAATTAATTTTTAGTATTGGTACCCTTACCAGTCCGGTGTAATCTCCAATTTCAAATAGTTGGTAACAACTGGAAGCAGTCGTCCCGTAGTTCTTCTTTATTTTCCCACATATGTTTTGGTTGTTTACGTTACGGCCATTTTGCTTATTCTTGGAAATACCCATAGTTCCGTATTCTATTTTCATAACGAAGTATCTTTTGGCGGAGAAATTTGATTTAATTGTTTGTATCGATTATAAAATACTTGTAAGTTATTATTTTTGTGAGTGATAAATAACTTTAAATTGTTTTACTTATTTACTGTACTGTAATATTTTCACGTTAATTGATACGAGACCGAGATTCTTTTACGGGATGGGGATTAATTATGATTGGATAATCTTTTTAACGGGATGAGATTAACGTATTTTATTGGTTATAATAAATCGTCTGCTTTTGGCACTCTATAAATACCCGGACGCTGAGAAACGGGTGCTCTTTCCTTTTTCGTTGCGTGCTAGGAAGCACGTGAATATTTTGTAGCGAATTTTAAGATGTGTACTGTTTTAGTATCTAAGTGACTGAAATACATTTATATTAATAAGGTTTAATTAATTATTATTACTATTTATAGGGCTAGCTTAATTCATATTTACTAGTTCAGTACTAGTTATCTGAAAGTTAGGGAATATTTTCGCTGTGTGCTAGTAGTAGTAACTAGTAGCGGAGATATTTATTAGTAGGTATTTTATCGAGAGCCTTTAAGTTTTATTTAGGTCGGGGGATTTTACGTATAGGATATTTACTGGATATAAGTACCTGTTTATTTTGTGTCGGTAATTGTACCGATTTTGCCATCGTCCCAAGGGTTGAGACTTGTCTGATTTTTCTTTTGAACGACGTTGTTATTTGTGTCATTTTATTAATGGTTGAATAAATTATAAAACTTGACATCGTTTTGTTCTCAGCACAAGGCAAGCGTTCCGAGCGTTACAATTTTTGGCATCCACGGCGGGATCCGTTTAAAGTTTACGGGTCCTGTGATCGAAGCATAATAACGCTCTGTCTTTGTGTTTGAGAAACAATAATTTATTAAATTATTAAAACAAAGAAATCTAAAATCATCAATATGGCTGGTCGGAAGAGTAAACGAAACCGACGTGCTCTACAGGAGTCCAGATCTGCGTCACGAAATTCTCGTTCACCCGTAGATTCTGCAACAGAAATAGATACTGTATGTAAAACTATCAATCAATAGAGCCAAGGATACAATTTGGAAACATCATTCAACGTCAGAAAGTCAGCACCTACGTGTATACCTGATAACTCAAATGCAAGTAATGTACTTGTGAGTAAATCTGCCTTTACTACGGGCGATGGGTCAATTTCATGTACAAATGCCGTCTCAAGTACAGTCTCAGTGGCTGTGAGCACAGTTAATCAGCTAGATACCGAAGCCCGCACAATTACGTCAGAGCATGATCACATAAGCGTACGTAGACCAGCTCATCACACAACAGTTTTACCTGTGAGCTCAGATACTGTTCCACTTAAAGTGAGTTCATGTACAGGTAGTCATGAGATGGTGTTTACAGACATGAGAATCATGCAGACTGGATCATACCCAGCAATAAACTCTTCTCCATATATGACACCTGCACTTCCTCCCGAGATGCAGACAACTGGTCATATGCTTAGATTACCAACAAATACGTACACTTCAGGACAACTCGGAGTTCAGCTTTTGTGCCTGCCCCCTCAAACCAAGCCATGTGGTCTGATCAAAGCTTCACCCCCATAAGCTATAATTCTGCTTCTCACCTGAGTACAGTTACCAGCAGTGCTGCTACCACAACGTGGTCACATATCAGATGTCAAAATAACCATTTACCTGTGGGCTCATTTACAGGTTCGGTACCTGTGAGTTCATGTGCAGGTTATGGGGTAATTCAGCTTGTGCTTCACTGACAGAGTTTGCACAACGTCCCGACCACGTTGGTTTTCCTACAGCCCCTCTTACAGGTTCTGTACCTGTGATGGCAAGCCAGGACTATATGAGACAGATACCAGTACTACCCATAACTACTTCCGGATCCTTTGGAGCGATAGATCATACTGCGTTGAATGCAATCACCGATATAGTACGGCAATTACAAACCACTGTGGAGCGACTGGGAGAAAACGACAAAAGCTCAAAGAGTCAAGCAAGCATTGACACCGTCCCCTCACTCCTGAACATTAGTAGCGACAGTGACACGTCAAAACCTGAGCTCCTACGGATGCGTCCTAGCAATCGCACCCAAGTTAAAATACCCCCTTACACTGGAAAAGAAGACTGGACTGTCTGGTTCTGCAGATTTGAAGAAGTAGGAGATAGATACAAACGGTCCACTGATGAGAAGCTCGATCAACTGCTCCCTAGGTTACATGATGATGCAGCAGACTTTGTATTTGGTCAGCTGTCCAAGGATACGAGAAACAGCTACAAGAAACTAACCAAAGAACTTACCAATAGATTCCGTGCTGTTGAAACACGACGAACCTACCTTGCTAAATTAAATTCAACAAACGAGTTCAAATACCTGGTGAGCGGGTTGAGGATTTTGCTGCAGACTTAAAAAGGCTGCATACAAAGGCACATCCAGAGAGGGACTCCAAGACTTGAGATGAGGATCTTCTCAGAAAATTCTTAGATGGTTTAGCTGATAAAGATGCTCAGTTTTATGTTGAGTACGTCAAGGATCCTCGTGATATTCACGAAGCTGTTACAAGTAACAAATTATGAAGAGGATGGTCGACACCCATCTCCAAAGAGATGTGCTAGAGAAACAAAATCTAGAGCTGACACTGATACAGACTCGGGAAACCAGAAGGCAAATCAATAATCAAAAGCAAAGCCGAAAGTTAGGAATACCATTATTCACAAGGGAGATAACTTTCACAGATACAAAGACACTATACAGGCCTTACAGCGACAAATGGGGGAGATACAGAAATGTCTAGATGCCCTAGTCAAAAACAAAGACTGTAACAGTCATCAGCATGTGGTAAACGATTTGAAACAAAATAAGGATATTCTTTATAATTTGTTGTTGGGTCTAAACTGTTCGTCTGTCGGTCAGTTTTCTGGATAACCGGCTTTTGACCCTCAGAGACAGCTAATCCCGCTTCAAAGGCTTAGAAATTGATTTCTGCAGCTCCTGAATCCGAAGGGGACACTCCCTTATACAGTGGTCTCCACCTTTACAGTAGTAACAATTTCGCTGCATAGGACCATTTGGCACTGTGGCTTGATTGTGGGTCACACCAGTCGAAGGGGTAGAGATACTTATAACACTTGGCATGGCCTGCTGACTGTTACAGTCTTTGTTTTTGACTAGGGCATCTAGACATTTCTGTATCTCCCCCATTTGTCGCTGTAAGGCCTGTATAGTGTCTTTGATTCTGTGAAAGTTATCTCCCTTGTGAAGAGTGGTATTCCTAACTAAAAAATTAAACACTTGACAAAACGATCTTTGGAATGAATTTATTTATAATTATATTACACATTAATTGGAATCAAGTTTTAAGATCTGGAATACCATGTTCGTCCGCAAAACAGTTTTCCCTATTTCACTGAAAAAATACAAAAAAATCATAAATAATGATAATATTTATTTTATGCGATTAACAATAGGATTCTAACAGCAATATTAAAAACATGAACATATTGCCGGTCGAATTATTGTATCATACATACAAATAAACTTCGAGGTAGTGTTACACTTTTTGATTTTTTGTTAAGGTACAAAAATGATTTATTTTTAACTGTCACGTGATACCATGGCACGGCAGCTTCAAAGATCGACTCGATTCCGAAGTAAAAATATAATATCTTGTTGAATACATTCACTTGATTAATATTCAGCAGTGTTTTCATAAAGATAAACAATTTTAATGACCATAATATCGACGATCATTAAACTCCGAGTTGCCTTAACTTACCCGCTACTGGGGATAGTAAGCCAGTAAAGCAGCCACCAAGTAAAGTTCCAATAGCCTTAGCCGATGAAGAAAGAGATGCTATACTTAACCTGAGAGAGAGGCATAATTCAGTATTCTACCTCCCCGTGGGCTTCACCTGGCCAGGAAAAAGAATGGAAAGATAAGAGTATGGATTATCGCAGAGTAAACAACTTGACAAAGACGCTTTTCCACTTCCCAGAATTCAAGATTGCTTAGACTCTGTGGCTGGAGCTACCATGTTTTCAACATTAGACCTAACGGCCGGATATCACCAAGTCCGCGTTAAGGCTGAAGACATACCAAAGACTGCATTTGTGACTAAATATGGTCATTTTGAATACAAAACAATGCCTTTTGGACTTACCAATGCCCCCGGTACATTCCAGAGAGTCATGGAAATGGCACTTAACAGCCTTCAGTGGGACATTTGTCTAATATATTTGGACGACATAGTAATCTTTAGTAGAACTTTTGAGGAACATATATCCCGGCTTAGTCAAGTAGTTCAAAGAATTAAAGAAGCAGGATTAAAACTGAAACCTGAATAATGTAATCTGTTTCAAGATGAAGTTGTCATCTTCGGCCATAGAGTCACCAAAGAAGGAGTCTTACCTGACAAACAAAATGTAGAGAAAATCTTGAATTGGGCCAGACCAAATAACGTTACTGAAGGACGACAATTCCTTGGGACTGCCTCTTATTAAAGGAGATTTAATAAGGGATTTTCAGTGATAGCTAAACCACTATCTGAATTGACACAGAAGAACCATTCTTTTCATTGGACAGATTTATGTGAAAAAGCATTTCTTCAGTTAAAAAAAATCCTAACAGGACCAGATATAACGGGATACCCTGACCCAAAGCAAGGCCATTTCCTTCTGGACACAGATGCCTGTGATGTAGGTATTGGTGCAGTACTGAGCCAAATTCAAGACGGAAGAGAGAAAGTGATAGCTTATGGAAGCAGAACCCTGAATCGGGCTGAAAGGAACTACTGTGCGACTGACAAGGAGCTTCTTGCTGTTCGCTATTTTGTTGAATATTTTAAACAGTATTTATTAGGACAAAGGTTTGTTCTTAGGACGGATCACCAAGCATTAGTCTTGTTATACAAACTAAAGGAACCTAAAGGAAAAGTAGCTCGTTGGATTGAAATTCTTTCTGCTTATACTTTTGCGATAAAGTACAGACCTGGAATACGTCATGGTAATGCTGACGGTCTATCCAGATGTCCCAACCCAGCCGACTGCAAATGCTCTGAGAGTGATAGTTTAGAAAGCCTTTAGTGCTGGCCCTGCGTTTAATGCAAAAAGAGAAGATCAGAACCAGAGAGGTGTTAATCTAGTCTCGACAAAAAAGCGTGACCACTCTACAAATCTACTTGATGGTACAGCATGGATGTCAAGATACAGCTCATCAAGTTTACTGTGTCTTCAGATGGAAGATGTTCATATTGGTCCAGTACTTCGGTGGAGACTCGCCGGCAGTAAACCTACAAAAGAGGAAGTAGTAAAATATTCTCCAACAACCAGACATTATGTGTGTTTATGGGAACAACTATGTTTCCATGATGGTGTTTTGTATAAAGAATGTACAACTACTCTAGGGCGTACAATAACCCAGTTCATAGTTCCAGAAAAGTTGAAACCAGAAATTCTACAGTTATGACATTGTTCTTTATTATCTGGGCATTTTGGGACCAAAAGGACCAAGCATACGATTACACAGCAATTTTATTGGTATGAAATGAGAGATTCAATTAAAACTTTCATTCAATCCTGTGATATATGTGCGACCAGTAAGAAGACAAATAAAACTCCAAGAGCCAAGTTGGGAACTTGTCCTGTTGGTGTACCCTGGGAGCGACTCGGTGTTGATTTCCTTGGACCCTTACCTATAACCAAGCAAGGAAACCGCTATATCATGGTCTGCATAGATTACTATTGGGTTGAAGCATTTCCAGTACCTGATCAGACTGCTCGTGCTACCGCTAAAGTTTTACTTGAAGTAGTTGCCCATTTTGGTTGCCCCATGACTTTACACTTAGATCAAGGCAGAAACTTTGAGTCAAATATAATATCTGAGATGTGTAGCTTCTTACAAATAAAGAAAACTAGAACGACGCCTAGAAATCCGAAATGCAATGGTCTAGTGGAAAGATTTAATCAAACCCTCATTCAAATATTCCGTTTCATATATAGTTAACGATGACGAATGGGAATGAGAGGTCCATCTTTTTTCTGAGATTATCTTTAGACATGAAACATCCACAAGAGAATTAACTTCATCCTATGGTACCTACGTAGAGGAAATACGAAGTCAACTTAATAAAGCACATGAAATATGTCGCAAATATCTGGGACGAGCAGCAGAGCGCCAGAAGAACTTGTATGACTCAAAAATTTTCACACATAGTTACTCTGTGGGTGATGTGGTGTGGAAATTAAACGAAAACATATATGCTGGTGAATGTACCAAATTACAGCCTGTTTACGTGGGCCCATGCATGGTGGTTAAGGTTGACAGTGACCTTGTATTCGAAATACAGATGGATGCCCGTGGGATCCGAAAAGTAGTGAATCACAATAAACTACTGTATTATATTACCATACCTAGGTGATAAACCCCCTAAGTGGGCCCAGAAGCTGGCATCGACCTGAAAGATTTAAGATGCACAATATGTATTCTTTGTGTCTATATATAGTTGTGATGATAGAATACCTAATAAAACGTTTTCTATTACTTGTGAACAAGTCTCAACCAGTACAACTGTTAGAAAGGGGGGGAGGGCTTGTTATATTCCATGTATAGAATTTTACCAATATTGTGTTGGTCTTAAATTTACCAATAATGTGTTGGTTTGATATTTAATATTGACTTGAATCACTTACAGATCTCTGTCTATGGTCAGCATGGACGTTTCGGCTGGGAAACGTGGTCGTGTATGGACCTGCAAGTCCTGTGGGTACAGAGGGGAGAAGTTGGCAGTCACAAACCACGTGCATCAGCGACACCTATCCCTTGAGGACTATCCGTTTTCCTGTGGATTGTGTCATTTCACCTCCTACCAGAAGACCAAGTTCGCCAAGCATGGAAAGTGGTATTTAAAGCACAAGATGCGGGTTGCAGACGGCCCAGAGCCACCAGTAAGTTCGTATCTTCAGGTTAGAGACAACACCGCCATGCTGGAGGAGATGATGGTGGTGCTGTCCGTGGAGGAGTCGTTGAAGCACTGGGAGTCGCGGAGACGACCATCTAGACTTCCGTCCCTTGATGGTCCTCCACTTCCTCTGGCCGCCGCCATACCACCGTGTGTGACCTCGTTGCCACCTGTGCCCGTTTTTATCTCTTCCTCTCTTCCGTCTTCTACGTTGGCCTTCTCGTCCCCTGCAGTCTCTCTCCCAGCAGCCCCCCTCCCATTCTCGGCAGCCATTCCACCCCTATCAACGCTGGATGCTTCCCTTCCGGAACTGTTGACCGAGGAGGACCAACAACTATTAGATGAGTTTTCGTGAAGGAGCCTTCATTCAGGGAGTTAGAGCTGAAGAAGAAGACAGAGCCTGGAGAGAGAATTAGAGAGGCAGCGACGAGTTATTGCAGAGCACCAGACTACTATTTCCGCTTTGAGGAGGGGTGAGGATGAGACACCCAAGTCTTCATGATGGTCCTGGAGAAAATGAGGCATACAACCCCCGTCCACAGAAGTCTTCGGCTCCTGGCAGGAGGTCCACTAGGAAGCTGCAATTGGTAGTGCGTGTGGTTCCTAGACCAATTCGTCCCAAGCCCCAGCAGCGTCCCTGGCATCGTTCGCCGTTGGATGACATGTTCCAGCCGGACCGCCCTTATTTCCGAAAATCTGATAAAAGACATTAGGGAAGTGTTAAATATGTAATTAGATACGTTTGAATAAAAAAATTAGTTGTATAGGTATTTGTTTATGTTAATTTTAAGCCAGTATTTTTTCATTCTTGATTTTCTTTATGTATACAGCTTGGATTAATATTGAATATTGTAATCTTCTACTTATTAATACAGGGGGGGGGGGGATACCATGTAGTTGTGTTTCTAGGTGATGATGTCCAGCTCCAAACAGTCTGATTCTCCTGTTAACAATTGTTAAAGTACAAAATCCCCTTTCTTTCATGGTGCCTTAGTCTGGAAAGAATTTGTTACAACTAATACCCTGTCCACTAGTACAAGGCTAAAAGAGAGCCAGACACAATTAAAAGATGTTTTGATGTCTCTAACAAATAACAGTCTCTCCAATGATCAAGCAAAGTGGCTTTAAAATTATCAGTGGAATAATTTAAAAAAGAGTCATGGGCAGGTCTTGTTGGACAATATGATGCAAGATTGTATTCTTTGTTTGATTTTCCAACACATGCAGCTGAGTGGGAGCACAACAAAGAGCAACTTACTTCTTAAGGCCAATGAAACATCCCCAATAGCAAGAATACCATCAATTGATCAAGGTCAACATAAGTCTATCACTAGTGATTCTGCATATGGCCTTCTCTACTTGTGAAGGGGTGTCAGAGTAATGATTACTTTTAATTCAAATGTAACTTATGGTCTATTCAATTGTTCAAATCATTTATTCAAATGACAGGTCTCCCGAGGAAGCTCAACCATATATTGTTATGGTAAACGTAACAAAGTATACAAGCCCCCATTTATTAACAGTCATCCACAACTTGTTCTAATTGTTCCTGTGGAAAGAAAAGAAGATTGTCATTGTTTCAGCCAAGGAATGTCAATTGGAGAAGGAGAGGCAAACTGTTACATTGGCATCCATCCTGGAGATAAGAAATTTTAAGCCAGAAATCCAGGAGCATTATTTGTAGCTCTTTCTAGAGCCAAATCAGCTGGTGGAGAAGATGAGGACCTGATTTTGCCTGGCACCCGATGTTCTGATAAATGAAGACCGCCTATGTCAAAAAGTATGCACAGAAACTACAAAGGCTTGTACAAATGAAATCATAAGAATAGAAACAATCATTGGAAACACAAAACGAGCACATCCTCACCGTCTTTAAAAAGTATCAGTTTCCCCCGAATGAATTTCCAATACAGGAAGAATGAAGCTGTAAATTATACGGATCTGTTACATTAAAATTCAGTGGTAGGTGACATGTCAATCACTGACCCGTTTTGTTTTTTGTTTTTGTAGCAAAAAAACCCAAGTGCTCCATTTTTAGGAAAAGTCTGCTCTGCCCTATCGTATTTCTCTTGCTGAGTGTAAAATAACGGTGTAGATGAAAAAGATCTTTAATATCTCTGCATCTCTGCAAGACAGCCCTCAGAATGTTAACATTTCAGACAAATTTCCCGCAGTGGTTATTTTTCTCTCAATCTTTACAGACTGATTGCTTTGTGATGCACTTGAATAATAGGTACAGTTGTATTGGTGGAGTGCACATTTGTGAACTTGTACCTAGATCTTTTCTAGTTTCTCGTACTCATACCTTGGTTGGCTCAGCAAGGGTCATAATATAGTTAAATACACATTGACTATTCAGCTAATGCAGTGCATTACAGTGTATGTTAAACCCCCTATATTGTTTTCATATATATTTAAATAAAATGTACAGGTCGACCAGAATTATCAAGACATGTCCAAAATGTTCATGGTGATCGTGTTTTCTGTTTCCACTGCAATAACTCAGTTTCTAAAACCAGATTCTACCAATTAAAGAAACATAAAGAGAATGTGCACATCCAAACTTAACTAAAAGTTGAAATCAAGAAATCTGCAAATACTTTACCTGAAACAACTGCAGTCAGACCATCATCCCCACTGTATTTAGATATTTTTTCTGTCATATCGGTTTATAAGGAGGACCCATTGGGTTTGTCTGACTGGGATTTTTCAGGCCTGTCATTTCCTGAATTGATGTCCTTCCAAGATCTATATCCTCCTATGGTAACCATCTACTGGCCACTCCTGATAGAGCATCAACTCCTGACTGTCTGTCCGCCAAACTTTCTTCATCCCAAATTCCTGTGAAAGTAGTGAGTGTCCAAGAGTCGTCTGTACCCCTGGACGTAACCATGCTTTCTGATACCAGGACTTGCTCTGAGAGACTGAAGGGACCTTATACGGGAAACCGCTGCTTGTACTAGAATACCCGGAGATAGGCTTCCTCGTGCATTCACTTCCTACAACCAGCTGCCATCCAGTTCATTTTTTTTTTTCATTGGTGCTCGTAGCCATTATTTCCTGGAGAAGCGGCACCGAGACCAGAGTCTCTGCAAGACTATGAAAGGAAATTCATCCCCGATGGATACCTAGGAATCACCAACGATGAATCAGTCACTTTTCCTAATGGATCCAGATATCATCTCCTGGACACATGGCGCAAGGAGCCGAGAGCCAAAGTCAGCGTCAATGCATTCACCCAGACTGACTCGTAAAGTGAACAATGTAGAGAAATTTTTGAACTGTTAAATGAATTTAAGGTTCTTGAATGTTTTGAATTTTGGTGGTAGGTTGCGATGTGTTTAATTATAGTGTATAATTTATTAGTGTATTTAATGCATTTATTTATATGACTTGTTTATGTTTGATGAGAATACCAGAGATTCGAGGACGAATCGGGGGGTAATGTAACGATTTTGATGTATGGTTGTTTATTTGTATTAATTAAATTCATTTTTAATTCATAATTGTATATGAGTAAATCCGGAAGCATCATTTATCATTATTATTATCTTTTCCGAATTTGTACATTTGTTATTGATACAATTGGCCCACAGGCCACCTGAGTATCATAGTCCATACATATTCCTGTTTTGGAATCTCGTATACGCAATTAATTGCATTTCATTCTGGCGTTTAAAAAAAGTTCCATGATGATGACCACCCTTCCTCTGCTAGAAATCTTAAACAAGAACAATGAAATTTATACATCTGGGAAAAAACCCCTTTAAGATAATAGTGCATGACCAAATTTTGTTCCCTGTCAAGATAGCTTTTAAATGTATATGATTTCATCAAAATACGTTACTCTCCGGACATATTCCTGACAAGAATATGAATGATTGTGAACTGTATATTTAACAATTCGATCTTAAATTACAAGGCCTACTTGATAACTTGGAATAAGCGTTATCTATGGAACGCCTCAACTGCCTTATGTGTATGGAACGCCTCAACTGCCTTATGTGAATAAACTTCATTATATGATTATACTTTAACATTATGTGATGGTACTTTAACATTACGTGATGGTACTTTAACATTACGTGATTGTACTTTAGTATTAGGTGATGGTATTTCTTCATTATATGATGATACTTTAACATTACCAGATGATACTTTAACATTACAATATGATACTTCAACATTACATGCTGATATTTCATAATATGCTGATACTTTTTTTTATATGATGATTCACTGTGTTTTTTCGTCAATTGATTTTCATAAAACATTTACACTGAAAGATCTTCAATCCATACCAGAGGCCTAATGTTACAAGTATTGGAGAAATTAGGATTGCAACATGCTTATGAACATTTTGAAAAAGAAAAAATAACGCCGGATATTGTTTGTAAGCTGTATGTCCAAAGAAGTTGGCATTTCAAATAGGGCGGAGATGATGAAAATCAGAATTCAGTGTTTAAACTTTGGACGATTTCTACCAAATAGGATCCAGGGTAATGTAGAACCACCCATGTTTGACATTCCAAAATCAACAATAGAGAATCTGCTTCAAAATAACTTTGAAATGTCTGATATTGCAAAACTGTTGTTAGTATCCGAGAGGACAATTTATCGCAGAATCTTTTTGGGTTAAGTAAAAGTGACTTTTCAGAAATTAATGAAAACGACTTCGAAGAACAAGTTGGTAAAATATTAAACAAATTTCCTCTTTGTGGTAAAAATATGCTGAGACAAATGTTGCTTTCAAAAAATATTCAGAGATGGACACTCAGAGACTGTATTCATCGAATTGATAAAGAAGGAGTTCAATCAAGAAAAAAAGGTCGACTTCATAGGCGCATTTATAATGTAAAACAATTAGGTGATGAATGATGGTCTAACAATTAATATGAAAAACGTCAGTCAGCATACGACCCAGTGGAAGATTGTATTTGCTGACAAGGTCGTTGTCAGTTGGAGAAAACAGGTATATGATAAAATAAATATTTGAGTTAAAATAATTGGACTGTCAATACGTTCGTTGATGTTTTCATATGGAATGGCAGAACTTCTACTAAAAAGGGGAAAGGGACCTTATAAGGTGGCAAATATGTACATGCCAAAGGATTTATCGTCTTCATTCCCGGGAGAGGGCCGATAGAGAGGAAAAATTCATGGGTACGGAGGACGCCATTTCCGTTACTAGCCAATTGTCATTAGTATCCAACAATGGCCATGTGACCCGGCAACTACAAAGGAACCAAATGATATTGATAATAAATATTTGTAATTAAAATGATAAGACTGTAAATACATTCGTTGATGATTTTTTTTATGGAACGACAGAACTGTTGCACCAATTTCAAACTTAAATGTAATACATTCTTTGGTTTCCTGCTTGCAGACCAATACTAAAAAGGGAAAAGGCATCTTTGTAGGCGGCAATTATGAATATCCCAAAGGATTTTATCATCTACATTCCCGGGAGAGGGTCGATAGAGAAGAACAATTCATGGATACGGTGGACGCAATTTCTGGAACTAGTCAAGTACCACCATTTTCCAACAACGGCCTTGTGACCCCGGCAACTTCCGAAGTACCGAATGAGATTGACATCCACAAGCTAGTTTACGTAAGTAAAGGAATCATGAAACTTTTAGGAAAGAACAAAAATCGATTTCAAGCAAGGGTCACGAAATAGGGAAATAAAAATAAATGTATAAAATTTGGTTATTTTCTTAACCCAAATAGGAACTTAAACTGTAACTGCCCACATACTGGACACAGAACCTTACGGTTTGTATCTGTACCAACAAATATCCGGTTCTTGTGAATTAAATCAATGCATGCAACATAGGTTATTACATTTTAAAACATTTGAGACGGTAATTCTAGTATTTTAATTTTTTTTTTACAAACGAAATCCATCTTTAAATATGTAAAGATGGTTATAAAAATTAACAACTGTTGATTCAACGTTTGATTTTTTGTTAAAAACCCTTGATTTTGACCTTTTAAGACAAAAAATGCGATTCCAACCGAGGAGTACGAGGATGCTGAAGATATAGCAGCTTAAGGAAAAAAGGCCTAGGGTCAAACATACAAGCAGCTGGATATGTTATCACGTAGCCACAGACACCACCCCAAGTGAAGTAGAAATTTGCGTGAGAAATATTTTTTTTATTTAAAATTCATTATGCGAATTTATATGCGTTCTTTATAGAAAATAATGACTATTGAGATATCTTCCTCATAGTTTAGATTCCAAATGCAAGATTGTTGAATAAAAGAGAGGAAATGAAATAATTAAATCTGCGTGTCCTGCAACGAAGAGGACAACCTATAAAGGTAAAGGCGTATGTCAGCATTAGACATGTATATGTACATCCACACGATACATGCATGCTTTTTATTTCCCCCCATTCTTCATAGTTTTAATGATATTAAAACCGCTTATCTATCGTGTAACTTTTTCCCCCTTTAATCAAAAGATTAAATTTTGAACAGGAAATAACAAAAGCCTTAAGTTTTTTAAACCCAAAATATACCTCAACATTTTTTATGCCTGATGGTGTGTTCGTTCATTCCAGACTCCAACAAAAAAAAAACGAAAAAGGAAAGAAGAAGAGGAAGAAGAGATCAAACCCCATGGAAAACGGATTCCGGGGTTCACCGGAATAAAACATTCCTAAGTCTGAGAATATTTTCAAATCTGAGAATATTCTCAAATCCCCAATTCTTAGACTCAGCCGCCGCAATAAAATGTTGAATAAAAATTCTCAAATTCTGTTTTATTCTCTAATATTTGAGTCTACAAAAATATTCTCAAACAAACAAAATGGCTGCAGTGGTAAGACGCCGTGGTCGAAGGAGGCAAAACTTTTTACTTTTGAGACGACCTGGGATGCGACTTAAATAACTCCTTAGAAAGTCTGGAGTGTTCCAGGCAGATAAATTGGTTCTCACCAGCAAGTATCCTCTTCATTCTGGATGGAATCGTGGACCTTCTTCAGGCTGATACTGCGAGAAAAATACCCATTCCCCCGTTGATACAAGTGCTGCTATTGTTTAGGTTCGTTGCAACAGTATCACTTACGATTTGTTGGAGACAGCCTAAATGTATCGGAGTCATCAACAGGAAGAGCTGTTGCTAGAGCGATTGTTCATGTTTTTGCCATGGCTATCCAATATTTAGTTGGTAAAACTTCCAAGAAAAGAAAGCCTTTTTACATACATGTAAATTTAATATAAAGACTGGGCTCTCTATATTGCTTGTAATTTGACAATTGAATTTGAATAAGCAGTAGAAATTCCATTATAATATCATATTTAGATTGAAATATGAATTCTAAAATTTTAATATCATTCATAATAAAAATAACCTTTAACTCTAAAACCAAATCAATTTGAAGATTTTATACAATATGTTCAGAAGAGGTACATGTATCATTTACATTTTAATGAACAAAAATTGATTATCGATTATAAATGGATTACATGCCATAAAGTAATTGGTAAAACCCGATAACAAGATAAAAATGAGTTTAATTGGTTAATACATGTAATCAATTCCACACAATTCCCCTGTGTAATCGATTATTAATCGATTTTATTTATAAGTTATCGTGTCCATGCCTGTATTGCATAAAACAAAGTTTGCTATAGTTATACAGCCTCTCCATTGCAAACGTGAAACTACTTTAGGACAGAAAACAGTTAAAAACTGTTTAATTCAATATAATTTGGATTCATATGTCCAAAAAAGAGAAGGATTTCTGAATAAAATAATTCCCATCACCAAATGTCGAACTCCGTACAACCTCAGACAAGCTTCGTTTAGATAAAGCTTAGATGATACATCTTTTCGAATGTTCCAATTTGGATAATCGGGTATGGTTGTTGGAAGGGATTATATCTTAAAACATGATTTTGAGTCCATACATGATTTTTACTAAGCATGGTTAGCATAAGATGTCATCGTAACTGTAAGTTACGATGAATATCTGTATTACAAACTTTTTAACTTTTAACTTACTAGTACTATAAAAGTACGTTGAGAATATTGTCGTAACTGACGACAGCCTATCGGCTATTTTAAGTTAAGAATTTTTCGTAGTTTTCTAAATAATGAATTAAAATTTCCGCCTTTTAGTGTTTCCTGACATTTTGAGAGAAAACGAGAAACCTTTACGTCGAGAACGAGTTTTTAGAGACAGGAATCAAGTGCTGGACACTTTGACCGATGAGGAGTATAGGTTTTCAAGACACGTCATTCTGCAGTTGACTGGTGATATCAGAGACTATATCCAGTCCAAAACTTGCAAGTCTCATTCAATTCCTACCCACATTCAGGTAATTTCGTGGATTCGTGGATGTAACTTTACAGGTCATCATCTCCGTCACTTTTTGATGAGTTTTTCAAAATCGAAGGATAGCGATTTAAACCAAAATATAGGGAAAAATCCAACATTCTACATGTCACCATTTTCGCCCGAGAGATTAACAAGAACGAAAAATTTATAAGTGTCCATCATTTCTCCACTCGAAAGTATTCAGGACACCTCGCACATTTTTTAACGTTATTATTCGGGTTGTTTTATGTCTGTTGTAATGCAACATTTCTTTTTATTATACTTTCATGTTAAATACTGCAATCTGATTGGTTTAGACGCAGTTGACAATCCGTTCTCTCTCCCTCGCACGCTTAGCAACGGGCCGATAGAACGAATTGTTACATGCGCGTTAATTATGCGCGTACGGTTCGCCGTAGAATTCACGTCTTTTCTATATAAAAGCAGTAAAATTTGCTATAAAAATTAAGACATTCAGTATAATAAAATAAATAGTGCCTGTTTGGGAGGGTACCAGTTGAAATTGACACCCCTCGAAAACCATTGTCAACCTCCGCTTCGCGTCGGTTGACAATGGTTTTCTCGGGGTGTCAATTTCAACTGGTACCCTCCCAAACAGGCACTATTTATATAATGCTTTTTTATTTTTAGCAGTTTATTGAAACCTGACAAAATAGAGCTGGTGCGTTTCAACGAGGAAATATTTTTTTTCATATTCAATGGTCCAATCCAAAATTTGCAAAGGTTGTTCCCCTTTGCGGGGTCAACCCAAAGGTCAAAAG
This sequence comes from Magallana ariakensis, assembly GCA_020458035.1. Lineage (NCBI taxonomy): Eukaryota > Metazoa > Mollusca > Bivalvia > Ostreida > Ostreidae > Magallana > Magallana ariakensis. The sequence continues at coordinate 53,687,511 of CM035814.1, read as the reverse complement.
GGAAAAAACAACGTTTCCCTTCTTTATGCAACCAAATATATTTGGGCGTCCTGTGAAGAAATCTCTTGGAATTTAATTTATTTCTTCGATGTGTGGGTTGCAACTTGGGGCAATCAAAATTCACAACGGAAACGGATTTCTAATGTCAAATGACGAAGTTACAACCCTCTAAACTACAAAGGCTACAGTGAGAAATATATAGGTTTTCCCCCCAAAGATTGCGGCCAAGGGGCATAACTTTTGTAAAGTGTGGATTGGTCTATAGAAACATCATATAAACCCTTATGTACACTGTATTTACATCAAAATTTAACTCGAGGATAACGGGACAAATATAAGAATATAATTCAGTGATCCCAATCTATTTTATTCTGCATTCCTGACCTCTTCTTGCACCCTTTCTTTCGTTTGTCTGGGCTTACATTTTGAAATGTTATATTGCACGTAAGGTAGACCATTATATCCAGTTGAATGGTGTCTTGGAACTGCATGAAAAAGTTGTTATACGTCACTGAATCTACGTCATTGGGGTGTTATACGTCACAAATAGATTGTACTTTTCACAATGTCGGATTTACCTTTACTTCATTATAAAATGTGATGATAAAAGTCTACAATTTATCATATAATATAAATTAATCTTAATAGAATTTTCGTATTGGCCCAGGGAACCGAGCTACATGTTGAGTATTTTTGTATCAATACGAAGTTTCTCTGAACAAGCTATCTAACAGTTACTGGTCTGATTTCGCTGGTTTTATCGACATATAATTACATAGACCTTGAAAGTCTACAGTAATTTAACGTTTTGATTGATCGCCTCTTGTGACTCGTGTGAGATGTCATCAAATACAGGTAAAGGGCTCTTAATTTTTGACGTCCCTGAAGGCCATGGACAGTGAGGTCTCTTTATCGTGCCAACACCTACCGTGACATGAACTCTCTTTTTTAATGTCTTATCCGAAAAATCCTTGACCTTCACACTTGGTGTTAAACTGGGCGCTTTACTACATATGTTTAAAACTTTATGCTTGAAGCCAAGACGCGGCGTCGGGCGAGAATCGAAAGATGATTCTTTCATATGAGCCCTAGGAAACGTAAAGGTATCTTCCCAGTTCAAGGGTTTCTGATCCCTTCCTATTCTCACGAAAATTTTAATATAAATATACTATATAGTAAACAATAGTGACTATTTAAGCATTGAATGCTTATTTTTGGATATCATCGGTTCTCTATATATATTTTAACACACCGTGCAGACAAATTGAAAGAGCGCGGTATATGGCACGCCAAATTCACAAAATTGAGCTAAACATAATTTCACATTTCTTAAATTAGGTTTATCGACTGTTAACTATAGTTTACGAACCGCAAACTATAGTTAACGATTCGTTAACTATAGTTTTCATCTGTAAAACTATATTTAACGATTCGTTAACTATAGTTTTCATCTGTATAACTATATTTAACGGTTGTAACCTATAGTAAACGAATGATAATCTAGTTTATCGACTGTGAAACTATGATTAGCTCATTTTTGTGAATTTGGCGTGCCATAGCGGTATAATAATGGATTGCATCGTCGGAAACCCACGGTCGGTCTCGCTTCTTTTAAAAGTTTTTAAAAAAACTTTTTAAAAATTCGCTTCTTTTAAAAGAAGCGAGACCGACCGTGGGTTTCCGACGATGATAGGATCGACGATCAAGAAAATAAGTATTCAATACTTATATTTATATTGTTTTTATTTATTTTGAAATATTTTCATACGCTCTTAGTCAGGGATATGTAGTTCGCTTCTCTGGCTAAAAATATGATGTCAGAAACCTAGTCGAAAAAACTTTTTTTTATGATCGAATAAATATGATTTAACGATTATATTTGATTGCGCCCATGAGAAGAGGGGCCTTATGGCATTTTTTTTTTTTTTTTTTTTTTTTTTTTACATTTTGAGTGTTTCACAGATTTTGATACAGCAAGGCTAGAAGTTGCCAAATCTGAAAGTTTATATTCATACGTCAACTCTAAGTAGGTTTTTTCTTCATTTATATCATTGATGACTTGATGTTAAAATAAATAAATCATGACGTCATGTTATTTTTGCACCAATGTCAAAAATTCGATTATGAAAGTGACTCGAGATCTTTTTGCATTGCAATATATGCATATAATTGTGTAATCCAGAATGAAATCTCAATGTATTTTCTTTCAATGTTTTAATTATGTTTATTTTTATCAGTATATTTACAATCCATATACATGTATACAATAATACTAACAATATATACATATAAATTATAATATATATCAAAATTTTGTGATATCAAATTAAACAATAAATGAGTTATTAATACTGTAATTTATGGATATGAACTGCTAATAGCATCGCACAATATTCACGCATACAATATACAGTGTACCGTCTTACTGTGAGTGTCTCTACTCTTCAGTCGGAGTGGGGCAGAGATCTTCCTGGTGAGCAGAACGTACATAGGACATTTCTGTAGAGGTAGTGTTGTCTCTCCCATGTCATCCCTGCATGGTGTAGTAGCGCTGGAATATGCGAGGCCTCAAACTGAGGCGAACCAATTTACTCAAGGAGAACTTTTCTTCAGAGTCCATTCGCTCCTTGACGAACACAAGCCAAGTTTCAGCAGAGGAAAATCGAAAGTGATTATACTTTAGTCTATTCTTCACAGGGCGAAAGAAAGTAGAGAGAAAGTCTTTCCAGTTTCTCCATTGTGATATATCATTATATAGCATTGCTTCACTTGTTCACTAGTGTTAAAAACTAACCCGAACAGTTGTCTGCATGAAGTGTGCATTTTTGTTCACCAAAGCTATATTCTGTCAGGACATAGTAAAGCATGCCTATACTCAGTAACTGCATTAGGACCATTCGTCTGTGTTCCATCTAGTCCTGCAAAACAAGGAACATAAAATTAACTAATGGATAGATTTTTTTTTAATTATTATTTTAAAGAAAATACTGCAGAATAAAACACACCTATAGTTTGATTTTCATCCACGATAAAATTAAGCTGCTTAGAAACACTGTCAATTCTCACTCCGAATACCTGGATGCGGCGTAGCTGCGCAAAATAGGTCGGGCCCATCTGACGAGAATGATGAGATAATTCAAAATGCTGAGCGAAGTCAAATGTGTAATAAACATTTGAGAGTTCTTCACCTTCCCAATTCTCCGAATTCTATACAGGATCTGTAGTACTCTCGCTCTATTTTGGAATCTGCAATGTGTTCCTTAAAGTCGCTTATGTCCGACAGCTTCTCTTCTTCTGTTACAGCGTCTAAAATAAAATTTCTTTCCGCAGTCGCTCACACCGATGGCAAACATCATCCCTAGGTTTGCTAATTTTGATATGTGGGGCGCACTTCAGACAGATGTCTTGAAAAGAAGATACTTTTAGAGCACGAAATTCAGATTCTTCACATGGTAAAACGTAACGCTTGTGAATGTCCTTTTTTGGTGTCTGAAGATTGGGGGGGGGGGGAGGGGGGTATGATAAATTTCATCATTATTTTAGAGTTCGCTGGGTTTTCCCCTGTGTTGTCATGTTCTTGGGGGATAGCTCCTTTTTCATTGAAATGTTTTGCAATATTTCTCAAAACTGTTTGAGTCGTGTCATTGATTTAAACAAACGCATTTCTGTATATTTCCTGGTCGTGGAAAGTATACATATATCTTTTTCTCTTTCTCTATTTTCTCGTAGATATTATCTTTTTGCTACCGTTTTCAAATTTAAACATATTTTATTGAGAAATCAAATGGATTGGGTAACAGGCAAAGCCTATGTTAACCTTTTTTCATTGAGTGAGCCCATGATATGTACATCTCTCTCTTCTTTAACCATTTTTTCTCTTAGTTTAAAAATGTTATCTGTGACTGTTAAAAACAATTACTTGAATGGCGACATCTGAATCAATGTAATTCGCAAGAACTATCCGTAGATTCTTCTTGGTCGTCTTCAGTTGATCACTTCCAGTCTCTGCATATTGATTTACCCAGCTTGCAATGATATCATCTGCTGCATTTTCCTCTAGAAGTCTCTCATCATCGTTGTTATCCGTTTGTTTTTCGTCATCTCTCACTAAAGAGTTACCGAAGAGTTGTCAAACTAGTTTTCGAGTTCCTGTGAACACAAAAAAGTTCACAGTTTATCAACTCTCTCTCTCTCTCTCTCTCTCTCTCTCTCTCTCTCTCTCTCTTATGACTTTTATTGTTCATTCAGTAAACAAATATAAATGTATTTTAATTGTATTCTTTTTCATTTTTTTAAAAATTATGATAGTGAAATAAATCAGAAAAAATATACAATTAAAAAAAAAAAAAAATATACCTATTAAACAAGTATTTTTATAATGAAGATTATAGCTTTTTTTATTTATTTATTTTTTTTTTGCAAAAAAAAAAAGTTTACAGATGAAGACATACATGTATGTAAATATCCAAACGTAAACAGCCGTTTATAACTGAATATATTTTTTAAAGTGGAAAGTCTGCTTCAATTTTACATGTAAGAATAATAACAATTTTTAAACCTTTACTTCAGGGGTGTACAAAGTATTTATTTGCAAAAAAAGACGTCAAATAAATAAAACAATATATTTCAGTTGTTATTAAACGATTTTTATGAATATTTGTACACTACAGGAGTACCAGGTATCCGCTTAAAACTTCAGAAAACGAAATATTACTCAGCAATGTTAAAAAGTTCACCGGAATATGAACTTGGTTGGTACGTGATCAAATCTGATGAGAAGCCCTTCGGGCTTCACAGGATTTGACCACGTTCAGGCTTCACATGATTTGACCACGTGACCAACGAAGTTCACTTGCTGTTTATTAGGGACTCCCCCCCCCCCCCCCCCCCCCGAATTCCCATTCAAATTATGCCCGTTGTTTAACATCGTGACGAGTGATTAAATTTATTTTATGTAATTTTTATATTATTCATACATAAACTGGTTAATGTACTATCGTTATTCATTGCGTCCATGTTCTTTATACGTAATATATGAAAGCTATTCTTCTACATGTTTTGTGCAGTCCGTGATTTTTGTTAGGTTACTAAAAGTTTCGATCGATCGACAAACTGGTTAAACTGAATCGTGTAGATTTCAGCATTTTTAGTTTTACATACAACAATATAGCTAGCTTGATTGAGAGCACGAACGGACAGAGATGCAGTATGTAGTAACCATGGCAACCTTTACATATATGGAAAGCATTTTATTGTTTATTTGTACATCTACCTTTGAATAAATGCGAGTTAAAAGATGTAAAGTATTACTGTTGTCGATTTAAACGTTACACAAAAAGAACAGCCAATTTTTAAAATATGTGACGTAACCATAGTAACTACACAGTCTGAGGTCAGAGCGTGCATGTCTTTGGAGTCCGTGCTATCAATGTAGCTTTAATTTCAATCGATCACGCGAGTCAACATCAAAAGTACAAAAAGGATGTCAAAAGAAGGTACATCGATTATCACAAATTAAAAGATGAAGGGAAAATACTCAGGTGACCGTCAAGGCCTGTGAGCCTCTTGTTCAAGTATCAACTTTATTTTCTATATAGATGAACCAACGAGGAGCAAAACTATTCCTTCTCAAGAATTTTGGGGTCATGGATAACTCCGTTGTCGGAAACTTACGGCCAGTCTCGCATACTTTTACTGACCGTAGGATAACTTAAACTTTTCTCGTTCATATAAATAAATTATCTATTCCGATTGGCTCCTTTACACGTTTTAGAAGTAATCTTACCAATGCCGTCTATGCTTACGTATGCATCAATGCAACAACAGCTTATTTTCAAAACGTAATTAAATTTCCATACCTTTAAAACCTAGAAGTTTTGCTTTCTCATTGATAAATAAGAAAAAATATTCATGAGGACGAAAAAGGTTTAACGAGTGTGTTCGCTTAGTAAGCGTATGCAAAACTGGATTTGGGTCTCAATCACATGAAAATTGTGTATGATAGACAAATAGGATCATTTTTTTCATCTACATACATAAAAAAAATAAAATTAACAATAATTTTGCTCTGAAGTGTGAAGTCAGTTGGCATGTGATCAAACCTGATTTAATATCAATATCTTTCTAAAATGAAGAAAAATATGTCACAATAGGACATTTGATGTTATTATTTATAAAAAGAGGTTGCCATGCGCGGATCCAGAATTTTTTTTCCGGGCGGAGGGGGTGTCCGACGGTTATTTGAGTTTGCCAGGAGGTCCGAGGCATATTTTTGATAATTTTATTACGTAATTTAAAGAAATTTCAATTTTGTAGGGGTAGGGGTCTGAACCCACCCCACCCCCACCCCCGCAGCCCTCCCCCTATATCCGCACATGGTTGCAATGTAACCATGGTGATAGACACATAAGAAAGTCAATCATGTTTTCTCTGTTTATTTTCATTGATATTAATACATAACCTAGATGAATACATACATTCATTGGTATTTCATTTAGAAAAGAAATACATAATATGCACTAGCAAATATTATATAGAAGTAAAATTAAAATGTTATTAAATAAATGAATGTTTAAATATGAACAAAATTCAAAATATTAAAATAATAAAATAAATATTTGAACCTAAAAGTACTGTCCTGAAAGAAAACTTTCAACTGAGACAGATGCAACATAATATCACAAGTTGAGAGGAAATGGACGGACATTGCTGTCATGGCAACTAGTTTATACATGTACAAGTACCTTGTATAGAGCAATGATATGTGTCAATCTAATGATCTAGCATCTTGGCTAGCCCAAAATGATGATGATCAAAACACCTTGGATCGATGAATAAACACCCTGGATGTGAATAAACACCCTGGATCGACAAATAAACACCCTGGATCGTCATCCTTGACTAGCAAAGATGATGTTCTAAAGACTTTTTACACACAGGTTCATATAAATAAATATTCTTGTTTACCAAACGATTAATTTGATACATTGCAGAGATCTACAGCTATAAGATGGAATGTCTGATTTGATTTGACTAAGCAGAGCTGTTTGAAACAAACAGACATTAATTAAAGGAGACAAGACAGTTTTGAAAAGCTTTACAAATTCTTAATGGACTAATATAGATTCTCTTTTCATAATTGACAGCATATATAATCATGGTACTTCAGAGTTTGAAACAAAGGAATGAAATTGCAAGATGGATGTAACCAACAGTATGACAATTCAATATTATAGGGATAATTTCCATTTTTTTAGGGGGGGGGGGGGGGGGGGAGGTTGACAAAGAAAACAAATCTAAATTGCCAACTGTGCAATCTCATCAAAACATTAGATCTATTTAGACTGGGTTTATCATTTTTAACTCATGTTATTTTAAATGAAATTTTATATTTTAACATTAATACATTGTAATAGGAAAATCACAAAGAGGATTTTTTACTACATTTTGTACAATCTCTCCTCACTAATCTATTAAAGCCTATTAAAGCACCTCTGTGAGATATCTTGTTTTAACAACCTGCTTCTAAAATGGTCAAGTGGTTGCACAACAGTTTTCTTAAATTGAAGTGGCAAATTCTTCTTACGCTCAAGGAACTGTAGGCTTTTAGTGATTTTAATAAATATACATGTACTAATAAATGAGACAATGATAATTATCCTACTGGAGTGGTCCAGAACTTCTGAAGATCTTAACTACTAATTCCTACTGGAGTGGTCCAGAACTTCTGAAGATCTTAACTATACTAATGTTGCGCAGTTTATATACTTTTCACTTTCATCTTGCCGTTGACAAATCATAATCATCATCATCATCATCATAATCATCATCTTCATCATCGTCTTCATCATCTCCATACATTGTAGACTGAAACAAGAAAAAAGGGTGAAATTAGATAACAATATTTTTGAAATAGCTCCTAATTAACATCTGCTAGCATTTTCTTTTCATTAGGATACTTCATTTATTAAAACAGGCCTATCAAAAGATTTCAGCACTAGAATACATTGTACATGTATTTCATGTACCGATATTTTACAAATGAAATCAAACAGAAGTGTTTTGAAAGCTTGATAAAAACATAAGAATACATTCTGCATCTATTTCCTCCATTAATGGCTGAAGTAAATCTATAAATACTGGCATATGTATAAAATGTGTTCTGACTTGCAAAGAAAACACAGCACGTTCAGCAATATTTTGTGTACATTCAATTTTTTTTTTTCTGTACATAGTGCTTTGATGTAGTGTGAATTTGATCGATGCATAAAAATCTTAGCACCATATATTTTTACTGTGAGGCTAGCTTAAGTGGATATCAAATGTTGGCTTCAAGAACTAGTCAAATTGATTTGAAATAATTTGCAAAAATCAGTGAGATTTCAGCTCTACTTAGGTTTACCTGGATTTTTTTTCACTAAAATAGAAAATATTTTCTTCTTTCAAATTATGTAATGGTAACACATGATTATTTTAATAAAATAGAAAATATTTTTTTTCTAATTATCTTAAGCATGAACAAAGAATATCTTTATGAACATAACAATAAGCTTTCTTTTCATGTTCATATATCGTGCTTAATTAACTGCAGATAGTGTTGTTTCTGATATAAGTAATGACAAAGCCATTGAATAGATTCCTAATTACCATAAACAAAAGGAACTAACATCCGCTTAAATTTGCAAGAGACAAACCTCAAGGATTTTAATCCAAACTTTTGTGTACTACTTGAAATTATTATAAAATTTTCGCTTACACAATTTATTTTAAACAAAATGATGGCATTACGGAATTGAGTACTTGCAAAAAAAAGGAGAAATCTACAGTATATGGTAAAAAGCAACATATCTATGCTTAACAATTATTTCATTTATTGTTGAACTAAAACTACACGTTCTTAAATGTGTGAATGATTTTTAAGATTGTGATATTGCATATCCCTTGTTGAATAAATTTCATGTGGCAAGAATTGTATTCCAATAATACAAGAAATACTACATAGGTTGAAGCAAAGCCAGTAGAAAGAAAGTAATAAAAAATATCATAGAGTACATAAAAAGTGAGTATAATCTTTAAACTGATAATGTAGAAAGAAAGTAAAATTATATATCACAGTATATACTTTGAAATATTGAGGTCAAGATCTATAAAAGATTTTCGATTACATTTTTGTTAACGTTACATGTACTAGATTCTTGACTAATCTGTTATAATTTTAAAGAAAAAGGTAGTGGAACATACTAAATACATTTTTTTCTTTTTGAGAAACTGTAGGCATTCAGGACACTTTATTTAAATTTCTTGGAAAAACGTCATGAGTTTAAACCAATTTTTATCTTATTTTATTGAAAACGACAATTTAATGAAATGCAATTTTTCATCATGTCTTCCTTGACATTAAGCTCAGATACACCTTATTTATTCTAGTGATTAATATGAAGCATCATTTAAAGAATTCTTATCTCCAAATTTCATAAACCTAAACCATAGATTCTAAATCACAAATAGTTTTCGTTTATTAGATCTTGACCTATTAAAAGTGAGTAAAACCTTTATATTTAAAATATATGAATATTTGGATGGAGCAGGTTGGTGAGGTTAATGATAGGCGAGGGGTCTTACAGTTTTACTAATGCGTACTCTGCGGTGATCAGAGGCGGTCGACTCGTAGGTTGAGGTATAGGGGTCTGAGCTGCCCAGGGTATCTGAGTAGCCATTCGTTGTTGTGGTCATGGAGGTTAAAGCCTGGCTGATCTCCTCCGTGTCAGGTACGCCTCTAGCCATCGATAACTTTCTTTGGAACTCCTACACAATGAAAGATAAGACTCAGCATTAAACATCCACGTTGAACTGCAGATACAGTTCAACACATTTACAGCAAACATGCTTACTTACAAATTCAAACTTATAGCCAAGTAAGTTTCCATTGCATGAATTTTAAACATATCAGGCATAATTAATGTATAATGTTTTTAACAATTCAAAATTGCTTGTCCTTCGCCTTGCACTTCGCTGTAGAAGTGTTTTATTGTAGATTATTAATATTCAAAATGAACAGATAGAGTTATATAATCCAAATTGATTTATCATTGTATTATGCCATACTGACAAATAATCATGCATATATCATTGTAATATTTGTTATTATAATAAATATGCGTGTATTATAATAGAGTATATAGATAAGCAATGAAGTTTATTTTAGATCTGATTGTTCTCAGTAAGAAGAAAATTGTCCTTTAAGAAAAAACAATAAAAATTGGATTAGAGTTCCCCGTGGCATTATATTGCAAAAAAAACCATCCACGAATATTGGATTTTTGCAAGGGAAGAGGAAGGAACGCAGGAAATCCTCCTGCATGCAGCTACATGTATATCCAACTTAAATTACTATAGTTTTAAGTCTCACCTGTAAATCTCTCTCTTCATCTACCATTGACATACTTTCAAAACATTTGGAGTAAAACTCAATAGCTTTAGCATGAAAAACTAGCTGAATTTTAAAATAGTCCAACATGGAAGTCTGAAAGAAAGGCAAAGCCAAGAAATATATCAATGTACAAAGTTAACATACATGTAAATCAGGGGTCTGTATAATAGAAGTTTAACTTTGGCAAAAAGGGCTGACAAAAAGTTTGTGTTAAAAAATACCAACCTTAACATCATGAAGCCTTCTCTTCTCGAATGAGACCATTTGTTCCTCTAAATGTTTACTGCCTATAGAGGCATCCTCCCTAGCCCTCTCTACATCAGACTGAGCCTGTCAGAAACAAACAAAAGCAATGATATTACAGCTATGATCATTTGGATTCCCCCTCAAGTCACAGGGGCTGAGCCTATTTTGACTCCAAGCCCTTCATATCCATCATTTATACATTTACTGTAGATTCCTCATTGAGCAAGTACTTAATTCTGCAATCCAACCGTTTTCCATCAAATATAAAATAGCGAATGCTGAATTTTTGCCATAGTTTCAAGTAATTTACATCGGTTCAAAAAATAAAAGCAAGATTTAAAATTCGCGAGATGTTTTTCTCAGGATTTTATGCGGTTATTAATTTTTCGCGTTTAATTAGGAATCTACAGTAACCAATAAAATCTTTTCCTATTGGCATGAAGAGCTCACGGTTGAAACAGGTTAAGCCCCTGTGTCTCAGGGGGCTTTGATAAAAGTTTGATCAAAATCATTAAATGTATGCAATCAAAATTCAAATTGATACCTTAACTTACACCATCACTTATATGAAACTATAGTTGTATAATACAATGAAATAACATTGGCTAATAAATAGTAGAATTTTGCAATTCTAATTTGAAAGTTTCACATATTCCTGAGATTAAACAAAATTTTTTGTTGTTCAATAATACAACATTATTGCTTCATTTAGTTAATCATGGAATTTTATAGCTATCAAAATTATTATTCATTAATCGAGGCATATTTAATGAAATTTATTGTATAATTTTAAAATTTTAAAGTATAAAGGAAGATTCAAGACTCGATTCCTCCCCCCCCCCCCCCCTTCCAAGGATATAATGTCAGGAGAGGACTTCTTTGCATTTTTCATTATAAACAGTCTTCTTTTCTTCACTTACTCTACTCTGAAGTTTGAGTCAAGGAAAGATATCTTTCTCACTGCGATAATAACAAAGAAGAAATATGTATATATATACAGGTAGCTACAGCGTATGCAGTCTGGGGAATTAAACGCAAGGATACAATTTGGTGTGTGTTTCCTGGATTTTTTGAGCGGAGTTTCTGCAGTTCTATTTTTTTCTTGTCTTCTCGCTTAACAGCTTCTAGTTCCCTCTTCACACCTACCTGAGTAATAAAATAATACATACAAAGAAACCAATAGCAGCAGCTATCATTAGTTTAAACCAGTCATGTAATTTTATTATTTGATATCTTAATTCTTCCTAGAGTATTTTTTGACTGCAAAAGACAAATGTGACGTGGAAAAAAACCCACATACTGTAAACGTACTACATTTGGCTGTGTATTTTATTTAGCGCTTTTGGCGGAATGCTGCTTTCTCTAAATCAAGTACATTGCTAAATGCCATGCATATATGTATAAGATTAGTCATGCACATTCAAATCCACGCCATCTTGTTCAAAAACTAATTTCCGCCAAATATCGTACACGCCAAATATAATATGTTTACAGTAATACACACCCGTACGTGAAATTGTAGTACTTGCATATTACCATATCGTGTATTTAGGGTATGTTTTGTGATGATATTTGTTGCACTTATTTCAGAATCATTATAATATTGTAAAAAACTAAACACACTGAAATCACGTCTGTTATTGTGTACTAAAAAAAATTCTTTTGGAAATTGCAAAACAAAATAAAAAAAGGTTTACAGATTAATTTACTTCAATTTTGCAACATGCAAGCCAAAAGAAAAAACCCCCCAAAGATATATTAAAAATATATTGTCTATAGAAAATGGAACTAACAAATGGGACTGGGAAATTAACATTACACATATTTGTTTTGAAACTTACTTTGATTTGTTTACAGATGTTGCCATAGTCACTTATAGGTCGTACGACCTTTGACTCCAGCCTCATGATTTGAGTATGCCTGTAGTCCTGTATTACAGACAGGTTTTCGGCACATGTGCGCAGGCCAGCCTTCAAGGAATGGCTCACATTCTCTTCGTCTGAATAGTCTTTACATAATTTGGCTAATAAATCACCTGAAGAACAAACGTTTAGATAAATTTATTTATTATTTCTAAATAAAATTTGCTGACAGTTTAATGCTAGCAAAAACTAAATCTTTCCACTAAATCGCTAAAATAAAAACCAAAAGGATATTTTACCCTTGTCTCGGATACGGGCGGTTTTCCTTGTGATTGATCCCATTACTTCACATAGTGACCCCAAGTATTTTTCTGAATTAGCAACTCTAGTCTGACAAAATTTGGCTTGATTTTCACTGCAATAAAATCATGTTAAGATGAATTAAATTTTGAGAAGAATGAAAAAAAATTACATAAATAATAAAAACAACATGTGAATGAATGATTGATTGAATGGAGAAGCTAGAGTTGATAAAAATGTCCTGAATGGCATTAAATAGTTAACGAATTTGTTAATGGAATTTTTAAGTTATCTCTACATTTGCATGATCAAACACAAGAGTTTTCATGACTTTTTTTCAAACAAGGTCCAGATTAAATGAATAAAACTTCTGATGTCAGGAAATTCTGAATTTAGGACTGAAGTGTATTTAATTATACTTTTTAAAGCATTGCTAGCTTACTTGAAAGAAGATCGATTAGCAAAATTCGATCAAAAGTTAGAAAATTTAAGAATACTCTCGAGATTCTTTAATAGGGAATGCATTTATGCAATAACTGAATCCTTTATAAGTCATAAAACTCCCCCTGCCAAACCCTACACCAATGGGATGAAAAACTGTAATAAACAGCAATAGTTATTATTATATGCAGAGTATGGTAGGAGAGCTAAAAGGTTAGGTTATAGGCAGACTTCATCATGTTGAAGTTATTTTAGAATGATTTATAGAAAGTAAAGTAAAATATACCCATACCTTCTCGAAGGCCAAAATAAAATTATTGTTTGTTTGGAATTGCCTTTTGCCTCATTGAAATACCCCCGCTGATAAAATTTTATTAGCAAAAAATAGAACTTTTTTATATGGAGATTTTAAATTTTTTTTTACCAATTAGTTAAATTTCAAGTTTGAAAAAAAATAATTGCGTCCCTCCTGGGTCTCAAAACCCCCCCAGGCGGCAATTCCAAACAAACATTTTTTTAAGGATGGCCTTATAAGCAACAAATTTTTGGTGCACACACAAATGACACAATATGTATGAATGTGGATATTCTACATGTGCAAATATTCTACTGAATAGGGCTGTGTACATTACAGACAAGTGCAGACAATATCTCTTCCTTAAAACACGAGAAGATTACATACAATATGGCTTTGAGTGACAGGTTTTTGGGAAACAACACCGTGTAAAAACTTACGCCTGCTGCCCTATGGTCATGTTCATCCTACTAATGAAAGGGGCAGTCGTTACATATAGATATGGCTTAAGTCAGTCATTAGACTGAATTAATATTTTCCTCTATATTTTGCAACGCATTTTTAAAATTTCTTTTTTAACTTGATTATCCATCATTACAATATTAAACAATGTGTTTTTTATGAAACAGTTACAAATATACATTTAGATAATTAATCATTAAGTTAAACTAATATCTTTTTAAACATTTGATTCAGATAGTGAATGATTTATTATTCCTATAGAATACAAAAGTTGATGATAAATATGTGCTTTAAATTAAAAAAAGTTAGTTAAAATATGTAATAGGTTAAGCCATTTCAAGCCATATCTAAAAAAAAAAATGAGAAGCCTCTCTCTCTCTCTCTCTCTCGATATCCCATCACCATTATTTAACAATCACCAATATTTACAAAACTGAATACCGGTAACCATAACTGTTTAATGCGTAACCAACTGGCATTAGTATCAAGTCATCTAGTGAATATCAATTCATACCAAGTCTAAAGTTTTAAACACATTTTTTTTTCAATACTGTGGTTTTATTGATGTTTACTGGTATTAAGTTAAATTCCCAGTTTCAAAGACATGTAAAGTCACCGCGAATGATTCCAACAAGACGAAATGTTTAGGTGGTATGGGACATTTGTTGATATTGATGTGGATAAAAGTATACATTATAATGAAAATACTTTCACCAGTTTAAAATTTTCATATTCTACAATATTTGACCAAAAAATACATTTTAAAATTTTTTGGAGGGTATAAGTTATAAAAGCCCTGCAGGAATTCAAATTCATGACTTAGAGATTCGTAGGATTACTAGTGAACACTCTAACCCATTACGCTACCCTATTAGGTAACAATTTCTATAAAATTATACTAATTTTATTTTATTGTTTATTTCCATAGGAAGAATGTCACAATATTGAGGTTTCCCATACCACCTTAATAGATTTTTCTCCTCATGGTTACTGTAAATTCCTTATTTTACACCTGTACCAGTACTTAATTCTGTGATTCCACAGTTTAGTATCAAATCCCAAGAATATAAAATTTCAAGTGCCAATTTTTTGTTATGATTTAAATTCATGTTTCAAAACTGTCTGAAAAATAAAAGGAGAATTGTAAAATCAATGAGTGTTGCTTATTGTATTTTGATGACAAATATTAATTTCATGCGTTTACCGTCAATAAGGAATCTTGTGCAGTAATCACAACAATGAACTACCGGTACTCTAAAATTGGTACATGTATTCAACAAATATTGATGAAACCACAGTACATGTTACAGTAGTTTATACATATAGATATTTAATTCAACTACAAAAATATATTGAAATTCACCAGATTCTCCATTATAGAATATTTTTTTTACTACAAATAACTACAATATTATGTGTTAATGAATTGACACAACTATATATTAAACACTACAGCTGGATTAAACAACAGAACATGAAGAAGCTGATTATTATTTTTTTTTCTTTACCTCTCTCCCATTGATCTAAAGGTACTAGTGAAATCATCATCCTCACTTTAGAAAACAAACAAACATACAATCACGAGTTAAAACTAAAAAACAAAGAAAATAGTGGAACCATACACAATTTGCAAATTGTAAATAGCACACTGAAGAAATTGTTTTAAAGGATTTCATGAAGGATATCAAAATCCTTCTCATTTTTGCTTGCACAGCGACCACGTTCAAACATAAATATTGAGACGTTTTTCTGAAAGAGATCAATCAAAACCACCTGTTGATTAAATGGCAGTGAAGCGTTAATATCCTTGAAGTATATGTGCAAAATATCAGCAATAAAAACCAGTGGAATAAAGGTCACACATTCAACTGATATGGATATAAATGCAATTTTGTTGTGAAATGATACCATGATATAGAAAAAAAAAATGCATTATAGAGAGCCAAGTGACACTGCCACTTCAATGTTGTGTGTATAAATGTTGAGTTCATGAAATTGATCTTACTGGCTTATCTTTCTCCTAGCCTAAATCAGCAAATAGTATAAATATCAATGCACATAAAATCAATTAAAAATTTGCGATTTTCTTCATGAAAACTTAAGTATCAATATCATTATCAAAGTATCTGCAATAAATAGCTAGGAGCCATAAACATTTTTTAAAAAGTTTAATTATATCCTAAAAGTATAGGCCCCTAGACAAATAAATATTACAGTCATTTAAAATGTGTATATATCTACCCTACTTAATTGCTTATGCTACTTACATTAATTTCGTTATATTAATAATTTACAAACAATTTTTGGAAACACGGCAATGAGAATGGATATATCAAAATATATAACAACATATAGTGTGTAAGATGTTATAAAAGGAAGAGGTTCCTTTAATTAGGGTAATCAATATTTATTGACAATACAGTAAACACTATAAAAAGGGGTTTCTTGTAATGTTATATGAATATCTTGGGTAATTTGATTTAGAACATGGGTTTTCGTACTAACCAATCAAGTGGAAACTGAAAACACAAGTCTGTGCAGACTCGTTGTCAACTGACCCAAATTACCGCCACATTCTTGCGTTTACATTTCCACAAATTTTTAAATCCAACAATACTTACTTTCCTGAACTTTCATTTTGAGGGTTGCTCATTCTTCTAAATGGACTGAAAAGTGAACGGTGAAATGCATAAATGTTGCTACAGAAGCCCTCTCCCTCTCTCTCGTCGGTATGTGCTAAAGGACTAAATACTCCTCTTTGATTGAAGAGTTCCAAATAGAGGCCCGTAGGCTACAATGGCTACCAGAACAATTTGTCGTCATTGTTCCACGCAGATTAGTTTTGAAATAAATTGAAAAAAGGAGAGTATATATGCCACTAGTACATGTATTTGTGATTCTCGAACAAATAATGCTTTTAAAACACATCTACCTCAGCAAAAAAAAAAAAAAAAAAAAATGAATAAAAAATGAATCATAAATAGGGCCTTTTCATGATTTATAAATTATTTTTAGAGGTACGAAATCAATTTACAAGTGAAGTTTATCCTCACTTTGAATAATTGAAAATGTTTCATTTCCTTTATTTCTAATTCACTTATCTAAATTTTTATGATCCATCTTTTAAAAACTTAACTTATTTCAACCAGTATCGAGAAATAATGACCCAAAGCTTATGATGTATTTTTGCTATATAAAAAGGGGGAGTAAAATAATTAGATATACTATATCGACAGGTGCTTGTTTACCAAAGTAGTAGTATGATGAAGTAATTTCACGTATAGGGTAATAAATTCATCACATGACATACCTGGCAATCTGAATCCCAGTTTGTGTTGTACAACAAAAGACATATAAGTTGTGACATCACTTATCTGACTCTCAGAAAAAAAACAATGGCATCAATTGAATTCTCAGAGGCTCATTTATCATGAAAACTGCAGTAATATCAGGAAACCTTTCAGCCAGGACTTAACATATTCAGCAAAGTGTGATTAACTGTTTTAAATCTTTAAAATTGACTGTATAATTCCAAGGAATGAGATCTTTTTAAATTTAAAATGATTCTAAAGTAACCTCCTGTCAATTGATTTCTTCAATTCTTCCATAAAATCACCCTTCTTAGAGACCTGCCAGAGTTAGTCATTGACACACAAGGGGAAAATAAAGCTCTCAAAATTATCTCATGAAATCAGAAAAGTACTAACTTCAATGTTAATCTTTATTTTGAAACTTCAGTTGTACAAAACTTTATACAAAGTACCTACTAGTATGTATGAAATGATGTACATATGTACCCTACATGTACCGGTATACATACATTCAATGTATACTTCTATAAAAAGTAAATTAAAAATACCTTTCTGTTTTTATATAACAATGTTCTTTGATTTATATTCTAAAAATAAATACTCATACATCTGCACTACAAAACATGCAATAAAAAATTGCATTTTTTGAAATTAATTTCAAACGTCTTTTATCACTTTACTCTCTGTAAATATATGATACATATACTTGCAGATGTTTTGGAATGTTGAAAAATGATCTAAAATATCTGACCATTTAAAATCTAGTATCTACAATATATACAGCAAACTCAAATAATGGACAGAGGTAGCTATTGGTATTTTAACATATATCCTGTTTAATGGACCAAAAATGGCAGTGGCATAGTTTAGACCAATCACAACTTCTCGGGCTTTTCCAGCAGAGCTAAAAAAAAAAACCCACCTCAAATGTATTACATAGGCATCCAAGTCAACCTTCCTTTTTATAAAACTTGATATAAATACATGTACTAACCATTTTACGATCTGTTGAGATGTGAGCTAGACTTTAAATTCAATGATATACCTAAATATATACCACACAAAAGACATACAAAGCTGTCTAGCTGATATTTAAATTGGTGGGAAGTGACTCTATTTTGTATAAAATTCTAACAATCGGTAATGTTAATACATTCAGTGTGTTTTTTCCAAGCTCTGCTGAAAAGGCCCAAGAAGTTGCAACTGAGTTTAGACAGAACTTCTATTGTTGACTTCACAAAATTCAGTTCTTTACAAATAATGTTGAATAACAGCTCATGCTTCAACCGTGATAGTTGTCTGTGTCCCATCTAATAAAACATTTCCCTTCAGAAACACAATGACTGGTATCCAATGATGTCAAGGTCATACTGACTACGAATCCAAGGCCATACTGACTATGATGTCAAGGCCATACATGTACACTGCATAAACCATGATGTCAAGGTCACAAATGCTAGGATTCCTCCTGAGGAAACATGACAGGTATGGTATTTGCAATCCTAGATTTGGCTCGGTCAACGAGTATCTCAGTGTATCCTTGACCTGTTTCCAAGGCGATCTTGCGCTGTTTGACCTCTGTCATGACCTCCAGTCCATGTTTATTCACCAGGTGCTTGTTCAGATTGCCCTTTAACTTGCAGCTGTGTTCACACAGGTGACACTTGTACGGTTTGAAATTCTGAAAGATGGAAAAACATTGAAAACCTACGGGTTATTTAAACTAGTATATATATCCTAGTATACTAATATTACAGAAACTCATTATGAAACACCAATAGGTGATCTTGTCAACATGTTATTCACTGAAAATAATGACAATGCTAAATGTGTACCAGTACATACTAGCATGTGCACTACAACTAGTGTATGGTACATGTATTTGAAAATGGTATCATCCTTAGATTAATGATCATATTTTAATATAAACTGATTTAGCAATAACATACATTCAAACATGATAACCTTACATGCACTTGTAAATTATTATGGTAAATTTCTAAAAATCTTGAACAGATTAAGATTATTTTCATTTATCAAATTTCATCCTATAACACGAGTAAACATTTTGTTTTATAGAAATACACCGTTATGTTACACACTAATGCTGATAAGATTGTGAATATTCAGTATTTTTTGTGACATGCATGACTGCTTTTACTTACTGTATTGGTGTGTTTCCCTGAAATATGGTTTTTCAGGATGTGTTTGAACTTAGTAAAGAAGTTGCAGCCTTCATGGGGACAATTTATTGTCTCGGCCTCTAAAAATGATAACAGTTACACATGTACATGTATTAGGGTACATTTCATTGAATAATGACTTTTTAAAGGATAAATCTACTCTGATTAAAATTATTCTATGTGTTAAACTATGTAATCTTTGAAAGTTAGTAACATAAATCAATACACTTATTAACTCTAAATTGAAGTGTATTTACATTACACATTTATATTAAACAAAATTCTTATACATGTAGTGGAAAATTGACAAAAACTTTAAAGTAAACAAAGAAAGTAAAAGTGGCATTTACTGATTATGTTTCTATACTGTTCCAATTGTGAATCTGTAGTAATAGTAATATTTCTAAGGTATTCACCACACAAACTTTCCCATGTTTACTTACTGTGTCTTTTCTCATGACTTTTCAAGTTGTAAATGGAAGGAAAGGCCTTGTCACATTCAGTACACTTGTATGCATTCTCTCTTCCTATTGATCAAAAATATATTGATACAGTATGCAAATTTATGTAGTACGGAATTCAAAAAGATATACATGTATATAAACACAAGAGTTATGTCTTGAAATATTGAGACATGTTCATTTAATTTTATTGTAGAAAAGTAAACATAAAAATTGTCATAAAAATTTACTGAATTTGAGTGGGATGGTAATCTAACAACAAATTTTTATTACCATCATGCATAGCTACATGTCTTCTGAACTGGGTCCTATTCAAGGAGTAGTAATCACACTTTTCACACTGGTACCTATAAAAAAACAATATATCCTGATAAGTTTAAAGAACATACCGGTACATGCATGACATGTACTGTAGGTAAGCACTTTTATACTACCGGTACTTCCTAATATTCAACATCTAGCTCAATAAAGAAACATTTCATATACACATGAACATGAATGATCAAGTTATTAGTTTTAAAGTGGTTTTATCATAAGTCATAAGGCAAAAGGACTACCTTGAAGCTTCTTACACACACATTCTGCCTTTCTCGATATAAATTGATTTTTTTTTAGGGGGGGGGGGGTGGTATTTATTATGTCTGTACCTTTGGTTTTCTTGTACATTATGTGGATTTCCATTTCCATGCTTATCGGTAGGTTTCCTTATATACTTGGGCACAACATTTTTTAATATAATTATGAAGCTATTATTAGCAATACTTTGGTTTTCTAAGGGACTGGAAATATTTATCGCTAAATTCATAAGTTTGCTTGGCTACTGAGCTATGACAAGTTATACCCAGACATTGTTTCCTTGGGTACTGATACATTATGAGACTATTTATACCCACACTTTAGTTTTCAAGGGTACTGGGACATTATGAGATCATTTACCCACACATTGGTTTTCTTGGGTACTGGAACAGATTTCTTGAGTACTGGTACACTTTGAGACTATTTATACTTACACTTTTGTTTTCTTGGGTACTGGGACATTATGAAGCTTCAGCAGGTGGTTGTTCAGTTCTTGTCTTCCTACACTACTGTATGGACATAGGTGACACAGCAGCCTCTTCTGGGTGCCTGTATGGTACTCCATGTGTTTCTACAAAAACCACAACAACTCCTCAATTCCCTAAAGATAACTAAATGAGCCAATGTACCAACATGCTTAATCAGTAAATCTTTGTTTTTCTAAAGAAACACTGTTACAGAATAAATGATAATTCTTGTATAGGAAATTTTCTGGTTGAGTGCATTCTCATTAAAAATATGTTTCACTACTAGATTACATTGCTTGCACTTAAGAATTTAGTTGAAAAATGAGATTTGATATTGGTATTATACAGAATTATTATTTAAGATCTTTGACTTAAAACTTTAAACTTATATTCTAATAACAACTGACCACTGCAGTGAAACTGTATTTAGAAAAGAGATATGATGGGGAAACTTGAAATTCACACTAAAAAGTAGGCTTCTCTTAGTTCTGCCAACAAGTGTTCTTTGCTTACCTTGAGAGCCTGTGCTGTGAAGTAGGTTTTCCCGCAGGTGTTACATATGAAGGTGGGCCGGGAGTCGGAGTGGGTGGACTGGATGTGGTATTTGAGTACACTCTTACTCTTGAATGCCCGGCCACAGGTCTCACAGATACAGGCCAGGCCCGAGTGGACAGTCGTCTTGTGTTCAGACAGCTTGTAAGGCACTATGGTCTCAAACTCACACTCCTGCGAATATATCATTGCACACATTTACAATGATTAGCTGCATTTTTACATCTAATACATTTTCTTATTATAGCAAATAAATAGTGGAACTTATATGCATCAAATATTTTCCATTTATGAATCATAGAGATAAAAAGATGAAAATGCATATATTATAATAACGGTAATTCTAATACATGTACATAATTCACAAATGATATATCTGTTTAAAAATACCAATTCCTTCCTGATACTAGTACCAGGTAAATGACCATTGGATTATTTTGCTTTGTCAGATGAATTTGAATTAATGAAAGCAATCAGATTTACATGTATATTTTTTTAACATTATACATGTACCTACCCCTTCCTGACATTTGTAAATGGGGTATTGTGCTTTGTCGTATGGAATCCCATGTTTCTTGAATTTGTGTTCCACGAGAGTGGGACGGTTGTTTGGTTTTGCGTTACAAATGTCACACACAAATCTCTGCTTCTTAAAATTGGAGGGATGGATTTCGCGGCGATGCTCAGTCAGGGCTTCCACATCCTTGAACACCATCTTACACTTCCTGCAGTTTAATCGTTTCTCCACCTGACCATTATCAAGAAACTCCTGATCTTTTTCCATGGCTTCTGTAATAGCCCCATCTGGATCAAACTGTTTTGTTAGTTTCGCTGCAGGGACTTTCTTCTGATACACCTGAAGATTATTGAAATCTAAAAACATACACGACTCTGAATTTGCTGATAGTTCTTCTTTTGGGCAAGTCATTTCTTTTACACTGCTTAAATCTGGCCTAAAAGAGTCGGAAATTGGATTACTATCTTCACTTTGGTTTGTCACATTTCCTATGGAATCCCTAGTTTGATTGCTTTCATTATCAGAAAGGAAAGGCTGAATTGTTATCACAGATTCTACAGAATGATTTTTGGTATCATCTACATTGGAGGTCTTTATCTCTTTGTTTTTGCTTTTTGTTCCCTTTTTATTGTAAGCACGCTTTGGCCTCTTTTGACTTTTCTCTGCGTCATTAACTTCCTCTTCAGAGGAAAGCTTTCTTTTAAATTTTGAATTGACAGGTGTACCATTTTTTTCTATCTCTTGGCTCGATGTGTTGCTAACTGCCTGATTTTCACAGCTAGAATCATTTAGAAAATTTGTTGCACATGTATCCTGCCCACTTTTCTCTGGTAAATCAACAAAACTCATCATAACATGGTTCGAAACACCAACCTCTGTCATGAAAACCAAGCATTTTTCTAGCGCCTCCGTTATTCTCAACTCTGCGCAAATTGCAGCTATCCTCTCCACATTGAATTTACTGATAGTCATTTTTCCTGTGTATAACAAATTTACAACCTTTCGAACATCCTCAATGTCATAATTCAGATGAAAGTTGGGGTCAGTTGGGTCCACACTGTTTCTTGTCGTGTCTGCTTCATAAAAGAATTGACTGCCAGCCACTAGCACCACTCTGTGAGCAGGAATAAATCCATTAGCTGTGACTATCATCACATCACAAAGGTATCGCTTCTGTTGGAACTGAAATAAGGTTTCTGGAAGTCTCGATGACAAGCTGGAAACACGGATTTCCTCATTATCGACCATTTTTACATGAATCAACCTGTAAATTGAAATATAATAAAGCTAATAACAAAATAAAAATTAATTGATTTACTGAATGGAATTTTGAAAAATCTGTGTAATATGCACAATATCGACGTGCACTTGCACATACATATTGATTATCTTTGATAAATTTGAGAAAATATTCAATTACAATACATTTCCTTGCCAATGCAAATGATGCAATTTAAACATTTCAATTCATACATTAAAATTTTTAACTTTTTCTATGAATTTCTTGTTATCTTGCTCCAATGCAAAGTATACACATGGTATCTATAATATACCCAATATACAAAAAAAAGTTTATGAAAAGCCCTTATGTTTAGTGAACTGAAGTCTCTTTTTAAATTCAAATCGACGCTATAATTAGCGAGCACCTGTCAACATAATTACTAGCTCTTTTTCCCAAAAGTTTAAATAATTGTAAAATCTGTTAAAAATACGACAAATGTACTTTATTTATTTTCAAAATTCTTTAGATTTTATCAAGTTACCTGTTCAAGTGTTTTGAAGACAATGATTTTAATTCTAAAAGTAAATCTTTTACGACGGAAAAGATTTTTCCGAGTAAAATGCCGACAACATCGGACTTTTAAAAGAAGGGCTTCATCAATATAAACTATTAAATGATTGTAAAATTGATCTTTACTTTTCAAATGTATGCATTTTATATAAGACTAAGTAAATATAAATCTAACCGGTATATACATGTATTTCATGCAAAAAGATCTCCGCTCAATATCTAAATTCTGTGCACAGTATACAAATGTATTACAATTCGTACATGTGTAACCTTTAAGGGGGATGTGCGGCCATCTTGTACATTTGAAAATAAAAATTTAACATTTCTTGAACTGGCTTGTTTCTGCACAAAACTGGTCAAAACTGTTTTCTACAGATGAAAAGGCAATAAATATGAGGTTGTACATGTTGTTTTGTATGCAAATCATGCATTTAAGAACAGAATGCTTTTTTAATCACTTAGAACAGCTGTAGAACTGCGCAGCTGCAGACTTATTTTGAAGATCTAAAAATCTGAAAAAGTAACAGAGGTGTTAATTGGTGTCCCCTCTACAAACATTTGTTGAGAAAATGGTTGAATTTAGCACATTAATGTAGAAACTTTGCCTCAAATTAGGGTACCCTATTTTTATAAATCGGCATGGGATCTATTTTTAGAACAAGAATTCCAGGTTATCCTTAGAACTCCCGTGTCTATGGAGGCACATTGACGTTATATTTTCATTGATAAAAATAAATGTCAATTCAAAACAATCTGGACTGAATGTGACAGACATCTCTATACCAGTTCCAATTGTTTTGTTTTAGTTCTATAAGTATAAATTAAATTAGATTCTTTTTAGAAGTAGGGTAGGGGTCCAAAAAATAATTGCCTTAAATAAAAAAATATACATATATTTTTCAATGAAAATATAACTTCAATGTACCTCCATAGTCACAGACAAAAATACCTCATGCAAATTGATAGTTTTTGAGACTCATTTTAAGAATAGGGCACCCTCTTTTGAGACAAAGTTATACATCTTAAATAAGCAAGCTTTTACCTTTTTCTTAACAAATGGTTGTAGAGTGGACACTAAAGACCTCCTTTCATATTTTTTCATATTTTTAAATCTTAAATTTAAGTCTGTAGCTGCGCCGTTTTAAGTGATTTAAAAATGCATTGCTCAGCCCTTGTATGCTTAACTTGATTTACATACAAAACAATATGTTGAGCGTCATATTTATTGCTTTTGTATCTTTTGCCAACAGTTTTAGTAAGATTTGGACAGAAACACGCCAGTTCAAGAAATGTTTACATTTTCTACTCAAATGTAAAAGATTACCGCACATCCCCCTTAATAAAAAAAATATGATCACTTGTCCTTAATTAACCTGTATCATTATGTAGACAGGAACAGTTACTATTATAATAGTATAACCTCCGGAAACCATTTTAGTCATTTCACAATTTAAATACTATCAAAATGTCCCCACACGAGAACCACATATACATGTATGAAACATGTATTTAATTGTTTAATGCCTACTGAGAGTTGTAAAATTTAGTTAAGCCCAGATTTGTTTGTTGTGTCATGTTGTAAATTTTGAATTTACCGGGTGGCTGTAAATACAAAATTTACAACATGACAATTGTCATGTTGTAAATTTTGTATTTACTGCCACCTGGTAAATTCAAAATTTACAACATGACAGTTGTTTTTGTTGTTGGTGTTTGTTTTGTTTGTTGTTTTTTTTTAAAGACCTACACTCTATTGACCTAAAATAGCCAGCTTAAATTCATGGCTACCTAGGTACTTTTCCACTGTATTGAAACATACCGGGTTAAATCAATACTCGTTGGTACGTTCGTCGGGTGAATTTCTATAAAACTATTTATTCTAGTGATGTATTAGGGCTGTAAAATATCTATGATTCAGGGGCAGTGTTTCTCAGCATAGAGTATGCTGTTTAATTGTCTACTTAGGACGAAGGATCGCTATACTATTAAATCCTGATATTGATCAACATTGTGTATACATTAATAGGTTATTGACAAAGTTTTGAAATTGAATATCGTACGTATTACTGCCAGATAGATACTGGACAAAACAGTCAAATCGTATTTGGAATGTTTAAAAAATTATAATACAGTGCGATATTTAGTTTAACAGTAACGTCTTTATTTTAATGTTTTGCTCATTTTGTTCATTTAACGATCTCCGATCCTCAGAAATGTTCGATAACTCTAAATTTTCCGAAATTGTTTTATTCGCACCATAAATCGGTCTTTCATATAGACAAATTTAATTAGTATTGTAGTGTTAATATTATCCACAGAATTTCGACTGTTTGGCCTAATGGCTTCACGGAGACCTACTACACAAAAGGAAAAGGTGTTCGAGCCACCGTTGCACCGAAACAACCGGGTTTTTTTTCTAATTTGATCTTAACTTGTATATATAATTATTCTATTATATCCATCGCGGCCAAAATTGCAATAACTTCGTAAAATGCATGGATACCATCAACAAATTTCTTTTTATTTTATTTCATTTATAAAGTTTGAAAGATAAATAACATTTTTAATGCATCTGGCTGTTATTTTATATTCTGAACGTTTATATTATGTATACATGTACATTAACAAAGCACCCGATGTGCTATTAAGTGTTTAGGTTATATAAAAAACAACAAAACAAACAAAGAACTGTTAAGCATTTGCATATTTTGGAGTTGATTTTTCTTTTTCGTTTTCTTTTAATCATTTTCGTTTGTTTTATCGAGTTTGCTTGATCGAGTCCATTTTCCTTTGTGGGTTTGCTTTGGTGAAAGTAAAATTAGTATTCATCGGGGCACCTGCAAACAGTAAAGCATCTGTAAAAAAAAAAGAAAGAAATTAAAATGCACATTGAAAACAAAGGACAATCTACCATTTTGCTGCAAGAAAACAGACAAAAATTTGCACAAAACAATTTAAAATTTGTCAGACTATTTGATTTACAACATCTCTCATCCGTGATCTTGAATAATGACAAGGACCCTTGTGGAGATCGTAAAGTCTCTATTGCTTCCCCGAACCACCCAGAACTAAAACGATGACGGAGGGTAGCCATACAGATAATGGACAAGTAAGTCCCGATTTTTTTTACTTGCAATTATTAATTTTTTGATAAATTATACACAAATATAGTACAATAATGCAACTGAAGAAGGCTGTTGGTACTTAAAAAAAGGATGTATGGTCGACATATTACTGATCAAATCTACGTTAAATATTTTAGCCATAAATATTATTTATTTATTTAGGATTATAAAAAAAACGGTCCAAATATCTTAAATTCAAGATTTGAATATTTTCCTTTATTATACAAAGCTCTACTCCTACAGAAGATGTATGTAGTCTACAAATGTCCTCGATCATCCAGCCCCCTTAAATGAGTCCCATTCACTCCGATTATTCGGCATCACTGTAAACAACATGCAATGAATACTACGGTATATATTACTAAGATCATCTATATTTGCAGCCCATAGTTGTTTGAATTTCAAATTTACAATACCGAAGAATCATGGGAGATTTTAAACTTGATTCATGACTTTTTATCCGCAAAAAGAATATTATTAATTAATTGGATTTATCAATACCGGTATAATATAGGCAAATGGACCAATTACATTTCTGAAATAAAAATAATTCTCTTGATATCTGTGATAAATACAAAAATGTCTGGTTAAGATCCCCGGACCCGATCTACCTATTTAACTATTTATATCTTCATAAGAATCGTCACGCAAAATTCAATACATCTACTATCAGGGGGTGTAAGTTACATGCATGGATCGGGAGGGGGGTCCGGAACCCCCTTGTTCCTGAAAAATTCAAACTTATTAAATTTACATCGTAATATTACCAAAAAATAAATCTCGGACCCCCAAGAAAAGCACAGTCAACCATCGGACCCTCTCCCCGGGAATTTCTTTAAAAAAAAAAACATTCATATTTAAAAAAAAAAAAAACAAAAACAATTTTTTGTTGGTTCATGGGCATATAACGGTTGCGAAATTTTCATGGAAAAATTTTTACGATTCCCACAACCGATACCTTGTTTAAGTGTCGACATAGAGGTTACTGATATGCACTGACATGCTAGTTATTTACGAAAGATAACGGGTTGCTTTACGGTATACATGTACTATTACCGTAAATTGTATAAACACTTAAATTTATACTTAACTCTGTCACTTTTATGGTACATCGACCCAGTGTTGAGAGAGACAACTCTCACTGGTATTAATAATCAAATTGTGTAAACTAATACATTACAATGGTTTATTTTTTACTTCTTTTGGAAAATCACTTTCAATTCACATTTACGCAAAATTGGAAATGAATCAGCAGACGGATAATAAACTTAAACATTTTTGCTATCCTTTTTTTTCGATTTTTAGCTCACCTGAGCTGAAAGCTCAAGTGAGCTTTTCTGATCACATTTTGTCTGTCGTCTGTCCGTCCGTCTGTCTGTCTGTCTGTAAACTTTTCACATTTTCGACATCTTCTCCAGAACCACTGGGCCAATTTCAACCAAACTTGGCACAAAGCATCTTTAGGCAAAGGGGATTCAAAGTTGTGAAAATTATGGACAACGCCCTTTCACAAAGGGAGATAATTAGAAATTATTGCAAATTTTCGTGAAATTTTCAAAAATCTTCTTCTCAAGAACCATTAAGCCAGGAAAGCTGATACTTATGTGGAAGCATCCTCAGGTAGTGTAGATGCAAAGTTGTGAAAATCATGACCCCTGGGGGTAGGGTGGGGCCACAATGTATGGTCGAATTTTCACATAGGACTATATAGAGTAAATCTTTAAAAATCTTCTTGTCAGAAACTAATCAGCCAGGAATGCTGATAATTATGTGGAAGCATCCTCAGGTAGTGTAAATTCAAAGTTGTAAAAATCATGACCCCTGGGGGTAGGGTGGGGCCACAATGTATGGTCAAATTTTCACATAGGAATATATAGAGTAAATCTTTAAAAATCTTCTTCTCAGAAACTAATCAGCCAGGAATGCTGAAACATATGTGGAAGCATCATCAGTTACTGTAGATTTAAAGTTGTAAAAAACATGACCCCCGGGGGTAGGGTGGGGCTACAATAGGGGGGTCGAATTTTTACATAGGAATTTATAAAGTAAATCTTTAAAAATCTTCTTCTCAGAAAACAATCAGACAGGAAATCTGAAACTTATGTGGAAGCTTCTTCAGGTAGTGTAGATTCATAGTTGTGAAAATCATGATCCCTGGGGGTAAGTTGGGGCCACAATGGGGGGGGGGGGTCAAACTTTTACATAGGAATATATAGATTAAAGTTGTTAAAAATCTTCTTCTCAGACACCAATTGGCCAGAAAAGCTGAAACTTGTGTGGAAGCATATGGTTTTACTTATATGCAAGCATTCTGTCATATTGCTGATTCTTTAAAATTGTTTAGACTCTGGCCCCTGGACGATTCTTGGACCTCACAAGGGGTTCAGAGTTTGATGTAGTTTTATATCCCATATATAATCAATTGTTTAGGATCTTTTTTAGAACTGCAGTGCTCAACATGTGATATGACTATAAAATCATCCTGTTAGAAAAGGGACTTGATTATAAACATAAGAAAATTCAGGGGGAAAATGAATTTTTATTTATACAGGATCTACATGTATTATACTACATTGTCCAAATAGTTTGTATTATGACTCCATTAAGCTGATTTTATCATGCCTATTGTTACTCAGGTGAGCGATGTGGCCCATGGGCCTCTTGTTTAAAGGAAGGAAAAGGAAACTTCTTAAAACAACTACAAATTAAAAGTTCTACTGCTAGCATTTTAGTTTTGAAATTTTCTCCAATCTAATATTGTAGTTAAGTCACAATGGGTTAAAAGATACCAATGCACCACTCTCTCTAATAACTGAGCCCATGAAGTTAGGTCATGATGGGTCGAAGGATTCCATTGCTCCCTTTTCTTTAATTACGAAGCCCATGAAGTCGACGACAGAGGTAGAGGAGAAGGAGATGCTACAGCGGGGGAACTGGGGAGGGAAGCTGGAGTTTATCCTGACCTGTATCGGGTACGCTGTCGGCCTCGGTAACGTGTGGAGATTTCCGTACCTAGCATTCAAAAACGGAGGCGGTAAGTATTTTCCGTCTACATGAAATTCGCAACGTAGCTAATTCTCACAGCTTCAGGATTCTTGAATCAAATCACGGCCACGAGTGAACTCGGTTGAAAACCACGCGTTTTAACCCGACGAGATCTCTAACGTTGTGAAGACGAACGTGACCAGGTTCCACCGTCACCAAAATTTCCAATCCCTTAAATCAGTCCTCAACTCAAATTCTCAAAAGAAATGTACATACATTTGAGGTCAAACCTCAGACTTGAGACTGAGTATTGACTTGAGGAAACTTGGTGACGGCGGGGCCAAATTGTATAAATTAAAGTTTTTCAATTCTTTTTTCTTCCACAGGAGCATTTTTGATCCCGTATTGGATAATTCAATTGTTTGTGGGGATGCCTTTGTTTTTCTTGGAACTTTGTTTTGGTCAGTTTGCAAGTCTTGGACCTCTGTCTATTTGGAAAATATGTCCAGCTTTAAAGGGTACACGTTTACGCATATTTAAATTGAAATAGCAAAAATAGCGTATGTGTAATTGTTAAACAAAAAATATCATGCGATTAAGCTGACAAAGCTTTTTTTTTGTAAAATGAGACTGGTCTGAAATTTTCATTGTACTGATATTTGGACAAAAGTTCTGATGTTCTGTATTCCAAGTATAGTTCTGATATCTTTATATGGTTCTAATATATCGTGACATACATGTAGTTTTGATATCATGACACATGCATTGCTGATGTCGTGACATACTTGTAGTTCCGATAACGTGACATACAAACAGGCATGCAGTTCTTTTTACTTGGTG
Source organism: Magallana ariakensis (assembly GCA_020458035.1). Taxonomy (NCBI): domain Eukaryota; kingdom Metazoa; phylum Mollusca; class Bivalvia; order Ostreida; family Ostreidae; genus Magallana; species Magallana ariakensis. Next base: position 53,656,667 of record CM035814.1, on the reverse strand, counting down.
ACAAACATCTTGCTTTGAAATCGTAGCATGCTAGTTGTTACTGGTATAATGACATATATGTAGTTTTTCTGATAGCGTGATATAAATGTTTTTCGTATGTCATAACAGGAATTGGAATTGCCTCTGTAATGGTCTCTGCTTTCATTGGCCTTTACTATAACGTCATCATCGGCTATTGTTTTTTCTACTTCTTCGCTTCGATGTCAGACCCCCTGCCCTGGGCAGAAGAACTACGAACCAACGGCACCAACGTCACACAAGGTTTTTGCCACAACACGTTGTTTAATTTGCTTACATGCCATTAACCCCTTTTGTTCATTCATCCAGATGCTTTAACAATAAATTTTCATGATATTTGAACGAATTTTTAAATCAAACGTTATATACATCTACGTGTAGTGACAGTCTCTTTGTTTGTTACCGTATTCAGGATCCTTAAACGCGACTATGGTCAATAATACGACGTCAAAGAGTGAACGGTATTTCTAGTAAGTCTATCTTCCACCAATGTCTTTATATAATATTTGGTATTTATTTAAATTCGCGGGGACGACACATTTTTGTTTTCCAATGTCCGTTGGAATGAAACTGCTGGGTTGGTTAGCTTGTACGCATGATGAAAAAAAAGAAGATCGTTTTTATGTTAACCCATCCACGAACACTGAATCCCCGCGAAGTCTAATGATTTGACATAAATAAATTCTTTCTTGCCCCCAGTGAGACGCTGCTTGGGATGTCGGAGGGTCTGGAGGTGGCGGGTAATGTCCGCTGGGAGCTGGCTCTCTGTCTGCTGCTGGCGTGGGTTGTTGTCATGGCGGTGTTGTCCAAAGGAATCAAATCTCTTGGAAAGGCAAGCACATTGGTGATAACTATGCTATTTGAATTTATTTCGTAAATCTAGATCTAGAACAGTTTCTTCCAAGAATCGTTTCCGTTTAAAGAAAACTGAAGATGTCTTGAAATACAAGTTCATAAAGTGTTTTAACTATCAGGAATGAATGTTTGTATACATAAATCGAACAGGTTTACATATTCAAATTGGTCGCCCAAGTGTATCAATTTGGTCATCCAAGTTGTTCTTTTTTGTAATCAATAGGTTGTCTACTTTACGGCGACCTTTCCGTACTTGCTGTTGACCGCTTTGTTGGTTCGAGGCGCCACCTTGGACGGGGCTTCGGACGGGATCTACTACTACCTGACCCCACAGTGGGAAAGACTCGCCGATTCCAATGTTAGTCGAATTAAGACAAATAAGGCGAATTAGTCCACACTGGCTAATGAAAGTTTATTTAGCGCATATTTTTCAAAGCTAGCATCCAAGATAGATACATATTGAGATTTTATAATTATTCTTTCATATTAACCGAATGCAGGTTTGGAGCGATGCTGCCACACAAGTTTTCTTTTCTCTCAGCGCATGCTCAGGAGGGCTTGTGTTGATGGCTAGCTTTAACAAGTTCGACAACTTTTGTCTACGGTATGTGTTTTGTCGGTATCTTATTACATGTAGTGGATTAGAGATAATAGATTTTCGTGAAAAATACAAAAAAATACAAAAAAAATCACCGAGTTTGTCCACGGTCAGTAAACATCCCAAGACTGGACGTGGTTTTCCAAAGATAATCTAAAAGCAATCACAGGTTACATAAGACATACATGTACATGTACACATTTTGATTGATGATTTGATAACTGAATAGAACTTATTGACCTAGGGATGCCCTTATTGTACCCTTGATCGACTGTTTGACCAGTTTCTTCTCTGGTTTCGTTATTTTCACCGTATTGGGAGCAATGGCCAAAGCTAAAGGAGTGGAAGTCGCTGATGTCGCCCAAGGAGGTGAGATTGTTTTCCCCAACTTAAAGGAATTTCCATGCAAAAGTACAAGTCTAATCTGATTCATAATTTCCATACAACATGTTAACAAAGTATTTATATTTTCTACCAGGAACTGGTCTCGCCTTTATTGTCTATCCAGAAGCCATTTCTCAAATGCCAGCACCTACCGTTTGGGCAATTTTGTTTTTCTTTATGATGCTCATTATCGGTTTTAGTTCCGAGGTGAGAATACAAACAGACTGTTTATAATTTCTTTTCATCGTGCACAATAATTGGTGAACAATCTATAAATTAAAGTTTACGTGGTCTTCCCCGGGGGTAGGATGGGGTCACAACGTAGGGGGGTGGGGACAACAATTAACATAGGAATGTATAGAGAATTTTTTTTTATTATTCACAAAAACTGAAATGTTATAATATATGGTTTTACTTCCATGCAAGCATTTTGACATAATGCTGATTCTTAAAAATTGTTTAGACTTTGGCCCCTGGACGATTCCTGGGCCTCACAAGGGATTTAGAGTTTGATGTGGTTTATCTCCTATATATAAACAATTGTTTAGGATCTGTTGGAGAACTGCAATGAAATCGTCCGGTTTGAAAAGGGACTTGTTTATAAACATAAGAATATTCAGGGGGAAAATGGATTTCATTTATACAGGATCTACATGTATTATTGTACATTGTACATTGTTTGTATTATGACTCCATTGAGCTGATTTTATCATACCTATTTTTCCTTAAGTGAGGGATGTGGCCCATGGGCCTCTTGTTAAAGAGATTGATTTGTTTTGTATAGTCAGGTTTTGTGTTAATTTGTAAAACAAAGATATGGAGAATATTCTATATGTTAATGTTATGTTATGTGTTTATATGTTTATTTGTGAAAAACACCCCGATATGTTCCTTTATATGTATTTGTAACTGTAATAAAATTACTGACAAACTTGAAAAAAAGCCTACGTGGTAAAATTCTAGTATGTAGTGCGATTCTTGTACAATCATATTAATGTTCTATAAGAGTACGTTATAGCGCACGTTATGAAATCTGTTTATTATTTAATTTGTTCATAATTGATATAGATTTACATCTAGTTTTCATTTGTTCATACATGCAATTGATAAACATTATGATTTACATCTAGTTTTCTATCATGGAAACGGTGATTTGTTCCCTCATCGACGAGTTTCCACATATCCTGAGAAAGAACTGGAAAAATTCGACGCTGTTCCGTCTAGCGATCTGCCTCACATTCTACTGTCTGGCTCTTCCGATGACCACCAATGTAATTTGTAATACATGTTTTATAGATGATCTTTTAAAAAAAAAATCTCCATTCCTTTCAATTTTGTTATTTAAGCACATCCTAATTTTTATGTTGTAGAATTTATATTTAGTGTACCGATTGTTTCAGGGAGGTATATATGTACTAGAGCTGCTGGATTCGTCTGTTAGTGGTTTTCCCTTACTTTTTGTTGGACTATTTGAGTGCATAGCATTGTGTTATATATACGGTAAATATCTTAAGTGTGTTATTAAAACAAATTTTGTCTCACAAATATTAGTTTTTTAATATTTGTGCGTGATTTTCCCGAAGCGAACATTTTCACATTTTACATTTTTTTTCTGTCTACAATGAAGGCTATAATAGGTTTGCTTCGGACATAGAAATGATGTTGGGCAGGAAGCCTTGGATTTATTGGCAAGCTTGCTGGTGCTGTATCACCCCTCTTATATTGTTGGTATGTTTACATATGGTATATGTTTCGTTATCAACAAGTGTAATAATACATACTGCATATATATGATGCATACAATAGTTTGATACAATTGAATCTAAATTACGCTCTCTCATGTTTCTTTTAATCATTTAAGATAAATTCATATGCTTAAACGATAACAATTTTCAAAGAGGTCGATACTATATGATGCTTAAGGGGGATGTGCGGCCATCTTTTACATTTGAGATGAAAAATGTAAACATTTCTTTATCTGGCTTGTTGCTGTTCAAAACTTACTAAAACTGTTGTCAAAACGTACGAAAGCAATACATATGACGTTCACAATGTTGTTTTGTATGCAAATTACGCATACAAGGGCAGAACAGTGCATTTTTAAATCACTTTGAACTGCGCAGCTACAGACTTAAATTCAGGATTTAAAAATATGAAAAAATATGACAGGAGGTCATTAGTGTCTACTCTACAACCATTTGTTGAGAAAAAGGTCAAAGCTTGCTTAATTAAGTTGTAACTTTGTCTCAAAAGAGGGTACCCCATTCTTAAAATGAGTCTTAAAAACCATCGATTTGCAAGAGATATTTTTGTCTGTGTCTATGGAGATACATTAGAGTTATAATTTCATTGAAAAATATATGTATATTTTTTCTTTAAGGCAATTCATATTTTGGACCCTTATCCTACTTCTAAAAAGAATTTAATTTTATTTACACTTATAGAACTAAAACAAAACAATTGGAACTGGTATAGAGATGTCTGTCACATTCAGTCCAGATTGTTTTGAATTGACATTTATTTTTATCGGTGAAAATATAACGTCAATGTGCCTCCATAGACATGGAAGTTCTAAGTATAGCCTGGAATTTTCTTGTTTTAAAAATAGATACCATGCCGACTGATAAAAATAGGGTACCCTATTATGAGGCAAAGTTTCTACATTTATGTGCAAAATTCAACCTTTTTCTCAACAAATGGATGTAGAGAGAACACCAATGAACCCCCTTCATATTTTGTCAGATTTTTAAATCTTCAAAATAAGTCTGTAGCTGCGCAGTTCGACAGCTGTTTTAAGTACATGTAATTAAAAAGGCATTGTCCTGTTCTTGTATGCATAATTTGCATACAAAACAACATGTAGAATCTCACATTTATTGCTTTTATATCTTTTGGCAACAGTTTTGGTCAGTTTCGGGCAGAAACAAGCCAGTTCAAGAAATGTTTATATTCTTATGCTCAAATGTAAAAGATGGCCACACATCCCCCTTAACTACGCGTGATCTTTTCAAATTTCATACATGAAATAAGAATCACGCACAGGCGGCAAAGCCAACATTTTTGTTACCGATTGTTTCATCATTTTTTTTTTTATACACGTAGTATTTAAAAGAGCAAAATTTAATCATAATATGAAACCATCTACATCGATTAGATTTTAAAGTACCTATTTATAAATGGTGCGTGATTAGTGTGTGAATGTTGTATGATGACGTCACTCCCCTTTTTCAGGCTGTCATAGTATTTAAGGCTTACCAATATACCCCTCTGAAGTTCAACGACTACGAATACCCCGACTGGGGAGTGGCGCTTTGGTGGATAGTATGTCTCATCCCAATTCTCGCCATTCCTGCCTGGGTCAAGTATCGACGTTATGCTGTAGGAGAGCAGGTGGGTGATGACGTAAATGTAGTGACGTATGATTCATACATATTGTTTGTCATAGAGCAAATATTTGCAAAATTGCCCCCGGCAAATCCAAAACAACTTTAATTGTTTATCATGGTTTAAATTGTTTATCATGGTTTATACTTTAGTATATGGAATCTCTTTTCATTAATTGACTCATTGCAATCTTAGCAAACGTATCTTTTGGATAGTTCTTTTTAATAACAAATGCTCGTGATTTTCCAACTGAGAATTAAATGTCAAATCAATTTCATATGTATTATGCACGAATATGAATCGCTGTAAATAAACGATAATTTAAGGTCTCCTAGTGATAATTAGACTATAAAAGAGTCTGCGACTTCGTTAAATTATATTTTCACGTTATGTGCTGTTTTTCCGAACAGTAGGTTAACAAACTGATAGCAATGAAATGGTGTGTCTAATATATGTATAAATGATAGGCAAAAAAACCCACCAAACAAAAACAAAACAAAACCCACAAGCTTTATTCGATGTACAAGAGGCCAATAAGCCTTAATGGTCACCTGAGTAGCATAACCCATACACAAACTTGTCAAGGAGTCTCATATATGCATTTAATTAAGTTTTATTCTGGAATAGAAAAAAATTTAATTTGTAATGACGACCACCTCCCTGCCTGAAATCTTTCAAAAAGGACTATTTAACCTATAATTTTAGCGAAAAACTTAAAAGATCATAAAAGAGTGCATGACCTGATATTGAGAAGGTGCAAGACTCTGATAGAAAATAATTTAATAATAATAACAAGGTGGTTATTATTCATGTTTTATCTAAAACAACCTCCCATCCACCATCCCCCAGGGGCAGACAGAAACTCTCCCTGTGGGCATTTAATCTAGAGAAAAAAAACCCCAGTTTTATTGATAAAAGCCATCATGAGTTACTCACTTCTCCTGTTCCAGTTTTTGAATATTCAACCTTCGTTGAGAATCACCATCTGGCATATATACCAAAATCATTTTACCTTTATATCAGTGATTTTAGTTAGCCAATTATTACTTTACTATTAACAAGTCTATTTGTTTATTCTGAAAGTTCAAAAACTGTTTTTGTTTCAAATGATAAAAAGCCTTGCATAACTCTTTTGATCATACAACTTCTGTATAATTACATTATATTCAATGATTAATTACTAAATATGAACAAGCAAAGGAAGATAACTCCATTAGGAAGAAGCAAGGGAAAACAAGATGTAATTATAATCGGTGCGATTATAAAGTCTCCCAAACGAACGAGGCTATATATAGAGTAGGGATGACCCACAAAGTTTTATGATGTTCCCAGGGGTCCTTTACTATATATCAGGTGAACTAACATGACTATATATGGTTTAGGGGTGGGGTTCTTAACCGTTTTCAAGATATTTGGGCCCTTCCTGTTTGAGGGGGGTCAGGACCACCCCTGAGGCCCATGACCTACATACCATTTGATGGCCCTTAACACAAGGAACAAGAAGATATATGGTTTAGGGGTGGGGATCTCGACCGTTTTCAAGATATTTGGGCACTTCCTGTTTGAGAGGGGGCCAAGACCAGTCCCAGGGCCCATGACCTTCATACCATTTGATGCCCCTTAACACAGGGAACAAGAATATATATGGTTTAGGGGTAGTGTTCTTAACCGTTTTCAAGATATTCTGGCACTTCCTGTTTGAGGGGGGACAGGACCACCCCCGGGGCCCATGACCTACATACTATTTGATGCCACTTAACACAAGGAACATTAATATATACTAGATGATATCCCGCGCAAGCGCGGGGATTAACAATAATTCACATTAGTATAATACAATGCTTAATTGATATGTTGAACCAGGTTTTTTTGTTCATTTTTCTATGTACTGTGTGCGAATTTTTTCTTAATTGCTTTTCTTAAAATATTCTATAAAAATTGAAATAAAAAAGCAACTGCGTGGTTGAAAATTTAGGTGAGAGGACAGGGATGAAACTCTAAACTGAAATGGAGTATATACACATGAACATGTACATGGCCATAATTCTTTTTGTTGCAGCTGACTGGAAAAAATTGACTTTTAATTTATTTCAAACCAGAGTGTGGGTATATAGTGCGTGGTATCTCTTTTTAGAACTTTGTTCTTTATGTCAAATTTCATTTATTATTGCCCAAAATAAGAATTTTAGATAAAACAGTCAACAAATTAATTTATAAGGTTTACTACCAATCTGTCGTGGTATAAAAAATGTATATGTTATTTAAAGAGGTTCGTTCCTCTGATTTTGGGTAGCCATTTTGGGTCACCTCTAATCTGGAAATTCTGTGTCATATATTAATTCTACTTGTAAATTCCTATTTTACAACGCCATTTATTGCATGTTGAATCGTTAATGGATACAAACAGCACTTTATCAGTGCAAAAAGGTCAAAATATCAATTCGGCGAAGAAATTACAAACTTTTTCTTTATGATTATTTTAATTTTATTAATTTCAAATAATATAAATTTGTATTTGATGCCAATGATTATTCCCATTAAAAATTATTGAGGGAAAAGCGATTTATGTGCAGTTTGCACTTTCAGTGCAGAAAGGTCATATTAAATACACTGTAGCACCGAAAGGAGCATATAGACCCCAAAATTTTGTTTTGAAATTTTGTTAAGCTATGTATGTAGATTTTTAAAAAATACTTTAGAAAAAAAAACTTAAAGACTTATGATCGCAGGATCCAACCTCCTTAAAAACGTGTACGCACTTTTCGCCGTAGTGTTAATTAGTCAACATCATTTTTTGGCATCCCGTTCTGTAAAGTTCTTTCCATCAAAAATAAAATCGCGTCTATTGGCCCATTTTATTTATTAACTTTTTTGTATTAACCAGATGTCCGATCCAAGGTATCTGACGCAAAGCATGGTGACTCATCCTACATTCTCCACCATGACGTTAATTAGTCAAACCACGTTCTTGGTTACCCTGTTCTGGAAAGTTCTATTTATAAAACAAAAATCGCGCATTCAAAAAACGAATTGGTTCATTTTATTTATTCAACATTTGTCAAATCTCAGTTCTTATGTATACCCTAAATAGGTTCCCAGGATATATATTCACTCTTTACATAATCATTCAATATTATTTCATTGTAAGTATATTTTTTGATGCAAACTCCCACTGACTTGGATCCGCCAAAGCGTGTCCACCACCTTACTCACATATTTGCTATTTCGGGCTGGTTTATCGGAAATGAAAGTAGGTTTTTAATTTATCTTACAATAATTACTTATCAGGTAAAATTCAATTATAGCTTACGGACATCAACTCACACGTGTTGAAATGCCAAAGGTGTGAGCAGTTACTCGTGTGCAGGCATTTCGAAGTTTATTGGCAAAATGTCTTAATTTATAAGTATAGATAGAAGGTTTAGGGGTGGGGATTTTCTAAGATTTAATACATTTTTACTAAATGGCCATATTGGCGCCACCCCTAACCCTGAACCCCTAACCCAGGGGCCATAAATTTCACAATTTTGGTAAAGGGCTTCATGGACATCATAACCATGTATTTAGTTTTTAACAAATATCTATGGGAGTAGATAAGAAGATTTTCTAAGATTTAATACATTTTTACTATATGACCATATTGGCCCCACCCTAGAGCCTGAACCCCTGACCCAGGGGCCATGAATTTAAGAGTTTTGGTAGAGGGCTTCATGGACATCATAACCATGCAATCAGTTTTTACCTCACATGTGTGGGAGTAGAGAAGAAGATTTTTGAAAATATGGCTGGTTTTTTTTGCATATTTGGCCCCACCTGTGGCACCCTGGGGGTGGTAGAGCCACCAATTTCACAATTTACATTTCTCTTACCATAGAGATACTTCAAACCAAAAATGGGAACAATTGGCCTTGTAGTTTTTAAGAAGTTAAAAATGTAAATTGTTAACGCACGACGCACGACGACGGACGAAAACAGATAGCAATAGGTCACCTGAGTTTACTCAGGTGACCTAAAACTGGGAGTGAAGTGTCAAAGACAGGACAATAATGTCTTATTTCCGGAGCCGTTTCAGACTGCAAATTTGTGTAGAGTATTAGTTTACTTTTAAATTAAAAATTATTAAATTATTATTTAAATGCATTATATAGTTATTAGGTTTTAACGTTCTTTTCACCATCTCAAAGATAAACCAATGTGTAATTTTAAAAAAAAATCAGCAGAGACGGTGCGCACTTTTCGCCGTAGTGTTAATTAGTCAACATCATTTTTTGGCATCCCGTTCTGTAAAGTTCTTTCCATCAAAAATAAAATCGCGTCTATTGGCCCATTTTATTTATTAACTTTTTTGTATTAACCAGATGTCCGATCCAAGGTATCTGACGCAAAGCATGGTGACTCATCCTACATTCTCCACCATGACGTTAATTAGTCAAACCACGTTCTTGGTTACCCTGTTCTGGAAAGTTCTATTTATAAAACAAAAATCGCGCATTCAAAAAACGAATTGGTTCATTTTATTTATTCAACATTTGTCAAATCTCAGTTCTTATGTATACCCTAAATAGGTTCCCAGGATATATATTCACTCTTTACATAATCATTCAATATTATTTCATTGTAAGTATATTTTTTGATGCAAACTCCCACTGACTTGGATCCGCCAAAGCGTGTCCACCACCTTACTCACATATTTGCTATTTCGGGCTGGTTTATCGGAAATGAAAGTAGGTTTTTAATTTATCTTACAATAATTACTTATCAGGTAAAATTCAATTATAGCTTACGGACATCAACTCACACGTGTTGAAATGCCAAAGGTGTGAGCAGTTACTCGTGTGCAGGCATTTCGAAGTTTATTGGCAAAATGTCTTAATTTATAAGTATAGATAGAAGGTTTAGGGGTGGGGATTTTCTAAGATTTAATACATTTTTACTAAATGGCCATATTGGCGCCACCCCTAACCCTGAACCCCTAACCCAGGGGCCATAAATTTCACAATTTTGGTAAAGGGCTTCATGGACATCATAACCATGTATTTAGTTTTTAACAAATATCTATGGGAGTAGATAAGAAGATTTTCTAAGATTTAATACATTTTTACTATATGACCATATTGGCCCCACCCTAGAGCCTGAACCCCTGACCCAGGGGCCATGAATTTAAGAGTTTTGGTAGAGGGCTTCATGGACATCATAACCATGCAATCAGTTTTTACCTCACATGTGTGGGAGTAGAGAAGAAGATTTTTGAAAATATGGCTGGTTTTTTTTGCATATTTGGCCCCACCTGTGGCACCCTGGGGGTGGTAGAGCCACCAATTTCACAATTTACATTTCTCTTACCATAGAGATACTTCAAACCAAAAATGGGAACAATTGGCCTTGTAGTTTTTAAGAAGTTAAAAATGTAAATTGTTAACGCACGACGCACGACGACGGACGAAAACAGATAGCAATAGGTCACCTGAGTTTACTCAGGTGACCTAAAACTGGGAGTGAAGTGTCAAAGACAGGACAATAATGTCTTATTTCCGGAGCCGTTTCAGACTGCAAATTTGTGTAGAGTATTAGTTTACTTTTAAATTAAAAATTATTAAATTATTATTTAAATGCATTATATAGTTATTAGGTTTTAACGTTCTTTTCACCATCTCAAAGATAAACCAATGTGTAATTTTAAAAAAAAATCAGCAGAGACGGTGCGCCGCAAGCGAGCAATTTTTACAATGATTTTTGGCGACTGCTCACAAGCGACCCCTATGCTAAATAGACAAATTGTTTTCTATTGACAATAACATGCTAGGAACATAATGAAATAATTTAAGCTTTATATGTATACACTGAATATGTAACATTACATAAATTTTGATTTTTTTTTCGGGGGGGGGGGGGGGGTCACATGACGGTTATAGATCAATAAAAATCTATACTACTATATTAAAATTATAGACTCGAATTTTTGGGCTTTAATACCGAGAAATCGGAGAAGTACTGTCTTTTGTTTTATATATTTTAAACATCATTGGTACTTGAAGATTACCAATTTGTTTTTATTTTTCATCAATCAAGCTTCGCTAATTAATAAGCAACAAAAATTCCTTTAAAAAATCCGGAAATCACCTGGATTTTTCGGATTTTACAATCTTGCGCATGCGCATTACATTCACGCTTAATCACGGGAGGCTCTTTAGTTCATGTTTCCACAATATCACATTTGCATGGATAAACTCAGAAACGATAATACAAATACGTGTAAATTTTCATTGGAAATTTTCTATATATTCTGTTCATCAAAGAAAATACGGGAGATAACTCTAACTCAGTGCATTTAATATGAAAAATCCCATTAGTTCCAAATTTCAACATGGTGTGCAAAAAAAAGTTGGTGAAAAAGTGTTGAATTCTTCATTAATATGAATTAAATTTTCAGATGAAAGGTATTTACAGCCTCAAAATGGTTCTTATGAATAATTTGACTGTTATTTTCAATGCAGCTTCATTAATTTTTTCTCCAAAATCGTTTCGGAGCGATTCTGCAATTTTTTGCTACATTACGGGTATATGGGAGGCATTTTAACTGTGGTGAAGGCCTGTCCCGAGACACAGTTAGATTATTCTAATTAAGCAGAGTGTAGTGAAATTATTAATAGCATTATTGTAGGCCTAAAGCTTGGTTATGTAAATGTCAACAATACCTAACGGTATGTCGATGTATCCATTTCGTAAATTTCCGATATCATATGCAATTTCAACCCGTGCACGCACGGGTCAAAGTCTAGTATCATTTATAAAAAATATATCATATACATGTACCATGATGACATTATCTTTCTTTTGTCCAGGGATTCCGGGGTGAGTTTCTTCCCCGCCCGGAGTGGGGTCCCGCGTCACCAGAAAACAGAAAAGGTCGGTACGCTCCGCACGTACCCACGGAACAAAATGGGGCGAAGGCCTACGACAACGCAGCCTACGAGTATTCCGATCCCGATAAATATACAATAGCTGGTGGTTTACGACACACTCTTTCGGAGTCCTTGCCTGGTTATGTCAACCAGGGATTTCAAACAGACAAAGCGAGAGCATTTTCCGAAAGCACGAAGCTTTGATGAATTACAAATTGTTTAATATTTAGGTTGAGGTCAAGTATATTTCATGTATTTGTAAATTGTCAATGTGATATTGTTTTATGGATTGTATACATGTTTCCGGGCACACGGAATCTATTATCTAGGACTTTCTTTGCAAAATATTAAATATATAAACATTTGAAATTTGAAATTTTGATATAAATGTAACCTCGAAACAACAAAATACACTTTAACATGCGGACAAGGTTGCGTGTCATGTATCAGTGTGTAATATATGTAAATTTTACATACTGAATTATTTGAGGTTTCTTCCGGGGTTGCAATAATTTTTTGAAGCTTCTATTATTGGATCTAAAGAAGGGACCAAAGGGTGCGGACTACCTACATTTATCTCATGGAAGTTCATACACTATGCTATTAAATCTATACAGTATTACAATAGTAAGGAAAAACTTGATTTGCCTCGGTAGAATTACCCTTCACACAATTCAAACATATCCAGGGACACCCCATTTCAGGTAACAAAAGTACCCCTCGCCCCAGCCCTGAAAATCCACGGACACGCGTCCGGCCGCTATTAAACTTATACATGTACTGTGTTTATGCTCAGAAGTCACGTGAATCGACTTGCTTTATTTTACACATAAATATATATATATATATATATATATATATATATATATATATATATATATATATATATATATATATATATGGCGTCCTTGATATCACTAAAGTATACTTCAGCTGTATGTACTATGTATTATGATCAATGCTAGGAACATTTCTTGCACACGATTGTTGCATAAAATAATATGAAAAGTTCACGTGTTCTATATACATTAACAATTCTCGCCTAAACAGATGTGGTCTGTTTGACTAGTATATCAACAAGATTGGGGAGGGGGGGGTGAATAGCATTCAATTCCTGCATGATTGTCTAAGTCTTCAAGCAACTGCCCACAAAGATCGTAAATGTAAGACATACGCGCAAGTAGTTTTAACTAGTTTAAAGAATAGTTATTTATTTTGACACAACGCTATGAAATAGACATAGATTGGTTTGCGCAGATCCACAAGAAATATTTTAAGGGGGGGGGGGGTTCCACGGTTGCGATATTAGATTGATTAATTAAATACTGATTTAGTTGATAAACAACGCTGTTATGATACAGTATATGTTAGTCACCCACTTCTCCTCCCAGCCATTTCCCCATAGGGAAGACTACTAACGGCTAGATGACTGCATGGCAAAACCACGTGGAAGATGGCACCGGTTCTCATAATAAGCCGGTGTTATGTTGGCCTCGTCCTTCGCTCGGTTAATGACTCGTTTGTTTTGTTCAAGATGTTTATTTGCGACGGATTTCTATTTAAAATAAAACGTTCTGCGTGATGGATTTCCTTCAGACTTAATTTGAGAGATTTTAAAATACTATAAGCTTATATAAGTTACCGCTTTCGTCAAGAAGATGACGATTTATACTGTTTTCAACAAAGACCATCTTTTTTCTTTGTGATGACAAAGGGTATATTGTTAAGTATAAAAAAAAATGTACCTCATACACTGTACATATTGTTACATTTAAAACTATGGCGTACCTGTTCATAATATATGTCATGTTGTCAAGTTCTTTGCCTAAAGACATAATATATACAACAAACAGCACTGTTAAATGCATGACGCACGCTCCATTTGTTATCATGTGTACACTTCCGTATATCTGAACTATAGAAATAAAGATAAAGCTCTGTCTGTTTTCCTCAGTTTATTCCACTGACTCTCAGATCAGTCAATTTGTATAGATTCAAACGTCAAGGTAAACATAAATAAGTTCAAAAGCACTTCAATATTTTGTTGTATACAAACTGAAAAAAATCAAACAAACATCTTACATCACATAAATTTTATGCATGATGAATATTTATGTCGAGGTAAACGAGAACAGTTCGTCGAGATCATTGACACCAGAATGTTTGTTTACAACGCGACCTGACCTCAGTCGACCTATTTTTTCATAGTAACAAGCCAGACAGTATTCCTACGCTGCCTTGTGTACAAAATAATGTCAGACCACGCACTATTTATAGAACCGATGTTTGTAATGTAATTACTTCAGTACTAAACAGTAGAAATTCGTGTTTTATGTTATAAATTGGTTGAATATACAGAGTAAATGCATATATTACCGACAACAATACACAGAATCGCAAGTTGCCATAAATATTGCTCACTACATGCATGTTGCGTCATGTATACATGTAAACACACCACCTAGTTCTACAATTCTAATTATTCGAGATCGGGTAAATATCCATTTAACTAATATGTCACACTTGATAACTGAATACAGTTAATTAGTTATCAACGTCTGATTCACTTTCATAGCTAGTATAAGCGGCAGAGGGTCGGCCCATTGAATTGTCCTCCACGTCGTAATCAAAGTGGAACTCATCGCTGTGCGATGTCCTCGTCTGTAAGCGATGGACAGCTTCCTGAATAAGAGTCTGTTCCCTGAGAAGTTGCCTGAGTAGAGTCACAGAGTCAGTTATTGCACTTTGTGTGGCTGCTGCTGTAGATGATTCTCTTGTTCTAGAACAGCCACAGTTCCTTGAGAGACATTTAGAACACTTTGGTACTATGTGATGAGACGATGATGACGATGAAAGAAACGATGAATCGTTGATTAATGAGTGGGCCTTCCAATGTTTCACAACACAGTACGGCGAAGACCGCACGCGTTGTTTACATCGTCCTATATAGTTGTTCTGTAATTTTCCAACTAAAAATTCCATTTCCGAAGAAATGTTTTCTCCTTGGAGACTGTGTTGTAACTCCTGTGCCGAAATCTTCATGATTTGATAAATATTTCCCGGTAGTTTAACGTGCTTTGTTTATAAGCACGAACGATGATACACACTAACCGCCTCTTGCCGGTGTATTTTTGAATGGAAATTCTTTGTTGATAAATCCGACTGTTTAATGTCTTCTGCTTACGCGTAGAAAATAGTTCCAAACGGTTTGGGGGAAATTGCGCTCTGTTTATCACGGGTTTATAAAGAAGATGGATTAGTTAACAGTTAAAAGCAAACATATACACAAAAGCAATAGTTTTATTCTTTATTATTAATCAATAAGTCTGTCAATTGGGTGTAAATAACAAGCACATGTTTGTACCGTGAACGGTGTTGTTGAATACTGATTGGCTGAATTGCATAAAAAAACACCTCAAAGGATTGTCCTCTACAAAACACCGAATTGAGATAAACAAATACGGATTTTTTTTTTGTACTTCAGAGAGAATTTGTTTTCATTAAATATATTAGATGTTTTCTCTTAAAATATAAATAAATATATATATATACGGAATAGGTTCCGATCTTCCAATCTTAATAATAATGAACAATAAAATATAAATTTTGGTGTACATAGCATTCCATCTTAATACAAATGAGATGATATATATAATATAATAAACAGAGATTAATCGGCTATTTATATATGTAATGTAGTACGACTGTCTTTTTTCGGCGATCAGAGAGATAAATAAATCCTGGTGTACATATATGTATGTACAGATCTGTAGATCTGTTCATTCTATAATTAATTGTCCTCTATTTAAATAACTTGTACTCAGTAAATGTAATATAATGCATAAAATTAAAAAAAAAACACCCAGAATATTACTGTAAGGACTGCGTTTAAAAAATATCTTCTGTTTTGATAAATACATATTTACTTATTACAAAGTATATCGTGTATTTTATCTCAGGTAACACGATTGTTATCAAAAAATACCCACACGCATAAACAGTCTGAAAGTGGTGGTTTAGTCAAAATTAAATGTTGGGTGGATATCAAGTCAGGATGGCCGAGCGGTCTAAGGCGCTGCGTTCAGGTCGCAGTCTGGTTCTCCAGGCGTGGGTTCGAATCCCACTTCTGACAATAATTTTTTTTCTGTCATCACTTTTTTTCTCATCACTCTCACCAATCATTATTAAAAAAGAAGGCATTTGATAAACTGATTAAGATAAAACAAAGATAATTATAAAAGACCACGAACAAAAATAATATCAATATTCATCGTCACTATTTTTTTTATTAATCATGAATATATAACGGAACCAATATAATAAAAAATCAATATCTAATTAAAGTGCAGTGATCCTCTGTTTAGATAGACAATTCCAACTACATGTACGATGTATACCTTTTAATATACAGTATATCTTTTATGAAGGTGACATACAGTTAGTTAATTTTTGTATTTAAAATTATTTTTAAAAAAATCATTAATTTTAACTTATTTTAAACTGTATAAATTTACTGTTAGAGAAAAGTCTAAGTTAATAGAATTATAGTTATAATTTTAATTAGTAATATTCACATGAAGGGTAATATGTTCAAAATAAGCACATCTCAGGTACATTTTGGACGGTAAAAAAATTCATACGCTATAAAAGCAACAACAAAAAAGTACCTATTGATGATAAAATTTGATGAAATGTTTTAAAAAGATGATATCAATATCAATACACGAAAAATCCATCATGTAAAACTAAACAAAATATTACTAGTTTCCACATACTACTTGTCCGCGTATGACTAACAGACTGAATCACACTCAAAATCCGCCGAAATTATTTTTCAAATCTGTTCAAAATGTTGTTTTCGTTCATTGTTTATCGTTCATAGTAAATCAAATATTTAAAATAATTAATGACGGAACAGATAGTTTATGATTATGTCTCGTGTTTTGAGATTATAACAATTTAAAAATATTAATAATGTATTTTACACTTTTTATATTTTCCTTTTATCGTATTGCAAGAAAATAATGATGCACATACCAAAAACATGTATTTAAAAAATAACAAAGCTTGGGGATTAATTATAGGGACATGCTATGTACATGCTTTTTCATTTGAAAATCATTCAAAATGAAAAAAAGTTATTGTCAGAAGTGGGATTCGAACCCACGCCTGGAGAACCAGACTGCGACCTGAACGCAGCGCCTTAGACCGCTCGGCCATCCTGACATCATGTAACATACATGTTTTTAAAGGGTCCATAAGAGAATACGACTCCACTAAAAGAGAGAGAAAACATCCTAAGCATAGACCAAAGAATGGGAGGTTTTTGGAATATATCATGAAACAACGTGTTTGTCGTGAATCGAAGTGCAATAACAAACTTTAAGAACAGTGTCGTTTCCCTTTCTTGTTTCCCCTGAACACTAAAATGAGGATATGCCATACTGGGATTCAAAAAATATATTTCCACTTTGAATTTAATTAATCTGATTTACATCAATATTGGGTCATATTATGGGATTTGGGTACCTTGTTTCAATGTGTTTATGGGAACAACAACAGCTATACATATGATTTGTTCAAATGAAATCATTCATTTTTATGAAATCATTCATTTTTATGAACTACTGATTTATACTTCAACTCGACTCCTTGAAGAGTTGAACCCACGCATAGAGAACCAGACTGCGACCTAAACGCAGCGCCTTGGACCGCTCGGCCATCCTGACTTCATGTATATTACATGTTTTAAAGGGTCCATAAAAGAATACGGCTCCATTGGAAAAGAGACATTGACTAAAGAATGGGAGGTTTTTGGAATACATCATGAAGCAACGGATGTTTGTCGTAAATGGAAGTGCAATAACAAAGAACAGTGTCGTTTCCCTTTCTTCTTTCTTCTGGATACCAAAGTAAGGATTCACTGTTCTAAAAAAAAAAAGTAGTTTCACGGTGATAGTATTTTGACTGATTTACATCAATTTTATGTCATTTTGTAGAATTTGGGTACATTGTTCCGATCTGTTTTATTGGAAATACTACAGCTTAACAAACAACAACTATAAGAAGAGAATGACATCTAATTTGTTCAAATGAAATCATATATTGTTATCAAGTACTGATTAACATTTTAAAAATTCTTTTCTGATCATAGTTTCAAAGTGCATGGTCGTAAACGGTTTTCCCGCAATTATCCAATTTTTTCATGCTAGTGATCACTTTAACATCGCCAAAAAAGTTACACAAAACTAATATCGTGTATCATATGCCCTCAAAACTTATCAAATCGCAGAAATGATATGCACAAATAAAGAAGTTTGCATATTTCCTCAAGTGATTCTTACATAAATCTATCCAAACCTGTTGTAATTTAAAAGAAAAATTAATATAATAGAATTGTATAATCATATCAACAATTTTTGAAGAATAAACATAGTTGAACAACATACAACCTGGATTCAGTTCTTCACACCGATTTTGATGAATACTCGTTGCAATACTGAAAGAAAACATGAACTGTCTTGTTTGCTCTTCCTGTCAATGCGCTTTGATCACCTCAGGTGTCCACATTTTCTAATTCTTCGATGGTAAAACTTTTTTCTTGATCATGTTTCTAGTACCTGTCTCTGTGGCGCAATCGGTTAGCGCGTTCGGCTGTTAACCGAAAGGTTGGTGGTTCAAGCCCACCCAGGGACGATCTTTTTGAACAAAGACGCAAATTGATTGACAGATGATTTGCATTTATAGATATTTCATCAATACATGCCTATTTTTTAACGCAAATTACCAGCGGATAAATAACAGACATAATCACCAATTAATGGTCAAGAGTAACTTCCACTTTCTAAGTTTTTTCCAAATTGTTATTGTAGTTTTCATTTGTGTTATATATTTTTTTTTTCTTGTTCTACGGTTTTCCGAATATTAACATTTGCAAATTTTGCAAACCAACAAATGATAACATGAGAAAAGATTTAATTTATGTGTGGTTTACCTGTTTAAAGTTGATAGAGAACATGTTCGCGAATTTCAGATGCTGTGTTATTTAACCAAAAAGGAACAAACCCATTTGTGTTTTCATTCGTGTCCGATATTGTGATTTTCCATGATATGTTTACGATTTGAACATTATCTAAAATTGATAAAAGTCATTGTTTGTCAGAATTGGGATTCGAACCCACGCCTGGAGAACCAGACTGCGACCTGAACGCAGCGCCTTAGACCGCTCGGCCATCCTGACTTTATGTATATTACATGTTTTTAAAGGGTCAATTGAAGAATACGGCTCCATTGGAAGAGAGACATTGACTAAAGAATGGGAGGTTTTTGGAATACATCATGATGCAACGCATGTTTGTCGTAAATCGAAGTGCAATAACACAGAACATTGTCGTTTCCCTTTCTTCTTTCTTCTGGATACCAAAGTAAGGATTGATTGTTCTAAAATAAGTAGTTCCACGGTGGTAGTATTTTGACTGATTTACATCAATATTATGTCATATTGTAAGAATTTGGGTACATTGTTCCGATCTGTTTTATTGGAAATATTACAGTAAATAAACAACCATAAGAAGAGTATGATAAAAAAAATACAAACCAAAATTTGAGTGTCCCATTTAATGCCGTGAATTACGTTACGATTTTCTTACCTCAATAATGAAATTGATATCGGTATTTATGGTTAGGTTACATGATCAACTGATCAAAAAGTTACAAAGATATGAAAAATTTAGTGATTCACAGACAAAAGGTACCATTTCTTTAAAACAAATCACAAATTTCGACAACTTTCCAGTTTTACATTTAATTGTGAATTACGTTACGCGATCTTGCACACAGTGCCTGAATGCTACGAACTTCAAATGTCCTGAGTGATGTACACACTAATGTCTATCATAAATAACACATAGGCAATGCTTCTAACTTCCGTAAATGTATCATTATATTCTAATTAAAAGCTAAGTCTGTGAACTACGTCACAGTGAATTACGTTATGGTCAGTTTACTTGATATTGCAAAATAATCTTAACTGGTAGCAAAATGACCATGAATCTTTATTCATTGTCACCGATTAACATACGAGCTTTTGTAGAGAGAAAGTTTACATGCGGGTACAATTTTGACTACTGCAGTTGTGTAAGCAATCATCTGAAGTGTCGGTTTCCTTATTTATTTTATCTCCTTCAAAAATTACTACTTGAAACACCATTTTGAATGCTACAATATTAATTAATTTAAAATTTTGAATAGCAGTCTAGAAAATAACGTAATTCACCACTAAAATTACACTGGATTTGTTGCATATGTTTGCAAAATGTAATATGTTATTTCCTAGAGCTCTCATACGTGTTTTTTGATCATTCAAATATTGCTCTATCAAAATTAAAACATTTTCTGCGATTTCAGTACTGAGCCGGTTTTTTTTAAAATATTTTTTAGGGCACTTTAACTGACTTTGGATGCGAACTGAATTCTGTTCTTCACACCGATTTTGATGAATACTTGTTATAATGCTGAAATAAAAACATGAACTGTCTTGTTCACAATTCTTGTCAATGCGCTTTGATCACCTCGGGTGTCCACATTTTCTAATTCTTCGATGGTAAAACTTTTTGCTTGATCATTTTTTATACTACCTGTCTCTGTGGCGCAATCGGTTAGCGCGTTCGGCTGTTAACCGAAAGGTTGGTGGTTCAAGCCCACCCAGGGACGATCTTTTTGAACAAAGATGGACGCAAATTGATTTTGCAGATGATTTGCATTTGTAGATAATTTCATCAATACATGCCTATTATTTAACTCAAATTACCCGCGTATAATAACAGACAGAATCACCTATTAATGGTCAAGAGAAACTCCCACTATTTAAGTTTTTTCCAAATTGTTATTGTATTTTTCATTTGTGTTATTTTTTTATGTTTCTTGTTCTACGGTGTTTCGAATATTAACATTTGCAAATGCAGCAAACCAACAAATGATAACATGAGAAAAGATTTAACTTATCTGTGGTTTACCTGTTAAAAGTTGATAGAGAACATGTTGGCGAATTTCAGATGCTGTGTTATTTAACCAAAATTGAACAAACCCATTTGTGTTTTCATTCGTGTCCGATATTGTGATTTGCCATATATTAACGTTTTGAACAAAGTCATTGACTGTGAGAAGTGGGATTCGAACCCACGCCTGGAGAACCAGACTGCGACCTGAACGCAGCGCCTTAGACCGCTCGGCCATCCTGACTTCCTGTATATTGCATGTTTTTAAAGGGTCCATTAAAGAATACGGCTCCATTGGAAGAGAGAGATTGACTAAAGAATGGGGGTTTTTTGGAATACATCATGAAGCAACGCATGTTTGTCGTAAATCGAAGTGCATTAGCAAAAAACATTGTCGTTTCCCTTTCTTCTTTCTTCTGGATACCAAAATAAGGATTCATTGTTCTAAAATAAGTAGTTCCACGGTGGCAGTATTTTGACTGATTTACATCAATATTATGTCATATTGTAAGAATTTGGGTACATTGTTCCGATCTGTTTTATTGGAAATATTACAGTAAATAAACACCAACCCTAAAAAAGTATGATATATGATTTGTTCAAATGAAATCATATATTGATATGAACTACTGATTTACATTTTAAAACTTCTCTTATGATCATAGTTTCAAAGTGGTCGCAAACTGGTTTCCCCTAATTATCCAATATTTAGATGTTACTGATCACTTTTACATCGTCAAAAAAGGTAACACAAAACTGATATCGTGTATCATATGCCCTCAAAGCTTATCAAATCAGAGAAATATTATGCATAAATAAAGAATATTACATATTTCCTCCTTATTGGCAAATTTTATAACACACACATAAAATAAATCAAAAGTCGAATATATCCATCATAAAACATATTTTTAAAAAGTGATACCTACATAAATCTATCCAAATCTGTAGTAATTTAAAAGAAAAATTAATATAATAGAATTGTATAATCATATCAACAATTTTTGAAGAATAAACATAGCTGAACAACACACAACCTGGATTCTGTTCTTCACACCGATTTTGATGAATACTCGATGCAATGCTAAAAGAAAACATGAACTGTCTTGTTCGCTCTTCCTGTCAATGCGCTTTGATCACCTCAGGTGTCAACATTTTCTAATTCTTCGATGGTAAAACTTTTTGCTTGATCATTTTTTATACTACCTGTCTCTGTGGCGCAATCGGTTAGCGCGTTCGGCTGTTAACCGAAAGGTTGGTGGTTCAAGCCCACCCAGGGACGATCTTTTTGAACAAAGATAGACGCGAATTGATTGGCAGATTATTTGCATTTGTAGATAATTTCATCAATACATGCCTATTATTTAACGCAAATTACCAGCGGATAAATAATAGACATAATCACCAATTAATGGTCAAGAGAAACTTCCACTTTCTAACGTTTTTTAAAAAAATGTTATTGTATTTTTCATTGGTGATATTTTTTGTTTCTTGTTCTACGGGTTTTCGAATATTAACATTTGCAACTTTAGCAAATCAACAAATGATATATGAAAAGATTTCACTAATCTGTGGTGTACCTGTTAAAAGTTGATAGAAAACATATTCGCGAATTTCATATGCTGTGTTAGTTCACCAAACATGTACAAACCCATTTGTGTCCGATATTGTGATTTGCCATGATATATTACATGTAATGTTTTGAGAATTATTTAAAATAGATAAAAGTAATTGATTGTCAGAAGTGGGATTCGAACCCACGCCTGGAGAACCAGACTGCGACCTGAACGCAGCGCCTTAGACCGCTCGGCCATCCTGACTTCATGTATATTACATGTTTTTAAAGGGTTCATTAAAGAATACGGCTCCATTTGAAGAGAGACATTGACTAAAGAATGGGAGGTTTTTGGAATACATCATGAAGCAACGCATGTTTGTCGTAAATCGAAGTGCAATAGCGAAAAACATTGTCGTTTCCCTTTCTTCTTTCTTCTGGATACCAAAGTAAGGATTGATTGTTCTAAAATAAGTAGTTCCACGGTGGTAGTAATTTTACTGATTTACATCAATATTATGTCATATTGTTAAATTTGGGTACATTCTTCCGATCTGTTTTATTGGAACAATTACAGCTAAGCAAACAACAACGATAAGAAGAGAATGATACATGATTTGTTCAAATGAAATCATATATTGATATGAACTACTGATTTACATTTTAAAAAGTCTCTTCTGATTAGAGTTTCAAAATGGTCGTAAACGGTTTTCCCATAATTATCCAATTTTTGCATGTTAGTGATCACTTTTACATCGCCAAAAGAGGTACACAAAACTGATATCGTGTATTATATGCCCTCAAAATTTAATTTATCAAAACGGAGAAATGATATACACAAATAAAGAAGATTGCATATTTCCTCCTTTTCGGCAATTTTTTATAACACAAAAAATAATAATAATAATAATAATAAATTAAAACTCGAATATACCATTCATAATACATATTTTAAAAAAGTGATTCTTACATAAATCTATCCAAACTTGTAGTAATTTAAAAGAAAAATTAATATAATAGAATTGGATTATCATTTCAACAATTTTTGAAGACATAGTTGAACAATAAATAACCTGAATTCTGTTCTTCAAACCGATTTTGATGAATACTTGTTGCATTGCTGAATGAAAACATGAACTGTCTTGTTCGCTCTTCCTGTCAATGCGCTTTGATCACCTCAGGTGTCGACATTTTTTAATTCTTCGATGGTAAAACTTTTTTCTTGATCATGTTTCTAGTACCTGTCTCTGTGGCGCAATCGGTTAGCGCGTTCGGCTGTTAACCGAAAGGTTGGTGGTTCAAGCCCACCCAGGGACGATCTTTTTGAACAAAGATAGACACAAATTGATTGGCAGATGATTTGCATTTGAAGATAATTTCATCAATACTTGCTTATTATTTAACGCAAATTACCTCCGTATAAATAACAGACATAATCACCAATTAATGGTCAAGAGAAACTTCCACTTTCTAACTTTTTTCCAAATTGTTATTGTATTTTTCATTTCTATTTTTTGTTTCTTGTTCTACGGGTTTTTGAATATTAACATTTGCAAATTTAGCAAATCAACAAATGATAACATGAGAAAAGATTTAATCTATCTTTGGTTTACCTGTCTAAAATTTGATAGAGAACATGTTCGCGAATTTCAGATGCTGTGTTATTTTACAAAACATGTACAAACCCATTTGTGTTTTCATTCGTGTCCGATATTGTAATTTGCCATGATATGTTTACGTTTTGAAAATTCTTTAAAATGGATAAAAGTAATTGATTGTCAGAAGTGGGATTCGAACCCACGCCTGGAGAACCAGACTGCGACCTGAACGCAGCGCCTTAGACCGCTCGGCCATCCTGCCTTCATGTATATTACATGTTTTAAAATGGTCCATAAAAGAATACGGCTCCATTGGAAGAGAGACATTGAGAAAAGAATGGGAGATTTTTGGAATACATCATGAAGCAACGTATGTTTGTCGTAAATGGAAGTGCAATACCAAAGAACATTGTCGTTTCCTTTTCTTGTTTCTTCTGGATACCAAAGTAAGGATTCATTGTTCGAAAAACAAAGTACTTCTACGGTAAATGTAATTTGACTGATTTACATCAATATTATTGTAGAATTTAGGTACATTGATCCGATCTGTTTTATTGGAATAATAACAGCTTAACAAACCACAACCATAAGATGAGAATGATATATGAATTTTTCAAATGAAATCATATATTGTTATGAACTACTGATTTACATTTAAAAAATTCTCTTCTCATCATAGTTTCAAAGTGATCGTTAACGGTTTTCCCGCAATTATCTAATTTTTGCATGTTCGTGATCACTTTTACATCGCCCAAAAAGTTAAACAAAACTGATATCGTGTATCATATGCCCTCAAAACTTATCAAATCGCAGAAATGATATGCACAAATAAAGAAGATTGTATATTTCCTCCTTTTCGAGAAATTTTATAACACGGAAAAAAAAATTAAACTCGAATATACCTTTCATAATACATATTTTATAAAATTGATTCTTATATAAATCTATCCAAACTTGTAATTAAAAAAAAATTAATAAAATAGAATTGGATAATCATATAAACAATTTTTGAAAACTAAACATAGCTGAAAAATAGAAAACATGAATTCTGTTCTTCACACCCATTTTGATGAATACTTGTTGCAATGCTAAAAGAAAACATGAACTGTCTTGTTCGCTCTTCCTGTCAATGCGCTTCAATCACCTCAGGTGTTCACATTTTCTAATTTTTCGATGGTAAAACGGTTTGCTTGATCATTTATTTACTACTTGTCTCTGTGGCGCAATCGGTTAGCGCGTTCGGCTGTTAACCGAAAGGTTGGTGGTTCAAGCCCACCCAGGGACGTTCTTTTTTAACAAAGATGGACGCAAATTGATTTGCAAATGATTTGCATTTGTAGATAATTTCATCGATAGATGCCTATAATTTGACGCAAATAACTGCGTATAAATAACAGACGGAATCACCAATTAATGGCCAAGAGAAACTTCAACTTCCTATCGTTTGTCCAAATGGTTATTGTATTTTTATTTGTATCATTTTTTATGTTTATTCTTCTACGTTTTTTTTGAATATTAACATTTGCAAATTTAGCAAATCAACAAATGATATGTGAAAAGATCTAACTTATCTGTAGTGTACCTGTTGGTATGTTTATAGAGAACATCTTCGCGAATTTTGGATGCTGTTATATTTTACGAAACATGTACAAACCCATTTGTGTTTTCATTCGTGTCCGATATTGTAATTTGCCATGATATGTTTACGTTTTGAAAATTCTTTAAAATAGATAAAAGTAATTGATTGTCAGAATTGTGATTCGAACCCACGCCTGGAGAACCAGACTGCGACCTGAACGCAGCGCCTTAGACCGCTCGGCCATCCTGACTTCATGTATATTACATGTTTTAAAAGGGTCCATAAAAGAATACGGCTCCATTGGAAGAAAAACATTGACTAAGGAATGGGAGGGTTTTGGAATACATCATGAAGCAACGTATGTTTGTCGTAAATCGAAGTGCAATACCAAAGAACATTGTCGTTTCCCTTTCTTGTTTCTGCTGGATACTAAATTTAGGATTCATTGTTCTAAAAAAAAAAGTAGTTCCACTTTGAATATAATTTGACTGATTTACATCAAAATTATGTCATATTGTAGAATTTGGGTACATTGTTCCGATCTGTTTTATTGGAACAATTACAGCTTAACAAACAACAACCATAAGAAGAGAATGATATATGATTAGTTCAAATGAACTCATAATGTTATCAACTACTGATTTACATTTTAAAAATTCTCTTCTGATCATAGTTTCAAAGTGGTCGTAAACGGGTTTCCCGTAATTATCCAATTTTTGCATGTTAGTGATCACTTTTCCATCGCCAAAAAAGTTACACAAAACTGATATCGGGTATTTTATGCCCTCAAAACTTATCAAATCGCAGAAATGATATGCACAAATAAAGAAGATTACATAGTTCCTCACGCAAAAAAATTAAAACTCGAATATACCGTTTATAATCCATATTTTAAAAAAGTGATTCTTACATAAATCTATCTAAACCTGTAGTAATTTAAAAGAAAAATTAATATAACAGTATTGTATAATAAAATAATAATAAAAAATTGATACTTACATAAATCTATCTAAAGCTATAGTTTTTTTATATAATATAATTTGATAATTATATCAACAATTTTTGAAGACTAAACATAGCTGAACAACACACAACCTGAATTCTGTTCTTCGCACCGATTTTGATGAATACTTGTTGCAATGCTGAAAGAAAACATGAACTGTCTTGTTCGCTCTTCCTGTCAATGCGCTTCGATCACCTCAGGTGTCCATATCTTCTAATTCTTCGATGGTAAAACTTTTCGCTTGATCGTTTTTCTAATAGATGTCTCTGTGGCGCAATCGGTTAGCGCGTTCGGCTGTTAACCGAAAGGTTGGTGGTTCAAGCCCACCCAGGGACGATCTTTTTGAACAAAGATGGACGCAAACTAAAAAAAATTGATTTGCAGATGATTTGCATTGGTAGATAATTTCATCAATACACATTTATCATTTATCGCAAATTACCCGTTAAAACCTATTTGTGTTATTTTTTTGTTTCTTTTTCTACGGTTTTTCGAATATTAACATTTACAAATTTTATCATATCAACAAATAATATGAGAAAAGATTTATCTTATCTGTGGTGTACCTGTTAAAAGTTGATAGAGAATATGTTCGCGAATTTCAGATGCTGTGTTATTAAACCAAAAATGAACAAACCCATTTGTGTTTTCATTCGTGTCCGATATTGTGATTTGCCATGATATCAGGGATGGGGTAATATAAGTAAGTAAGTAAGTAAGTAAATGATTTATTATAGTGACATGTGTTATACAGATATACAAACATAGATACATGTATATTATATAATAACTTAATGAATAAACACCCAGCCCATCGGACCTATATGTCACTTTATAAACATGAGTATACAAATAATAATAAGTTTACGCATTGTTATTTTTAAATAGGATAGATTGTCTACACATAAAAGCTGAATATACGAATTTTGCAGTTTGTCTAGGGAAGTTAGATAAGAGAAAACCAGTGCAGTCTGAGTCTGACATGTTTAGTAAACGATTATTAAAGCCAATACTAGTAAAGAATTCGGTTCTAAGTTTTGAATAGGATGTACAGTGTAATAAAAAATGAAATTCATCTTCTATTGCTTCTACAGAACATATAATACATAGCCTATCGTTTACATCCTCCCCCCTAAATCGCCCTGTTTCTATTCTGATAGGAAGAACACCACACCTAAATTGTGCAAGAACAGATCTATGAGGGTTGGGTATGTCCATTGTAACGTATTTTTCTAAATTAAAATCACTTTTAAAGGACCTGTAAGTTCTAAGCTTTGAAACACTTTGTAGTTCATTGTGCCAGTCATTCACAAATTTCTGTTGAAGTTTGATCTCAGCTAAGTTCAAGTTACAGACCTCCCGATTTAAAAAACATGTTGACATATCGATAGATTGGAGTAAAAGTTTAACATGGTGTGAGCAGTTTAGGTTATTTGATTTTTCTAAGTCCCACATTAAAACTGATTTCGTAAGTCTATCATCACTCATAGTTACAAGATGATTCCACAATCGTAGCATGTTCAGTTGATGGCGATAGAATGAAGGAAGCCAGCCACTATCTCCTTGAATAGCTAAAATCGGAGTAAACCGGTGCACCCCCAGAAAGTATCGCAACGCCCGTAGCTGTACGGATTCGATGTTGTAATGTTTTGTGTGCCCCCACACTCCACTGCAGTAGTCAAGAATTGGCACAACTCCGCTTAGAAACATCTTTTCGTACGTGTAAATTAAAATCCTATCGATTTGTTTGAATGTATTTTCGAAATAAGGCCTCCTAATGCACGTCCACCGGATTTAGCGAGATTTTCTGTATTATTTTTAAATGTAGCAAATTCATCGAATAGTACACCGAGATATTTATAGGATGTTGTATAGTCAAGACTACCCCCCCCCCCCCCCGATGCAAAATACATGATCACTTCTCTTTCGTTGACGCTTACGAAAATATACTACTTTAGATTTGAGGGAGTTAATCCGTAGCCGACATTTCCTACACCAGCCAGAAACAACATCGAGCATTGCATCCATGTCACCCTCGTTTTCCGCAATCAGTGCAATATCGTCTGCGTACAGAAGGCCGTTAAGTTTATTGGGGCCAATTTGAATCCCACTATTGAGATGTTTCAGTTGCATGGCGAGGTCGTTAATGAACATGGCGAATAGTGTTGGAGAGAGATTGTCCCCTTGTCGAACACCCGATCTACATAGAAACCAGTCTGTGCAATGATCACACAAGCGTACACATGATTCGGTGTCACAATACAAAGATTTTAACGCATGGTAAAATTGGCCATCCACTCCGTTTTTAAGTAAACAAAATTCCATCAAATCTCTGTCAACCATATCGAATGCCTTTTGTAAATCTATAAAGGTAACAAATGTAGAGTTTCTATTTTTAACTATGCTGTCCAGAGTAAACACGTGATCTAAACATGATCTTTCGCTCCGAAATCCGTTTTGTTCATCGACTAGTAGGTTGTTGTCCTCTAGGTAGGCGACGAGCCTTTTGTTTAAGACAGAACTGTAAAATTTAGCGACGGCGGAGAGGAGGCTTATTCCACGGTAATTTAAAGGAAGAAGTGGGTCAGAGGACGAGTCTTTCAGTATCGGGCATATAATAGCTTTGCGCCATATTGAAGGTATTATCCCGGATTCAAAGAACAGCATAAACATCTTGTGTAAAACTTTTATAATACTATCAGACTTAAGTACCTCATATGGGAGTTCGTCTATCCCACACGATTTCCCAGCTTTAGCCTTCGTTACAACCTTTCTGATTTCCTCTTCGGTAATCTGGGAATTTAGTGAGACGTTTGATAAGTACAGGGGGTCGAGCATATTACGCTCCAAGTGTTGCTTGTGTGTCAGAATGTGCGCTTTAAAATCTACATCGAATGCATCGTTAATTGCAGGGTTATATAGAAGACTGAAGTCTCTTTCCCATGTGTTTTTCAACGTGTCGCTGTTTGAGGTAACCTCTCCAGCATCATTATAGCACTCGGTTGGAAATTTACTTTTGCGTTGAGGGCCAAGCTTTTTTATTTGATCCCAAAACTGTTTTGGGTCATTATCGCGCACTGAGTCTATGTTTAACGCCAATTCTAGCTTGTGTTTTCTTTCATAGAATCGAATTCGTTTGTCTAGGGAGTTCTGTGATTCTTTGTATAATTGTTTCTGTATTTGTTTGAGGCGCCTTTCTTTTGGGTCACATTTTAGGACCTTTTTTTCCATTTCGCACATATGCCTCCAAAGTTCAGTGCGTTCCTCGTTCCAATACGGTTTATGCGGTCTCAGGCGTTTCCTAGTACGTGCAGACCAATCGTATGTGGGAATTTTCTTTGACATTTCACGGAGCATAGTTTCTCGGAACTCTTTATACAAGGCGTCGATCTGGGTTTGAGTTTCGCGGCACCTCTCGATGCGTGCAATGATACTATTAATAGCAGTAATGGCGGTATGAGAACTTAGAAAGTCGGCAGGAATTCGCCGGAATTTGAAGCGTTTTTTATTTTGGCTGTCGCGTTGATTGTCCGTCTGTAATTGTGAGTATACTTTGAGGTCAATGGTTAGTACATTGTGGTCTGGAATTTTACTCCTTTCTCCCAAACGGTGGTAAAGGTTGTATCTTTCGACAAGATCAGTGCATTTTGTAATCTGAAAATTTTGACACAGTGTAAAGTTGTCTAGAGGAAGACAGATGTAGTCTACAACCGAATGACCTCGAGTTGAGTAAAACGTATATTCCTCGGACTCCTCTCCGAAACGTCCGTTCAGAATGCAACAACGACTATCATTTAGGAACTCTAAGAATGATTTACCGTGTTGGTTACAAGTTTTGTCAATCGACAAATATAAAATATAAAAAAATATAAAATATAAATAATAATATAAAAAATATAAAAAAGTATTTGTAAGTGAGTGTAATTAATTACATTTTTCCAAGTAATTGGACATAATTTGTAATTGAGTCTGCATTCAGTTACAAGTAATTGAATGTATTTTAATACATTTTAAAATTATCATGTATTTTCAATTACTTTTCAATTACATTTCAATTACTTTTTTTCCAGGTTTAAAATTTTAAAATGTGTCTTATAATGATGATTAGTTTGTATACCTGTTTTGCATGCGCTTTTGTTTATACAATAATTAGTATCACAGTGTTCAATATGTTTAAACAGCATGCCAAACTGCCCAGGGCAATAGGTTAAGGTCTACATTTGTTCAGGTGTGAGCTCCTCTCATACCAAAAAACTCCCCTATTTTAGAATCTAGGGAGTCTAAATTAATCACATTCTTGTGATTTAGAGACATTATTTTATATACTGATAGGCTGTACTGCACAAAAGTTGTACTTACTGAATAAACCTATTTACACAAATAAAAATTCAGTGTAGAGATAATCTTGTTCAGAAACAAACATGGACTCAATGAATGATACTGGATGAAATTAATGTTAATGAAAAAAATTTCTAGAAATTAAAAAAAAAATCTATAAATGGTGATTCAACTGAACGCTAACCTTTATAAACAAATACCGTACATAAAGCTTTGTGTATATCTCGGTGCTGTTTATGCATGTATTTGTTATCAAGATTTTAAAAAAAAATTAATCTAAAGTAATTGAAATGTATTTAATTATATTTGTTAAAGTAATTGATAGTAATTAATTACATTTGAAAAAATCCATGTAATTGTAATTGCAAGTAATTGATAAAATTATCAATGTATTTGAAAGTATTTAATTTCATTTTAAAGTAATTGACCCAAACCCTGCATGATATGTTTACGTTTTGAACATTATCTAAAATAGATAATAGCCATTGATTGTCAGAAGTGGGATTCGAACCAACGCCTGGAGAACCAGACTGCGACCTGAACGCAGCGCCTTAGACCGCTCGGGCATCCTGACTTCATGTATATTACATGTTTTAAAAGGGTTCATATAAGAATATGGCTCCATTTGAAGAGAGACATTGACTAAAGAATGGGAGGTTTTGGGGAATACATCATGAAGCAACGTATGTTTGTCGTAAATCGAAGTGCAATACCAAAGAACATTGTCGTTTCCCTTTCTTGTTTCTTCTGGATACCAAAGTAAGGATTCGTTGTTCTAAAAAAAACTAGTTCCTAGGTGAATGTAATTTGACTGATTAACATCAAAATTATATCATATTGTAGAATGTGGGTACATTGTTTCGATCTGTTTCATTGAAACAATAAAAGCTTAACAAACAACAACCATAAGAAGAGAGTGATATATGATTTGTTTAAATAAAATCATAAAACGGTTTTCCTGCTATAATCCAATTTTTGCATGTTCGTGATCACTTTTACATCGTCAAAAAAAAATTACATAAAACTGATATCGTGTGTTATATGCCCTCAAAATTTATCAAATCGCAGAAATATTATGCACAAATAAAGATAACATATTTTCTCCTTTTTAGCAAATTTTATAACAGACACGAAAAAAAAAATTAAACCTCGAATATATCTATCATAATACATATTCTAAAAAGTGATTCTTACAAAAATCTATACAAATCTGTCGTTCTTTAGAAAAAAATAATTAATATGATAGAATTGTATAATCATATCAACAATTTTTGAAGACTTATCATAGCTGAACAATAAACAACCTGAATTCTGTTACTCACATCGATTTTGATGAATACTTGTTGCAATGCTGAAAGAAAACATGAACTGTCTTGTTCGCTCTTCCTGTCAATGCGCTTCAATCACCTCATGTGTCCACATTTTCTAATTCTTCGATGGTAAAACTTTTTGCTTGATCATTTTTCTAATAGATGTCTCTGTGGCGCAATCTGTTAACCGAAAGGTTGGTGGTTCAAGCCCACCCAGGGACGATCTTTTTGAACAAAGATGGACGCAAACTAAAAAAAATGATTTGCAGATGATTTGCATTTGTAGATAATTTCATCAATACATATCTATTATTTAACGCAAATTACCCGCGTATAAATAACAGATAGAATCACCAATAAATGATCAAGAGAAACTTCTACTTTCTTTTTTTCAAAATGTTATTGTATTTTTCATTTGTGTTATTTGTTATTTTTTGGTTTCTTGTTCTACGGTTTTTCGAATATTAACATTTGCAAATTTAGCATATCAACAAATGATATGTGAAAAAATTTAACTTATCCGCGGTATACCTGTGTCATGTTGTAAATTTTGAATTTACTGGGTGGGTGTAAATACAAAATTTACAAGTTGTCATGTTGTAAATTTTGTATTTACACCCACCCAGTAAATTCAAAATTTACAACATGACACCTGTTAAAAGTTGATAGAGAACATGTTCGCGAATTTCAGATGCTGTTTTATTTTACGAAACATGTACAAACCCATTTGTGTTTTCATTCGTGTCCGATATTTTGATTTCACATAATATGTTAACGTTTTAAAATTATTTAAAATAGATAAAACTCATTGTCAAAAGTGGAATTTGAACCAACGCCTGAAGAACCAGACTGCGGCCTGAACGCAGTGCCTTAGACCGCTTGCCATCCTGACTTCATGTATATTACATGTTTTTAAATGGTCTATAAAAATATGGCCCCCATTGGAAGAAAGTATCCTAAGAATAGGCTAAAAAATTGGAGGTTGTTGGAATACATCATGAAGCAACGTATGTTTGTCGTGAATCGGAGTGCAATTTTAATGAAGAACTGCGCGTTTTTCTTTTTTGTTTTTTCTGGATACCAATCTAAGGAAACAGAATTTTCGGGGTTTATTAACGTGTTAGAAAATTTGCGAAAATATCGAAAATGTGTAATTTTGTTATTTGTATTAGTTAAATTTTGAGATTTTAAAAGTTTCTTAAAGAAAACAAACCGGATATAATATCTGCATATTGAATATTTTGCGACGTAAAAGTGATCACAAATGAGCGAAAATTAGAAGATCGCGAAAATTAACGGATATACGGTAGGCTAAACCGAGATTCATTGTTCTAAAATAAGTAAATCCACTTTGAATGTAATTTGACTGTTTTACATGAATTTTGTGTAATATTGTAAAATTTGAGTACATTGTTTCAATCTGTTTGTTTGGAACAGAAAGAGCTTAACTAACAACAGCCATGGAAAAAATAATAATAATATATTGTGTTATAAACTGATTTTTTTTTTAAATTCTCCTTTCATCAAAGTTGCTGCATACGAAATGATTTACATTAAGAAAAAGTTGGGAGATGAGAGCGTAATATCAGTATTGTATAATTACCTGGTTTTCAGTCAATTATATAATATCTGCAAGTTCG
Source organism: Magallana ariakensis (assembly GCA_020458035.1). NCBI lineage: Eukaryota > Metazoa > Mollusca > Bivalvia > Ostreida > Ostreidae > Magallana > Magallana ariakensis. The sequence goes on along the minus strand of CM035814.1, from coordinate 53,622,507 downwards.
TGATCACTTTTACATCGCAAAAAAAATACGCAAAAATGATATTTTGTATTGTATGCATTCAAACCGTACCAAATCGCAGAAATGATATACACAAATAAAGAAGACTACATATTTTCTCCGTTTTCGCAAATTTTACGACACGCAAAAAAATTAAAACTCGAATATACCCATCATAATACATGTTTTAAAAAATTGATACTTACATAAATCTATCTAAAGCTAGAGTTTTTTTTATATAATATAATTTGATAATTATATCAACAATTTTTGAAGACTAAACATAGCTGAACAATACACAACCTGAATTCTGTTACTCACGCCGATTCAGATGAATACTTGTTGCAATGCGGAATGAAAACATGAACTGTCTTGTTCGCTCTTCCTGTCAACGCGCTTCAATCACCTCACGTGTCCACATTTTCTAATTTTTCGATGGTAAAACTTTTTGCTTGATCATTTTTCTAATAGCTGTCTCTGTGGCGCAATCGGTTAGCGCGTTCGGCTGTTAACCGAAAGGTTGGTGGTTCAAGCCCACCCAGGGACGATCTTTTTAAACAAAGATGGACGATGTATAAGGAGGTGTAGGGACCTGGGCACGATTTGAGATCAAATTCTAAGATATACCCAGGATAGGTATGGTAAGACAGTCCATTTCTTCGACAGATCTCTCATATGGTTTTCGAAAACATGCAATAGAGCTTTTGTCCAAGAACAGACCCTTGTGCTACTCCACAATTCAGTTAAAAATCAACTGACATAGATATATGGACCGCAACTCGCTGATATCTGTTATTGAGACAGGAATATATCAAACGTAAAGCATCACCACATATGCAATATAAAAATTTAAGGCGCTTAACAAGGATAAAATAGTCAATCACATCAAAGGCCGCTGACAAGTCCAACATCAAGAGAACTGCAATTGAGTTGGAATCTAGTGCTGTCACAATGTCGTGATGTACCTTTAGAAGAGCTGTTTCTGTAGAATGAAGTACGCGGTATGCAGATTAGTAAGAATCTTGCAGATTGTTTGATACAAGATGATGCTCAATGCGTACACTGACCACTTATTCCATAATTTTTTAAATGAAAGGAAGGTTCGAAACTGGGCGATAGTACTTTAAGACTTCCGTTTCAAGTCCTTGTTTCTTCAGTAGTGGACTGACTATAGCGTATTTAAAAGATGGTGGCCACGATTTGTTGATTATTGTTGTTACAACAGGCAGAGGAATGTCAATGACTAACTTAAGAATATTGGTGGGGATAGGATCTAATTCACAAGACTTAGAAGCCGAGCTAATGATAAGTTTACAAACTTCAGTTTCTGTTGTTGATGAGAAACAGTCCAAAGGAGATCCACAAAATTCTATGTCTGTTTTTAAAGCACCATGTCCTAAATCCTCTTTTGAAATAGCAAGTTGGTCTATGATGGTTGATATTTTCCCTGTGAGAAATCTCCCAAAGGTGTTTGAAAGTTCCTCCTTGTTGTCTTGAGTGGGGGGGAAATAGGAGCATTACTATTGCCCAAATGGTTGTTTCTGATCATTTCCGATCTCCGCGATCTTTCTGGAGAAGAATTCCTTTTTTGATGACAGTAGTAATATACACGACTGTATTGCCTTGGATTTGAAGATTTTCTTATGGACTGTTGGTCCCGTTTTTCGCATACGTTTTTCAGCTTGACGTTTTTCATGCTTTGCCATTCTAGATCATGTAAACAAAGCTCGAGTCTTATACTATACTCTGTCCCGGGTTTTTGCTTCCACCACTTTTCGCTTGATATTTCGATAATCATAAATACCTTTGTGCTCAAACTACGTTCATCCACTAATATGAAAAATGTCCAGATTATCTGTTTTGAAACGCCCCTTCTACCGCTTCAGGTTTCAATACACATTCCAAAATAGAAAGTCTACGAGGTTTTTGCATTGCATCAGCCATTAATAAGCCCGGATGACAATGTTGAAAAATTGCGCGAGGTGTCCCGAGAACTTCCGAATGGAGAAAAGATGTAAACATTTCCCATTATAAATCTCCGTAAGAAATTTGTTTTCGTTCCTGTAAACTTTTATGAGTGAAAAAGGATAATTTGTCAATAAAGATATCTTGGATATTTTACATTTCATCGTTTTCAACCGTACTTCTTTCACAGGTATGTGTATTTTTATTAAAAATCATCAAAAAGTGATGGAAGCAATAACTTGGGACAGACTATACATGTAGTATTTGTTTACAAATAATGTTTAGTAAGGGATTACAATTTCTTTGACAAAATGACTTGTGGTAAACAAAATAAATTTGATCAATGCGTTCATAAATAATATTATCAACAACTGAAAAAGCAACATTTGATTAAAACTTATACCAGTGAAATACATATGTAAATAATAACAACACTCGAGTTCTGTTTACAAAACAAAGAAATTAAAACTCTGTATCTTACTTGTAACTCAATATTTGACTTTTAAGGAGGCCGATTTGGGTTTTTTGGCGGAAAAACTACAATAGAAAAACACTTTATTTTTTGACCACATTTAAACCAACTCTAGGTATTTGGGAAGTTTCATTTCTTTTATGTTATTTCTTATAACGTACTCCTACAAAGCTTCATTTTATCATAACGTCATAAAAGCGCAATGGCAACGCTACCCTACCGCACAACGGAAAAATCGTTTAAAAAATAAAAATTTCCTTAAAAAATCTAAATATTTTTATCAGTATTTTGTTTATTGTGTTCAATATTAAAAATGATATAGAAACAATTTCATAAGATGTATAAATCAACTGTATTATACTAGAATGCACAAAAACATGCGCAATGAAAGGTAAAGTCGGCCTTCTTAAATTTTAACGAGACATTAAAAATGCCCTTATTAAGCATTCTAAGCATTAAAACATGTGAAAATAAAACTTAACATTTTGAGTTCGTTCAAATCGTGTCTAAGTCCCCCTTTAAAATAAAATTTAATTGCTGATTGTCAGTACATACTATTTTAAACGCATATTTACAACAGATGGAATCATAAATGGTGAAAGGAAATTCCCACTGGTTTTTTTTCCAAACATTTAAAAAGAAGTGTTCATAATTTTAAATGTGGTCACGCTCTTTATACAGTTAAAAAATCATAGTGCAGAAAATTAGACCTATTTACTCGTTAGAAAAGAAATTCAAAGTGTTTTAAAACTGAATATTTACACTTAATTTTTTGTCGTTGTTTCCTGTTTAATTTTTTTTTTTTTTAAGTTTAACAATGAATTTTTCAATTTAAGCAATTTAACAAATGATGTATTTAACATCATGTTTAACACATGTGCTCTGTACATATTTTATGAAAGAGAACATGCACGTGACCTATTGTGTTTATACGCATATTCTTCCTCATAAATGTATAGGTAGATAATTATGGATAAATTTGATTATCTAGATTGGATATATAATATCCCCTAAAAATAAACTAGAGAAATGTAGGACAAACATGAATGTATAATTCAATAATTGGCTCTCAATGATTAAAATAAGTGTCGACCTTAATACATAAATTATTGACAGGTTATAAATCTGTCAGCTTTATTATTAATTTTTATTGTTCTACAACTTCACATATTACTACATTTAGCTTTATGATATCAACAGAATGATGAATCCTCCGGGTGAAATACCGTTAAACATAGTGTTTGTGTGCTTTTAAAGGGGCATGGTCACGATTTTGGTCAAAATTTATTTTTCCGATTTTAATGTTTACAAAGCTTCAGTAAGGCATTTCTAATAGTCAACCAAAATTTGCGTGTCATTCGTTGAGTTATAAGCGAGTTACAGAGCTTGAAATTCTTTGCTATGTAAACAGCGTTTGTTTACATTTTGAATGTTGAAGTGAAAATTCCAGTTTTAGACCAAAAACTAATGTGTTTAACGTTAGGAACTGTTTATCTATGCTTAAAATGAATAAAATATAGAAAAATCAGCTTGAAAAAGATTTTTAACTGGTATATTGAACCTATGTAAACAAAAACAGGGCACGAGCCTTGTTTACATGACAAAGAATTGTGAGCCCTGTATCTTGCTTATAACTCCATGAATGACTCTCAAATTTCATTTGATCATTAAAAATGCATTTTAAAGCATTGTAAATAATAAAAACAGAAAAATAGAATTCGACCAAAATCGTGACTGTGCCCCTTTAAACGATTCTGTAATTTTCATATTTTACGCGAGTACTTAATTACACGATTCCGCTGTATTGTATCAAATCGCGAAAATATAAAATTGCAATCACCAATTCTTTGTTCTAATTTCATATAGTTCAAAACTGTCTGAAAATTAAAAGCAAGATTTTAAAATCACCGAGAGTTGCTTCTCGCGATTTTACGCAGAAATTAATTCCTCGCATTTAATTAGGAATATACAGTAATTGAAATCTACAGTGCAGATATAAACATTTAAATACTTTCAGTGTGATGTTACATGTATGATCTAGTTATCATATGATATTAGTTGTATATGGTGCTATTTATACTGGTTAGGTAGGTACAACACAAGATTTCTTAACTATTAAATGCTGAAACTGAACGTTACATACCAGCTCCAAGTTACTGTTTGACACAAACTAACATGACCTTATTAAAACTGCTGTTTTATAATCTTACAAGTATCTCAAGACAAAAAACAAGTTAGACTAGTTTTAACTAAATCAAATCAATTTTATGCTTATGTGTTTTAACAGCCAGTTCGAATATATTCGAATTACAAGAAATGAGGTTTTACCAAAAATTTATTTTGTACAAACTAAACCTAAAGTAACAAGCAACTTTGAAACAGGAATGAGGGGGGGGGGGGTATTCATAATTGGTTAAATAGTTGGAGAGGGGTCTCCAAAGATCCTAAATAGTTGATGAAAAATTAGTTTACATATGATCGGTCTCGAAATTTTGTCATATTTATTGTTAAAATTTGAATAATTATTATATTCTTTAAAAAGCAACGTATGCTGTATTTTTTAAGACTTGTTTCCATGCAAATTGTCAAATATGTTACATGCAGATAAGATTAACACAAATCGTTAAACTTCGTGTGAAAAAGTACGTAACCGTGGCCACGGGGTTTGAAAAGTAGCGCACTTTAAAATATCAAAGTGGAAAACATTTTGGACATAGTCAACTTATTTGGAAAAAAAAATTAAGATTTTTTATGACTGTATATTTTCAAACAAAAGTCATTTCTTGGCTTAATTTTTGCAATGGTCTTTAAGGAACGTTAATCAATTTAGACTTCTTAATTTCATAAACATAAAATCTAAAACAATTTTAGATCAAAGTGTTTTTGTTTCATAGATTTCAAATAATGATTACGTTTCCGAATATTTTAAAGGGCTATAAAAACATCTTAAAAGTGAAATAGTAATAAACAATTTTGATGGCCGATTATATAATTAATTATTCATTATTTTCAGATATTGACAAGAACCAACCGTACCCATCTTAGATGAAATTAAGCGCAAATCTATTGATTTTATTGATTAAACTTATTAGTAAGTTAATTATTACCTTAAATGACCGGCATTTAAAATTGTGTGATGAAATGATGAATATTTTATCATTTACAGTATTAAGTTATACATATGGTATACATCTATTATTTTGCATTTGATAAACAGCATCTTGTTTTGCTTGAATAATCGGTAATTATACCTAAATTATACCTATATTGTAAGACGATAATTATTACATATATGCTGCACGTTTTATTTAAACAAACAAACAAACAAACAAAGACAGAAGGAAATTCATACCAACGTAACATAGGAATGAAAAGAAGGATGTTCTTTTTAAAATAATAAACACCTTTTCATCTTTGCCGACCTGAATTGCACTCATCTGATATATGACATCCTATTTAAACTAATGTTGCATGATTTGAAACAGTTTGCAATCATCTATCTAGAAAGACATTACAATGTATTTCAGCAACCTAGCGATCAATAATAAAGAATATCAAATAACCAATTATTTGATGAAGTGTCACAACGACATTTGATTGGTTGGTTGAATTTAAGTCAAAGTCAAACACTCAATACCAAATTTTGCAGTAGCCTGCAATTGTTAAATGGAAAATTACTAACTATTAATAAATATGGGGATTATTTTTTATTTATGTGTTCAAACTGTATTTTTGCAGAACTTTCATGGTGAATTTTCTTGTGCATTAGAATATGGAAATTTCTCTGAAGGTAAACTAATTATCTTTCATTTTTTTCTATCAACGAAAAGTGATTCTCTTTAACATTCTATATCTTAGAATATATTTATTCATTAAATTTAATTTCATTTTTGATTTATTTAAATACTTTGTAAATACTTTGAAAAGTTGATATAACAGTTTTACTGTAACAACAGTTACTAATCACAGTGAAGACACCGACGTCATTTCTACTGAACAAACTACTCCTACTGTTTCAAAAGTTTCCAATCACAATGAAGACACCGACGTCAATTCTACTGAACAACCTACACCTACTGTAACAACAGTTACCAATCACAGTGAAGACACCGACGTCATTTCTGCTGAACAACCTACACCTACTGTTTCAACAGTTACCAATCACAGTGAAGACACCGACGTCAATTCTACTGAACAACCTACACCTACTGTAACAACAGTTACCAATCACAGTGAAGACACCGACGTCATTTCTGCTGAACAACCTACACCTACTGTTTCAACAGTTACCAATCACAGTGAAGACACCGACGTCAATTCTACTGAACAACCTACACCTACTGTAACAACAGTTACCAATCACAGTGAAGACAACGACGTCATTTCTACTAAACAAACTACTTCTACTGTAACAACAGTTACCAGTCACAGTGAAGACAACGACGTCCTTTCTACTGAACAAACTACACCTACTGTTTCAAAAGTTTCCAATCTAAGTGAAGACAACAACGTCCTTTCTACTGAACAAACTACTTCTACTGTAACAACAGTTACCAATCACAGTGAAGACACCGACGTCAATTCTACTGAACAACCTACACCTACTGTAACAACAGTTACCAATCACAGTGAAGACACCGACGTCATTTCTGCTGAACAACCTACACCTACTGTTTCAACAGTTACCAATCACAGTGAAGACACCGACGTCAATTCTACTGAACAACCTACACCTACTGTAACAACAGTTACCAATCACAGTGAAGACACCGACGTCATTTCTGCTGAACCTACACCTACTGTTTCAACAGTTACCAATCACAGTGAAGACACCGACGTCAATTCTACTGAACAACCTACACCTACTGTAACAACAGTTACCAATCACAGTGAAGACAACGACGTCATTTCTACTAAACAAACTACTTCTACTGTAACAACAGTTACCAATCACAGTGAAGACACCGACGTCCTTTCTACTGAACTAACTACTTCTACTGTAACAACAGTTACAAATCACAGTGAAGACAACAACGTCATTTTTACTGAACAAATTGCTTTTAATATAACAACAGTTATAAATCACAGTGAAGGAAACGAGTTCATTTCTACTAAACATACTACACCTACTGTAACAACAGTTACCATTCACAGTGAAGACAACAAAGTCAATTCTACTGAACAAACTACTTCTTATGTAACAACAGTTACAAATCACAGTGAAGAAACTGACATCATTTCTACTGAACAAACTACGCCCACTCTTTCATCAGTTACCATTCACAGTGAAGACACCGACGTCATTTCTACTGAACAAACTACTTCTTATCTAACAACAGTTACAAATCACAGTGAAGAAACTGACATCATTTCTACTGAACAAACTACACCTACTGTTTCAACAGTTACCAATCACAGTGAAGACACCGACGTCATTTCTACTGAACAACCTACACCTACTGTAACAACAGTTACCAATTACAGTAAAGACAACGACGTCATTTCTACTGAACAAACTACTTCTAATCTAACAACAGTTACCAATCACAGTGAAGACACCGACGTCATTTCTACTGAACAAACTACTTCTAATGTACCAACAGTTACCAATTACAGTGAAGACACCGACGTCATTTCTACTGAACAAAGTACTCCTACTGTTTCAAAAGTTTCCAATCACAGTGAAGACACTGACGTCAATTCTACTGAGCAAACTACTTCTAATGTACCAACAGTTACCAATTACAGTGAAGACACCTACGTCATTTCTACTGAACAAACTACTCCTACTGTTTCAAAAGTTTCCAATCACAATGAAGACACCGACGTCAATTCTACTGAGCAAACTACTTCTAATGTACCAACAGTTACCAATTACAGTGAAGACACCGACGTAATTTCTACTGAACAAACTACACCTACTGTAGCAACAGTTACAAATCTAAATGAAGACAACGACGTCATTTCTACTGAACAAACTACTTCTAATGTAACAACAGTTACAAATGACAATGAAGACACAGACGTCATTTCTACTGAACAAACTACTTCTAATATAACAACTGTTACCAATCACAGTGAAGACAACAACGTCATTTCTACTGAACAAACTACTTCTAATGTACCAACAGTTACAAATCACAGTGAAGCCAACGAGGTCATTTCTGCTAAACAAATTACACCTACTCTTTCAACATTTACCATTCAAAGTGAAGACAACAACGTCATTTCTACTGGACAAACTACTTCTAATGTACCAACAGTTACAAATCACAGTGAAGCCAACGACGTCATTTCTACTGAACAAACTACACCTACTCTTTCAACATTTACCATTCAAAGTGAAGACAACAACGTCATTCCTACTGGACAAACTACTTCTACTGTAACAACAGTTACCAATCTAAGTGAAGACACCGACATCATTTCTACTGAACAAACTACTCCAAATGCTACAACAGTTACCAATCTAAGTGAAGACAAAAACGTCATTTCTACTAAACAAACTACACCAACTGTTACCAATCACAGTGAAGACAACAACTTCATTTCTACTGAACAAACTACTTCTAATGTAACAACAGTTACTAATCTGAGTGAAAAAAATGACGTCATTTCTACCGAACAAACTATTTCTACTGTAACAACAGTAACCAATCACAGTGAAGCCAACGACGTCATATTTACTGAGCAACCTATGCCTTCTGTAACAGCAGTTACCATTCTGAGTGAAAACAATGACGTCATTTTTGATGAACAAATTACTTCTAATATAACAACAGTTACCAATTTAGGTGAAGACACCGACGTCATTTCTACTGAACAAACTACTCCTACTGCTACAACAGTTACCAATCTAAGTGAAGACAAAAACGTCATTTCTACTAAACAAACTACACCTACTGTTACCAATCACAGTGAAGAAAACTACGACATTTCGACTGAACAAACTACACCTACTGTAACGGCAGTTATAAATCTGAGTAAAGACAACAACGTCATTTCTACTAAACAAACTACTTCTACTGTAACAACAGTTACCAATGACAGTGAAATAAGCGACAACATTTCTGCTGAACAAACTACGCCTACTGTTAAAACAACTTCAAATCTAAGTCAAGACAACAACGCAATTTCTACTAAACAAACTACACCTACTGTAACAACAATAACCAATCTGAATGAAAACATCGACATCGTTTCTACTGAACATACTTCTTCTGTTGAGAAATCATTTACTAGTACCCAGCTTAGTTACCATCATCAGGGTAACTTCTCAGAAGGTGTCAGTGACGATATGACAAATACAAATTCTCAAACATCATTACTGGACCATCAAACTATAACTACAGCATCGCCATTTCTGCGAGAATCTGAATTGGTGCCATTCAACATGTATGTAAAAGACCATACAGTCAACGTCTTTGCTAATGTCTTTTTACCAGGACACGTTATAAAACAAGAAAAAGGTCTTGGTTTCTATATGTGTGTTACGGAATGCTTGAAAACTGTAGATTGCCATTCTGTTAACTTTATGAAGAATCAAGGAATCTGCCAACTAAACTCAATATCATCTGACACTCCAAGTTTAAAACTCCGTGAGAGATGTCTATTTACCCGATCACAACAATGGCCAAAGGTATGTTTATAATGTTAATGTCAAACAACGATATCTTGAAGTCATACCAAACAAGTATTCCTTTTAAAGGAATGATCGGCAATAATGATATATTGATAGCTAGAAGCAATCAACATGATCAGTTTGATGTAAAATAATAAAAAAAAAGTACTGTATTTTTACAAAATATAGAATATTTTGAATCTGTACACCATAATTTCATTAATATTATAAACCGTCAACAAATTTCATTTTGAAATAAATTTGGGAAAAGCCGTTCGTAAACTCCTTGTCTAATTTTATATTTTTAACGTAATTATTAAATGTTAATGTATCTTCTTCTTCTTCAGAATACTGAGTAGGGCTCTTCAAAGAGCATTAACACGTATACAAAGAAAGAGTTGTATTAAAATAATTTAGTGCGACTGAAAAACATTGAATGCCATCATAACTTGCTATTGAGGTCGCATTATAACGTAACCTTGTTTATAAATCAAGCCGTCTTCCTATCTACTATTATGCAACATCAATAGATCGAGGTCAGTTCATGGAGCATCTTCTTATGATCGAGGTCAGTTCATCGAGGTCAACTGCATTACTGAATGAATCTTTCGATCGAAATTCTTACGCGTGAGACAAAATGTGCATTCTTGAATTAACAGGTCGAACTGTATTTTATGTAAGTTTGCATCTCTTAAGGTAAATGAATTGAATTAAAACCGAGTAAAATGTTATATAAATACTAAACCAAACTTCAAGTTTTTATAAGAACTACTAATGCAAGCGGAATGTGTGCGCACGTGGAAGCATTTGCCGGATGCCTCATATGGACACAACAGTGATCGGCCGAAGCCGATCACAATAATTGCTTATTTTCTGCAATGGCTGCAACAGTTAAACAACCTTATAAAACATCTATTTCATCTATTATGTTTCAGTTCGATTTGTATAACAAATATGAGTGCTTATTTTTGGTGTATCAAAGGTTATTTGACAAATGAGGACAAAAATACTATAGAAAGGAACATATATTTTGCATGAAGATTTGTTTAAACTTGGTTTATCCCCAGGAGCTCTCGATTTACTTTTGTATTTATAATTTTCTTTTTAAATGGATTAGATATCAAAGTGTATTCAAAGGTAATAAAGGTTTCCAATACCGTATATCCGGTAATTTTCGCGAGAATCTAATTTTCGCTTTTTACGCGATAACTTACATATTGCAGAAAATTCAATATGCAGAAATTATATCTCGTATTTTTAATTTTGCTATATTTTCCGCAAATTTTTTTGACATGGGGAAAAAATTCCGGATATACGGTATTTCAATGTATTTTTTAAAATAAATTTTCTGTTCAAAAACTCATCACGTCGTGCTTTCTTTCTATCATTTGTAGCATTGTTGATGCATATGTAAAGGGAAAATCTGAATCCAGTTCTAGTGGTCGAGGGGTTTTATTCGTTTTGTAACAAATTACAAGTAACTGTGTTTATATAACAGAAAAGTCGACGTTTTAATGGGACTTGTCGTCTGCATTAAACGAATACTCTGATAAAATTAGGGCATACTCTAAAACCTGGCCTGGCCCCATTGGCCTGGCCTGGCCTCAAAGTTGGCCTGGCCTCACTTTTGGCCTCAAAATTGGCCTGGCCTCAAATTTTGGCCTGGCCTCAAAAATTGGCCTGGCCCCAAATTTGGCCTCTACAAAAATTTTTGGCCTCAAATTTTAAAATTTCTCTTTTGCTCATTTTCTTAGATTTAGATTGAATTTTTATTGATTTCTTATAGAAATTGAAATTTCCATGCTTTTTTAAGGTTTAAGGAATAATCATATGATTTTTTCACATATATGACATGTGACCGACTGTTTAAGTTTAATTAATTTAATCCATGTCTAAACACACAAAAAATACCTATGACATGCATGTACAGCACTGCTCTTACTATTGTCAAGGTATAGATTATGCAAAAACCAAACCAAAAAACTAAGAGCTGCCATCCCCCATTCCCCATTTAAAAGTTAAACATCATTTTAAGAGACTGGCCTGATTGATATCCAAAACATTTGTAAACTGGTACCGGTACATAGCATTAAATTTTTATCACTGTGTAATGCACTTTAAAATTTGCAGTTTGTTTATATTACCTGTCAACACTGATCAAGCCCAAATTTCCCTCTCCAGCAGAAATTCGATATCTGAATCTCTCCTGTCGCTAATCTGCTACATTGGGGTCAGATTCATTGCCTATCCTGTCATTTAACATTTCACACAGTCTAATTTAATTAATGGCATTTGTGAACGACTGCAACAATGCATCCTCGATAACTTGACTCAGTGATGGTCATTAATCATCACCACCTGATTAGAGTAGAGTTTCATGCATGTGTTGTTTGTATATATTTAGGAAACAATTTTTCTCCTATGGGGAATTGTTATTGTCAGAATCTGAACAAAGCAAAACATTTTGTGACCTTTGATGTCGGTAAGAATAAACAAATATTGGCCTCCTCCATTATTTCTTTCTCAAACAAGTTGTTGATAAAAGAAGAGTTACATAGATATTGTCCGATCCTGAGAGCAGTTTGATTTAAATGCATTGCCAAAAAAAAATATGCCATGGTTATACAATGGCAGGGCAAAATCACATTCTTAAGTTCTTCAGAATTTAAAACTGACTGAATGAAAATCTATTAGAATGGATTACTTGACATACCTTTAGTCATAAGTATACATTGTTAGTACTATATTTTCAATTATAACTATTATTTTTAATAGACTATCACTTTAAGACACTAAAGCCACCAAGTGAGATGTTTAATGTGCATTGAAAATAAATCAATAAATTATAAATCAATAAAATCATCAAATATGTAAAGAAATATAAAAATAAATTTGAGGCCAAAAATTTTTGTAGAGGCCAAATTTGAGGCCAGGCCAATTTTTGAGGCCAGACCAAAATTTGGGGCCAGGCCAATTTTGAGGCCAAAAGTGAGGCCAGGCCAACTTTGAGGCCAGGCCAGGCCAGGTTTTAGAGTATGCCTAAAATTAGTTATGTTAACTCGATGATTCCAAAGATAAGATCGGAAAATACGTTCAAATCCATTAAAATAAAGAGCTAGAATTACAGTTGTAACGTAAACACAGAGAGTAGTGTCTGGTTCTGATCTAGTCCACGTCCGACGCATCAATCAATATGGTGGGAATATTAATTCCTTAATGAACTACACCATGTTGTTTCATTTTTCCCCTGAAAGTTGATGAATTTTATCATTATTTTTTTCATCATGGTCTGTCGGAAATAATCTGTCCTATAGCAAAGAAAAATTAGAAATCGTACCCCCTTAAAATAGCCATCCTTCAAACTGAATGCATATGAGTAGCATGTTTGTTTATGTAAAAGTATTTCGTTTTTTTTTATTTATCAATTGGTTTGGGGTTGCAGACTATGTTAGGACACTGCCAAAATAAGACGTGTCGGTCCCAAGAACAGTGTATGGAACTTCACAATAGAGCTGTGTGTATCATTGGAAGTGAGTATTCGCTATAACGTGAAACCTGTTCAGTAATTTTAATAACAGTCCATTACAAATCTGCAGTTACACATTTAAATATAAGAAGTGAAAATACTATATACATATGGTAATTTCATTAATTTATGAAGTTACACAGAATAATATTACATCGTAATTTAATTTTATGTCCCATAAATGTATAATTTTATTCTTTAGATTGTAAATTGCCTCCTCGCGTAGAAAATGCCGAGACAAATGACTATTTGCTTCATGTTGGATCAAGAATCAGATACAAGTGCATTCAAGGAAAAAGTTCGAACGCCACAGAAACAGCCATGACAGTCACATGTCGTGGAAATGGCCAATGGACAACGGTGAATTTTCAGTGTCTTTAATAAATATTTCAAGACACGATACCAACATGAGAATTTCGTATCTGTGATAATTACTACCATTTTCTGGAAAAAGGAGTAGATTTTACTTTTTTACTCAGCGTTTTCGTAATAAATATTGATTTACACGGTTAGTAGAATGTGTTATCTATAAATAGTATATTTATGCAACGTGTGACTAAAGCGGAATGATATATCTTTCATTGAATAAACTACGTATTTTTCATTTCACTAAAAAATATGCCAACAACGGAAACACCGCGGTAATCAGTTTACATATACTATTTCTGAAAATCGATTTACTGTCAAATGTTTATACAAGGGACAGCAAAATAAAAAGGTACTGCGACCATAGTACCTTTTACGGGTTTTAGTTTAGATTTCTACTGTGTAATTCATCACAGACATTATTATCAAACGAAAATTTCAGAACAATGTTAATATTCTCAAAGATTTATTCACAATTAAACGATGTACATGCAAAACACAAAAAAAAAGCATCTAGAAAGATTGCTTTAAGATTCCTCGAAGATTGGAATTTCGAGGTTTGTTCAGCAAAATGAGCGCCCGCAAAAAATGTTTTCTATGGAGACTGGGAGTTTTGGTAAGCGCGCGTGATGAAGAGGCCTCATGTATTGTTCTGTGTTGCAATTTGATTTAACATAATTGCTGTAAACAATCTTCTATACACGATTTACCAACGGCATAATTAATAACTTACGCCCAGTCTTTTTACCTTGCTACAATAGCAACGAATTTTCATATTATTTCTTTGTTGACAATAATTTAAATGAATAATAGAATTTTCATGATACTATTATAGTAAGCAAACGGAAAAGTCTGAAGGAAAAACAATGGTGTTACCAAAGTAACATTCTTTCAATATCTATCTACAAACACTTTTATTTCTTGAATTTGAGATTTATTATTATTATTATTATTATTTTTTGCATTTAACATTTACTGTATACAGGGTTATTTTCGCCCCGTGTAATTTTCGCCCTTTTACACTTGCAAACGGTTTCGCTTCGTCTTGAATTCGCCCAGATGCAGTTGTGTTAACTGAAATATTATATGCCACATAGAATTCGCCCAGTCTTAAAATCGCCCTCTGACAACGACGACGAAAAGGGCGAAAATAAAACGGGCGAATATTTCCCTGTATACAGTAATCTTAGATCAATATGTCCTCTCGATTATTAGTTTAAATTTGTCTTTTCACCTAATACATCTGGTATCATGACAAATGGGCCCAATATAACTACTGAAGCCCAAGGTAACAAGTTGTTTACAATATCTTATCCTCAAATGCATGAAGTTAATTTGATAAAAAAAAAGTTGATGAGATTCTTTAAAACAGAATTACATAAGGAATAGCCAGTGAAGGTCAAGGACACATCATATCAGTTATAAATACCTGAACAGCTATTATCATTACGTATCTATGTATGAAGTTGGATAAGAAATTTTTAAACAGTGTCTTTGAAAGTGAGCTTTTACTCCTATTCATCAGAAAATGAACGTTCAATAAAAAAGAAAGCAAAATTTCAGAAATTAAAAGAAAAACCCCAGTGAAATTGGAACATGCTCTCAGCTTCTAATTGCTGTTGTCACAAAGAACCACCTCCGAGTCACTTAGTCTTTTTATTCAGATTAATAAAAAAGACAAAAAATTAATTTCTTGGATATGACATACTATTATGATGTAAATACATGTAATATAATACATCACTTAACTTTAAAATTTTGTTTAATAACTATTGTTGATTGATTGTTATGAATAATTTATTATAATTTTATAGGGAACCTTGAATGAAACACTTATATAAATTACAAAAGCAGAAAAGTTGTATCAATAAAGAAATTCATTCTAACAACAAAAAAGAGGACTTTGAATCTATTCATAAAGTTGCTTCCAAAGTTTAAAAATACCAGCTGTATCTACATCATACACTTAATCATTAAATTCTTTTTACTAAGATTTACAAGTCAAAGAATCCTACAGATGACACCTAAGCATTAGTAGATGATATGGACGGATTACAGTCATCACACACAAACAAATCAAATCTGTAACGGATACCACAGAACCAGCTCAAAAATTGGTCTCTATGATAAATAGTGGTCTTACAAAGCATCAACCAATCAAATCTAAGCCTCTATAATACAAGCTAGTTCTTTTCTTTGGATTGTTGAATGCACATTTGAGAAAAAGGCCAATATAAATGCATTTCTGAGACATAAAAAAGTTGCATCTGTGTTCTGGAATATTGGATAATTCTGTCTCTGACCAGCAGAGAATGTCGAGTGAACATGAATATTTCTTTGTACTGCTATTTGTGAACATTATAAACATATTCGAGCAGTTCTGTTTGTAAACATGATAAATTGTACAATGTACTGCTTCTGATCATGAACATTAACTGTATATTCCATATTTTTTGTGAACATGAACACTTACTCCATATTGATTGTGAACATGAACACTACTCTGTACTGTATATGAACTACTTGGTGGAACAACACAAGCTTTGACATCGCACTGTGATGTATGGTTTTCATTAAAAAGCATCCCTGTTTCTCGATAGTTCTTTGGCTCTCCTGTCCTCTCTCCATTTCTGCATAAGTCTGATCATTGCCTCGCTCTTGTCTTGTTGGTCTTTTGCTGACAGTTTGTCAAACTCTCCTGGCTTAAGATGTTTGCCAAATATTTCTTTCTGAAACATCATCAGCAAGAGAGATGTTAGCTCTATATGTTTACAAGACAATAGTGCATTATTGCTAAAGTAAAAGAAGTAAAAAAGAATCCAAATTCCTCCCCTTTCCCAATCATATCCATCTTTCTTTTCTCCTTCATTACTTTATTTAAAATATTATGTGAATATTTTTTTAAAAAGTGAGAAATTTATATCAAAATTTCAGAATAGGAAAAAAAACATTAAAAAAGAACATTTATAATGGAATGGCAAGAGTATTAGTACATGTAACTCTATTTCTAAAACCAGGCCAAAAGCTGTTTATCTATATACTGAATAAGATTTTTATTACCGTACTGTAAAAGTGGTTATTTATGCTAGTGGTCAAGTACACATTTTTTATAGTCAAACAATACGTGTGGGTATTAAATATGATATGTGTGGGTTTTTTTTTTTACCATACGTACAGGGATACTGTATTTTCCGCAGTTTTCAGCTTACTGCGTAACTATAGTGTAAATTTCCCCCACACGTAAATAGCCATTTTACAGGACATATCTTTCAGACTAATCTCACCTGAGCTTGTTTGATGTCCTTGACATTTTGTACCAGGTACCCCTCTGTAGCCTTGTCCAGTTCTTCCTTTTCTACAACCTGATCTTCTGCATGGGCAACTATAAAACAGAATAATGTAAAGACTGCGATTGTTAAGTGCTCTTCTATTGTAATTTATTCCCAATTGGAATGGCCAATCCATCACAAAACTACATAACATTTCATGTGACAAAGAAACATCATCTACTACAAAAAATTGCTATGAATGGGAATTAAATGTTGTAGGATATATTTATCAATTTACTTCCTATCTGCATGCTGTCAACAAAACAATCCATAAAACAAAAATCTTTTAAATAACTTAATTTTAAAATAAATCAGGGGAGACCCCTTTTCATGATATTGTCTCCTGGTATGTGAATATCTTCAAAACATCTAAGTAGTTAAATTTTTTAATGAATTTGTAAATGAGTAATTTCTGTTCATGGGATACTTCACACTAAACACACTTGAAGAAAGTTTTCACAAAAATAATCATCCATGAAATACAATAAAGTATTTTAAAATCCCCACATTTTCTCACACCTTTGTTTATTCCAAACAGCACTCTGTTTAGGAAGTCCACCACAATTTTATTTTTTTGCTCCACGGGGGTCTGTACTGGGGTGGGGGTCCTGACCTTCTTCACAGCCACCACTGTCTGTGGGGGAGGTCTGACGTGGGTGGAGACCCGAGATGGGGGTGGAGCCAGCAACTGTCGACTGTAAGACATTTCATGTGGATTACATGGATTGTACTTATGCATAAAACTATTGTATGAGTACCTTAATTGAGATTATATCAAAGATTCTGTACCATGGATATGACATACCTAATGTATGATGACACACTTGGAGCAGGACTGTATGCAGGAGTTGGCTGCAAGAATTCAATGGAAAAAACCACTGTAGTGTCATTAATATTCTTTGGCATCAATTTATGTAGATTTAATAAAAATCAGTTTGGCTTACTGGTTTCTGGTTCTTTAAGGCAGCAACCTCCAGCCTTAGTCTCTCGATCTCATCTGATGCGTGTCTTTCAGCTTCTACTCTTCGCCTCCTTTCCTAAAAGTGACAAGATCAATTTGACATGCAGTGACTATTGACTATCATATGTCATATGTCCAGAAGAATTTTTAACTTATGGCTAATATTTTTTCCCCTTACAATTCAGATATATAAATTTGACACTTAGGTTTATTGTGTTTATATGTGGACTTTGAAACTTGTCATGTTAACTGCATGGAGTTTGAGCATATAGCAGCGCAACATTAAATTTCCTACTGACAAAATTTGATGATTAATCCCAATATATTGAGAATGAATTTTTCAAAGTAATGGTTTTCTTTAAACATGATGTTGTATTATAGAGAAATGACCGCTGACCTCTTGTATCTGTTCCTCCAGTTTAATTCTCTCCATCTCCACTCTCTGTCTGTCAAGGGCAGACAACTTCAGATACTCCTCTTCCTCATCTCTGCAAAATAAAAAAAAAATCAAGAGGTTTTTAGCACTTGTTAAAAAAGTTGTTTAAGGATGAAGGATATTTAACAAGAGGCCCATGGGCCACATCGCTCACCTGAGCAACAACAGACATAATAAAATCAGCTTTATGGAGTCATATACAAAATATCTGAACAATGTCGTATAATAGATCCTGTATAAAAAAAAAATTCCTCTGCATATTCTTATGTTTATCATTGAGCCCCTTTGTAACAGGGTGATTTTACAGTCATATCACATATTGAGCATTGCAGTTCTCAAGAAGATGATCAGACTTAAACAACTGTTTATATATGGATTATAAACCTACATCAAACTTTGAACCCCTCTTGAGGTCTAAGAATTGTCCAGGGGCCAGAGTCTAAACAATTTTAAAGAATCAACAATATGTCAAAATGCTTGCATATAAGTAAAACCATATATAAAAACATTTGAGTTTTTGTGAACAATTTAAATGTTTTCCTTTGTAAAATTGGACCCCCCCCCCCCCGCCATGTGGCCCAACCCTACTCCTGAAAAATCATTATCCCTGGGGGTAAGGTGGGGCCACAATTGGAAGGGGGGTGCCAAATTTTTACATAGGAATATATAGGGAAAAATCTTCTAAAACACAAATTGTCTAGAAGAGCTCTTATGAACTTTAGTCAGTTCAGTCTTCAAATAGTCTAGATTAAAATTTGTCAAAATCATATTTGAACAATTTGAATCTTCCCTACCTGAGGATGCTTCCACACAAGTTGCAGCTTTTCTGCCCAATCGGTTTCTGAGAAGAAGATTTTTAAAAGATTTTTCTCTATATATTCAAATGAGAAAATTCGACCCCCCTCCCCCACTGTGGCCCCACCCTACCCCTCGGGATCATGATTTTATCCAACTTGAATCTACTCTAACCGAGAATGCTTTCACACAAGTTAAAGCTTTTCTGGCTGATTAGTTTCAGAGAAGAAGATTTTTAAAGATTAACTCTATATATTCCTATGTAAAAATTCGACCCCCCATTGTGGCCCCACCCTACCCCTGGGGATCATGATTTGAACAAACTTGAATCTACACTACCTGAGGATGCTTCCACACAAGTTACAGCTTTTCCGGCTGATCAGTTTCAGAGAAGAAGATTTTTAAAGATTTACTCAATATATTCCTATGTAAAAATTCGACCCCCCATTGTGGCCCCACCCTACCCCTGGGGATCATGATTTGAACAAACTTGAATCTACACTACCTGAGGATGCTTCCACACAAGTTTCAGCTTTCCTGGCTGATCAGTTTCAGAGAAGAAGATTTTTAAAGATTTACTCTATATATTCCTATGTAAATATTCGAACCCCCATTGTGGCCCCACCCTACCCCCTGGGGTCATGATTTGAACAAACTTGAATCTACACTACCTGAGGATGCTTCCACACAAGTTTCAGCTTTTCTGGCCGAATGGTTTTTGAGAAGAAGATTTTTGAAAAATACCAACAAATTTTCAATGATTTTTAATTATCTCCCCTTGAAAGAGGGCGTGGCCCTTCATTTTTAACAAACTTGAATCCCCTTAACCTAAGGATGCTTTGTGCCAAGTTTGGTTCAAATCGGGCCAGTGGTTCTGGAGAAGAAGTCGAAAATGTAAAAAGTTTATGGACAGACAGACGGACAGACAGACAGACAGACGGACCCTCTACAAAAAGTGATCAGAAAAGCTCACTTGAGCTTTCAGCTCAGGTGAGCTAAAAAAAAAATATTCAATTGCTCCCAAACTTGTTATGCTCACCCAAGAATGAGTGGGAAAATAAATCTATGTGTTTTGTAATATATATCATATATTTGTATAACCACATTATGTTAAATTCAATGTAATATTTGATCAACAAAAAATCAATTGCAGCGATGTTTTCTAATGGAAACTTGTGCATTTGATACCTATAAAAGCATGAATGCATTATAGCATAATTCTGTGTCTCATTTCAATTGTATTTATACATGTAGAAATAATATTTATATCATTATCAATAATTGGTGATTCAAAATAAAAGGCTTTTCTAATTTTATAGCTGACATGCAAATTTAGATTTGATTAAATACACAGTGCGAGGCATCCTTAAATTACTCTTACCTGTAATCAATATCAGTAACAGATATGTCACAATAACACAAATCGGCCTCAATCAAATTCATTTTTAAAGATAAATACATGTACATGTAATTAAAAAAAAACCCATATATAACGTTAATTTAAATTTGTAACCAAAACAATTTGTAATTATTCATAAAAGTTAAAGTACCTCAGTAAAAGCTCCAGAGATAAAATATTTAATTTTGCCTAATGTACCCTCCTTTTGCCCACAATTTTTAAATATTAAAGGTATTCATTCAAGTACATTCTACATTGAAACAAAAGAATTAAAATGAACAAGAACAATAACTATTGTTGAAATTCAAATAACATTTAAATTTCTTAAACTGAAACTTTCATACTCACTTGGTAAATTGAGGTAAATTGATACCATAAAGTCTGAGTCTATTTCTAAATAGTATGAATTGTTACAACATGACTGAATTGAGAAATAATCAAATATACCTTGCCCCCTCTTTAGAAAAAATGTTTCACATTGTAACTGTATCCTTGTAAATTTGCAGTTAATTATTTTCAGCACTTTGTGCAAGTCAGATACATAAATGTTGCTAAATATTCTTTGTAAAAATGAATTATGATAAATTGCATGCATCCCTTCACAATCATACATTAATTTAAAGGATTTCTAAATTTTTAAACAAAATTATCATAATTATATACAAAAAATGCCATATTAAAGACATTCTACAAGAGCATAGAAATAAGCTAAGTTTATTATATGAAATTTGCTATGAATATTTCTGTTTTGAGTTATCTTATGATTTTAGTACATTTCCTGTAGTTAGACTCACCTCCTGTCCCTGGCCTCCTGTTCACGCCTTGCAGTTTCTGCATCCTTCTGTTGTTGAGCCAACCTTTATTTACAGAATATCTTTTATTGGTACATCTTCATATACATGTACATATCACTTAACATTACATATTGTAATAAGAACACAAAAGGGGATTATATATTATTTAATCTAAACATAGTACATTTATTTCAACAATTAATTTAGTTTCACCCTAAGTATATGCCATTAACATCAATAACCAATACAGTTTTACACTTTATAGGGTAATTATCCCCACCTCTCCCTCTCCGCCTCTCTTTCCTCTCGGGCCTTCCGTCGGTCCTGGGGTTTGGTGAAGGGCGGGATCACATCATTGTACCAATGTCTCCAGGGAGGGTGCTGAGCTGTCAATATGAAATCAAGACAGACCATGTAAATACACCATGTACCGTAAATGTATCAAATTCTTATCCCTTAACACCCATAGTCAATCTCAGTTCTGTTAGGTAAGAAAAGAGTGTTGTATTTTTGTGGTAGTTCAAAACCAATATGAGTTTTCTTGTAAGGTTGTTTACCTTGAGTTGGGTCCAGGACAGGAATGGCCGCCTTAGAATCTCTGGTGATCATGGAGAAAAGGTCCTTGTAATAATGCTGTTTTACCTGCAAATAATGAGTCCATATTGATTTACATTTCAATACTTTGTATTTTTTTTCATAACTTACTTTTGTATGTGATGCTTTTATTACTAGTACACAGTTTTTTGTTATTTTTTTTATTAAGTTTCTAAATTGCATTTCAAGTATATACGGTAATTTTTTTTTAGCTAATAGCAACAAAAAAGTGCATGTATATCTAACTTATTACAAAAAAATGCATGAAGTCAGGTATGTGATGTGCAAATTGATAACTTATTTGTTAATACATGTATTAGATAAATCTATGGAGTTGCTTGGATCAATCACCTCATATTGGATCTGTGGAACAGTTAGTCTGCAGCTCTCAGTTTTTAGTATTTTCTCTAAAGATGCAGGCTGAAACAGCAACGGAAAATAAAATCATAAACAGTTCTTTTTCATGACTCTTGTCCATTAATTTGCAGACCTAAACATGTAAATTGCATTTATTCAAAATCAAGCTCACAGATGTTGCCTCTTTGATTTTATCCTTGGTGAGGGCTAGTATAGTGACTAAGACTATGGCCAGCCATTCTGTAGTAAATCCAGGGGTGTCCAGACCAATGATGTAGTTATCCCATACATAAAGAAGAGTGTTAGGATTCAAGTAGGCTGAAAATAACATGATGTAAAATATTTTGTCCTTGTTTATATGTATGATTTATTGATTTTTTCCAAGAAAGAAAAAAGCGCAATATTTGTTTTTTAATTGACTTTTGTTTTTTAATATAATTTTTGGCAGGAAAATGTATATGTAAACTGTAAACTTTTACTATATCAGGTAATGTAAACTGTAAAGTGTATCAAAAATTTTTGTTGTAAACTGTAACAGGTTGTGTAGTTGTACTCTGTAACTTACACCAGATTTCTTAATTGTAAACTCAACCAGATAATTTTACTGTACTGGCGTGCGACCAGTTCTCGCCAAGTACCATTTCTCGCCAGTACATTGTGACGTAATTTTTCGTATATAATTTTATGTGTTGATAAAAGGACGTCACAATGTACTGGCGAGAAATGGTACTCGGCGAGAACTGGTCGCATGCCAGTAGAGTGTAAAAATATGTAAGTAATTTAATAACAATGTATCCATTTTTCATTATAATGAGCAAAGTGATGCCACTCACAGACAAAGAGGGATCGTAACATAGGACGACAGATTGCCATTAACCCTTCTCTCAAGACAGCCTGATTACCCGCTTCTGTGGCTACAATCTTCTCTGTAAACATAAACACAAATAAATTAAGGTACAATATTCCTTTGACAAGGGAAATAACACTAACTGGATAAATTACTATCATTGTCAGGTGTAGGACAATTCATTTGAAATATGATGAAATTGTATGCATTCCACTTTCAGTTAAGAACTCAACGAAAAATCATCACCCAAAAGCAAAATTTTATTAAGATGAGTATAAAGAGAGGCAAATTTAAAATGATTAACTCTGTGAAAATCAAAAGAACTCATTCCGTTTCAATTGATTTATTTGATTTCTCTGACCTTTTGAAGGACTGAATTTTTCCACAATGTTTTTCACAGACTCTGGATATTTAGCAGTAAGCAATGTGGCAACTTTATCAATGAAAGCTCTAACTTCTTCATTGTGTAACTGCAAAAGAAAAGTCAGTTGACAAAAGGCATCACCCTATTAACTGCTAAACACTACAATAATATAAACCCTTTTAAAGGTTTTTTCTTACATCTGATCCAGAATCTTCCACAAAACCAGGGCGTTGTTTCATAAATGTTTCAAACTCCTCAACCAAAAGGGCAACAACTCTTCCTGAAGGAGGCTCTTTCCTGTATATAATTTAAATATGAATCAAAATAGAATTGATAAAAAAAAATAGAATACAATTGATAAAAAATTAATCAGTGATCTTACTTTGGCATGCTTGAGCCTGCCACTTCTACAAATGGTACAACCAACAAATGGTCGACATCCCGTAGTCTGTTCTGGGTTTTTTGAGATGAGTGGTGATAGGAGAGGACTGCCTTCATTCCATAGAAATTACCTGTTGGTAAGTGAAACCAGTTAACAATTTCATGGCATGAACATTATCTGTTATGAACAGTATTTCAAAACTCATATCAGAATGAGTTTAATTAGTGTATCAGCAAATTAAGGTGATCAGCTTATGAACTTTGAAAGTATAAGTAAATACAAATGTACCAGTATTTTTAGTTTACTTTTAATGCATTTAAGGGTATCCCAAATGCTATTGTACACATGATTATACATTTTAAACAAGTTTGTTAAGAACATTAAGGATGGGTACTTTTGTATCAGTGGTATACATCCTTGAACTGAACTGAAATTCATTTTCCAATGATTGACAAACAAGTTCTACAACTTATATTAATATCTCTCGTTGGCAGGGATGTAAGTGCAAGGGGGTCGTTGACGTGGGAGGACCCAGAGAGAACCCATGTATCCAATGGGGTGACCACAATACCCTCTGTTCTCAGCCGATCAAATCAATGGGTCACTGAGCAGTGTTTGCATTGTCAACTACGCTTCTTTGACACCCTATTTGTTTACATCCTTACCTACAGATCCTTTGAGGTCAGCAAAGGTTGGCTCCGAGTTTAGGAGCTGGTCACATTTCTGAGATATCTCATAATCGTACTGAGATATGGCAGCTCTTGGGTTGGTGTTCAACAAATCAATGTACTTTTTCCTCACTGAGAAAAAAAGGGTATTTTTGCATGTGTCATCAATTTTTATGTTTCAAGGATAGGATAAGCCATGCAAAGATTAAATACATTTCATAACAAGCAGAACTGACAGACACACTAGTAAATTTCAGATTCAATTGCTATTACCTGTATGTACACTGGTATTATATTTGATTTAAAACATTAAATTCAATTCAAAATACAACACTAAGAAAGGTATCAGGAGAAAACGTACCCAAGAGAAAACGTACCCAGGAGAAAACGTACCCAATTCCTATATTTTTTATATGAGTCGGTTGAATATTTAAAGGATTTGGACATTTTAAATAGTATTAAATACTACTTTAATGCATATATTAATGCATAAATGAAGAGGAATATGATTTCTATAGATATATGAATTTAATAATAGCATTTTTTTTTTATACGAGTCGGTTGAATACTGGTACCAAAAAAAACAAACAAAAACAACAACAACAACAATGCGCTATCGACTTCTTGAGATACTCATTATTAAATTCTCTAAATTATATTGCAATCAAAACTATTTTTTAATGATTTCATTTATGATGGATTAATTGTCGACTAATTAATTGACACCCCGAGAAAACCATTGTCAACCGACGCGAAGCGATGTTCGTGCATGTGTATATACATGTAACACAATTATTGTCATAATTAATTAATGTACATGATTATGTATTTAAAAAAAACAACAAATGATACATATGTTTATTGTATAATTTATCTTCTTGCATCCCAAAATATTTATTAAAACTATAAAACTATTAACTGATTAATTTTGATAATCCTAGGGTACGTTTTCTCTTGGAGAAAACGTACCCGGGTACGTTCTCTCTTGGAGAAAATGTACCCAAGGAATTGGGTACGATTTCTCCTGGGTACGTTTTCTCCAGCATTCCCAAGAAATATGCGTTCAAAAAATGAAAAAGCAGAAAATTGATTTTCTGTATGTCCTTTCTCTTATCCTTTCCCCCATCTCCAAAGGGAAGGGATAATTACTCTCTCTCTCTCTCTCTCTCTCTCTCTCTCTCTAGTGTAGCTACTTTGAGAAACTCTACAGGTACTTTACAACAGTATAAACACAACCAATATAAAATTGCTGGATATGGATACTCACAGTAATAACAATTCATGCCAGGAGGCTGTGATATGTTGGCATTAACACAAAGCAAAGCAGACATAAGGGCATATCACAGAATTATTAATAAAGCAAAATGCATATAATTACATTGTGTCTGCATCATATACATATAGCAATTGTGATTTTAACATAATCTTAATAATCACACAACATTTTATCCCCTTTTTTGTGCTTCATTGTCCATCAATTCATCTTATCGTTAATAATTTTTTTTACATATTTAGGCCATTTCCCTCTTGATTATTTTGGAGACTTACATGATCATGAACTACTGGTAATCTGTAAATGTCAATCTTATGTACAACAAGTTAAGTGATTTGTCTTCTTGTAAAGAATTAATTAAACTGTACAATCAAGAATTTATTTCTCATCTAGGAAAGCAGATAGATAAATGTACTAAAAACTTTTATCCCAATGAGATATGCTTCTTAATCATAGACCTTTTGAATAAATGTAGTAAAAAATTGTAATCATGCAAAATACATGTTAAGGGTATGCATTAAAAAATATGATATATCTTTGACTTGGATACATTTTTAAAATGTGTTGTTCAGCATATTTGTGAAAAAATTAAAATTGATAAACAATGAAAACTCATCAAACAATCACTTTGGAAAACATTAATTTTGCTACCTTTCGTATCGCTGAGATAAAGTCGCCATGCGACCTGACGTAGTTGAGTGGGAAGTGGCTGATTTAAACAGACTTGTAGTTTCTCTTTCATATCTGGCCACTTTTTCAGCAAACTAAGTGTTCCTTCTTCGGCACTCTCTATGATTAGATCAGATTTTGTGTCCATCGGAGATTCCTCTAGTAACTGCCGGGACACTTCTTCATTCAAACTCTGGTCCATAATCACCGACACCTTCTTCATCATGTTATTGTACGAGGTCCCTGTCAAGGGGGTATACAAGATTTCAAATTAAAGATTAAAACAATAAATTATTCCAGGTATGGTATATATGTACAATATATATTAATAATAGAATAAAAGTATTTAAGGTAGTACAAAACAGATAAGCTAATTTTATCCTATCATTCAATTTTTCTGAAAATTTAATAATTTGTTCTTTTGAATAAATTCTATAAATATTTCAAATTTGAAAAAAATCTGACCTAGCAATTTTTTCCTACATCGCCCCAAACCTACCAATTGAACCTCCTTTGAGTGGAGAGTTTAAAAAAATAGTAATTGTTATTATTTGCTATGCCAATAAGTTACTTTTCGAGATAATACAAATGTCTATGCTGCGCCAGAAGATCTTTTTGTTACTTTAAGACACTGAAATAAATTATTACTGGCAATTTAAGGTAATTTCTGATGTAATATATTGTAAAACTAGCGCTTGTGAATTCTCTTTTAAGACGATAATTAGCATAACTTATCAGTCTCTAAAAAGAAATTGTATCAATCAAATTTAATTAAAATTTAACAGTATGATTGCCATGACCCTGTAATCAAAATATATCAAAATAATGAAAATTTGACAATTGGTTTTAGATTAATTGAGGTTTATTACCGGGTAAGTATATTTGACAGAGGTAAAAATTACCGGTAATAAAAATCCTAGATGACGTCATCATATTTGACCTTTCACCTTTTGATATGACCTTGAAATTTATTGGGTAGAAAGTCTAAACACTAGGGATAGTTGTGACCAAATTTCAGGTCTTTACTAAGAAAGAAACACAAGTTACACATTTTGCGATAGAAGGCTGATATTGCACAAAAATCATGCGAATTCAATTCAAATGTAGGTTTCGAAATTATCAAAATCCTCTGTATCTCAATTTTTTTATGCTATGGGAGTGATTGATAGGTATGATTTACATTATTTTCTTAAGATAATGGATTGAAATTAATTTTTACATAATTTATTAAGCCATTATTTTGCCTATTTGAGAAAATATTTCAAAATATATTGATTTCACGGGTGTTTCGTACTACCTTAAACGGATAATGTCATCAACCAAAATATTTTTTATTAACTACATCAAATTTCAATTTTTCTTTTATCAAAGGTATTTTGATTGTTGCTCTCTATGAAATAGTTTTAAGATGTAATGGATATACAACTTTACAAGATTTACCTCCTTCCAGTGCTTTGGTTGCCCTCTGCATGAATAACTCTTTCTCTGCCTCAGACAGGTCACTGAAGTATTGGACATGGCTCTCTGTGAGCTGCTGCTGTATGGCATCATGTAACTCTCTCACAAAGACATTCCAGTCCTTTAGTGTATATAAAATATAACCATTTTAACATGTACATGCAGCAGTCCCATTCCTATAGTGACTATAATTAAAATTAAAACTTTTTATACCACTTAAATGTGTACACATATTTACCAGTTTCATGAGACATATGCTGTGTAAAAATGGTTCAGCGTTAAGTATTTTCACTTTCCTTTAATTTAGGAACCTACAAACTCTGCATGGAATATATATGTTTTTAAAAGCGCAATACTAAAAATATTAAAACAAACAGTTTAAAATGGTATAGCTGATATAACGAACTTTATTGATATATTTGTTTTAAAAATATAAGAAAATAATGTCATGTTCTGAATTCCCGCCGCAATACTAAAACACCTGTTGATCGAAGAATGCGCAGTCACCATCTCAATCGATTTTAACACTCAAATATCAATATTTGTGGAAGTATTGTTTTGAAAATAACTTTCACTACTCGTAATTCATGAAAAATAAAGAACTTTTCCCTACCTTTGAATCGTTGATGCCCTGTTTGCAGTTTAATAGCCATTTGGGATATCCTTGCGGACCACCAGTAGCCATTTGTAAACAATGTTTGGTGCGAGGGCCTCATTTGTTACAATTGATTTGATTGGCTATTAGCTTCTGGTTGATAAATCAACAACCGTTTTACTTGGGGGTTTGGTACCGTGAGGAAAAGCCACGACAGCGATGATCCCTGTCAAATTAATACCGTGGATTTTCCTCATTAGCATTGGTAATTTTTTCATAGTATTGTATAGTGATTTATGTCTAATATATAAACAATTCTTTCTAATGGAAAAGTAAACAGTTCTCTCTAAATCACTTGCATATCATATAACGTTAGCCTGTATGTAGGCAAAGGTAACGGGACGTTTCGCTCCTATAGACGTTTCGCGCTGAGACGTTTCGCTCCTAAAGACCTTTCGCGCTGAGACGTTTCGCACCTATATTATTTATTATATATTTTTATTATATATATTGCGATGTTTTAAAAATAATAATATTTAGATAAATATTTATAAATAAATATTTATGCGTGTAATTAATATTGACTTTATTGAAAACATATGATCATGTTTATTGTGGCACATTCACTGATAACTTTAATATTGTATAAAACGATTATCCACCTGAAGATATATAATTATGTTTATTTAGCAATCATTATTAAGTTCTGAATCGGTCTCCTAATAAAGGTGGGAAAATTAATTAGGAGGTGCTCCATGACAAGCTAAAGAGAAGAAATTAATTATGAGACGGGTGTTAATTATGAGAACTAGCGGTTACATATACATATGCGACATGATGAAATACATCGTAATTCATCATATAAAAATTTATAACAAAATAGATAATATGCAACTTGAAAACAATGAAAATTAAAAAATATATTGTTAATTTTGCTTACTTTTAGTGTCGTTTTATCCGGTTTTGTATATAAATCATTGGAAAACAATTTTTTTTTCATTTATACACAATGTTTTGATTTAAGTATAAATATAATGAGTAAATATTAATATGAAATACATCGCAATTCATCATATAAAAATTTTAGAACGATATATATAATGCGATGTTTTAAGATAAATATTTATACAAAATATTAAAATTGTCTGCATTAATAAACCTTCTTTTTTAAAAATGTCTTTGAAAAAAATCTGAATTTATATAATGTACCAAATCATTATCCGCGTGCATATATAATTATGTTTATTAAGCAATCATAATTAAATGGCTAATCAGCTTTCCCTTTTTTATAACTAATTTGGAGGCCCTCCATGTCCAGCTAGAAGTTAATGGTGTTAATTAGTTTATTGAATAATTACTACATAATTAATAGGCGCGAAACATCTCGGTGCGAAACGTCTTGGTGCGAAAGGTCTTTCGGGGCGAACCGTCCCGCACTCTAGGCAAATACATTGATAAAGTATAGGTCTAGATGCAAAGTAAATAAAGTGTTTTTAGCACTTTGCATTCAATTAGAATGTTACTGTGCACATGACGTGACATCAAAATAGATCGAGATTCTAACCAAAGAAATTCTGACTGGTACAATTATTAAATATTGTACAACTTAAATTAATTCCTTCTTCAAGATGCATTAAAGCAAAAACATGGTTATGCTGAACAACATAACCTACTTCACATTATCCTCATCACAAAAAACACAACTTGATGGGTGCATTGGTTTACTGTATATAAACAGTTGATATCTAAAGGATAAATAGTTATTTTAGACATGTGTAGTAGGAAAGGAGGAATGAGCATATTAAATACAATAAAAATATTTATGGCTGGACTGGGAATCAAACTTTGGACCCCTGCAACACTAGTCAGGATCTCTACCAATAAGTAATTCAGGCCAATATCCATGATCCATATAGCCCCAATTACTACATTCCTCCCTCCTTAAATGATCTTCACCCTTGGAAGATCACCCCAGATTCTTTCCCCTGGCAGGAGTTCACCTTTTATTTCCAGGGGTTGGTCATGGCACCAAATGTAGTAAGAAAGGAGGAATATAAGCATATAAATACAATGAAAATCTATGGCTGGACCGGGAATCAAATCCGGGACCCCTGCAAGTCAGGAGAACTCAGGAGCTCTACCACTGAGCTATCGGGGCAGATATCCACAATCCATATAGCCCCAACTACTACACATGTATGCATGTCAAACTTTTAAACATACATGTGCTTCAAATCAAAGGCATTTGCATCATTTTGATATAAAATATGGTTGATAGAGTTTCTATCTTAGATATATCCTAGTTTTTCAAATTCTTTTATATTTCTTATATCCTAATACATGTATTACAATAAATATTTCTTGGTTTTATTTTAGTTGCAGCTGCAGATGATCCTGTTGATGAGAAAGAACCTGAAAATTTTGCAAAAGTGAAACCTAAAGGTGAATAGTTTTTCTTTATTTCAATTTTTAAGATATTGCTAATTTACAATCAGACATATTTATAAATGATTAATTATTGTGCATTTTAATTTACAAGTATATTGGAATTTTACTATTGGAAAACAGTTATAGTACATGTATTTCCACTATTCATGCTGTTATAATCTACATGTACTTGTATGATGATAATGAACTCTTTTTGAAGGCTTGAGTCTGAAGGACGTCAGATTTGTTGTCATCAGTCAGCCAAACTCTTATCACAAAAAGAGGTCCTCAGAATTCAAGAAACATTTTCAAGATCAATTATTGCACCTACCTGAGGTATATACATGTATATGCAATTTATTTATAAATCTTTAAGACTTTCAAAATAACCTCATTTTAAGCTCTTAATTTATGCAAAGCATTTTTTTTCTCTCCTAATTTGGACTTGGTTATTAAAATTCTTAAAATGCATATGAAAGAAATAATTGTTGTCATGTTGTTTTAGCGTTTATTATTTTTATGTGTACATGTAACTGTTTTCAATTAGGATGAGAAACCTGAACTTTACTTTACACATGAACATTGGGATCTTATAGGAGCGTTCACAGTTTTACCTCTTCTACCAGTGTAAGTACAACTGTACTGGATAATACCAGTACTATGTACATGTATACTAATTTCCTTGATTTTGAACACCAACATGCAAAAGTAATATAATTATACAGCTATAACATACCAGTATTATATTATTTCTATGGTAATTAATTTATAAATCTATACAAAATCCTTTGAACAGCATTTTTTTTTATTACTGTTGAGAGAGAGAGAGAGAGAGAGAGAGAGAGAGAGAGAGAGATGTGAAAGAAAAACACTGATAGAGTATGTTAATGTTTATTTTTTTGTTGATATAGGTTTGCCAAAGATTTTCAAGATTCCTCTTGGGTTTTTATATGTGAAGAGGAAACAAGACTGGACCTGTCCAAACTGCTGGAAGTTCTTGTCAAATATGAACCAAACAAGGTTCCAATTTATATTATGTGAATTAGTTTAAACAATATATATTGATTTATTGACTTTAACACTGAACATTGATTGTACAAGTTAAAAGTAGAAAGGACGATAAGGAAACAAGCCATATGGAACTTCTGTTAAAAACCCTCTCTTATGTGACACTGTGATTCGAATCATTACTGCTAGTGATTACCTAGATACATGTTTAAGCTAATATGAACGTTGCATTTTGATCACAAATTTTTAGGAGTACTTTCTGGGCAAGGCCCTACGAGATCGAGAAGCGACCATCATACACCATTTTGCCCACGCCAATAACCCACATTCCTTTGCTTTCCCGGACTTTGGTGCTGGAATTGCCCTGAGCAGAGCTTTGTTCATGAGGTAAAAGAAAAATAAAACAAAACCAAAGGGTAGAATAATAGTGATCATAGTTATAGTCTAGGTCAGAAACGTACTGTGGATATAGCATCACAGACTAACCCTGGGTCTCTGGTGATGAGCCATGCTATTATTTGGTCATTAGGTACCTGTACGGTACCAATGTAGGATTGCTGCTGGGGAAGAGTTTGTTTATGTGTTTACCTAATGTCTTTATTTTTAATAACTCTGTGATCTTAGAAATCTGTCTTTCAGTTGTATGAATTTTACATGGACTATTTAAAGATATTCTTATTTTGAATTAATTCTCAAATGATTTTGTTTGAAGCAAAGTTGCATCAGTCCATATTTCCATTAAAAATAAAGATAGAATTGTTTTACTTGTGCGTGAATTGTTTATCTATGTATTTAACATGTATTTATTTGATGAGAGAAATTTATTTATTCCTTGATGACCTATTAATCTGTATTTGACAGTGTTGGACAAAGATGGCCAGATGATTCTGTTAGATCTGA
Organism: Magallana ariakensis; assembly: GCA_020458035.1. Taxonomy (NCBI): domain Eukaryota; kingdom Metazoa; phylum Mollusca; class Bivalvia; order Ostreida; family Ostreidae; genus Magallana; species Magallana ariakensis. Next base: position 53,589,304 of record CM035814.1, on the reverse strand, counting down.
TTTTACCATAGATCCAAAACATGAGGTAAGACAATTCTTATAATTTCCATTTAAGCTCACCTGGCTATTTACCTGTCTGAAACATGGTAATAATGTTATCTTTAAAACACTAAACACTGTGTATTTTAAGCAAGTAGTGAGTGCCTCTCACCCACATCTTCTATAATGTGTTTTTCTAAAAAAATAAAATTCAGTCTTGTATATGTTTTATTGGAAAATTCAAATTTGTTATGAAACATTTTCCCCATGTATTTTGTTTATATGAGCAAAAATGATTCTCATAATCTCTTTAAAAAAAGCAATCAGACTTTTAAATTAAATGTTCTTTGACAGCTAGCTATGGTGATAAAGAATGGAGGGAAAGGAGTGGATCTAATGGAAGTACCAGAGTTATGTACCTTTGACCACAGTGAGAAGTGTGCATCCTGGTACCCTATGAAATTCCCTGACTGTGTAAGTACCAGTACATGTAAATTGTTAAAACAATACTCCTTTTGTTCAGAATTTTGATTTAGAATGGTTTATGTACAGTATACATGAATATTATTGTTACTATTTTAGGGTCCTGAGATTTCTGAAGACAATCTTGCTGTGGGAGTTAAAACCTGTGAGAAATTTCACGAAGAAAGAGGTAAAGCAAATTTGATTTCAGGTACAGGTAACCTATAACTGCTTGTGCTATGGTAGTTGATATAAAGAGGAAAATATTATTTGAGGGTGTAAATGTATTGACAGAAAAATACTTATTGTACTCTCATCAGTTTTCAAATCTGATACTTGGAAAACTTTTGTATTTACATGTACAAGTACATAAATGTATACGCAAGCCTGTCTTTTAATTATAAAAGATTATAAAGCTAACACAGTTGGATGTAAATAACAAAAAATCCTTTATATGACCAATCTCATCAAGCAACATCCTTTAGAGTTTCATATGTATTGATCTTTATTGTTCTAGCTCATATTTCTCTTCCATTTTGAATGATCAGTGATTTTGTTGAATACATGTTTCAGTGACCATTGTGAAAGAGACCTGGGGAAAAGACACACAGAACATTGAGTACTTCAGTGAGAAGGAGGACTCCTCAATCCCCACCATCAACCTGGGCATTCCTAATACAGAGAGAGGTTAGATTCTCAAACAACTGAGTAATATTCTCCATGTATCGTAGAATAATGATTCATGTGTTTGTAGGATATAGCTCCTTATGCACATCAATGCATGCATTTGATGTACAGATATGAATCTGAAGGTGTGAAGTAAATGGAATTTCTTCAACCTTTTCAGGACATTGCGGAAAGACCATGGCCATGCTAAGGAGGTGGCTGAAGGAAAAGAAATTTGAGAAAGTCTCCTGGTTTTTGATTGCAGATGATGACACCATTATCAAGTATGTATGATTTAAGTGATGCTTTAGAGAATAGGAAAATGTTTTTTTAAATTTGTTACAGTATGTGTGGTAACTAGTTTGAAAGATGTACACTTTATTGATTAAATTTATCTGGTCTGAAAAGCTTGAATGGTAAAAAAATGCTGGCAAGATATTCAAAATTAAAGATATATCACTGTATGCGCTATCAAAGACATTTTCAGTTTTGTGAGCGGTTGTCATTTCAGCTTGAAGCGGCTTCGGAAATTGTTGGCTTGCTATGACCCCACAGAACCAGTTCACCTGGGTGAGGTGTATGGCTACTCTGTGGCCAAGAAGAATTGGGGGTACACCTACATCACTGGCGGGGGAGGGTAAGTTTTTGGGGACTCTTTTTTTTCATCAACATCAAAATCCTGTGATGTGGAGCAACAATTTCTTGTTTCATTTCACTAAACCAGCTAATTCTGGTTTTATTGAATTAATTAAAGATATTTATCAACTTCATGATATAATATTGTATTAAATTTATTAAAACGTAATGTTATTGTTCAAGACTCTCAACCCATCAAAATGAAATCCTGACCTTTGTTTTATCAATCATACGTGTATTTAAAAGTCAAACTTCTTGTCATTGGTTGTTGAAAATATTTCTTGCATCAAATTCATTAATACTCGTGCAAAATTTTGATCTTTTGGAATAAAGTGATCTGCTACATGTATGTTACTCAGGTGTCAAGTTAACTTAGAATTTGATACTTTTTTCATCAGAATGGTGTTCAGCAGGGAAGCCATTAACCAGCTAGTGACCAATGGAGAGGCAGACTGCCATGCAGATGATTCTCCAGACGACATGACTTTGGGGATGCGCTACAAACGCCTAGACATCAGTTTGGTCCATAGTCCGTATTTTCATCAGGTATATCAAATGAACTTATTGTTAGGTGTCCCTAAACTAAAATTCATTTAATGCCTGAGAAGATTAAACAATGGGGACATTATGTTTTTGTCCTGTTTTTATGTCTGATTTTCTTTCTGTCTTCAAAAACTTTATTACGAATAACTCATACATTTTCTTTAATCTCTGATTTTTAGGCTAGGCCCATGGATTACAGTGCAGATTTCTTAGAAGCTAGAACTCCTCTATCATTCCACAAACACTGGATGTGTGACCCAAGGGGTGTGTATGCCGACCTGATGAAGAAGCCAGAGGAAACTGACATACAGACAGACAAGGATGGCTCCTCAACAGAGAGGACCGTTGAGGAGCATGAGGAACTGTAGTGTATTATAGACAATGGAATGAAAATTGTGGGAGGAGTAACAGGAACTATAGTGGTAGATGATTGAATACAAAATGTGTGAGAAACATGAAGAGGGTAGATGATTGAATAGAAAATGTGTAAGAGTGGTAGACACTTGAATAGAAAATGAATGAGGAACAACACAATAAAGTGATAAATACATGTAATGAATAGAAAATGTCTAGAAACCAATTTTGCACAAAATAGGTTTTGTCTTGGAAATCAAACACAAGGCACTTTATTTGATGTTTTCTTTTTAATAATGTGAAGATATACCATCATAAAAATGATTAATGTCTTAAAATTCTGTCTCAAAAAATAATTGACATACACTTATACATGTATTTGTTTGTATGCACATGTATATTTTTACATTGAAAGAATTCCAATATACACAGCAAAGACAACCATTTCAAAGGGCCATTTATAATCTTTTTAAAAACATTTTAAAAAAGAAATGCTTCTTAATCATTCAGAATCTCTGTTTTATCGGAATTTTTGTTTATGATATTTTATTGTTGTGTGAATTTGTCTGTTTTGAATAGAGTATTTCGTATTTTGTTGTTAGATTTTAATTTGTTTTTTTAGTGTTCTTGTTATATTTTTTTGTTGTCAAATTGAACTGCCAAAGCACAAGTCAAATTTCATACTCATTATAATTTCTACTGATTTTTTTATATACCTAAATATTCTTTGTGAGACTTTAGTGTTGATTATCATTTTCATTGAGACATTGGGGGAGGGAAATATTTTATATTCAGTTCTACAACTTAAGTGTTTATCATGAATTTATAATGACAGGTATACATTTTTTGCACTATGCAATTTTGCCATGAGAGCACCAATTGTTTTGTTGGATGTGATATACTGTTTGCCACATTCCACATTTAATGTACATTGTAGCTGCGATATTGTAGCCCAAACCCAACTTTTATACAAAAATAATTAAAAGAAAGATCGTAAAAAAATTGGAGCCAGTGGTGTCAACATTTAGAATTTTAATGCATCAATAAAGATTTTAAACTGGCTTAGTGTACATGTACAGTATATAATTCAATACATGAAAACATCTTTTTTCCATCAATGAATTTAAACTATGCAATTTTACATTGTGTGTATACATGTATGGACATGCTGAGGTTGGTTTCATTTTTGTTTTAATGATAAAAAAATTACGATTACCTGAATATGTATGTAAGTGGGTTATATGACGATCGCCATGAAATTATCATCAGGTGGAGAGTGTGTTTTTAATGTTTTGTGTTATTAAATTTGACATGTATTTATGACGTAAATCTTGTATCTAATATAGGATTGGGGAGGGGGGGGGCTGCTGGAAATAGTTGACTTTTTATTCATGTTTGTTTCTTGCTCTGATAACAGTATTATTATTACTTTTAAATTAGTATCTGTTCATACATTTAAATAAGCATATACCCAAACATTACATTATAAATGTATCAAATTTTATAGACAGGTACATGCATATTCATTGCTTTTAACCTTGTTGGTTTCTTTTTTTAAATCCTGATATCATGTATATCCATATAAAAAAATTTAAACACACCAACCATTACGCTATGAAATTGACCAATGTATATACATTTATGTGCCTGTTCACTGTTTTCCAAATTTCAGATACATGTATAAGTACAAAACTGCACTTTAATAATGAAATACAAGCAATGATAACCAGACTGAGTAATTATATTTTTACCCAGTGTTTCTTTTAACATTCAATTTATTGTAAGTTTTCGGTCTAGGTCTGTTCAATTTGGCCACCTAAACTAAACATTTTAGTCCCAGTATTGTATGGCGTTTAACTGTAATTGTCTTGATTTTTATACCATGTTTTGTAATCAGCTGCAATCTCCAATCATGATTGGTTGGAATAGAAGTAGAATTGATATACTAGATGTTAAATTATTGGAATAAAAACTTATTTTCTTCTTATGGGTAGTCATTGATTTCTTCATTTTCAGGCAGTGAATTACAGTGAAACCAGTACAAACTGTGATCTGTGTAATTCCCCCTGATGCCCATTTCAACATCCATTCTGATTGCAAATGAAGCTCCATATCCACTAATTAACATATTTTCTGTCAATTTTGACAGTTTTTACTGACAAATGTCCTTCCCGACACAAAACTCCTTCCTACTTTTTGGATAGTTAAAGTTTAATACAGTACTCAAAAGACTTTGTATTATAAAAATGTACCTTCAATTCTCGTCCCTAAACATAAATCTACAGATGCTGCTGTTTGAAACTTCTATGCCAACTAAGCCAAACGTTGATGTACTGAAGCTGAACATTTTTATTTCGTTTTGATTCTTTCAAAATTAAGTGAGAAGAATTTTTCTACCTTCCCAAAACCATAGAAATGAGTAATTTAATCTGTAATCGTTCATACATGTACAGTATAGGGCCTAGTACTGATCCACAGTAGTTTCAACATTCACTTAGACTGTCAATCACATGTAATCTAGCTGTCGTTTCATCATTGGGCAATAAAGCATACAGAAGCAACTTTTGATTAACATGTATACAGTCAAACTTTGTTATCTCGAACTATAAAGATGGAGCTGTTTAAAAACTTTGAGATATCTGAGTATTTTGAGATATTGAGGGTGAAATACTTAAAAATAAGTGGTTGGGACTTCCAAATTACTTCGACATATCCATTGTATTTGAGATATCGGTGTTTGAGATATCGTAGTTCAACTGTAGTTTTAACACAATATTGCTTCACCAGCTCAACTCTTCAATAAAACAAAAACATTCCAAGATAAATATGAAATCATTTATTTCTTTCATACAATGTACACCTGCCAGTCATACTTCGAGTTCTGAGGTATTACTAAGGTACACGTACTACAGAAGAACACAAGTGGATCTCAAGCCAGTGAAAGACTAGAGAGAAAAATTCATCCATCGAGTGCAGGATCCTAGATTGGTTTATACTCTCTCTTTCCAAAACCAAAATACATATGAATCCTGAAATGGTTGTCTTTTAAGTTATAAATATTAATCTTTCTTTCTTCATTAAAATCTGTATATCACAATTGTTTTTTGAAATGTTTTTGAAAAATTTCATACAAGTTCCTAGATATTTACATGTACAGTTGTACATTGGCATATGTAACAAAATTTTAAAAAACAATTCTGGAATTTCAAATAAAATGGTGAATGCAGCAAAGCCACCGCTTAAAAATAAAATACATGAAAGACGTACTACAACTAATAAAAACAACATAAAATGTCTCTCCAGTGTCCGTCTCAAATTATCTCGAACATCATAAGTCATTATCAGTCCAGGAACTGAAATCAATACCCATATATCATGTAATTTTGTTCTTGTTGTATAAATAAGCCATTATACAGCAAAAACAATAAAAAATCACAAATAACAAAAATACTGAAAGACCAATATGTAAACTATATTCATATGACATCAACAAAATACTAATCTACCGAACTTTTGCTTCACATAATAAAATGTCTAACACATCTCAAAACCTCTCTGTTCCACTTCGGTCTTTTCTTATTCTCCCTTAATCATACAACTTTTTAACATATGTCATTGTATGACTAGCATTTTATGTCATTTTCATCAATATAAAAGCTGAACAGAAAAATTTTAAGAGGTCTGTTTTACCTTAATATTTATATACACAATCCTCACTGGGAGACAATAAGTACATGGATGTTAAAATATAGCATTAAGAGAATAAGCTAAAAAGTTTACACTGTAAACGTACATACACTTGAGATAAATGTCAGTATTTACACATAAGGGGAAGTTGTTAAAAGAGCAAAGCATTAATATTGACCAAATAAAAAGGGTGAATGTATTAATTATCACAACTTTCATGGTGTTGATGAAATTTCTACAATGATATAGCTTTCACAGCAGATTATTGCAGTTAAAAGGTGTACATCAATTCCATCAAGCAATTTATTACATCATATACATGTATATGTAATACAAGCTACATACATACACGTATAATTAAAAACAGTGCATGCAGGGTGAAATTATTGCTAAATGCTAAAAACAGGTTATTTTAATATAAGGCAGTAAGTTAAACTTGTTTTCTATATCTCTAATTTAGCACTTGAAAGAAAAGCAAAGCATTGAGTTTTTAGCACGTCTTTGATGCTCATTTATACATACACAAAGCATTATTAATTAATGGAGGACACAAGGAGCAGAAAATTTGCATGAATGTGTGAAAATGACCATTAGAAGGGAAAATGATACAAAGAATTGATGTTTCAAACTAATGGACAGTGGTACAAACATCCATGCTTAATTAAATTAACATATGGATGAATAAAAATACATTGGCAAGACATTGAACACAAGGGAGACAATCGCATAAATAAATGGAGGGATATGATTTGGCATAAAACATAGCAAAACAAAACAATGTTTCGTAGATTTGCTAAATACACTGAGTACTCTAAAAGCAATTAAACAGCTTTCAAACAAAACCTTCAGTAAAGTAATGTAGAAGTGTATATCTGCCATAACTTATATGAATATCATATATTCTGACACTCTCCATTTTTTTTAAGAGAGTATCAATACCGACAATACCTATATCACTGTAGTTTCAAATTCATATACATATACATGTATGTATATACCCTCATCACATACACTGTCCTATAAATAAATCAAACACTTGTCCAAACAATCAATCAATCAATCAATATCAATCACTCACACATAATCAATAGCCTACAACACGTCAGAATACAAAGAGTACCCTTGTCATAAGGAAATACGCCACGGTTTGAGATCCTTCTCTTGCAGAGGTCCACATAATTCTGTCTACCTGTAAATCATATTACACGATCCCTTGAACCTGCAGTATAAACATGTACATGTATCTTCTCCATGTAATATCATTCCAATGTCATATTTGTCCTTTTAGCACACTGATCTCCAGTAGTCTTTGATTCCTATCACTGATGAGTTGGGGTCTGGAGATAAGCTGTATCGTCCCTGAGTATTGCTAGCGGTCTCCATATACTGATAGTCATTTCATCATCATAGTCATGATAATAGGCAGCAGTGGTATTACAGTTCATGTTTTTTATAACATTTTTTCCCTCAAACATTTTGTAATTTTTTTTTTAAGATTATCTAATTAACTGTTTCATCATCATCTGTACATGTTCTTTTTTTGTGGTAAAGAAGAGATTAAAAAGTTATTTGACACCATGGGTTGGTGAGTTTTTGTTCTTGTTTTAACACTGTATTTTACACACTCCCGGATGAAGATAAACACGCTGTCATCAACTGACCTCAAACTGGGGATAATAGTTTTGTGTAGCCTGTATGTGGGACAATCTTCGCTCCACTGCATCTTTATCTAAAAAAAAAAAAAAGAAAATCTTAAAGTAATTTCTTTGTTAAAATTATGTTTTTCTTTATATTATAACATTGTACAAATAGTCTCCTAAATGTACTGCTATTTTTGTACCGGTAAATTCAAATGGACTTGAGAATTTGGTCATACAAAGATGTACATTGTGTATTTGACCCCTGATATATAATCAGGTTAATAGCCATGCACCATCAAGTAGTGCAAAGCACAATGTCCACCCATTACCAGTCCCTCAACTGTTTAGTTCACATAATATCCATGTACATAATATACATGTACATCACTGTCTGTGAAATATCTTCCCCCATCTAGGACTTACATTTATCCAGAAGCTGTTTATCGTTGCTGTTCCTGGCTTGTTGGGACAAACTGTGGAGCAGGATGTGAGCAGTGTTGTAGCGCTTAAAACACTGAAGGAGAATAACAGAAAACATTCAGTAAACAAGACATAAAACATAAAACTTTATAATGTGCATCTTGCAGATCTATTTGCAAACAATTTTAGCACCTTTTTGGATCTCAATAACCTGTTTTTCACAGCAAATTTGTCTTTGTTAAATTTAGATGTTAATTTTTTTTAAACTTCAATACTATGAATTTGTTAAAAACTACCTCCTGAGGATTTCCAAACAGTTCATCCAGAGCAGCAGTTTGACACTGTGAAGAAAAAATATTTATTGAAAGTCTCAATCAATAAATCAAGTACAACAAAGTGTTATCATATGTATATGCCCAAAAATTTTCATTAACTATTTGAATTCAGTTAATGTGCACAACACATGTCAAAGAAAACAATTCTTTAAACATTTAACATGACTTACCATTTCAATGGCGTAGTTGTAGATGAGCTTGTCAGCAGTTGCTATGACAACCTGTGGGGTGAGGGCGTTCTGCATGGTGATCCCCAGCCTCTGCTGGATATGTTTACAGACAGACACACACCGATGGTAGCGCTCATTCATCTGCTTCAACACTGGAACAAAAAAAAGAAAATATTGTCTCCCTTTGTAGATAAATTATGTGTATCAAAATATGGAACAGCTTTGAGTATTCTAAATAAGTGATTTTTTTCTCATTCATTAAGAATAACATAAAGTATTGCATACGCTTTAACACTTTACATTTAATTAACAGAAAATGATGTTATATACATGTATATTAGTTTTGTAAACAAACAAAAATAAAGATCTTTTTTTTGATGGTATTGCTAATACTTCTACACAAAAATCTTAAAGCTGTTACATTGGTACGCGTTCTTTAGTTATGCAGTGATCAAACAGAATAAAGATGATCTGAAATTTGATTGGTTGGGGGGCTGTGTCTGTAGACCCTGTACATTGGGGGGCTGTGTCTGTAGACCCCGTACTCACAGGTTTTGAGGGCGTTGCTGATCTGGAGGCGTTCGTCCTTGATCTCCCGCCGTGCCAGCTGTAGGGAGGAGGACAGTAACTGTAAGGACCGAACATACAGGACCAGCTGTTCCAGCAACCTGACACACAGATAAAACAGAGATAGAACTTCTACCTACTAAACAACAGTACAGGTAAATGAAGCATGTATACATACATCTGTACATGAATTTTATATTGTATGTTATTGAGCTTTTATTTCTACCTTTGTGCTTCAATAAATTTTGGCATTTGATCCCCTTGCAATGGACCTTCTCCCTGAAGAAAAGAATAAAAGAACAATATGAATATACATGTATGAATATCAACATAAAATACATGTGTGAAAATATTGTTTCTTTTTCTTGATTTTAAAGAAAAACATTTGCTGTCCTATCTGATGAACTGTATTTTGTAATTACCTGTTTCCAGTTGACTGACTCAGAGAGAGTATTCAATGGAGCTCCCTTTGCCATGGCCAATTCCATCACACAGTCTGCTAGATCGTTGACAAAACTCAGCTTGGCCATTATTTCATTGTGGTTATCCTGCATTATCACAAGAAAATTCAATTAACGTACATTTGCATACATGAGTGAAGTTACTGATGTAAATCTCTTTTTACCAGATAACCGGTAAATACATTTTCAACTGCTGTTGAATTGTCAATATACATGTATTACATTTAAATTTTGATTATTTAGATTAACTGGCTTGGAAATGTAAAGGTTTGAAAACAGATTTATCCGACCTACCCCCATCAGAGTTTCCTCTGCCAAGCCAGGAGCCACAAAGGCCACCGGTCCCTCCATGTTGGGTGGAGACTGAGCAAACATCAGGTTGGAGGGTGGGGTGGTGGCACTCAAGGTCCGCCTTAGACCTGTGCCTGACCTCTGTGTGTCCATGTGGACCGTGTTGTCATTGGGGGACACCAAGTTCTCATTGCTGTACCTGACCACTTGCCCTTCCAGCTGGTTCAGCCCTAGGAACAAAGAAAATACTTGTTTTATAAATGTGTCTGATTTTTTATTCTGCGCAGGCATAAAATATACACTGTTTTTATCAATCATTGGCAATGTACAGCACTTTCAGAAAAACTGCTTTCAAGATTTTATTTTAGTACAGCACAATAGCAAATCAAAACAAAAACCCCTCTCTCTCTCTCTCTCTCTCTCTCTCTCTCTCTCTCTCTCTCTCTCTCTTTAATAAAGTACCTTGCTGATTCATATAGGCCACTTTCATCTGCTGGGACAACATGCTCATGCCTCCCGCTGCCCCTGGGTCTGTATTGCAGCGTTCCATCAAGTTAAGTTTTACTCTGTCAACTGAACATTGAATCAAACAATTTTAAAAAGTGTCATAAAATATTTTGATTTTTTAATAATTTTAAAACAGATATGTCATATGCAACAATTTTGCAATGCACTAGTATGAAAACTTGCTACCTGACTCTAAGAAATCATAATGCACATACATTTTAATTCTTTTTCTTATGAATAGTTAATAATTGTGTAAATTCACTCTATAAAGTGCACACAACACACAAATTAACTATGTAGTTTACAAAACAACTACAGTTATTCCATTAGGAAACATTAGAAACTACATCTGCAGGCAAAGGAAATGATGGCAATGAATGATTCCCGACTACTGTACCTTCAGATGGGTGATATCTCTTCGTGCCCTTACTTTCTGGAATGGCTTTAGGTTTGCTCTGCCCGAATGGTGCCCTGACTGGGACAGTGGGCATATTGTCTGTAAACTGAGGCTCTTGGTTCAATTCAAAATGAGGTGATGCATCCAAGATAGTGGGCAATGACCCAGGGCTTGAGAAGTTGCGGTTAAAGCCCAGGGGTGAACTACCCATACCTAAGTGAATGAGAGAGTTTATGTGCAAATGAATGAGGAATGTAGTGCAATGAGTTTTATATGAACAACAGAGAATCACACTCCACACAGTGTAAAAAGCAGACTAGCAGAACGCAATACTTGGGGTAGTGGTACAAGAACTTACTCGCTCGTCGACTTGGGGAGTTTGATGCATTGCTAGGGGGGTGGTATATGGCCCCACCCTGAGAGCTGCCAATGCTGCCCCTTCTCCAAGGAGTGGAAACATTAGGAGGAGTTCCGACACTGAACTTCACTGGAACAAAGAAACATTTCATTAAAAACGCATCCGATGAGTAGCACAGCTGCAAATATTTTAAAGGTTATGTAACAATATAACAAAGTAAAGATTGTTGTAATTAAACATCAAAATACTTTTATTGATATGTCACATACATGTACCTGTAGGAGGTGAAAAGGAACCAATGTCTGGAGCAGAGAATTTACTCTCAGGCTGAGGGGAGATCTTGATGTTTTGACTAGATAACTACAAGATAAGGACAAAAGTGACTCCATGGCATATAAACTGACAATGCAGAATAAACAATCAACATTTTAGAAATATTTTTTGAAAAGAAGACTGTCCTAAATGGATTGTATTAAAATTATTTAAAGAGAGATAAAAAAAAAAAAAGTTGCCATACTTTTGCGGAGTCAAGTGGGGATGGTTCTGCTCCACATTTGCGTGGACTGGAGAGTGGAGAACTGCTGGATCTGATTCGCTCATAGGCTTTGACCTGGGTGGGGACCGGGATGGGCTCGGACTGGTTATTAGACTGCATGGGGAGTGAAGATGGCCTACTAGGGCTGGATACATCCCCCGAGTCTTTCTTATATGCCACGGAACCGACCTGGGGCTCCACCCTCACCACTTGAGGCTGGGTTCGCTCACTGTAGAAAATCACAGCATCAGAATGACTGCTCAGTCATGTGAAAATTACTGTGGTTTCATCAATATTCGTTGAATACCAATTTTCGTGGATTTCGTTGTTAAGTTGATCCACAAAATTAAATGTTCATTGAAGTGCAATTTCTACTAACATTTTGTATTGATAGAATCATTGGCCACGAATTTACGTATCCTTGAAACTGATTTTCATTTAATCCACGAAAATTGATACCCATGAATATTAATGACACCACAGTTTATATTTTGATATTATACATGTAAATCATATATAAAGATTTGGGAGAGACCCAACTGATGGTCAATACGACAGTTGTGTTAGATATTGCCCTTACCCAAGGCCCTGTAGGTCCTCAGTGGATGGAGCTTGTCCTTTGTCACTGCCATCAGATTGATCACTCATTCCATCCGGCACCAGCACAAAGTCATGCTAAAAACAATACAGCAACCGTTACAGACTGAGTCAAGATATAAACATGGTTAATTAAACAATATCATTAAGTTTTGAAAACTCCCTCTGTACTCTGTCATCTATTGAAAACTTACCTCCGTGGGACTATTACTGCGGGGAGTCGGTCCTTTATCAACTTTTAAGAACTCTTCATCATGAGTAGAACCTTGCATGGCTTCTGCTACTTCTTGCTGTTTCACCATTTGTACAACCTTTATAACAGAGTAACAACACAACATTTCAGTATATTCATGTAAAACTATCACAGAAAAAAAAATTATGCTTTAAAAGAAAAGTTTCATTCTTTTTAAGATTAATAAAAATCACACTCTCAATATTTTTTTTTGAATTGTAGCACACTGCCTTCCAATCTTGTGTACCTGGATACCTGACCAAATACAGGTAAAAACACCTCCGGTAAAAAAAACAATCACTACGTCAAACAGAAAATCAAATTTCTGTACACCAAAACAAAGTTACCTTTGAGGGAGGAGTGGAGTAGTCAGCTTTCCCCGATAAGGGTGATGCGGACACACACCTGGGAGGGGTGGGGCTCTCCGAGGAGCAACCCTGGGAGGCTCGGCAAGGGACCGGTACAGGTGAGGCTAGAATACAAGGTATCAGTCAATACCCTACATTCACTATACCCATCATTGTACTTTCAGTAGTGATAGGTATACATATGTACCTTTTTTTTTAGTGAGGAGTGGTTTGAATACTTACATGATGCTGCGGCTGATTGCCCTGGTGGTTTGAGGAAAGGATGCTTGAAGAAATCCTCTGAAATACATGAGTAAAATAATGCAGTATTTCTATAGAGTAAACTCTTTTGTAATTGCCAAGAAAACTAGATTTCCTCTTAAACTTACCAAACTCTATCCTGTCTTTTGCATTTCTTTTCAACATTTTTAACAACAAATCTCTCAGCTCAGGTGAAGTATCTTTCGGTATACTGTTTAAAAAAGAAAAAAGAAATGTACAGGCATAATCTACAGTAAGAAAGAACCAACCAAAAACTAAAATCTTTCTTGTGAAAAATATTTCAAATTTCTTGCATCAGTTCAACTGACCATGTTCAGTTTCTGTGCTGTGTGCATCATGTACCATACCTATAGATCATTGAGAGGTGACGAACAGATATTCAGTGTCACTTACTTTGGCTTGAGCTCTGCATGTTTTTCGTAGAAGTGTTTGAGCTGCTGAGGGGTCTGTGCCTGGAATGGGGCCTTGCCAGTGAGGCACTGGAACACAATGGTGCCTATACTCCACAGGTCTGCCTTGGCACAATACTGCAGGGACATGATCACTTCAGGAGCCTACAAGTTAAATCATAGGTATCTTAACATGACCTGATCCAGAATTATTTTTTCAAAATGGGTTCAAGTCCTATATTCAATAACTTTACTAATCTGAATCTATACAGTTTAAATTTCCAAAGGAGGGGGGTGGTATGTCCCCCCCCCCCACCCCACCCCTTAGTTCCATGCATGACTTATCTATTTTTAACATTTTACATACTAAACCATCAAATGAACAACTCAAATGTTGAGTTACTTTCGAAATACAGATCTTGAGTCCTCAGAGTAACTTTGCCTTTTTTCATTAACTATCCCACAACAAAGTCCAATTTGCAAGTGGTATTCATAGATCAACTATTAATTTATTTATTTATTAAAAACACACACCATATACATGGGTGATCCGCATAAAGTAGCAGCCATAACACCATCATTCAGGAAACGAGCAAAGCCAAAGTCAGCTGTAAACATAAAAAGAACAATCAATACATACAGACACTGAGAGTATAAGACAGGGATTTGGAGACAATCATTTTCCCAGAGCCTTTCCCGTTTAAAACAAAAAGAAATTCTTGTTCCACTGACAGACTATCGCAGTCTGTAGTAAATTGGCAACAAAACTAACCATATTACATAATAGTAACTCGATCATGCCACAATAATGATTTCAATCAATCGCTTCTCAATTCTAGTTTTTAGTGCAGAGCAATGGGAAATACGGGGAGAAATCAATATATGGCATTTAATATAACTGTGTGCAGCAATGTTTACCAATCTTCAGCCTCATTTCTGTAGATGGGGTGTTTGGCTTGCCATCGTGACAAAGGAGAATATTCTGGGGCTTCAGATCTCTGTGTACAATGCCCTTGCCATTCATCACTTGCATTGCAGCAGCTGTTAAGAAATAGTGCACAAAAGTCAAAAACAGAACTCTGGATACTAACCCTTACGACTAGCTAGTACATAAGTACATGTACCCAGTAGTCTAATAAGATGTGCTCCAGATCCTTCTTAAATACACAGTCAAAAGTACAATGGAGTGTTTTATAGGCAAAAAATGTACTTTATGTTTGATACACAACAAAAACATCTTTATATTTGGGAGAGGTTTATAAATAAGTATGTTTGTTGATCTTGGTTGGCTTCCAACTGCACAACTTGTCTGCTGTGTTATTGTGTGATATACCAAGCGCCAGTAATAGGATAAACAAGGATGTTTTTTTTTTTATTTATCAGGAATAATAATCTTACCAATTTGTCTCAAAAATGATGCAATGGTGTCCTCACTTAAAGTTCCTTTAGCTAAGAAATAAAGAAAGAAGTATAATAAATACCATAGGAAAACAGTACAATGAACATTCTGTTTTAACACAACATTGCATGAAATAAGCATTAAAGCTCATGAAGACATTACACTATATATGACCCACATTATTCATAATCCAATTCATAGAAACCCATGATTCTTTCCATATGTGACATTTATCTAATCTATGTATCTAATTTATCCAAATGTCATGCCATTTATTCAACTAGACAATGTACCATGAGAGCATTTTTTTATTAACTGGCGTTGTCACTTTCCACATTTGACAATTTGTGGTAAAATGTGTGTACAACATGTACATGTAAACAACTTATTGTTTATATATCTCATAATTACGGTATATAATATTCTCACTGGCTCTTAAATGTATCTGAATAGGCATCGTCGCAAACCACGGTTTTGAGTCCACAAGTTTCCTCAAATGGAGAGAATCAATGTGAATCTCACATAGGTCACAGACGATGCTGAATAGGATCCTCAAAAATTAATAAATATTTCTTCTGACAATTAAAGATCTCCAGCCAGGAATGATGAATAACAAGCTTCTTAATTTTCTAAGTCTGTTTTTACCTACCCTGAAGATAATCCGCTAAGTCCCCTCCATTGCAGTACTGTAAGAGAGAATCAATAAACTGTTAATTATAGACACTATGTCTGCACACAACAGTCTTGTTCAATGTTGTAAATTAGTGGGCAGCATTGAGTAAAGTTTAATCTGATGAGTACCCAGGGATGTTATATGCATAATTGACTAATTTGTTGCCCAATTGAACAAGATGTTTTCCTGTTTATCAAGTCCAATATTACTGAACATATTTTTGTATTTATGAGCCTTCAACTCAGTTGGCATAAAATATCAATAAATTTTGACAATTAAATGAAAAAAAATTCAATTTATTAAATTTTTTATTATATAAAAATAAATATTTATTGATTTATATACAAGGCCTCAGGATTATTATATAGGCAATTTTAGACTTACCGGTAAGTCAAAATTTCAGTCAGTCATAAAATGATTGTTTATCATAATTGGGCGATTGAAATTTGCAATTATACTCTGTCCCAAGCCTTTGCTTCCACCACTTTTTGCTTGATATTTCGATAATCATAAATACCTTTGTGCTCAAACTGTGTTCATCCACTAATATGAAAAATGTCCAGATTATCTGTTTTGAAACGCCCCCTCTACCGCTTCAGGTTTTAATACACATCCCAAAATAGAATGTCTACGGAGATTTAGCATTGCATCAGCCATTATTAAGCCCGGATGATAACGTTAAAAAATTGTGCGAGGTGTCCCGAGAACTTCCGAATGTAGAAAAGATGTAAACATTTCCAATAATAAATCTCCGTAAGAAATTTGTTTTCGTTCCAGTGAAAAATGATAATTTGTCAATGAAGATATCTTGGATATTTTCCCTTTTATCGATTTCAACAGCATTTTTTTCACAGGTATGTGTATTTTTATTAAAAATCATCAAAAAGAGATGGAAGCAATAACTTGGGACAGACTATAACAAATATGTTATATCAAAATATGTTTAATATCATTTCAATTTTGTCCATGTTTTCAAACAGGAGACATTAAGACAGTGTTCAATATTTGACTTAAGTCTAAGATTGCTTCATGGTCCTGGAGCCTGATTTTTGCAATTGAGTAATGAAAAATTTATTTCATTCTTTTTTTCTAAAAATGTAGGTACATGCATGTATGATTTAATATGATAAATAAAAATTTAATTGAAAAAATTAATATAAAAAAGATATTTACCTCCATTACCAAGTATACATGGTTTGTTGTTTCCTACAATTGGAAAAAAATTAAGTTTATTTATATTATTACATGTACATACTATATGTGAAATGTATTTTCAAGAATTAATCTCCTTTACAAATTGAATCTTTACAAACTCTGTTATTTTTAACCTAGCTAATTCACTTTAAGAACTACATGTTATACTTTATGAGTTACTATATATTCTACTGCAAGCTTAAAATTCATTAAATTTGGACAAGTAATTACACATGTCATGGAAAATTACTGGGGGTTCACTAAATCCTATCCAATTGTCAATTGTTGACAGCAATTTAAATTACATCGGATGTCTAACACTTTTTTTCATCTCCCTAATACTCAATCAATTAATTAAGAGCTTAAGAAAGAGACTGGACGTACATTAATTTCTTTCTGTTCAAAGTTTATATCCCGGGCCCTCCAGTTTGTTTACATTAAAGGAAGAAAATGCGAAACAAAGGATATTGTATAATATTACATCCTTTTATCTTGAAACTATGGTCATAACGCTGTCAACACAAACAGCTGATGGCACAAAGATAACACCTGAGAAACCTACAGTTTACATAACATCACAAGGTACAAAAAGTCACAGTTCCTCTCCAATTCTGTAAACAACAGGTGAACACAGTAGTTGGAGTAAATAACCTCATTAATTCTAACAGAAACCTTTGTCTGATCTTTGAACATCAAGCCCAATTAAGTTTTGTCCTATAAAAACCAAAAGTTCAACCCAGCCACAAAAAAACTTACACACAAAATATTTGTGGTAGATCAACTGTGGGAATAAATACATGCATGAAAGGGGCATTATAAAAATGACTATTTTATTCACAATTTTATTCTCTTTCAATCTAACAAAAAAAAAAAAAAATATATATAATCTATAAGGCAGCACAATTATTGTCATCGCAATTAAACCGGCACAGCCAATATGTACAATCCTCTCCAATCAAGAGAGTTATCATAAATATTTAGCTTCATATATTAATTATCTAAGAAGAATTTAATTAATTAAAAGTACAAAAAAATATTTCCAATAGTTTGAAACATGTCTACCCATACACAAATTGGTAGCAAAGATATATATAGACCTGATATTTCTGGTGCACACGAAATGAACAGAAATATCTTGATATGATCAGTATAATGCTGGGGTAACGACATTGCTAAAACTAAACACAGTTTCCTTGTGTCAATATTTCCTTGCACTCGAGGTATTCGATTGTAAGGAATTCTGAGAACGTTGACCTGCTATAAAGCATGAGAAAGGTACCTCAGATATTATGTGACCTTGGGGGTCAGGGAACTTTATTTAAAATACAAATTAAGTGGAAATGCACCTTCCTTATGTAATCTGTTTATACACTCTCAAGGTTTGATAAATTAGTCTTTGAAAAGAAATTGATTTATGTTTCCTACAAGGAAATTTCTATTTTCAAATTCTTGCTATTTCTTTTAAAAACGGATTTACCTGATTTTTTTCTGAGAAGTTACATGTTCTAAATAGATTAATAAGATGCATTATTATATATTCAACTTGCATGCATATACATATATGTATATAACACCTAACATTAGATGGTAGTGAACTATTGGTGACCTATTTACTTCTTATTGCACCACACATCTGTCATTGACCATTCAGCCACACTGCTCATGACGAATAACACAGTCAGGTCTGACCCAGTAATTGAACTGGAACTTTTTTATGTGACCTAAATGCATACATACAGATTTAGACATTTAGTCATCCTATTTCTATGCATGAAGTATATGAAACCAATCTAAATATGGTGCTTAGTAATTCTTATTTCTAGCACACACTGAATTAAGTAAATATTTAAACTGTGTCCAAAGTAATTGTATGGGAGTTTATTTAACTTTCATGTGGAGATGAAAGCTCAGTGACTTTCAAAGCATACCTGTAAAACTCTAAAAATATAGCCATGCAGTGATCTTTAATTGAGCCCTACATGACTTCGTGTTGACCAGCCCAACAACCATTTAAATTTCCATTTGTTGTGCAACACGTATGTCAGTGTGTGTCTATAAGAAATTTCTTTTTAAAAATTGTGTAACCATGCCGTTCTTTCTGCTTGGCTGGATACTAACAAAGGAACTGACACAGAGCTCACTCAGCAATCAGCTGTTGATCACATGACCTACGAGTGTCAAACAGTGCTAATCTAAACAAGAACCCGCATTAGAATTTATTTATCATTCTGACCCTCCCTTTGTCTACTCTTCTGTCTTTGTTTACAAACACCTGTCATCAAAACTGTGATAATTGCTTATTATTCTTCAGGTATTAATAAGTAGCTCTGATCAAACATACACAATTGCATGTATTACACAAAAATTATTTTAGAATTTCAAATTCAACCACATTTTACATAGAACACCGAAAAATGCAGATGACTTTTGTATTATCTCATAAAACTTGAATCATACGGAAATGAAATCCACAATGCACTGAATGACAATATATTTTTAAGTTGTCATGTCAGTCCCAATTAATGACCAAAAATTCAAGTTACAAAAATAAATACTGGTAATTATCTTCTCTTTCAGTTAACATACAGAGCTAGATTATGATTATCAAAATGACATTGGTTTTGACACAAAAGAATTGAGGGACATAATAACCTCCAGTCCTCCACATGACCCAATCAACAAGACCCTGACTATTTAAACCCGCATTAGACTTTGTAGTATGTAGCCCAGCCAACAAAAGATAACCATGCCATGGGGTCCTTATACAGAAAAAAATCAGGTTGAAGTAGTGTTCATGTATTCTTTAACAGTAAAACAAGTCTGAACGATGAAATTTTGTATACCGGTACACAATAAACTGTATGTATAGTATATTAGCCAGGTAATACTACTCAATGTTACATAATTGCTGTGACTTATTCTATCTCTCTATCTTGTGATTTACTGAAAAACATATAATCCTTTATTTCATAAGAAATGTGCATCACCAGGTGTTCTTAAATTGATAAATCCAATAATCATGACTTAGTTAGGATTAGCAGGTTGATGTCATAAATTTAATTCATAGTGACGTCAGACCCATGCATGCACCATATATGGAGAATATAACTTATGGTAAAATCAAACATGGGGATGAAGAATTGTAAATTATGTAAACTTTGTTCACATCTAACCACAAAAACTAGTACATGGATAACCAGAATGTGGGTTGTAATAACTCTGTCAAATTCTACTTCTTTAATAAGCAGGTTTTCTCCCTGTAATTGTTTTTTTTTTAATTCTTTACTACACGGATAAAAAAATATTGATAAATAGTTTGTTTGACAAATACCTATGTTGGTTATATCCATCAATTATGCTACCATGCATCTAATTGTTCTATCAATGACCATTATATTGATTTCTAACATCCTGTTATAGCCCGAATTCATACGTCAGTCGATATTGTTATTATATTTAATTGCATCATGCAACCACACTGATTCATGTGCTCTGTGTAAAAGTGACGATCTTGAAATACTCCTCCACACATCCACTTCATTCAAGAGCTTTTTTATGGCATGGGTGTGGAAGCTAGATATATAGGTTTTACAAGTTTCATTTCTTCCTTTGTACCTTAAATTGTGGCACTTAAGAGGTTCATTATCTGGACTAGCTTTTTACAGTTGAAAGATTCAGAAACCATTAGAAACTTTATTGAATGTTTCTACAATAGTACTATATTTGGTAGAGACTACATGTAGCTGTTCTATTTTGTTCCTACAATTTAAGGTTGTTCATGCACTCACCTTGCAGTCTAACAGAGCCACTACATTCTCATGATGAAGGTCCGACAATTCCTTCAACAAAACCAAAATGAATTATTTACTACCCATGTATCCACTTTAATACAATCAATATACAGTTCTTTTAACTAATCACCATAAAACATTTTGAGATCAATGTATATAAAAGAAACTGCATGCTCATGCAAACAGTTTTCGATATCATTTCATATACAAGTGTATGGATGTTTAGATCTGTCGGTCACTCTTGGGCAGCTGTATGATGATGTCTCAAATAGTACAGACCTCGATCAGATTCAGTAATTCACAGTAATATTAATCTAAATAAAATCTTATTTTCTTGCAGGCTTTTTGATGAACATGCCTGATTTGAGCAGTGTCTTGTTATGTTAACAGATAACCAAATCTTTTGATGTAATCATGTTATCTACATGTCTACTTGTGACCCCTACCGATAGGAGCAGCTGTCATTCATCCTTTGTTTGGACATAATTAAAGTTATATAAAACACACTCTGTACACAAAGCTATATGAACTTAACAACAGGAGGGCTTATGTCATAGGAAATAGAGTGAGGTGTAGCATGTATAATTTAAGTATTAAACGCAATTACTTTCTACCTTTAAAATCTTGATTTCCTTGCTCAGCAGATTTTGAGACTTGGCCAAGTTCTTCTTGGTGATGCTTTTGATGGCAACCACATGATTTGGTCTCTGAAAGTATACACAGGTCAAATATTTAGATTTGAATGGGCTTAGAAAAGGATCTTACATACAATTTACAAAGAATAAACAAACACCAGACACTTCATAAGCATTACTTGTATATACTAGTAAATGTGCTTTGAATATCATAGCAAGAGAGAACACAAAGCCTTTTTTTCATCTGAAATAAAACTCTAACTGTAAAGTAAGTACAATGTACAACTGAAATAGGCATTTTTCAATTAAACTGACAGTATGTTAAAATAGAACAATAGTCCTTTATAGTATAAAGTTTATACATACATGTATTTTATGAATAAGTCATGATTTAAAAAGCCTTTAAAAACGATATGTTTAAAAGAATTTTTTTATATATAGTATATACTGTATACAAAATCTAAATATATCACGATTGAGCCTAATGTTTACATCAGAACTAGGTCACTTGCTATGACGCAGTGGAACACCTTTAAAATTTTTGTTTACAAACAAAGAGAAGTAAAAATTGAACTCTTCAACCAAAAGAATGTATGCTTATTGAATGAGAAAAACAACATCTGACCAAATTAACATTCTTGTAAATTCATGCAAAATGTTATGAATTAATGGTTAGACTGGAATGTTATTTTTATTTTTTATTCCGATATGTTCAACTATTGATCTATATATTTCCCTTTATATATATATATATATATATATATATATATATATATATATATATATATATATATGATAAAACACCATTTTAAGAAACTGTATTTTTATGGAATTATTCAACAAATGTAACCATTTTGAGTTACTTTGATTCTGCAAACAATGAATCACGTTTAGGCCTACAGGTAATTTCCCACATATTTGTCTTTTTCAAACCTCAAATTTGGCAATACAAATTACAATTAAGTACAAAAGGTTCATTATAAGTAGCGTTTTCATTCATCAACAGATAAGTTATTGATATTGGGCATGAATAGGAAGGAAATTGATGACAAAGGGAGATGAAAAACACTTTGACCATATTCCATGTGCAGTTTAATTTAAAACAGGAATCCTTTTATATATAATAAATCCATTTTACAGGAAAACATTTTACAAATATAACATTACATCAGGAAAATTTTGTTACCATGATCAATGAATCAAACAGATGTCATCTTTATTAACAAAGACAATGAAATTGGCAGTTACTGAGGTTATATAAAAGCTAGTTTAACATTCTATGTTCTCAATAAATTCAATGTAAATGAAAGAAGAAATGAACCCAAAATATATATAAAGATGTCAATTTGATAAACAAAGATTTATCTTTGTTATTAGTAGTTTATAGCAAATAAATCATTACATAGTTGAGAAAGATAGTCAATATAATTATAGTGTATGCATGAACATATTTACCTTTCTGTGCCTTCCTTTAAACACGACAGCAAAGGCACCATGCCCTATCAAATCCTTCTTGCTGTACTCATAATCCCCAACAACTTCCATTGTGTTGTTATACAAAATATATATTTAAAAAGGATGATGATGTTGCTTCTTCATGAAGCTGGCCAATGTCAGTAGCCATTTTGGAGGCTCAATTCCTCTGATTTAAGCTCATCTTCATCGATTTTCTCAATAATGACTTTCTTGAGTAGTTTCTCTTACAGTGTCTTCACTCTTGCATCATTCTTCGTTCTTTTCAAAGGCGCTTAAATTTAGAACTCGTCTCCAAGCTCAATCTTGACAGGTCATTTGGAACAACACCTGATTATGTTTTGGTTTTTGACCTGTTTACTTCTTAACATGGCGCTCAACAACTCATTAACATAAATAATCCTGTATGATAATGGATTATTGATTTTTTTATCCATCAACTTTTCAAAACTTATTACAATATTTTGAGTAATCAACTATTGATTAGATGTTCGGAGATGCATTTTATGTTCATATCAGAGATACAAAATATCTTACATATAACTACACATATCTTTGTTGTCCTGCGCGAAGTAATATTATATACAAGGTGCACTAGAAAAGTAGTTCAGAAAAAAATCTCGCGAGATTTTGAGGATGTAATGTTTAATGGAGGAAACACGTGTGGTGCAACTGAAAAGATATTTAATGCGCATCTTCGAAGTGACACCTTGTTGCAAAGGCCAGATTTGAAAGAGTGAGACCTTTGGTTTCTTACCGGAAGATTATTTTGGTAAATACCCCTTTTTTCTCCGAATATGCAGTTCTATGAAGAAGTAAACCAACCGACCTTGGCCACTGAAAACCAAAACAAACCATGAAAGTCGATGGCGACAAAAGTATATTGAATCGGAGCACGCCATATGACAGCATCACACGTGATGCAGTACTCTTAGCGCTGATTAAAAGCTCTGGTTTATTAATCTATACTATGAAATCTCTTTGATATCTTGTTGTTAGGAGAAAACGTAGTTTCCATACTATTATTTGAAAGTCACGGCAATGAAAAAGAGTTGCCGCCCCTTATTTAAGAGGTTTGATTTTATTTATATATATATTTTACATTCCTTAATGTCTTGTTGAATGCATAATTCACTAAAATAACCCCATCCCTTTCACTGGTAAGTGGTTTATATGCATAGATACATTCACCAGTGGATAAAAGAACATAAATGATTAGAGAGAATTCTTGTATATATTAGTTAATCACAGATTTGACTTTATCTTAAGCATTGTGCAGGGTTTTAGCATTTTGACTGGTATTCTTACATTACCTTAAATGACGTGCACGGTTTTAAAATATGCGAGGGCAATCTATTTAAAATTGGATGTTGAATTCGCTTGCTTACTCACTACACAAAATTTGTGTAGCGAGTGAGTGGATCCAACATCTAATGATGAGATTAGCACTTAAGCTGTACAAATACACACTGACAGATGTTAATTTCTAGCTGAACTATGTGATAAGTCCTTAACTATCTTTCTAGAAAATAATAAAGAAAAGTAAATGTATTCTTAGATTTTTTAGGTATTCATTGCATTTAGAATATAATAATGTTATGCTTGAGAACTACTATAATGCTGTGATGTCAGCTCAAATGAAAATTGTTCTAATGGTAATGTCTTATGGAGTTTGTTGTTTCTTTGTAGGCATATACTGGCATAGTTCATAACTTCAAGAATGCCAAACATCAGAGGAATTCTCACATTTGCTCTACCTGCAGTAACTGTTGTGTTTGGCTTCATTTGGTATTTTGGAAGAAAAAAGAGTCCCAAACCTAAACTATTAGAGAAGAAAGAGACAAATTCGGATATTCAAACAACTTTGAGTTCTGTATCTGAACAAAACAACACTGACCCATCGCAGAATTCAAATAATGGTAATGGTGATGGTAGTTTGTTGCAAAAAGCGAAGGTCAATGTTGAAATTGAAAATAGCAACAATGATGCATCTGCTTCACCAGCAAGTAATAGGAAGAGGAAAGCCTTCCAGATCACCAGAACAGATGACACAGAGGTTTCTGATGGACCAGACTCAGTGGATGAGGAGATGAATCAGGAAGACCAAATCATACCAAAATTGTCACAGTCCGTCTCCAGTGGTGCACCAACACCAAGCAGTCAAGCTGAAATCTCAGGAGGGAAGTCTCAGGGTAAAATTCAGAAGAAGGAGCCTTGTCTGAATGGATCACCAGAACCAGCTGAATCGGAACTGAGCGCAGTGAATGAGAGTATAGTCATTGAGAGTGCATCCCAGTCCATGCTGTTTGGAGAGAAAACATCTTTAATGAATGATGCTTTCATGACATCAGGTATTAGTGAGCAGAGTATACTTGGTGAGAAGGATAAACAGTGTAAAGTGCAAGACATTTCTCTCTCTACCTCTCTGAGTGAGCCTCTTCTAGAGTCCACTATGTTAGATACTACCCAGTCTCAGCCTCCTCCGGCAGAGGTGGTGGAGGAGGTGGTCAGGAAGGAGTCCAGTGTCTTAGAAACCGTGCCATCAGTCAACACACCAACGGAAGCACAGTCCTCCAAACAATCTCGATCTCAACCTTCGTCTGTCTCTGAGAATGTGGCCAAGCAATCAAAAGACAATGTAAGCTCTATGAATGGTACAAGGGAGGAAAAGAATTCGATGCATGATAAGAAAAAGGAGAAAAATTCTCATACTGCTGATAAAACGGAGACTGATAAACACAAAACAGTGGTAGATAACAAAAAGTCCTCAAGTCCAAAACATATGGAAAAGAATACTGCCTCATCTACTAAGATTGAAAATCATCATAATGAGCACCATCAAAAGAGCAAGCATGATGTCCATCAGAAGTCTTTGCCCCAAAAAGACAGGCCTGTAAGGAAAACACACTCCTCTGGAGGGAGTGACCATGCCATGGACAATGGGGTCCATGGATCAGATTCCAATTCATCTGGATGTGACAATGTGAGTGAGGTGAGAATCAATTATTGACTTTTAATCTGCTTGTCGCTGGTTACATTCAGACAAGATAATCCATTAAAAAAAGACAAATTACCATATGTAAAACATGAATTTTGTTTCACACGGAATTTTGGGTGGGATTTTTTTTCAGGCATCCAATGACAGTGGCCGGGGGCCCAGCATGACAGAGCTCTCTACCCCAAACACATCCCCCAATCACCAGGTTTACCACTGTAATTTCCCTACTGCAATCTGTGGGCGACTGATTGGAAGGCAAGGAAAAAACATCAACTTCATCAAGGAGAAGTCGGGGGCAAACATTACCCTTAGTGCTAATCCCTTTACCCCAGAGTTTCAGCTCTGTAGCATTGAAGGTATGGACATTTTTCAAGAGTTAGAAATAACTCTTTATTTTGAAGGGGGAAATGTGGTAAAGTCTTTTATGCTTTGCAGGTAAGTAAGAATTTTAAGAAAGGAAGAATGATGTATTATCTTGGTTTTGTAAATACATATATTTTGCAGTAAGTTTGATATTTGGGAGAATTCAAGTCAAATTTTAGAAAGGGATTTGCAAACTTGATTTATGTTCATTTTAAGTTTTATTAGCAGGAAATTGGGTTATTTATGATTCTATAACATTCAACATGTGCTTATTTATGATTCTATAACATTCAGCATGTGCAAAGGGCTTCTGTTAAGTAATTTGCAAGTTATCTGTTATCAAGGAAAATATGACTTGCATATGTGCAACTTTTATTCAGTTTTCATGTAAAAAAATTTATATATTCTTATGAATGAAATGGAGTTGATCCCTTTGCTATTTCCAGGCTCACAAAGACAGATAGAGGCAGCACTCCGGCAGATAGGACGAAAGTTTCCAGATGTTGACTTGAGCCCAGTCAACATTCCGTCAGGGGAAAACCCCCAGTCCGCTGTGTTGGTGCCTGATATCATGCAGGTAATGCCAGGCATCTCACAGGTAACTATCATTTCTCTTGTCTCTCTCTCCTCCCATGCCTTATCCAGGTGCTCGGCGCATGTCAATCCTGTCTTTGCAAGTAAGAATGAGGTACACGTAGTGGTTTTTTGCACATCAGTCAGGAAAGTAATATTACTCTCTGATTGAAGAAAATTAGAAAATACATATAGATTTTGAATCTCAATCTTCCACATTTCAAAAACTGTTTGAAGCCTTATTCTTGACTTGTTCTCTTTGGTTATTGGTTGGGGGAGGGTAACAGATTGCATGTCCATAGAGTGGTGTAATGACTATTTATAATATAGTATATTATACTGGAAGCTAGTTTAATATAGTCACTTTTCCTGTTCCTTCTGCTCACAGATATCAATGTATGATAAATGCCTTGCATTCACTTTAATGTTATCCAACTTGCTGAATATAATTTTAAACTCACTGTAACTTCTGCTGGCCATGTTCACTAATGGTAGAAAGATGTAATTTCTTAATTTAGAGAAAAATTTTCACTACGTCTTCTTACAAAATTCACCAATGAAATGTCCAGGACACAGAATACAGTTTGGATGTCCAGGTTTTTCTTAAAATAGGTCCATTAGATCATAGCAAATAAAGTTTTAGAGCTGTTCCCCATTGTTATTGAATTTGCTTTGTTTTATAGGTACATTTATCTGCTTAAAATCCAGTTTTATTGTATTTTTTGTCCATGTTATTGTTATTTGTAGTTTAGTTGATAAAGTCTTATTTATTTTTATTTTTTGGAATTTTTTACCTTGCATAAAAGATGGAACAGTATCTGCTTAAAACCCCAATTCCAAATATTGATTTTGTGTATACTGTAGTTTAGTTGAAGTCACATTAATTTTTTTTATTTTTTTTCTTTGGGAACTTTTTGCCATGCATTAAAGATTAAACATCAATTTTATTTCTCTGTTAGCCGTAAAAATGAAATGTAAAAGATAATTTTTCCTCCTTCTTAGATTCCCAGTATTGTGGTTTTAGGAATGGTAAGTTCTTGAGGTATCCAACCTGTATTCAGTGTGCTCAACCACTCACATATAAGTGTTTACATTGTCTAACATAGATGTTTAGATCAAGTTTATTCATTCATAATCTGGTTGCAGTGGAATATTACAAAGATTTTACAATGAACTAGAGCTAGAAGAGTGTCTTACTCATTAGAATCCTTGTTTACAAATCTACACTTAGCTTACCTTTTCTGTAGCTTTCCTGAGACTTTGTATTATTGTACATTGTAAAAGAAACTTACCCATTGTGAAAAATGTGAATAGATATTATTATATTTACTATGAATGATAAATTTTTGCAAGTGTTATAAAATATCTTTGTTTATATTTTAAAAAAAAATTTATAAGAAATTGATAAAAGTTACAAGTCACTGCATCAATTATTGTTCACAATATACCAACTATTTTATGTTTACTTTATCAACATTATTTATTTTATAAGTACAATTATAGTAAGTTAAACTGAAGTGTTGCTGGCTGGTTGTTTTCAGCTGAGCCTCCCTGAGGGTGTGTCCATAGATGTGGTTGTCTCCAGCATTGTGGACGCCGGCCACATCTTCATCCAACAGCCCACCCACCCGTCTTTCCCATCACTGGAGCGCCTCAACCAGTTCATGATCGCCTGTTACATGCAGGATGGCCTTGTACCTCAGCTGCCACGCCCTCTAGAAGGTGGGACTCTCAAGTTTATATATACCCTAACTGCAGAACTGTAGCTTTACAGGAAAGTTTGGGTTGATAGACCATAGAGCTGTAGTTCTATTAATGCAAATTGCAACTTATTTTGCAACAAAATTGTATAGTTTGAGCTTATCAACCTCATTCCTAACAAGTCTCACACAATAAATTTTTATTTCTGACATCCTCACTTCACATGGTTTGTGTTTTTTTCTTAAACACCCCTCGCCAAACTCAGAAAGTGAAGTGTGTTAAATTCATGTGCAGATCGATAGTGCTTTTCACCTGTAAGCAAACCACAATGCTTCACTTTACTGGGCTGGTGAGGATTTTTAAAGAATATCAGAGGCAAATAATGTGACAGTATTCAGTGGAAGAGAGAATTCTTTTGCTAAATGAATGGATATAACTATAAAATTAAATTTAAATTGTTTTGATAATGATATAGATAAGTTAATGTAAGAGATTTGTAATTGTAGTTGGTGTGATTTGTGCTGCCCCTATGTTGAATGGTTGGTACAGAGCTCAGATTTCTGCCGTGTGTGAGGAGACAGATGAGTGTGATATCAAATACGTGGATTACGGAGGATTCTGCCGAGTTCAAGGGAGTTTACTGCGGCAAATCAGGTCAGCTGAGTACAATTTTTCCATATCAGAAATACTTCTAAGTAAATTTTAGGAACGCTTTTATGATGGCAGAAGAATTTTCTCCCTTTGACTAAATTACATGCAAAAATGTGTGGTTCAAGGTTTTGTGAAATGGGCAAGTCCAAGCAAGCGTGATTTTGTTCTGATTCTTGAATGTTTTTATTAATATAAAGAATTTACCTGGTTTTATTTTTACAGGAGCGATTTCATGACACTGCCTTTCCAAGCTTGTGAATGTTATATGGCGAATATAACACCTTTACAAGGTAAATTCATAAAATTGATAGTTAAGCTTAAATGCTTGGAGAGACCAAACTTTGTGAAATGAGTGATATGTGATGGTTACAACATATTTTGGTATTAACAAATTTGTTCTGACTAGATGGTAGGAAAAAGAAAGAACGAATATTTTGAATTATTTGTTTTCATACAAGAGGACATCATACACCCACACTTGGCAGGATTCCCCCCAAAATGATGTTTTTAATATCCTGAAAATTAGAACTATACTCTGTTTTAGATGAGGAGTACTTTAGTTCTGAGGCTGCCAATGTGTTGGAGGAGCTGACCCAGGGACAGATGCTACAGGCCCAGGTGGTGGGGCGCAGTGAGGAAGGCATTCCCTATGTTCACATCTACCAGATCAATGGAGAAAAGGTAGGACACCTGTCAGATTCATAGACTTCAGTTACTGAGTCTTGTAATTAGTGTTAGAAAAAGCTCCTTTCTTAATGACTTTGTTGTAGTAGTAGCATTATAGTAACAATTCTGTAATTTTAATTTGGCAATTGTGAATACAACACAGCCAAAAACACCATAAATGCTGATGTTTCTTCTCAAATTTGAAACTTGGTTGACAGACGTAACATACATTTTAAGGTCACACTTGTCAACCGAGAAATGGTGAACCGCGGAGTGACGAGGTGGATAGAAGTGTTGTCCTGAAGCCATGTGTTCCATTCCGTTGTGTCCAGCAGACGTCTCATGCACCGCAGCTTCCTGTGTAATGTAACCAGAACTTCCCCCGTCTGACAGACATCACACAGAAGAGCTCATAGACACACCATGTTTTGACCTTCCCCTTACATTGAGAGCAGGGAGTACATTCTGATTGAATTGATGACAGTTTGGTAAAATTTTGGTCATGGAATTCAGACATGAGCATTGTAACAGAATTCTTTATTGCAGTGTGCTTTGTATGATTCATAATGATAGCATTAATATGGAACATTGGATTACTTTGTGCTTCTTGTTTCCATGTCTCTCACCACTTTGATGTCAATTCCAATGAATACTTTGGTGGTATGTTAACACCAGATATGTACTATTATATGCATACAATCCTGTATGGAATAAAACAGACACATGTATATAAGATTTGGACATCCAGCACATGTCTTAAATTAAGTTAGGAATGAACATGTATATTAGCTTTATAAAGAAAATATACTATATTTTTGTGACCAAGTAAATCACTTGTTAGAGCTTAAATAGATATATATTGTATATGCACAGCAGAACAGAATTCAGGAACCGTCACTGTGTATTGCTTACTCAGAACTTAAAACAGAAATTCAAATTGAAATTCTGAGATCATTTATTATTTTCCATTTTGTTCTCGATAAAGAGTTTGTTCAGTTTTAGGAAACCATTTCTAAATGGTTTTGTATCTGTTTTTGTTTTTTTATTTGGTTCCGGTACTTGTATTTTTAGATGACAAATTAACCATCAGTTCTACCCAACATTTTGAGATATGATTTGGGTAGCGATAAACTATTATTTAGTAAAGAAAAAATCCATATATTTTTCCTTTTAAATTTAGATATTTCCCTATATATTTACATGTATATAGAACTCTTCTTTTAAAGGAGATCAATACAGTCTAAAAATGGACACGGCCATTGAGCCCTCTTAAAATGTAAAAACAAAGAAATCATTTCCCTTCAAATTAAATTTTTTATCTTCAGTTGATAAAATTTGAACATGTTTGTATGTATCACCAGACTTGGCAGATATTAAAATTGCAATATGTAGACACCATTGGAATACACACATAAATGCTACATCTTGTATCTTATTGTTTAACTGTTGTGTATTAAAGAAAATGTCTCAATGGGGAAGGGTAAGCTTGAAAGCATTTTAGATGTTGCTATAATGAGTCCAGTCAGTGGAAGTTCCATGTAGATGTATGTTTAAAAAATCCCATAATACCATACTACATTGAATAGGTTCATTGGAGATGTACGGTATGTTTAGTTATGAATATATTAAAACATTATTGTAAAAGTGCATTGGTGCAAGTTACCTGTGTCAAACTATTATAATTTTATTGAAATTTTTTTATCCCAATTTTTTTTTAGATTGACTCAGTTGTGAACTGTCTGAACAAAATTGTTTTAATTGCCATTACTAATTTTTTTTTTCTGGTTGTTATGAACAATTTTTTTTTTTTTTTTAGTTTTTGTGTATATTTTTTTGTATTATTATTTTACACAGTAACATCTTCATAGGCTCTGTACAGGTGTTTTCCTGTTTCACAAGCAACTTTTGAGAAAGAAAGCAGCTATAACGTTGTATTACCCGCTACAATGTACAGTAGTTTTGATAGTGCATTTGGTTTATTATTTATTGAAACACTGCCTTTTAATAGCAAATAGTAGACTTGTAGGTAGGAAGCATATTTTATATGTTCTAAATAATATGTAGGTAAAACTGTACATGTGTAAAAGATTTTTTTTTAAAAGAAGAACATAACAGCATTGTATCAAAATGGTTAATACAATTCATATTACATTAAGTTTTAATTGGTTGTGCACTCAATGGAAAGTTTAGAACTTCCCCTGAAAAGAAAAAGTTGTCTAGAAAAATTAAGTACCTGGTATAAATGACAAAATTAATAATTTTTTTTTCATTTAGAAATAGCTAGCAAATATTGTCACAAATTCATTTTTTAAGGAATGTATAATGACATTCTTGAGAAGTGCTCTTGTAGGCTTTGTGTTCATTATTGATTAAAGCAGGGTTTTATAAATGCAAAGTTTGGAAATTTTAATGCGAAAAACTCTAAAAGTAAGGGGAAAACATACTATTGTTAATGATTAATATTAATATTGGTTCTACATGTACATGTTATGATTTTTGTTAACAGAACAACAAAAACTTTATTTTTGTAAAAGCATTTTTTATTTGGATTGTCATTTAAGAAAACATTTGGCATTTGGAGCAGGGCCAACAGTCAGACTTGTGAGAACTATAGAGAAATGTACATGTAAATACAACATTCATTGAAAAAATCTACTGTTTTAATATTGTGACTTCTCTAATTTGAATGTCAAGTTTGTCATAAGAATTGTAGAATGTTTTACATGTGAATATATATCTAGAAAAAAAGAGAAAAAATGTTAACTTCAAGAAAACAATACAGTGTATTTTCCTGTTTCTCCTGATATTTTTTTTGTGTGTGTGAGTGATGCTGTCATTTGTTATGTGTGATTGGCGAGATGATTTTTTTTTCTGTTTTAGATGATTTTTCTGTGATGAGTTGTGTACACATGGGTTGCTGTCATCTTTGGCACAGTAAGACAGGATTTTCAGATCATTTTGGAGAGAATGTGATAGTGCTTCAGTGTGGTATGGAAGCTTGGCTGGGTTATACTTAGTGGTCAGTTAAACCACACGTAGATGTGACTTGTTAGTGATTCTTATGGTCTGTTTCTTCATCCTTTGTTGTTGGGCATGCTAGTGCTACCTAGTAACCGTGTTTATCCCACTTCTCTATTATTTACCAATATTTTGTTAATTGCCATGCTACAAAATTCTGACATATTAATAAACATTTTCTTAAATTCGTTTTGATATTCTCTTTTCACAAATAGGCTTATCTTTGATACGGATTCATGGGTCGTTGCTATTCCGTTTGATTTTTTGCAAAAAGTCTTTGATGCTTGTTACATGTGCACATGGCAATACGTAAGGCTTTAGATCTTTAATAGGATGGATTATAATTACAAGGACTAATTTTAAAAAAAACTCCGTCTTTATGTCAACATTAAAGGTTTGTTTTATGTTAACCGAACCAGCTTGCGTATCAACAATAACTATGTGTATGTTCAATGAATAACATTGATGTAATTCTTTGGGAATGGAGGTAAAAGGTCGCCAGCCTGATTAGACATAGAAGAAGGCATAATACCTTACCCTCTCCCTAATGCACAAGGGGGGGGGGGGGTCACATTGATGATGTCTAGGCATCTGGAGATGGTCAAGGTCACAGTAGTTCTGATCAATGACCCACTCTCTGTCAGCCAGGTACAAGTGTACTGCAGGATGTTCCTTGGTGAATGCAATCGGAGCCAATCATCTGCACTGCATTAGTATTTTGTATTCCCTGAACACACTTCAAGGTCGGGTAGAATCCATACTCATATTTTGCAAAGACGTTATAGTATAATTTAACCTGAAGGCACGGCGCGACTCGTTGCAAAGCTCTGTTATCTTTTAACTCTGTTATATAGCCTTAAAACATCAAAACGAGAAACGGTTCACAAAAGTCAGCGTAGATTTAAAGAGATCAATGTTTCGGACGGGCGTCAATTTCACTTTCATAAAGTAAAAACCATTTCAGGGGCCAAAATTAACAATGATATGAAAATCGGAAGTGTTATATTTTTGACCTGATTTAATTTATTTACAATTGCAAGCCTTTCAAAAGTTAAGCTAAAATTTTGAGGCATTAATTTTTCTTGTACAATAGAGAAATTTATATGAAATGTGTTTGTTCAAGTTTTAATAAAACATACTAGAATACTTGGGACAGATGTTATTGATTTTCTTGAATTTAAACAAATACGTAAAAACTGCAAGGATATTTAGAAATTCGTTATATGAAACTTAATGTTCCTTAAAGTAAAAAATCAAACAGTCAAAAATGATCCATTGTAATTTTTGGACCGTTGAAGTTTAAGAACAAATTACGAGATAATACAGGTAATTACAGTCTTATGAAATGTAGTCAAACATCATGTTTACTTGCCTTTTAAATACCCTTTTGGAACAAACGTTTTCCATCAATAAATTATTCAAATAGGCTCTTTTGCAGCCCACTTGTAAGTAAGAATTTGAAATAATTTGGTGCTTAAAACTTGGCCTATTAAATAATTCAATGTTTAGTTAGAAAAGTGTAGAAAACTTCTTAACTTATAATGTAGCAATAAGCGAGAAAAAGCATAGGAGCATAAAGGGTGAAAATCTCTACCTGCCTCCACAATCTGAAGGTTCAGAGATCACAGCAATTGTTTTTAGCTATAGCCTATATGTGATGCTTCACCAGGAAAAAGCTTTGTATTCTTCAAACTATACACCCAGGGAAAGTCGATCCTTCGAAATTGAATAATTCATTTAAAAAAAAATTCGATATTAGTTAGAGTTTATGCATCTCAGTGGGCGGCCTAGTATGAAATGCAGGAATGTCAACATGAAAGACGGAAAAAGATAGAGAACTTTGCTCAGATCTACATACAGTTCTAGGCCGCTACTCTTTTGTGCTTGGAGTATACATGTGTGCCATTGTCGAATGTGGACTTAACACAACAATTGGAAAATTGTTCGGAAGAAGTTAGTCAATATCGCCTTGTTCCTATCGTATACATGTGAATCGCCAATACTGGAGTATGGACGCGTATGAGAATTCCTTTGCTAAACAATCGTTGAAAATTGGGAGTGCAAGTTTTAATTCTAGGGATGTGACAAAAAGTTCCCCGAGATGTCACCAAGCTGATTTGGTGCTTACGGTTTATAAAGGGATGTACAGTACCGTCGGAAAGCGTTCGGGGCAAGGTTTGCAAAAATTTGAACCTATTCGAAGACGAACACCATCTCCTCCGTCTCTAAAATGTGACATACCTGCAAATCTCACAGTTGGGGAATTATTGAAGAAAGACAAACGAAAAATACTCGATAGCGCATCTGATCTTGATTCGATTGATCTAGATACCAAAATTGGAGTGGATCTCGATCATTACGACCAGTGGGCTCGAACCAGACGACCGGAACAGAGAGAAGTAAAGGCTACATCACCAGAACCATCTGCATCGCAGACGAAACCCAGATGTGTCAAATCGGAGCGAATGGTGCGAATATTGGCTCCAAAATTGGAACGTCAGAGGCCACTCTCTTTTGACCGACCCCTTATAACCGAAGACCGAGGTGTGAGTGATAAAACAAACGAATTGAAAACTAATGTAAATGACCAAAGTGATGAGAAATATTGCAACACCCAAACTTCGACTCCTATGCCTCAAAATATGAAAGAATGTAATGAAGATGCTAACAACAGCGTAAGTTATTTTTACGATAGTCAAAAATCGTACAAAATTACACAGTGGGACTCATGGTCGGGTCGGACTCCGAAAATTCCCAGAACAGTTCTTCGGGAGCTTCAAAGAAGTTGTGGTAAAATCATAAAGGACGTTCAAAAAACCTCATATGAAACTTATTGCCAACTGCTTTCGGATGACTCGGAGAATGATGGGTACACGTCACTTCCGGGAAGAAGGGTGTCCAGTTGTGATCCTGGAAGAAGGACGTCGAGCTGTAGAGCTGTACGGACTCCTATGATCAACCCCGAAACTGAATGGATAGAGAATCTCAACTACTCTAGTCTTAATATTCAGAAACCACAATCGTTCTTAGACCACGAACATTCTCTGTACCAAAACTGCGATGACTGGAATTTAAACTCAGAGCGGTCCAAAACAGTGACATTCAAATTGGATGTACCGAAGAGGTGTCTTAGCTCTCGCGAGAGTTCACGCCGAGAAGATCTGAGTTTAAGGAACACTGCACATTACAAGATGCATTTACCAATAGCAAAAAAGGAACCAATGTTGTTTAACAACAAGAACAACATCGTTGACTTCCGCTCGAAAAGAATAGAAAATCTTTGCAAACTTTGCGAAAAACCAGGAAAGAATTCTACTTCTACCGACAGTAGAACAGACTTTTGTCCCAGCATAGATA
The DNA here is from genome assembly GCA_020458035.1 of Magallana ariakensis. Classification (NCBI taxonomy): domain Eukaryota; kingdom Metazoa; phylum Mollusca; class Bivalvia; order Ostreida; family Ostreidae; genus Magallana; species Magallana ariakensis. The sequence goes on along the minus strand of CM035814.1, from coordinate 53,552,957 downwards.
GGCGCCCGTTTCAAAGTTCTCCTGGTTACTCGTTGACTCTAAACGGCCTCCATCATAGGCAAATGAGGGGCAGGGACTCTCGTGTAGGAGCACCGACTTTTAAGGACGCGTTGACGCTCAGGAACCACGCGTCCTACCGCTTCTGTATTAACAGGGAGGACAGAACGTCGGATTTTGTGAAGACTTTAGGAATAGACTCCAAAGTTGCTGGCTCTTGCATTTGAGATACAGTGATATTCACATACAGTGATTTTACAAATGAAATGAATTGTTCGGGAAATAGCTGGTAATCTATGGCATTGTAAGACATTTAGGTTCACAGATCCTATGGTGATGGTAACAAGATAAAATACAAAAAGCGACTAAGATTGTTTTGAAGAGCCGCATCAGGGAAAATATGGTTTCTTTATTTATAAAATTCTGTATTGTTAATTAGTGTATAGATAATCTTTTTCTGCGCTCTAGTCATACACATCTATAGATCTGGTGTGTTAGTCATTTTACAGTGCCCTCTCTTACAAAGTAAGGGGAAAAGACTGTATGTAACGTAGATAAGACGTTAACCCATTAATTATTGTTGAATGTACAAGTGCAACTGTTTCCAAAAATAAATTGTTAATCCCTTTTCATGGAGAGTCGATTCTGGTTTACATGAATAATGGATGTCAAGAAAGCATGTCATACTGGGAATATTTACTTTGGTAGCATAATCAAAACTCTGCATGGCTAAACAGTTTCCGAAACATCCGGCAGTGCAAATTGTCAAGGCTAAAACATAAATCAATTATAATCTATATTTCGCCTTTGGGTAACAAGTGATTTTCTCAGCGTTTTTATTTATTTTTAAAAATATATAACGTTTATTTTACAACAACAGCAACAACAACAACAAATTTTGCAAATAACCAAGGAAAACATAAAATCTTATTTATTTTTGTAAAGTAATAAGTAACGATCTTTCAAAAAGCGTAACATCCACATGTGTTCGGATCAAAAGATTAAATATTGAAATATTAATCAATAAAAATTAAACGAAAATCAATGAAAATTCAGGACAAGAGCTTAGAGTTAATTAATAGATCAAAGTAGTGGCGCCCTGTTTCCTTATTCGATGAACAGAAAGTATAACACACATCAAATAATTCAAGCAACGCGTGTGAGCTATTTAACTTTCGCGAAATTTTGTTTTAAGTAAACTCTCTTTTATAAAAAGAACCCTATTGTTATTTCCCATATGTATCAAATACTTTGGTACAAGTTCCGGTCTCGACGCTTCTCTTCCGAAAGTTTTACGGTATTTAAACATTCGTCGTACGAGTAGACAAGTATTTTGCTATACATTTTCAAAAGGATCGAGAGCACGCTGCCTTATTTTAGGTCTACGAACTGATGAAGTTAAAACCCCGCCTTAACACTGGATATTATGTATAGTGAACTTTCCCCTATTTGCGAGCGGGCGGGGGGGGGGGAGTGCTGCTGCATGTATATAGTAATTTAATAGTTACTCTTCCTCCCTGAAGAACTATAGAGTAAGATATCCCTCGGAAGACTACCTATTTATTTTGATATAGTGTCTAGTGTCCTTTCCGATATATTAAAGTAATCATGTTTTATAATTTATTTGATAAAATGAAATATATCGGAAATGTACATGTAGTGACTAGATTCCGTCATACCTAACAAAAGTTAGTCGTAAATTATCTCCATGCATTAGATGTCAATGGAAAGAAAAATCAATTTTACATTAAATCTCAATTTTTATTCGTTGTGCAATATTCTAGCTTTTTCAAACTTTTATTAAAGAATAGTTCTACACCTTATAACACGAAAGACAATAAATATGCATTTGTATCGAAGTTACGATGGTACATTGTCACTTCTTTTCTCCTCACGCGTTGTTTAAAAATACCGATTTTCTTCGAAGATATTGAAACAACATTAAAAAAAAATACATATGTTCTCATAAGATGACAAAACATACACGTACATTGTTCCGAGGAACAACCAACAGCAGCATAACGAATTTATTTCTACTAGTACCAAAAATCATGAATTTAAATATCCAGTTATGTTGATTGTACCTCTCGACGAGCCATAACAATTATGATCTGAGGTTGATTTATTACTAATTTCAAGCAGAAATATGCATTTTAATGTTCATTTTTGCTCACAATTTAGACAGTCTTCATAGAGAAGTCCGGAATTCTCACTCTCTAACACCGGTAGTAATGTCAATTAAGATGTTTGAGGTTTTTTTTAATCGTCAGTCCCTATAGATAAAAGACTAAATAAAAAGTAGATGTGGCCGTTTTTGATTCAGATTACATCGTAGGGAATGCCACGTACCAACACAAAAGTTTTGATCAGAGAAACATTAAAGACTCTCTCTCTCTCTCTCTCTGAAATTAGAAATAATACCAAATATCATCATAGTTTGTGAATATATACATGTAGTATTAAATGTCGTACGTTGCCGTTTTGGTTCGTAGATAGCGAAAGGGGACGCATTTGAATTTGATTCAATGTATGAAGTAGACCCCTTCTAGCAACGTTTTATGTGCATTTCAAACAACAAAGTGTACAAATGAATAAAACATAATGCTACTTGGTCTAATTTATTAAAAATGCGTTCAAATAAAAAAAAATCGTAGCGTCCCTGGGTGGGCTCGAACCACCAACCTTTCGGTTAACAGCCGAACGCGCTAACCGATTGCGCCACAGAGACTTGATGCAATTCGAAATAAACTGCCGCCAGCCCTGTACAATCCACTCCGTCATTGTACAGTTGTCCGGGAAGTAAAATTGACAGGTGCTCGGTTGTTTAATTTTGCACTATTTGTTTCTGTGATTGATTTAATATGGTTTTCTATTCATTACAATAAAAAATAATGTTCAATTACAATAACAAACGCTTATTTTCTGTATTACTAGTATTTAGGTAGAATTAAATTATAACATATTTGTCAAATATTGACACGACATGTTGTTCTTTTCATGGAATAATAAATATGTCTGTCATCGGGAAGATATAGAACAGACATATAACTACTTCCACGTCACAACCGCAAGCCCTTGTGGTTATGTAGTATACAAGTTTGCTCCAAGTACAAGTTAAGTTAACCCAATGTACATTATAAATGGAACATTGTAGACTTGTCTATAAAAATTATGCTACAACTTTAACGAGGTTGGGAAGAAATTCCAGAACTATATAGTTAAAGTAACAACCCACGCTCCCCCTTCCCCTCCCAGAAAAACTCCGTGCATGGATTCCTACATGCATGCCCCTTGAGGGTATGGAAGGGAATTGCCGCCAAAATTCTATGTATCTTGCTTTTATTCTTATTATGCTTACTTCTTTATTCTTCATTACATTTATACTTGCATGTCACTTTATTGTTTTCATATTCATGCTTATTCAATTTCACTTTGATTCTTTTTGATCCTTCATTGTTTGCTTAATTCTATGTTGCAACATTGTCTTCTTATTCGTGTAAATTCTTTCTTCTATCTCTGTTACAAACGTGAATTCAAACACGCAAACCATAAAGCACTTTCAATAAAGACGAATACAAGTTGCATGAATTTAATGCTGCATTATGACGCCAGGCGGCAGTGTGCGCGCTACAATTGCTGCTCCCCGAAAAAAACCTCCCAAAACAACGTAGCTAGCTAAATGTGGGATGTTTCGCACCATGACATTTCGCTCCAATGTTTATATGTTCAGATCAAAAAATGGAGGGGAGGTTTATGTACTAAGGGATAATTTATAATCTTGTTTGCCGGGTAGGGGGTGGGGGGGGGGGGGTAGATCGAGTTCTATTTTCAGAAGGTTTACTATGTGAATTTAAAAAAGTTTGAATTTTCAAGGGTGGTCGGGTGACTGGACCCCCCTCCTAAAATAAAATGAAATTCTAAGTCTGCGCATCAGTTGTTTATATGAGACGATATAATCTTACAGTTCTCATAATTAGCACCCGTATCATAATTATCATCATCGCAATCTTGATATGGGAGTCGGTCAATTCAACTCTTCATTTAATGAAGACCAGTTGACAGGTAGACATGTATGAGGTTCATGTCTCTAAGTTACATGTATCATAGCTTAAACACTTTCAAATCTAAACATGGACATTCAGTTACATGTACATGATTTATATTAAAATAAACAAACCTACAATAAGCATGGCTGTGAATGATACATACACATTTTTATCACTTCGAAAATTTGTGTAAATAAGATTATAAGAAGCATACATTATTTATGTTTTGTATTTTGGAAGAAAAAAAATATTTTATTTAGAACTTTATAGAAGAATTTTTATTAAGATTTTGATTTAGATTTTAAACCAAAACGTATAAACAGTCATATCATATTTTATATATCGTATTTTAATCTCTTTGCCTGGTTTGTTTTCGTTGACTCATTGTGTAATTAAGTCACTGATAATTTAGATTCGTTAATTTTACCGCGTATACGTATATTTACTTCTGCGACTCCACCGCTCTGTGCCGAATCGCAAGAATATAAAATCGCGTGCACCAAACTTTGTTTTCATATCATAAGAAAAATAAGTGAGATTTTAAAATCTGCAGTTTTAAGTTTCTTAACCCGGAATTTCACGCGGATATTAATTCATCGCATTTAATCAGAGATACACAGTACTGTAGCCTAACGAGAGGTACATAGTGATTCATGCAAGTGATAATTTTCACACGTAAAAGCTACTTCTAAGCATTTCGTATCCCAGTCCTTTTATTGTTTTTCAAAAACATCTTTAAATTTAATTTAAAATTATTTCTATTTCATCTACAAGTTCCACGGGTACCTCTGGACAGAACCGTGCATCACCCCACCTCTTTTCACCTCAAATGAAAATAAAGTCCTGTCGACAAGTACTTATAACATGTTCCTAAAAATTGACCGTTCCAGTGCAAATAATTTGCAAATAATTTGTTACTGCATATATATACGGTACATTGCATTGCGGATCTAGAATGAGATCAGATCCACCCACCCCAATGGAAAATTCACACTTATTTAATCAACCAATACAAAAATTAATACAAAATTATCTCTCAGACCCCCCCCCCCATGATTTTTTTAGAACCGCGCGGAGGCATTTTACATGTATACAAAAAAAACCCGTATCTTTTTGAGTCTGCGTATATCGTAGCTTGTTAAAAGTTGACTATATTAACATGTATTTCATATTCCTATACTAAGCCCTTAATTTGAGATGTTTTCACGAATTTATTTTTATGCCAATTGTTAGTGTCGTTTTAATAAATCTTCGGGAGCAGCAATTGTAGCGCACACACTGCCGCCTGGCGTCATAATGCAGCATTAAATTCATGCAACTTGTATTCGTCTTTATTGAAAGTGCCTTATGGTTTGCGAGTTTGAATTCACGTTTGTAACAGAGATAGAAGAAAGAATTTACACGAATAAGAAGAGAATATTGCAACATAGAAATAAGCAAACAATAAAGAATTAAAGAGAATCAAAGTGAAATTAGATAAGCATGAATATGAAAACAATAAAGTGACATGCAAGTGTAAATGTAATGAAGAATAAAGAAGTAAGCATAATAAGAATAAAAGCAAGATACATAGAATTTTGGCGGTAATTCCCTTCCATATGAGGGTGCGATTCGTTATTCACATGACAAGATTAAAAGGGGGACAGACCAAATTCCAAGAATAAGGAATGAAATAAATTTTAGAACCCCTATCAGTCTGTTACACGAATGTAGAATACTGATATGGATTTCGAGAAAATGTGCAGTCTAAAGGGGTACACAAGTCATTCCCCCATGAAAAATAATCAGAGACAAACGAAATAAAGAAGAGGATCGAATTTGCTCACTTGAAGAAAATATGCTAATAAATCATTTAATAACCTGATCTTGTGGTCTCGTATAATGTTTTGAAATTCTTTTATATTATTTTGATTATGATCTATGTATTTGCTAAAACTTCCCCTTCAGAAACGAACGAGTCTGGGTTTTTAATTTATAAAGAATAGCTTTATACACATGCATTTGAAATCGAAATGACGGAATATCATTTAATATCTTATGATCCAAGTTCCCGAGACTTTATTATCACTGCTTTTCAAATCACTTAATCTATTGAGTAGAATTGAAAATGCTTTTGAATTTCAGCAAGCAATTTAAAAATGACTTAAGTGGAATTTAAAAAGAGAATCGTGTCACTGCCCTATATATATCTACTTTGAATACCCTTTTCAAAAAACAAAAATCGAAAGTTTAAACTGTCTGGCAGCGACCAATACCTATAATTAAGAAATATAGGTAACTAAATCAAAGTTCCCTAATTAACCAATTTTTAATCTGACCCGATCCGAAGTTTTCTGAGTGCACGATTACATGCAGAATATGCAGTCATCATAAGACCGCCGAGGGATGGTTCACATTTACGTAAAATGCTAAACTAGCTGGGAGTTCCGAAAGGTGAACAGCTCGATCCAAGTCGAATTTATCTACAGACATCGGCATTCAACGTTCTCTAAAGTAAGTTCAACTTGCACGTACAGTGAAGAATTCATTTTATTTTATATTTAGTCGACAGTTGATGGACCCATGTATATTTATTACGAAATTTCAAAATTATCTCGTGCGTGAATTTTATTTATCTTGGTATATATTTAATAATAATGATAAAGCTTTACTACAAAAGGTATCAGAATAACCAAAACTATGTATTGTTTTAATCAGAATTATCACTCAGTAATATAATATATATTACAATTAATGAAATGATAATTATTGATGAAAATTAAACCCAACAGCATTATATCTAAAGCAGAGCTGCATACAAATATGACCTACAAATGTTCGATATAGCGCATTAGATTGCATATGGAATAAAACTTGTTTAAATTATTACCCCAAGGATCATGAAGCTATATTTTTACACGAAATTTAAGTTTTGTCATAACATGCATACAAACTTGAAAAACAGTTAAGGATTTTTTACCTATCTTAATTGTTTTTATCTATATATTTATAAAATTTTGACATGGGTCTAAAATCTGTCATAATACTGACCACTGATCGGGACCATAAAACTAAAACGAGCTTACTTCTGATCTAGTCTCACTTTTTCACTATATATTCCTTGTGGAAAAGTAAGACTGAGATCAAAAGTGAGCTCGTCTAAGTTTTATGGCCCCGGGGCCAGGTCTTCGAATATTCTACCTCAAAGCGGCCCCCAGTCCCCCGGCCGATTCGGGCCCCCCTTTCAACAAATCCTGGATCCTCCACTGCATGTTTTTATCACGAGACTTTTGAAAACCTTGGTTTGAATGGTAACTTTATCTTGTTCTTTCTCGTTTTTTTTATTGCAGTTTAATCTTGACACATTCCAAGTTCATTTATTTTTCAATCATTTTATTTTTCCCACGCATAGATTATCATTTTACTATTGATATACACGTGAAAATAATAACAATGTCATGTCTTGTATGTCTGTTTGTGGGTTATCATGCAGTATTATGTAATCGTTGAAACCCCAAACCTGTTAGGGAACCTATCACTAACAAAAAAATACTAGTATACAATATTCAGGCGTTGGAACCGGTGGGGGGGGGGGGGGGGTTGCTATGCTAGGCTAAGCCCCCCCCCCACTTTATTTGCGAAGTTTGAACATAACCATAATCAATAGCCGTTTTTCCTTCTTTTTTTTTTTTGGCTTTTCAAGATTTCTGATACTAGTAAGTCTAGCCCCCACTTTCAATTTGCTTCCGGCGCCACTGCAAAATCGCATTTTTGTTGGGGGGGGGGGGTTCTGACACCTGCAATAACTTTGAAAATAGTTTGTTCTACTCTACCGGTCTTTTTGAGGTTTTATACATATCCACAAATTATTATATAATCGATATTGAATACAAAGGCAGCGAGTAAAAAAATCTTTCTGCCGTTTTGTTCATATAGACACGATCTGAGCTATTTCATTTTTAAATATCCAAGATAAGATTTGGGGTTATCTTTATATTGAAATTAAAAGCAATCGAAAGAAAGAAAAAATAACTGTGTAAAAAACACATTCAACCTGCTAAATAAAAGTAAGTAGAAAATTTTGAACTGTACTAGTGTACTGAAAATTTTTACTAAGAATAGCTAAATGATAAATAATCACGTATTTCTGATTTAGATTTTTTTAATTTAATCATACCATTCCCGAATGATGGTATAACATAAGGGGAAAGTATTTTTGAAAAATACATCAGTTTTATCTATCGTTTAACTGCATTTCAATGAATCTAAGTATACGACAAAATACTTGTCGTATCAGCATCTTTTATATGTTTATATATATATATATGATTCAAATTTAATCTTGATAGGCCTATATAATTCTTAAAGCGCTTTCAATAACATGTCATCGACAAAATATGGTGCCTGACAACTTTTGCTGTTTGTCAAAATTCAACAAATAGCAAAGGCGTCGAACCGTTCCTTAATATATAGAAGTTTTTTTTTTAGTTAAGGAGTTAAGCAGTTCATTCATTTACTTAGATCCCTTTCAATGTTTGTATTTTATCTATTACTCATTCAAAGTGTTCCAACGATAAACAATTACGTTAGTTAGAAAGTTTCACACCCGCTAGCTGTCAAATCTGTTGTCAAAAACAGAATACTAAATTAAAATCAGTAGGGTCCCTATTATGCTATAATCTGTATGGATTAAGAGTCAGGTCGTTAGATTTTGATCGGGCACGTAATGGGATTATAGCAATTCAATTGCTTTGTACGAACCTAAGAAATATTAACCTAATCTCAGATTTAGCAGTAGGCCAAATGATATTGGGAGTTTATGGATGTACCGGTTTTTCCTACTATAAATTACCATTTTAGTCGATCGTAAAACAGAAATCTTATGACATTTTCCCTGATTTGTATTTTTGTGTTTCAATCCTTACAGATTTGTGTTGTAAATTCCCCTCCTAGTTGTTATTAATCAGTTTGAGTCTTGAATTGTTGAACTCAAACATGGAGAAGTATAAAAAGTAGGAGTTCTAACCAATGCAAGTACTCTAACTCATAGATTTCATACGTTTTGTGGAGGAGTATAATCAACAGACAGCGACGTTCATTCAGAACTGTGATTTGTGATATAGTGTCTCGAGACACACATAAACCTACAATAATGAATATGAACAGTGTTGTTAACTCCCTGTACCAGCTTGATGACAGTATGAGCAAACAGAAGACAATTGAGATCAAGCGAGTCATGAGAGGCGCTCTCAGCATGTCTAAGAGTACAGCAGGCGACAACACATTCCATGTCAACAAATTCGCCAGCAAAGGTTTGGAACAGCAGATAAAAGTCTTAGATAAAGCCAAGATCCAATGTCGGAACGGAATAAATTCCAGGAAACGGACAGCGTTAAGAAAATGGTGTCTTGTTTTCGGTAAGCAAAAGTCCATGAACGACTCAATTAAAGAGTTGAACGAAGTGTTAACGAAAGCGATTGAAGATGACGATTTCCTAGGACCAATTACCTACAGAGAAGATATCAAGACAGCGGAAGTTGAACCGGAACCGGAACCAGAACCGGAACCGGAACCTGAGGTCAAAAGGTCTGGAATGGATCCTAGTCAAATTCGTGCTTTAATGATAAGGAAGCAGAAAGGAGGAACGGCAGGACTTGATATAAAGACAAATGAGCAAGGAATTACTTCTATGCTTTTACCTAAAATTGATTTTGGAAACACGGATATGAAACTCGATGATATAGAGCTAGACCCTGAAACTCCAAAACCTCAAGAAGACATTTGGCCTCTGAAGGACACTACGTGGGTTAGTTCTTATATCAAAGGTCAAAGAGAAAAGCATGACCAACTCTTTACAAAAAATATTCTTAAGACCATACAACTAGGGATGCATTCAAATCCTTTAAACAGTTTTCGGTTGAGAGCAAAGCTTTCCGACGATCCGATGGACTTTCTGAGACAGTTAACTTCCGCAAAGACAGCTCGACCTACCACAAGAAATGACTTTAGTCGAGAAGTTCAGACCGCTAAAACGCTGCCAACCTTTCGACACATCTCCACGGCCCGGTCTTTGTCGAAATCCCGGAAAGATTCCGAGGCAAATACAAAATTCCCGCCACTTTCCCGCTCCAAAACCATGTTCCCTTAATGTGTTCCCAATATAATTTTGAACAAAGCCAGTTTGGAGACGCTATCTTTATGAAAAAAAAAATCAGCTGAGCTTTTTTTCAGAAAAATTTAGATATCGACTCTCTAAGGAAGTAATGAATTGGCCAAGAAGTTGGTAGTGTCAATCCTAATGATTAATTGATATCAAACCCAGGCCCTTTCAACATTCAAATTCAAGTGTAAATGGAATGTTTGACAATAAAAGATTTGTACTATATATGTATTTTGCAATTTGAGATCTTGCAATTTTCGGATTGAACCCAGTAAATTCTGATCAGCCATTGGATCAACAACCCACTCACTGACAATAAAAATTTTTTTTATACATGATTAATCAAGACTAAGTTATCTTATTATTAGAATAATCAAAAGAGGTTCTTTTGAATCATAATATATTTATCTAGATACACCCCAGCACCCAGCGAATCTATTTCTTTGCCAGGAAAAAAAAAACAATGTAATATCTAAGCTCAATATTTCAAAATGTAATTACAGTGTATTTGTTTCTTATGGGTAGAAATGTCTTAAGTAAGAATCAAAAAGTTTTGACAAAGGGTTATTTTGTTGCAAAAGCACTGTTCTATCTTCCAAGCTATTATTTTTTCCTAAAGGTATGAAGATAAGATTAGTATTAATAAATAAAATGAGCGCAAATTATTTGTATTACGTAGCACTAATTATCGATATTGGAATAATTTACCAATACAGATTGTGTCACGAATTTCCAACGTGAACGCCACCCGGCCCACCTCCTCCCACCCACACACACTAAAAACAGAATGCTTTGAATAAAAGTAATAAAATATGCTATTAATATCATAATATCATAATTAAATTCAGTACAACGTGTAGTGTTAATAAATTTCATGATTTTCCCTACATTACTAGTACTTGCATACAAATCTTGCGCTTTTGTCAAGGAGGTTTAAATAGTCTAAAAATGGCCACGGCCATTCAGCCCCTCTAAATAAATTACAACACAGACAAACTAAAATAAATAGCATTCTAAGTACTTTAACGAGTATTTCAATTCTATATTCAATTAATAAAATCCTTTTCCTGTCATCTATCGGTCAAGTATGTGTCCACCGAATGATCAGTTAAAATTAATTTTGAATCCCGTTCTAATTCTTTTTTTAATCACCTGTATGAGTAGCCAGCATTTAGAGCAACGTCTAATTAATCACTTCAACAGATTATTTCGTTTATTCCTGTGCATATAAGTGTGCTTTCTGCACTTTTGTGTTTTAAAATCCGTCGTACAGTTGTATAAAAGGATTAATAAAGAAGATCCTTAATTGCAAAGAGGCCTTTAATGCATTAACTTCAACAGACACTGAGTATTTGTATCAACATGAATTATATGATTGCAGAACACGTATATTACACGTCACTGATAGTACCTACTCAAACCCGACCACCATCCATCTCCTCCCCCCCCCCAACCCCCCAACCCCCAAAACAACAACAACAACAACAAAACCCAAACATAAACTATGTCGTCATGTTTTTCTGTTCGATTGATAAATAATTTGTTTAAAAATCTACTATAGTTAATAAAAAGAAGGGTGTCTGACTTGTGGCTATTAGATAATCTTTAGATCTACCACAGATTCCACAACTAGTTTTAATTTCCCTCTTGTTTCAAGCCTCTAATTTACGCTGACCATGTAGAAATAATCTAGGTCATAGGATAATCGCAACTTCTCGGGCCTTTCCGGCAAGCTCGGAAAAAAACCTCGAATGTATTACCTAGGCGTCCATGACAACCCCCCTTTTTATAAAACTTGATATAAATTCAACACATTTTACGATCTGTTGAAATATGAGTAAGACTTCATTAAAGTTAATGATATACCCTAAAATATACAACACAAGCGACATACAAGTCTGTCTAGTCGATACTTATTTTAGTGGGAAGCGACTCCATTTTGTATAAAATTCTAACATCCGGTGACATTCGATGTGTTTTTCCGAGCTTGCCGGAAAGGCCCGAGAAGTTGCGTTTGGGGCCTAGGATAGTTCATAGCGCCATTGTGAGAGATACAAGTAAATTAAATTCTCATCATATTGTTTTGTCGGTGATTCTATACCAGCACTAGTCAATCACGGAGAGCATTTACTTTAATAAACGATTTGCATTAATGTCTGATTGTCACCACGGAGTAGGTATACTTGTCTGGATAGTTAATCGCTCCAAGTTCACGCCACCTATATTTCGGATTTGCATCCGGATCCCTATTTTCAGAAACCATACACATGTACTCAAGTATTTGTAGGGGAAAACACACTTCTCAATTTGGCTTGAAATTTGGTGAAAAAAAATCTTCCACAATTTTCAATGATTTTATCTGACAAGTCATCACAAAAAGGAAATTTACAACAGTTCCTTAGTGTTTGCAGAAAATCCTCGCCGTGTTTCCAAAATCAATTTAGGTAAAAGCAACGGAGCAGGCCTTGTTACTTTGTTGAATTTCGCTACGTGGACGGACCTGCTCATTCGGATCTCGAAACTGGAAAAGTTTCGGAAGTAGACGAGTGTGCATATTTTTATATACTATGTTTTCAAAAATATATACTTTTATTTTGTATTTTATGAAGAATACATTTACGTGCATATTTGTTGTTTTATTTTGTTATAAAAATGTAATAAACAAATTAACACGGAGTTTTTATACATTTATTTTAGCATTTAAACTAGTACCAGTATTAACAGCGTGTATACATGTACTTGTATATTGTTTGTTATTCATTTTAAAAGAGAACTTATAAATAGCAAATTTCTACATCATTAATATCAATATCATGCTAGTATAAACATGAAACACGATGTAAATAGTACTATCATCAACTTATGTTGCTTTTTTATTAAATTGCTGTGTTGCTGTGGTGTCTTCCCACTTAGCCAACATTTTGCAAAAATACAGGAAGATCTTTCCTTTGAGAATTTCAGAATTTTGGCCGTTGTTATGTGTTTACTTCATTTTGTATGTTCATCATTCGTTGACAATTAAAGATTACAGCCAATAAGTCTACAGAAGACATTAATATTGTCTGTCCTTTAGAAACTCGATAGTTTTCAAACTCTATCTAGTATGGGCACTTACATTTCCTTGACAAAAAAAAAAATATACCGAGAAATAAAATAAACACGGTTTAATTAAATATTTATAATTTACTTATAAACCTAAATCTTCTGTTGCAGCACTGCATGCTTCCTGGTTTTCGAAATAACAGCTTTTTCATAATTAATATTTGATATAAACACTTGCCAGTTATTGAAAAAAAAACCACCCTGAATTTTGTTTGGCACACTGGGAATAAGATAAGCCTTTAAAAACAAGAGGCCAATAGGCCTTGACGGTCACCTGAGTAGCATAACCCATACACAAACTTGTCAAGGAGTCTCATATATGCATTTAATTAAGTTTTATTCTGGAATAGAAAATTTTTTAATTTGTAATGACGACCACCTCCCTGCCTGAAATCTTTCAAAAAGGACTATTAAACCTATAATTTTAGTGAAAAACTTAAAAGATCATAAAAGAGTGCATGACCTGATATTGAAAAGGTGCAAGACTCTGATAGAAAATAATTTAATAATAATAACAAGGTGGCTATTATTCATGTTTTATCTAAAACAACCTCCCATCCCCCATCCCCCCGGGACAGACAGAAACTCTCCCTGTGGGCATTTAAACAAACGAAAAAAAAAACCCAGCTTTATCGATAAAAGCCATCATGAGTTACTCACTTCTCCTGTTCCAGTTTTTGAATATTCAACATTCGTTGAGAATCACCATCTGGCATATATACCAAAATCATTTTACCAGTGATTTATCAGTTTATCAGTGATCATTTATCAGTTATTTTAGTTAGCCAATTATTACTTTACTATTAACAAGTCTATTTGTTTATTTTGAAAGTTCAAAAACTGTTTTTGTTTCAAATGATAAAAAGCCTTGCATAACTCTTTTGATCATACAACTTCTTTATAATTACATTATATTCAATGATTAATTACTAAATATGAACAAGCAAAGGAAGATAACTCCATTCGGAAGAAGCAAGGGAAAACAAGATGTAATTATAATCGGGCGATTATAAAGTCTCCCAAACGAACGAGGCTATCATATAGAGTAGGGATGACCCACAAAGTTTCATGATGTTCCCAGGGGTCCTTTACTATATATCAGGTGAACTAACATGACCCAAGGAACAAGAATATATATGGTTTAGGGGTGGGGATATTAACCGTTTTCAAGATATTCGGGCACTACCTGTTTTAGGGGGGGTCAGGACCACCCCCAGGGCCCATGACCTACATACCATATGATGCCCCTTGACACAAGGAACATGAATATATATGGTTTAGGGGTATGGATCTCAACCGTTTTCAAGTTATTTGTGCACTTCCTGTTTGAGGGGGGTCAGGACCATCCCCGGGGCCCATGACCTACATACCATTTGATGCCCCTTGACACAATGAACAAGAATATATATGGTTTAGGGGTGGGGTTCTTAATCATTTTCAAGATATTTGGGTCCTTCCTGTTTAAGAGGGGGTCAGGACCACCCTTGAGGCCCATGACCTACATACCATTTGATGGTTCTTAACACATGGAACAAGAATATATATGGTTTAGGGGTGGGGATCTCAACCGTTTTCAAGTTATTTGTGCACTTCCTGTTTGAGGGGGGTCAGGACCATCCCCGGGGCCCATGACCTACATACCATTTGATGCCCCTTGACACAAGGAACAAGAATATATATGGTTTAGGGGTGGGGTTCTTAATCGTTTGCAAGATATTTGGGCCCTTCCTGTTTAAAGAGGGTCAGGACCACCCTTGAGGTCCATGACCTACATACCATTTGATGGCCCTTAACACAAGGAACAAGAATATATATGGTTTAGGGGTGGGGATATTAACCGTTTTCAAGATATTTGTGCACTTCCTGTTTGAGAGGGGGTCAGGACCAGCCACAGGGCCCATGATCTTCATACCATTTGATGGCCCTTAACACATGGAACAAGAATATATATGGTTTAGGGGTGGGGATATTAACCGTTTTCAAGATATTTTGGCACTTCCTGTTTGAGGAGGGACAGGACCATCCCCGGGGCTCATGACCTGCATACTATTTGATGCCACTTAACACAAGGACATCATATCCATGCCTTTAGGTTTTCACAAATATATACAAGAGTAGAGAAGAAGATTTTCTAAGATTTAATACATTACTATATGGCCATATTGGCCCCACCCTAGTGCCTAAACACCTGTCCCAGGGGTCATAAATTTCACAATTTAGGTAGAAGACTTCATGTACATCATATCCATGCATTTAGTTTTTAACAAATATCTATGGGAGTAGAGAAGAAGATTTTCTAAGATTTAATACATTTTTATATATGACAATATTGGCCCCACCCTAGAGCCTGAACCCCTGACCCAGGGACCATAAATTTCACAATTTTGGTAGAGGGCTTCATGGACATCATATCCATGCATTTAGTTTTTAACAAATATCTATGGGAGTAGAGAAGAAGATTTTCTAAGATTTAATACATTTTTACTATATGGCCATATTGGCCCCACCCTAGAGCCTGAACCCCTGACCCAGAGACCATAAATTTCACAATTTTGGTAGAGGGCTTCATGGACATCATATCCATGCATTTAGATTTTAACGAATATCTATGGGAGTAGAGAAGAAGATTTTCTAAGATTAATACATTTTTACTATATGACAATATTGGCCCCACCCTAGAGCCTGAACCCCTGACCCAGGGGCCATGAATTTCACAATTTTGGTAGAGGGCTCCATGGACATCATATCCATGCATTTAGTTTTTAACAAATATCTATGGGAGTAGAGAAGAAGATTTTCTAAGATTTAATACATTTTTACTATATGGCCATATTGGCCCCACCCTAGGGCCTGAACCCCTGACCCAGGGGCCATGAATTTCACAATTTTTATAGAGGGCTTCATGGACATCATAACCATGCAATCAGTTTTTTCCTCACATGTGTGGGAGTAGAGAAGAAGATTTTTGAAAATTTGGCTGTTTTTTGCATACTTTGCCCCACCTGTGGCACCCTGGGGGTGGTAGAGCCACCAATTTCACAATTTACATTCCTCTTACCATAGAGATGCTTCACACCAAAAATGGGAACAATTTACATTGTAGTTTTTAAGAAGAAGTTAAAAATGTAAATTGTTAACGCACGACGCACGACGCACGACGCACGACGACGGACGAAAACAGATAGCAATAGGTCACCTGAGTTTACTCAGGTGACCTAAAAACATCGTCGGAAACCCACGGTCGGTCTCGCTACACTTACCTTCCAACCCACGGTCGGTCTCGCTACACTTACCTTCCAACCCACGGTCGGTCTCGCTTCTCTTAACTACCGACCTTGGGTTTCCGACAATGTTAAAAAAGATAAACTCTCTTTTTCAATCGACTTAAAACTTCATGAAAATTTAAGGAGAATAATCCATATTTTTTAATTAAAATAAATACGACAATCAAATCAAGTATCAAAGTTAAGAACGAGTATGTGATCACCCGGGTTTTAGAAGTGGAATTGAGAGATGTTCCAGGAAATATATGGAAAACCATAGGGGACCGCCATGTCATGTTCTACATATTCATTGTAATTCAATCTTGGGCGGTCATGTTTATAGTCCTTGCCAAATCATGATTGATAACCTAACCTGGCCAAGATTTTCAACCCCGGCCCTCCAACAATTGCCGTGCATCCCATGGATTAAATCCGGACCAAGTCAGAATTGAAAAACATTTTTCATCTCATCTTGGCCGGTCATGATTTCAATCCCTTTCCATAGGAACTTGGCCATTCTCTTCTATAAAGCGGGATAACGAGTGGACCGTACATGTATGTTTAAGAATTGTCTGAAGCTTTCTCTTTGAAAATTAAAATGCCATCTTACGTCATATAAAATTCCAGCAAAACAAATTTCTCTAACAAATCCAATAGGTGCCACAGTTCCAGATGGCCGATGTTGTGTAGAGACAATTTCGAATTGGGCGATTCTGAATGTTACTTTGTATAAATAGTGCCTGTTTGGGAGGGTAACCGTTGAAATTGACACCCCGAGAAACCCATTGTCAACCGACGCGAAGCGGAGGTTGACAATGGTTTTCGAGGGGTGTCAATTTCAACGGTTACCCTCCCAAACAGGCAATATTTATTTTATTATACTGAATGTCTTAATTTTAGAGAAAACTTTACTGCTTTTATATAGAAATGACGTGAATTTAACGGCGAACCGTACGCGCATACTTTACGCGCATGTAACAATTCGTTCTATCGGCCCGTTGCCAAGCGTGTTGCTAAAGCTGAGGGTAAGAGAACGGATTGTCAACTGCGTCTTAACCAATCAGATTTCAGTATTTAACATGAAAGTATAATAAAATAATATAATATGAATGGTTATGACCAAGCTTTCCTTACAAGAGCAAAGTGCAATAACTCTCTAACTTCCATTTTAAAAACGCAAAGGCTGACACTGAAAAATAAGGAACTATAGCTGTAATCAAGCAGTAAAATAAAAGCAACGCTTGGAAACATAAGAGTCATTTATTCTATTTATCAAATATACCTATGAATTAAAAAAAATATCAAGTCAGTAAGTACATGCAATTGAAAATCTACGTTATTTGCAACGTTTATTTTTCTGTTTATTTTTAAGTTCGTATTCTGACGCCTTCTTTTCTCTCCACTCACAAACCGAGTTGAAGTCACACCTCTGGCACTTCCACGCCTCCTCTATATCTACACCCTCCGCTGATCGGTTTCCTCTCCAAAATTGCACATATTTCTTGTACAAGTTCGAAACCTCACTGACGTCATACTTCACTTCCACGTGACCTATCGTCTGCTTTGATTCTTGATGAACGTATTCGATGAAAACTTGACTGATACAGGTAAGAGTTTGTATTTTGTGGAATATGATGTCCATGAGATCGTTCAGTGTCTTTACATCGACAAACTGTTTCTCAGCGTGTTCTCTTATTGACCCTCCAAGCTCTTTATGAAGATCAATCCTCAATGACGAAGCCATGAATTCTTTGGAAACTCTCCCTTTTACAAGATCGTCAAATAGAGTCTTGTATATACTCACTTGAAAACTGTGTTGTTTCTTTTGAGCGTGAGACGGGAAGTTAGAATACTGGCGAGTTTTTAATTCATTCAAGTCAATGGTGTAGTTAGTAGGATCGAAACGCAATTCGTCAATGAGCCCAACTACCAGGATGTTCTCGTTGAATGGCGCACCAAACACCGGCACCTCTCTTGCAATGTTTCCTCCATGCAGAAATGTGCTCACAGCCGAATGCAAGTTGAGCATTTTGACAGCCCATATGTCTTCGCTTGACTGGACGTCAACTTTCACAACGTCATGCGTTGCTAATTCTGGTTTAAAAAAAATAAAAATTATCAATAACACTATAATACATTTTTATAAGGAAAATTAATATGAAAAAAAGCTTTCCTGACTTGCCAATGAACACATGAATCCTTATAAGTAATCCAGCAAAGTATATGATGTTAATATTGCGATGTTCACATAATATTCCGTTTTTTTTAATTATATGAAGTAGTTAAAGTTTGTGTATTGCTACCTTGTTTGCCATAGGCATTTGTCTTTAATAAATCATTATACCAAGGGAAAACATTGGAACTGCTGCTTTACGTCAAATGACTCAAAGTTTAGTATTTTCCGTTACTACTTGGATTTGTTCGACCACCATCTTTTGAATTCTCATTTTACAATTAAAAGTTGATGAACAAAATATTCATTCAAAATGCAGTACAAGTACCTCTAGCCAAGTGAAAGTCCGTCCCCGCCTTCATCACGGGCGTGTCCTCCACTACCGCTACTGTAGGTATGGTGAACGTGTAGAACAGCTGTTGCTCGCACCAGTTCTGTTTCGTCAAATCTGTGACCCACAGATATCCTGGGCGAAATCTCTCCAACAGAGATAGCTGATGTAAGTCATTCTCCGATACTGATGTGCTGGTAGATTCTTTGGAACTCGCCATGGTTCCCGATTTTTTAGGACTCGCCATGGTTCCCGATTCTTTGGAACTCGCCATGGTTTCAGATTCTTTGGAACTCGCCATGGTGTCAGACAGTGTGCCTTTCCCGGATTTTTCTAAACTTTTTAAAGAGGGATTTTTCGCTGTATCTGAAATTTCAGTGTTGTTTTCATGTTTCATGAAATAAAGAGTGATATCAACCTCCATTAAACAAATATTATAGGAGTACATACTATTAGTTTTCATACGATTTTAGCTCGCCTAAGCTATTAAATCATCGTTTGTTTTTTGGTTTATTTTAAAAGAAATTCTGAAATCTTAAGAAGTTAAAAAAAATATATTCCATTGCTAACTGTGACATTGAGAAGTCTTAGATCCATACCATCATCATGATCTGCGGTGGGTGGTGAATCTCCCCATTCAGAAAAGATCTCGTCCAACACGTAATCTTCCACATCAAGTCCGTCTCCAGATGGGGAGGCCATTTTTTCCCCTGACAAAATAATATGTAAATACACATGGATTTTCTTAAAAAATTTTTAACAGACAATTCTTTAAAGATATTTTATTAATTAACTCTTAATATTATGTACACTTAATTTAATTTACGTCAAATTGCATAACTATATATGTCACGCAAGTTCGAGTTAATATTCACTCAAGCCATATATAGAATGATAACGTTACACAAGGAACGTGTGTACATATTAAGTATAAATGCAACAATTGTCAGAAAAAGATAACTTTAAAATATATATAATTAGTAGGCATAAATAATACAATACATGTATTGTAAGATATCATGATATGTAAAAGACATGGAGGATATGCTATCTGACTAGATCGTAAACAAATAAAGAATAGTTAATTTACATATATTAACACTCAGTGTATATTTTAATTCCCCTTAATTATGTTTGCATGTCTGCGATGTTCAATTTGTACACATAGCTTTTTCACGGCGCATGAGGAAAATATAAACGTCATCGCCTGTTATGAATATATTTATCATTGTAAGAGTAAATGAAACATTCAAACTTACATGACCAATTTGATATATATTCATGAAAAATAATAGGTAATTAAATCATGTATATTCGTTAATAAAAAAGATTTTTCTCGACAAAGTTTCTGGCAATATATTTTGGTCGCATAAATAACATGTTAATATGACTGTTCCATGTTTCATATCCCTATCTAAGAGCGTATATAATGGCATTAAATCGACGATACACAAATACTTCATACAAATAGGCCTAAACATCAAAGTGAATATAAATATATAAGCATTTAATGCTTATTTTTGGATGCCGTCGGTTACTGATTCAATTTGTCTGCACAGCCTTGGTGTGTTATAGGATCGACGACATCCATAAATAAGGCATTCATTGCATAAAATTTGCAGATTCTTTAATCAATTTAAGTGGGATATTCCACATCTTCCAGGTGTTGACGGGAGGTTCTAAATTACTTATAAATCTTTTCAAGTGTGTGATAATCAATAACTGCATGCACGGAGCTCGTTTAAAAAAATATATATATCTGGCTTTTTGATGAGGCCATAATTCAATATACATTAATTTAGCTTCTAGTGCTAAATGCTAATGCAGAATATTTTTAGTGATTCATGCCAGTATATGAAGGCAGCGACATTGCAGAAAAAATACATAGCCTGCGTTTGTTTATAATATGTTCACCTTCTTTCAACAATATTGGTAATAGACTGAGTAACTGATTTTTAATGTACGTCAGTACGTTAGATAGAAAAATGGCCAGTTCTACTTGTGTATACATGGGATTTTTTTAATAATAATAATCAGATTTCTCAGGTAGGAATTAAACAGAGGAGAAAATACTTCAGACTTAAAATCATGTTCACGTGATTCGTACTAAAGTCAGAAAAAATGGAATATACAAGTTCAGGAATTTCAGTTTACTTACATACTAGTACAAATACTGTATGATGGATATTATAAATGACAAGGAGCAAATAAAACTCACCATTCGGCATATATCACTCAAAGCATATATATGCAGCACTAGTACACGCACGTTCATATCGAATAAAACACGCGATTTTTTGGTTCAGGATAATTGGCTCCTTGATATTTGCTTATTATACATTATATAAGTCAACAATGTTACACATAAGGCACAATATACCAATTAGATTCAGTACTTACCTTTTAAAACTGAACAGTTATTCGATCATCACTAACGGCCACAACATGTTTGATTAAGTGGACATCTAACGTTATGCTCCCGTCTTTACAAGATTAAGCATTACTCAGATACACCTCAAGGGAGGTTTGGCAGATGACTTCTTATATTAATAATAATACATGTGTTATTATTGTTGTTTACAACAGTTACATTCTGGCGGGTTTTTTTCATCTCTTGATAATTACGGGTAACAGTTTATATAACGTTAATAACTTTCTTTAAGGAATATAAATCAGATTTAATTTATCGGAATAATATGAATGACAAAATTATTAGTTTTAAATATGGGTGTAGCATATAAATATATATTTAACGGCGAATAAACCACTCTTTCTAGAGGTTGCTGTAATCTCATTTACTTTAAATAGCCAAACCCCACAGGAGAATTGTGGGATATGTCCTGGTAACCAAAATATCCCACCACAACTTCCGCTAAATACTTTACAGATTATTTTTATGACCTGATGAAGACTTTGATGTTTTTGCTTTTTATACAGTATTCAGAAGTATAATATTTTGCACTGTCATTGAAACCAGCTCCCATTTCGTGCCAAGGAATGATACACGAACGGGCACTGTTGTTATATGACGCGGATGCGTAGTTTACATCGCATGCGTTAAGCGGTCATCACCTCAAATAGGAAATGGATAATAAACAGGCTTCGAAGAAATCCTCGAAAAAAAGTGTAACATCAAGTGATAAAAACAATAACAAAACCGGTAATAAGAAGAAAAAGAAAAATAGAAAATCGGCAAATAAATCGGACCAGAAAGACAGCGACCAGAGCCCAGATATCCTAGAAATTGAAGGACTCGGGGCCTTGGATAACACACAAGGTAACTTTCACAGCTTTCTATAAAGACATATATGCATGTGTGGGACACGTGTTGCTCTGTTTTATTTGCTACTCGCATTGTATATAATCGACTGTATTTGAATTGCTATAGTACAAGTCTGTTTAATAACTGTTGTGAGGAATATTTTTTTTCTGTTCTATAGTTTCATATACCATGCCTTAAACCAAGTCAGAAAAAAGTCGATTAAAATAGAAAAAAAATTACACATGTTTTGGAAGTTTTGGGTTAGCAGTGTACATATATTGTGTACCTTTATGCAAATGAAATTGAAAACGAAATTGACTGTTTATGCATAATTTTAATTTAAAGTTTATAAATTAAACCTAATTTACTGATTACTGGTAGTATAAAGGAAACACAGCCCAATTTTTGCATCAAGATCCAGCTAATGCATGTTGTACATCTAGCTTTTAAATGAGATAATATTGAATTGGTTTCCGGTACTTGTTTCATTACATACAAGAAACTTGCACAGTGAACATTAAAACTCTCAACTGCTGCTGTAACAGCTAGGTGATGAACTTTCACAATAATTCATTTATTCAGGTCTGACAATTTGTGTGTTCCCATAGTTGAATCTTATTAATTATGATAAAAGAAGGAAAAAACTCAACTAAAATATGTCGTAATTTAGTTTAAGATAGATCGAGACCAAGTGGCTCATTTTTGTAAAGAGTATTTTAAATTTAGCATACTGCATACCATTGTTGATCATGATATGATTACTATGATTTCAAAATGTCAATAGTTTTTTAAGCACATAAATAAAAGTCAATATTGATGAGTGTTTCGGGGATTGTATTCCAAACCAAGGACCTCATAGGGAGCCTAGGTAGATCTCTTTTCTGCATTTCAAGGTGAAAGCACTGACTAAAAAGATACCCCTGGTACTTAAAAATTCTTTTTATTAATTAATTTCTCAAACTCAAAGTTCTACTCGTGTTACAAAGTAGAATTTCAAAAAAAGAAATGATCTTGTGATTTCCATTACAATATTTTTTTTCATTGTGTAACAATTTGGTTCTTTTAAAAAGAGAAGTTTTTTGAACATTGAATAATGTGTACATGTACCTCTTGACCTGAATTCATTGAGGATTTAAATAGAAATATCTTTTATCATAGAAGATTTTTTTAATTACCTCTACTGTCAAATCAAATTTGCAAAAAATGAAAGAAAGACTTAATAATAGGCAATAGATTAAACCTTTTTATTAAATAATAGATTAAACCTTTTTATTGAATACTTTTAAGTACATGTATCTTATAGATTGATTTTTTTTCTTTACATTATTAGAGTTGTTTGGGTAATGGGTGTTGGGGATTTGTGCAAAATCAGACAAGGCTTTTAAAATTACATGTATTGTAGACATTGTCTGAAAGTGACAGTGAGTGTATGTATATATATATATATATATATATATATATATATATATATATATATATATATATATATATATATATATATATATATATATATATATCATATATATTCTTTGTTTATACAATTGAAATCAAATGAATATATAAACATGATTTTTCTGGTTGAAAAGGAAAATTTCTTTCCTTTTTTCTAACAATAAAAAAAAATTACGAAGCAGAAAATTATATAAAAAGTGTTGGTTAATAAACAGCTCATATATCCAATTGTGTTGTACAACCAATTTTCCAGACCAGGAATTTCAATTGAATTCTCATAGGTGTGTTCGTACATTTGAAATGTGATATGTAGGCTTTTCTTTAAGTGATTATAGCTGGATTGTTCAGTTTTTGTTAAATATAATGTATGGTTTTAACTTAGTTCTTAAACAGGGTCAAAGCATGACAATGATATTCAATATATGTATCAATAAATTTATAATCATGAACACTTATACTTGTAATATGCATTTTAAAACAGCATAACAAATATATTTTTCTGTCTCTGACTAAATCTTCTGCATAGAAAGCAACGAGAAAAACAAAAAAATACACTATAGCTAAAAGTTCTTCAAAATATTGACCGATATATGGCTAACTGGTAACCATTTCTATGGTCTATATAAGGGACAAATGCTACAACCGATGACTCTGATTGATTAGGGATCTTCTCACTGGATTCCTAACACTGCTTGGAGGAATTTGACTGTGTCATGACAAGGCAGACTGGTTGTCTTAACAGGTCTTTATTTCATGAATGGCCTTTCTTTAACCCGATGGGATTTAAAATTATCACCAATTATCATTGGATTTCTGTCCATGTACTCTTAGGTTAAACTTTGTGTAAACTATATATATGTATATTTTATTGATTCCTGTCTTGTTCTTTCTCTCTCTCTCTCTCTCTCTCTCTCTAAGTTAATAGTTTTCATAATGTAATGCTAGTAATACATTTAAACAGAACCATATGCAGTACAGCATGCCCATTTATTGAAATGTTAACATTGATTAGGGTACTATTATTGCATTTTTACTCATTTCAACTTTTTCAACTATATATAAATGGAAGCAATTGCATTTATGGAGGTATGAATGCAACTGGTGGTTGTTAAGTATACAGAGGGAGACAGCAGTAGGTATAAATACTAGGTATATAATTTACTGTAATATATTAATATACGGTAATTTGATGAATGCCACATTTGTTGTGGATGGATTTATGAAGGTCAAGGAAATCCAACTTAGCCATACTACATGTACTGAATAAAGCATGAAGTATTAATTTAACATTATGAGGGATATTTTTACACTTTTTTTATTTTTACACTCACCAGATGAAATAACAACTCAGAATTTGGAGTGTTTGATACTTTTATTTATTTTCAGTTCTTGCATATGTTGAAGTGTTATGAAAGAAAGCAGATTTTTCTCTTTGAATTAGACTATAGTTTGTCAATTTCTAATTTACATACTCCAACTTTAAAGCAGATTTACATTTTGGCCCAATGATTTTTATTTTCCTCAGTAGATTAAATCTTAAAATACACATCTTTTATATGGGTTGTTAAAATTTAACCAAGTATTTAAAAGGGATAAAATTTCTTATCAAAATCCCTGCCACTTTCAGGCCATTAGGTAAAGGACGACTTGATTAAATTAAACCACATTTAATCTCCCACGGCGAGATTTTATTCCCATCAAAAATTGAATTCAAAATAGAAACCAATGCTTCAGCAAATATAGAATGGCATAGATCTGCCAGAGGTCTTGGTATTGTTCATCTTTAGTTCTGGTCTGAGCTCTGTAGTGCTTTTATAGAACCCAAACCTAACAAATCTGTATACCACACATTGACCCACACAATCTTTATAGTATAAGTTTGATTGGATAGAAAGAAAAACAAAATGTAGGTTTCAATGGTTTGTTAAACCCCTTCATTTGAAAGTATACAGGAAACAAATTCAAGTTGTATGAATTAAACTAAGAGATCAATGGTTGGGATTGGACAGTATATTTTAAATTTGTTACCAGTGCATTATCAGTTAAACTAGTTTGTGTGTACTTATGTAATGTGACATTTGTGAATGTCATGACTAATACAAATTAAATAGGCCTACATCAAGTTTCTTGATTTGTCTATTTGTGTAAAACCTTATTAATGGTATTTTTACCAGAATTGCCGATGTAGTAACGTATTACCCATCTACATGTATTTAAAACTACATGTTACATGTATTTGCCTTAAGAGAGCAACACCCGTTTTTAAATTCACATTCATATACTTTGTAAATAAACATACCGGTAATATGAATATAGTGGTTGATGTTCATTTGGCCAGTTCACAAGAACCTTGTCAATACAATTAACCTCTTCCTCTCTCACAATGGTCTTCAATAATTAGAAATTTACAGAGTAATTGTTTAATTAATCAATGTTATTGAGTTTTACTTACAGGATCACAAGTATGTACATGCCATACCCTGCTTTAATATGTAATTCTCAACACAAAATTTACTAGTCTTATTCATCTGTAATTGAATGGAATTGAAAATCATTTTTTCTATTATTATGAGGATCAATACTTAGTCTACAACCAGAGCTATACGCTGTAGTGGAATTCAGTGATCTGTATTCCTATTGTTCTGAACAAAACACATATATTAAGAGAAAAAACAAAGTCTATTCATGCCCATTTCTAAAGGCTTAACTAACTTTAGGGTGAATGGAAAGCTGTGATCCAATTCTGTGAGCATTTGTCTGTGTGAACCCCCTTTTTATTCCTACAATAAATAATTTAATTTTGTACACTCCAGATTAAAAGTACACGCACATTGGATGAACTCTGATTCATTTTTTTTCTGCAATGTTCTTGTTGAAGTTACAGTGCTTTGACATCATTTTCGCTTCTGATGATGTACCAGTACATGCAATCTGCTTCAGAATCTTTACTGTAAAATACCACTAGGTTGTAAAGTGATTCAGGATTTGTATTTGCCTTTCAAGATTTGAATTTTGATTTAGTTTTAATTTTAACAAATATAAATACCGGTACATGTAGATGTATATTTAAATAAAAAGAAACAAAGCTTACCAAAAGAATATATGATAGCCAACATTTATTGCTTTAGTAGCATAAAAGGGGGAGGGGGAATTCAACAATTTAAAATATTGACTCATAAAACTACTGCTTCTTCATATTGAAAACAAGGTGTTTTAGTTTTCATACAATGCAAATAGCAAATGCAGATTTTCAATGTCTCTTTCTTATAAGTACAATGAATAAAGCTTAGACCATGTTATTGGTTCAATCTTACGACTAGAAACTGTTGACTTTTGTGGAGTTTTAATCGCAATAAAATCTATAAAACATCGATGTTGACAGTGCTTGTGTAGCAGCAGTGTTATTGCTCAATAGTCAAACAAAAAAGCACTAAATCATTAGCGAACGTCTTGTTGGAAGTTATGACCCTCTTTATCTTTGAAGGTGTTGATTCGGATTCTTCCCATGCCTACCAGGAATCTGCCAGTCGACGAGACGAGAATGCCTCCAAGAATCGATTGGAAAACGCCCCAACCGCTGTGGAAGTGGAGTCTAAGAAAGCGTCCTCCTCTGGTCTTCAAATCAATGTGTCTTCTATGTCCATAAAACCCTCCAAATCACAGGACTCTATCAGAGAACTGCCAGTGAAGGAGAACTCTTCCGCCATGCTTACAAAACAGAGAAGCATGATCTCCAAAAACAATAAATACAAAGTAAATATCACTAGTAACTCTTCTTTGAAACCGGGATATCAGTTTGGTGCTAAATCTTTTCCTAGAAGGAACAATGACTCTTCCTCCAACCTTAACCAAATTAAGAACGAGAGTTTACGGTGGGAAAACCCGGCCGACGGATCTGATGAAGAGGAGGAAAGGATAAAGTTATACAAAATAAACAGAAGGAAACGATATCTGGCAGCAGCTCAAGCTAAAGGGCTAGGCTGGGCAGCAAATTACAAGAACGGAACGCCAGTAACAGAAGACTCAGGGATAGAGTCCAAGGACTCCCGAGTGACAGGCAGGAACGATAACCACTCACTGTCAGACTTCAGTCCCATGAAGAGTCTAGCACCAGTGGCTTCTAATTCAGGCATGGCTATGGTTGAATGTTGACATTGTCTCATCATTATGTTACTTTATTTATTGATATTCACTACAGCATTAACACATCTATCATCTACAAATGTACGCACTTATGTTTTATATATATACATGTCTTATGTTAATTCTTCCCTGTCAGTACACCTAGAATGTATCATACATGTAAAATGGGTTCAGGCTTTCAAAGTGAACATACTCAAATAAGTATTGTAGTTTAACACCTTGTGCTTCTTGATTATATATACATATCCCTTGCCACATGTTTGATACGATCATTGTTTCATGTTATTTGTAATGTCTCCATGAGACATAGGTAATGTTAATTATTTGTTAATAACAATTTTAATACACATTTTACTAGTCAGCTGTTTGTAACTACATGCATAGTACATAAACATATAAAAATGATTAAAAATTATGATTATTATGATAATTTTATTGAACCTCAAAATGAAATCAGTACATCACGTGGTCTGGCCCATGACCTATGTGAGTAAAATACCAATTTACTTTGAGTAACAACCATTCTTCCTAATACAATCTGACAAAAGTTTGCCTCCAAATCATTTAAATTTGTTGATATCATAATATTTACTT
Source organism: Magallana ariakensis (assembly GCA_020458035.1). Classification (NCBI taxonomy): domain Eukaryota; kingdom Metazoa; phylum Mollusca; class Bivalvia; order Ostreida; family Ostreidae; genus Magallana; species Magallana ariakensis. The sequence continues at coordinate 53,524,455 of CM035814.1, read as the reverse complement.
TATACATGTTTGGCACTTTTAAATGTTTTATAATTTATTCATTATTTCACTGTGAATTGGTTTAAAGTTTTTGTATTTTGTTCCTTTAATTTCTCCAAGTATTGAACCCAATAAGTAAGATAATCTTTTATAGTATTTGGCTAAAATTGTTACTTTTCTTCAATTCCAATTTCACATGTAATAATAATGGCAGTTTCTTTTTTCTACTTAATGAAATAAATGATTTTTACATGCGCACACCTCTTTACTTGTTGTACATAAACAACATAAAAATCTTTACTTTCTCTTGAAAACCTTTGATATTAAGGAGGCTTGGTGGTCAACAAATTAAGCATCGGATCCACCTCATTTTTAAAAATGATTTGTTCAGCTATAAACTATCATTTAATAAAGAAAAATTTCACTTATCTTCACTTTAAGATTGGAATGTTTTCCTATATCATTATATGAAGCTCTTTTTTTAAGAAGATCTATATACATGTAGTCTAAAAATAGTCACGACATTCCAGCCCTCTTAAAGAAGGTTGTTCAGTTTACTTTATCCTTACCACTTCTGTTGATGTCGAATAGATTGGATACTCCCAGCTCTGCATTTTTATTTCGCTATTTGCGTCATTTAGATCACAATTATAAATAATGTAATATTAACTATATACCCTTCCTTGCAAAATCTAAGACTGACTTTACACACGAATCAGAACTACACTGTATAAAAAGTGCTCTGGGATTCAAGGTTATCGTATCAAGTTACTTGATAACCTTGAATTCCAGAACACTTTGTAAATAGTACATGTATGTACTTTACTTGATTCCAGTAAAGTACATACATGTACTATTTTACTGGGAGTGGAACGATTGATATAATGGCTGAATCAAAATGTGTATAATGTATTACAAATTACAAACCACGTGTTACAAGCAACGAGAAGTATAGGATTATACTGTGCCTAAAGACTAAATGTCAGTAAATGAACCAGAAGATCTGAAATGGACATAATGCATATAAAAAGAATATCGTACACGTAAATTCTTGCCTTCGATCAACAGGCACACAATTTGTGCAAGACGTTGCGGAATGATTGATATTATGGTAGTGACGTCATGTAAACGTCTGGTTGGTTTAAAATAAGTCTCTCATTACAATTCTAATTTCACATTCATTAGAATTTATATAACTTATAACATTTTTGAGACATCAGCCACAAATCTATAGAATTCAAGAACATTCCAGTTTTGTAACGTTAACGTTAGGCCATTCCAAGGTTTTGAGATGTAAAAAAAAAAAAAAAAAACACAATCATTTTTCATAGAATTAGATCGCTTTTTCATATGTCGGGCTTGGGATCGCATTTTTAAATCGAATCGGAAATCAAATATTCATAATAACAACATTCAAAATGAAAACCATAGTGGTTATTTGTTATTTTTATTACAAAATGAAGAAAATGCTTAAAAATATATTATTAATTTTATTTTGTCTAACCTTTAAAGTTGTGTGTTTTTTCTAAGGTTTGTGGTTTTTTTCCTGATAGAAAGATAGGTTTTTGAGTTTTGGGTGGACGCTAAACAAAGAAAAAACTTGCAATGGCCTTATTGCGTCGTCTACAATTCTGATAAAATAAAAATAATTTTTGTTGTGACAAAAAATCAAGACCATTTAAAGTTTAAATTGTTTTAACATTACGGTATAGAAGGATATGATAATAAAATAAGACATATATTATAACAATAATGTAAAATGCATGTTAAGAACTGTCAAAATGAAAGAAAATTACTATTCTTGAGGCAATATTGCAGAAAGGTTTGAGGTAGTTTTGTTGTGCTAAAATCCTCGTTGACTTTTCAAAAGAAAAAGAACAGTTGTCTTTCTTATAAGAAAGATTGTGTTTAGAGTCTCTCTCTCTCTCTCTCTCTCTCTCTCTCTCTCTCTCTCTATATATATATATATATACGACAGAGAGTAAAAATATGTACATTCAATATTGAAAACATTCATGGATCGATATAATTTGAATAGAAATGACACGAGTTCATAATGTAAAAGAGACAAAAATATGATTAACGCGTTGCCTTAATAGCTGTTCTTGAAGAGGTAAAATTACAGGAATTAGTACTCTGTAAGAGTACATATTTACAGTCATTTCTGAATAAGATCCATTTTCTAATGTTTCGAACCCCGTAAGAGGTAAAACGGTTACAGCGTTAATTTTTTTGAAAACCGAGCGCTACCCAGTATTGCAACCGCCCTATCACGGGTTAGAAATATACAGTTCGGTAACAGAAAGTCTCTAGGGTTAGCAAAAACAGAAGTATTACATTTTGAAAAATATATAAATCAAATATATTGAAAGTGTTTCTAGTTGTCAAAAAATCAGGCTGCTTTTGCATTTTGTTTGTTAGCTATGATTTAACTGATACCTCACACCTTAGTTAGAATAATTCAATCAAAATAGGCATTTACCATTGCAGGAAAAGGGATGCACCCCCCTCCTACACACCCACATGAAGAATATTTGAAAAGACTTACGTGTGAATTGGTTGTATTTTCAAAGTGCATTATTTATTCCAAGTGTCTTCAGGGGATTTGTCACCCGTGCCAAATGCTTAATTTACAACGCATCCATTGCAGGGTTCTTTCCTAGCTGATTGCAGGATTTTAGTTATTTCATTCCATTCGCTATCATAATAAAGACCAGGATATTAACGAAATCTACGATAACCTCCAACTAATCTATAAATATATCAACGTCAAAAGTAATTGATCCTCCCCTCGAATGTACATTTTACCTTCTCAACGAAAATATCTACTTTTAATTATTCTTTACAGTTTTATTTATATTTGTGTTGCTCGGTAGTGCTTCAATCTCTCCTTTAAAAAAAAATTAAATAAAATCAATGCATGAGCCAATGAGCGTCTTTGTTTTCTCTCTCCTAGAATTGCATTGTTAGTGGTGTTAATAAGGATATTAATTGAAATATTATCATCCGACGTTTGTTATTTCCTTTGGTAAAAAAAAGTTGTCCACTATTACTTTTCTTACATGCTCTCTTAATTACTTTTTCTATACTTTTCATACTATAATTTGAAACTTGCATGAAATAACTATATTCTCAATATTTACACGGAAGTAATTGACCATAGTACAGATGAAAGACATCTATCAATATAAAATAGCTGTTTCTGTGTGTGTGTGTGTGTGTGTGTGTGTGTGTGTGTGTGTGCTTTTTGACTCGAGCAGTTTCTACCATAGCATACAGATATAAGTTAAGATATTTATGAAATTATAATTTTTAATCTAATCTTTTGACATTGTCGGTATTTTATTTTTGATATTATATATACAAAAATAACAAAACATATGAATTTATCGTTTTACCTTCTTAATTAACATTTAAAATAAATACATTTAGCAATAAGTGAAATACAAATACATATACTGCAGTAGTCGGAAGACTTCTCTGAACGGGTCGGTACCCTTCATTTAGAAAATGCATGACAAAGTATCCTGATTGCACGTAATAAAAAAAATTTAGCCAAGTAAAGGTTGACGATGCCTAAAAACGCTGAAAGAATCTACTCATTTACCGATCACTCTTTTATATCTCATCGTAATAAGAAGAATCAATTCTCAATATAAAAAAAGAAATACATAAAATAAAATTACTTGCATACTTCCACCTCTTGCTATAAAGATTTAACTTGTCGTTCTCACAAAAGAGCAAAAAACATTCTCAAACTCTCATAAGGCATAATACCGTATGAATAACAAAAAATACTCTCTCAACCTCTCATAAGACATTCCGAAGTATGAAAAGCCATATAAAGTAATCTGTAGCTAGTACCCTTGTTCAAAATCGGTCAATAAATTTTAAAACTCACATCGTCTAAAGATGACAATTTAAATTTTGATTTTGAATTTTGGTCCCAGATGTGCGGCAATTGTCCACTTCGTTTATCGAGAAGTTTTATGATTTTGGTTTTGAAGTCAACATCGGAGAAGTCAATATGGTGTCCTACAGCCATTGTAGTTCCGATGCGTTTATCCTTTAAGTCCGACAGTCTTAGTAAATCGAAGTTGACCAACACAATGTCGTGGGCCGTACTGAAAGCATACTTGTTCCACGCATGCTTCCACTCTTTCCAGAAAGTAGAATTGTCTTCACCAACAAATGAAATTGTACTGCTAAGGAAGAAAACATAGATTCTAGACGCGTCCAGGTTATGAATGATGCTTTCTTCCAATACATCGCCGAACTCGGAATCTTGAGCAAGAAGAAAGGACTCGAGATGAAAAGCTTTCAACATAGGGATAAACTCTCGTATAACATAGCGAAACAACGCCTCGTTGGTTTCTTCACAAGAAATATAAACGTCATATTTAAACCATTCTTGCATTTTCCGTTTGTTTTGAATTTTAGATTTATAATATACAAAACCATACAATCCATATTTGTTAAGTAAGTAGTAAACTACAAGAATGGTCACCAGGAGAATTCCAAGTGTATACGCAACAAAATGATTATCCGCTTCTTCACAGTCAAGGTCCGATATTGTAACGTTTTCAAAAGGCATTGTAAACTTTCCAATGTTACAAGTTATATTGAGCCCAGCTCTCTTTACCCCCACTGAATCCAACCAATGAGGAAACCAGGACATCAGTTTGCAATCACAGAGCAGTGTCACATTGTTCAGATATACATTTTGTGGTTTGAGATAACGTAGTCTTGAGGGAATTTGTAGAACTCCAGAGTTACTTGTCAAGTTAAGAGTCAATTTCTGTACCAACGATGACGTCAGATTTTGCACTGCTCTCTCTTCGAGATATTCAACCTTGTTAGATGAGAGGTCAATGAAAGATGTGTAGATAAGGTAATCGTGATTATCAAGAACCCGTATATTACCGTCAGAAAATCTAAGATTGATGGTAGCATTTTCGTATCTAGTGTGATTTTTCAGGCCTTTAGTCATTTCTGTTAAATCAAACGAGGGCAGACAACTCTGGTTGTATGATTTTGTACAGTCCACAACTATGGAATCTCTGCTTGACTCGAAGTAGCAGGAACAATGATGAGGACAAGAGTGTGGTAAATTGCACGTCAGAACGGAAAAATTGCTGGTGTAGAGGACGCCCTCAACAACAGACATACCACGCAAACGGAGGGGTGAGTGACAGACGTAGCCAAGATTATCGGAAATTTTGTAATGGTCTAGCGCATTCTTGGCGTTTCGAAGATATTCTTCAAGGAAACAATCGCAAGCAATTGGATTGTTTCTTAAAATAAAAATGAAGCGATTAAAGGATATTTTACCGTATACGTCATATCCTTTTCCTAGCCCGAGTCTTGCTGGATTTGGAATTCTTTGGATTCGATTTCTGGACAAATCCACAATGCCCCCATCTCCAACCATGTCAGATGCTTTTACGGGGTTATCCCCGCCATTGCTGAAATCAGAAATCTGATTGTTTGCGAAAGATATCCGACAAAATGTTTTGGACAAAAGCAAATGCGTTATGTCCAGGATTGTGATAAAGTTGTTAGAAACGTTCAAGTTGATCAGACCGAGAGTGTTGAAGGTTTCTGGTTCGATGTATGAAATTCTGTTGAACGAAACATCTAGATCCTTTAAATGAGAAAGGCCCGCGAAGTTTGACTTTTTTATTTCTGTTATACGATTATATGAAAAGTCAATTTTTGTAAGTCGAGTGATGCATCCTAAGTTGTTCAACTTTATCAATCTGTTATTGGCAAGGTTCAGCATTACCATTGTTGGGTATTCACACACATTTTTTGGAATAAACGACAAGAAACTATTGGGTACATGGAGATAGTAGAAATCGAATTCCACGTCTTTCGTGGATTCTGTTCCCAAAATCCTACTGACTCCGTTTCTAGAGAAATATTCTAGTCGAAGAAATCCAGTTTTGGAGCCATCCAACCTCCACTTTGCAGTCGCTGAGCAAGCACAGAGTTGAGTTCTGAACTTGGAACAAGTAAGGTTTGTGGTATTGACCTCTGCACATTTTAAATCGTTTCTGGTTTGACCAGAAAGTTCAATGTCCGTCATAACATAGCTACCATTGTCATAGGTTTGAAGACAAAAGTTCGATATAGATAAATCTCCACAGTGAACAAAGTGTAAGAGAAAGTAAAAAGTTGCAATCTGCCTAAAAAACATATTTGGAGTTTTTCGGTTGATATCGTAGTGCTTATCTTTCTATATCTGACTGTTTACATTAACACGTAATGGATCGACCCTTCGTTCTTATCTCAGAAGGTTATCATGTTCAATATTTTTGTCAATGTCTGCAAAAAATAATTGTGCACCGAAATTTTCTGCGTCTTAAAACATGTAAATTTTACTTTCAATTAATTACCTTTAACGGAAGAAAATGCTTTCAACTTAACATATTGATCTAATCTAATGGACATTATATTAAAACTGATTTATCGATAAAATACTCCAACTGATATACACTCTAGATTGCAGTGTTTAACTATAATAAATAATCAACGGTATATAACTCCGAGACTATAAAAAAGGACCTTGAAAATCTATGTAATGGGAGATAGTTTTTAACTCAAACTCAAGTCTTAGCAGTTGGAAATAGAACACGAACCCTTATCATTGATTTTAAAAATAAAATTTTATATATATAAAATGATAATTTGATTTTCTATTGCCTAGACTGCACTAGAGGTACTCTCTGTAATTAGATATAATAATTATCGTAATAGGTCACCTGAGTGACTCTGGTCCCTATTAAAATGTACCTTTTCATTTGATTTTTTCCCGGAGGAGACATGATATTTGAATACATTATAGAGTTGATTTCGTTATGTCCAATAAATGTCAAAGATAATTTTTTAAAAAATTTTTAAACCCACAAGCGAGGTTTGATATTGCTAATTAAGGTTCTCCGATCCTCAGCCTCAAAAATTTTTTTTTATCCTAAAATTGTTATTTATCCTTCAAACTTCATAAATGAAATAAAAATAAATTGTTTTATGGTATCCATGCATTTAATTTACGAAGTAATTGCAATTTTGGCCACAATGAATATAATGTAATAAATAACGTATACAAGTTGAGATCAAATTAGAAAAAAAAGTTGTACCGGTGCAACGGTGACTCGAACCCCGTTACCTCCAGGTAGAAGGTCTCCGTGAAGCCACTTAGCCGTGCAGTTCGTTGAATGGTTGAGCGTAATATTAACACCTCAAGATTAATTAAACTTGTCGATATAAAAGGCAGATTTATGGTACAGATAAAAATATTCCGGATGTTTTAGAGTTATCTAACATTGCCGAGGATCTAAGGTAGTAGGTCTCCGTGAAGCCACTTAGCCGTGCAGTTCGCTGTAATATTAACCCCTCAAGACTGATTAAACTTGTCGATATAAAAGGCAAATTTATGGTACGGATAAAAAACATTGCTGAGGATCTAAGATCTTTTTAAAAAAAAACTTTTCCCGCCCATCCTAAGCTAAAATCTTTAGTCTTTTTTTACTTATAGAAGTATTCTTTTGCAATCACAAAGTAAAGAAATGTTGTTAAAAATCACAATATAATTTTGAGAAATTTGTTAAGTTAAACACACATGCTATAGTAATATCTGTATGCAGAGGTCAAAGTGCATACAAATATGGTTCCACAGAAAAATCGGAAGATATCTGGTATTAGGTAGGATTTTAGGATATTAGTAGTACAGTAGTATGTAATTAGTTGTTTGGAGAGAGAGAGAGAGAGAGAGAGAGAGAGAGAGAGAGAGAGTATTGACCTGGGGTCATATTTCAACGTTGAATATTGATCCGGGGTGCTTTTTAAACAACGTTTAAAATTGAAATCAAAAGTCGTTGAATTTATACCAGGGGTCATTTTTCAACAGCTTGAATTTTTTTTCAACCTCTAATGATCTTTACCCGTTAAAAATGACCTTGTTGAAAATTGACTCCAACTACAGAGTTTTGAACTGTCTTTAAACTATAGCTTGCTCTAAGCAATTTAACTAAATCTACTTGAAAATTTCAGACACTTTTTCGTAAGTATCAATGGGAATACATCTTCATATTTCCCTCACCATCATGCAGTAAATGTATAATATAATTATCAATATTCCACGATGCGGGTCAGTTTTCAACGAACTAGGGTCTTTATTAAACACCTTTGGTCTTCATATTCAACGTTGAAAAATGACCCCCTGGTCGATTTTCAACCCAGGTCAAACTTCTTCGTTACACCGGTTATATGATGTCGTACAATCCAAAACTATGGACTTTTTGATTGATTGAGAAAGATAGGGGAAATAACAAGGGCTGATTGCCTCGCGCCATGACGTCAAGCATATCTAAGGTTTCAAAGTTGCATTCTCCGAAACAGGGCAGGCAATGGGAGCTAGCAATATCGATACTTTTTCATAAAAAAGATAAACCGATGCATGTTTAAAGCTACTATTTAAATTAACAATTAATGAAAATGTTATATGGGATACAAGTAATAGCTTTCCAAAAAGCTTGCCTGACTAAACATATTTATTTCATTGCAAGAACTTGGTTCTATGAATTTTAATCTGTCTTTGATTTGTAGTTCGTTCTTCTCGCAGTTTTCCAAATGCGCGTCTCTAAAGTTGGACTGTTTCAAATTATCTTTCCTAAGGGCGGGGGGGGGGGGTACTTTAAATGAATTTTACATATTATTTATTTTAAACCTAAAATATTTTGCGTACATGTAATTTTCTCTTAAAACTTTATTTGCCGCCAACAAAATAAAAATATAGCAATTAAAACTTAATTACGAACACAATACAGTTGTTAGAATAATGCTTAGCTTCCCATCATGGATTATTCCACTGTAGTGGCGCGTAAAATTATGGACTGCTCCTAAGATTTTGACAATATGGCGCGGAGTAGAATTAATCCTGTGCCTCCCTTGGGTGCATTCCATAATACCCGTATCTGTGGAGTCAATAGAACTCTTTTTGGCATTTGTTTAGTAACAACTTTTACTTGTTATATATTAATTTTACTTTAGTTTAGCAAGAATCAGTCGATAACTATGCACTTATTATTTACATTGAGTAAAACACGGAAGTTACACCCCCTTTACAATGAATGCAATCCCTCAAAGCACAGTAAACGACCATGCCCGCTTCGTTTCTCTAATGAATATTAAGCTAACGTAACAATACTTAGTAAATACTTTAATACAAACTGGCAATTTTGTTTAGAAATGATAACCGAACACAATTATAGTTTACATTCTACCGTGTAATATTATAATCATTAGGTACAACTTGTAAAAAATTGCGATCCCCCCACCCTCATTCACCGTTCAAATGTAGGGGCCTTTCTATTGGATTGCACACGTGTACAGTGAACTTGCTCAATGCTGCTTTTTACATCCAATACAACAATTTTGTTTTTCTTTTAAACAAAAAAAAAAAAAAATAATATCAACCGATGCACGTTAATGTGCCGGCCTTTAATTGCCTCGTTAGGTAATAACTTGTTGTGATGACACCCCCTCCCCTTCAACAGTTCAAACAGTGCTATCTATTTTTAAGCATGACAAGGTTAGCTTTTTTTAAAAGCTAACTGAGAAAGTCAGCCAGCGGAATTTTACTTATAGGGCAAAAGTGAATACACAATCTTTTAAAATACTAGGTAAATAGTTTCCAGAACAATATGATAATATGCGGGTGCACATTTAGTTTGCAGCCTTATTTTGATGGCTGTACATGTAGGTGACGAGACATGCATGTAGCGGTGTACATGCAATGTATGACTGCACACCTACTTAATACTTATAGTTGTAATTTTGTTGACATAGCTCTCTGATTTTTATGGTTTGGTGGCAAACTACTTCCAATATATTTACTTTTCAATCTCACTAAGAGAGTTGGGAAGATATACGCGGACTCCGGACTGTGGCTGCAGACGATTCCCAATGACAGTCTTCCAATACATTGATGCGCAGTTTGACCTAGAAACTGACTGGTTTCATAACGTCTTCGAATATTTCTAACACGAACTGTCTAATTTCTTCCCAGAATTCCAATTTACGCAAGCGCAATTGAAGTTTCATTAGTCAGCCCGCGTCTTTAGAGCATACTTTAAACAGCATTAAGTTATCAAAGATTTTTTTTTATATAAAGGTCACCTTCTTCTCCATGCAATGGCTTTTGAAGCTTTTTAATATGTACCTATAAGCGTGCGTGCCTAAAATTGAGAAATGCGAACCACGTGCTTGTGAGTTGAGATCGACTATACTAGGGAAAAAGAGATCTTAGGAAGGGTCGTATTATTTTAATAAAATCAAACTTAATACCACAGCATTCAGAACTTGTTTTACTGATATTAGAACCATTTTAACTAGTCCGAAATATCTGACGTTTTCCTGACTTTTTTAACGATTTTGATATTCTACTTGCCAGAAGAACTTGGACTTTTAGTAGGTCGTATCTATCTATATTCTTGCGTCAAAACAAGTTAAAATTACGCTGGTTTCAATCGAAATATACACCGATTGCGAAGTCAGCTCAAAAGCCAGACAAATCTTGTTGATTTCAAAGAGCCATGGTTTTATGGCCATCAATGAAATAAACAGGCCTACGTCACAATGCTGTTTGACACAACTGAAGCTCCTGTTAAAATGGTTCTACTTTTACCCGATACCGTATCTAATATGCTAACTCCTTTTTCTGATATTAGACATACCTAATCAAAATTTTCACATTTTTATATTTGCATAAACAATGTAAAGAGAAAAGAACAAAAAAAATACAATAGATATCATAGAACAATGCTTTCAACTAGTTGTACTAAAAAATTAAAGACAGAATTTCATTGATAGCTAGTTTTATTGCTTTTTTTCGTTTTCTCACTTTTTAAGATTTAAAATCTACGAAAATTGATAAGTCGTACGTAAAAAAGACGATCAGAAAATTATCTCCCTTGCGCCGAACAGTTTTCCAACCAATGAAATAAATATAAATTTTCACATCATGTATTTTCTACCAATCACAATGGAGAGGAAGTGCACAACCCGGAGACTGTAAATTATTTCAACTCTTTATACCGTCTTCCAAGGAAGGCGGTTTTAGGATGAAACTTCAATTGCGCTTGCGTAAATTTGAATTCTGGGAAGGAATTCTAGACAGTTCGTGTTAGAGAAATTCGAAGAAGTTATGAAACTGGTCAGTTTCTAGGTCAAACTGCGCATCGGAAGACTGTCAATGGGCATATCTGCAGCCACAGTCCAGATTCCGCGTATATCTTCCCGACCTCTTAGTGAAATTGGAAAGTAAATATATCGGTAGTGGTTTGCGCCGAGACCATAAAATTCATAGAGCTATGTTTGCAAAGTGACAATTTTAAGTATTAAATAGCTTTGCAGTCATACATTGCATGTACACCGCTACACGCTTATCTCCTCACCTACATGTACAGCCATAAAAATAAGGATGCAAACTAAATATGTACCCGCAAATTATTGTTCTGGAAACAAATATATTTATCTTGTATTTTAATAGATTGTGTATTCCGGCACTTTCGACCTAAAAATTAAAATCCGCTGGCTGACTTTCTTAGCTTTTTAAAAAGCTAACCTTGTCCTAACTAATAATAGTCAGCCCGAATTACACACATGCACAGTGAACCTCTTTTTTGCTTTAAACACTTGCTCACTATTGCTTAATTGTTACATCCATTATAACGTTTTCGTTAATTGCGAATTTGAAGGTCGTCACATTATTGATATGCATTGATAAATCTTTTTTCAATGAAAAATGATATTGCTAGCTTCCATTGTTGACTGCACTGTTTCGGATGTTGTAACTTTTAAACCTTAGATATGCCTGACGTCATGACGTCAGGCAATAAAAGCAAGAGTTTTCAAGTAAAAAGGGGGTTCACCATGCACGTGTGTAATCCTAAAATTTGAATGGCAGAAAGGGGGTAAGGTGGGTGGGGTGTCATCGCAACAAGTTGTTACCTATTGTCCATTACGGTAGAATGTAAGTAATAATTGGTGTTGGATTATCAGTAGGTTTACGATCTACTTCGCTTCAGAGGAGCGAAGTAGATCGTTAACCCTTGGCTAGCGAAGATGAAGCGGGACACGTGCCCCAATTTTTCGATCATTTGCGCGATTTCATTCACCTTGAAAAGGGTATAATTTGCGTGTCTTACTAAATATACAATTCATAATAATAGTATCATAATCATTTTTCATAAAGCCGTTCTTGAAAGCGTCAAAATAGTTCATTTAACGACGGTGTTTTAGCCGACCTTTAATGAGAACATCTTCATGGTAACAAAATATAAAGCACCAACTTTTTGTTATAATATATAATGTATTGAAAGTACACGTATTTCTAATAATTAAAAAACTTAAACTATCTTTGGATTTTGTTTTTCAGATATATAAAATAATCAAGTTATACCCGGTATGTCCATTCACTTGTACATGTAAATCCATATGTCGTTATTGGGATGATTCATTAATAAGCATTTATCAAAAACATGAAAAACCTCAGTGGGCTTTACATTAGTGTATTAGAAACCTAAACAATACATAAACGATGCCAACAAATCAACAAAGATTATTTGAAGAGTTTAACTTTAAAAGAAAAAGAAAGAAAGGCCACCTTTTCTTAAGTATGGATGTGTATGAACATAAACACATGATCGTGTATATTACATTTCTGTTATGATGCTCAACCAACACATATATTGTAATATTCTATTATGTGATATTTTGTTGACTTTTTTCAATATCTCACAAAAAGTGCTTCCAACTTTGTTTTTCGACATATTTTTTCTATTTTGTTTCTTGTATTTACATCTCATTTTACACCTCTCATCTCTGCAGTGTATCCAAGAGAGGGATTAATATAAGCCATGTGGCTTGTTTCCCAATCTTACAATTGCAATTGTCACCATGTTAATGTATTTGAATCAATAATAAATAAATATTGTTTAAACTAACTTAAGTTTGCATATTGCATTTTTCATTGCAAGTGTCTTTGGGAGATAGTCGCCCGTACAACATGCTTGATACAACGGAGCAAAGATAGGGGGTCCTTCCCCGTTCTTTGGCTTTCTTTTTATCGCTATCATAATATGGCCGACATGATATTGCTAAAATTCGATAACCTCCAACCAATCTATCGATATACCGTATATCAACGGCATAGATAATCGATCCTGTCCTGAAATGTTAGCGTTACAACGAAATTACCCGGTTTAAGATTTTTAAGTTTCATGTGCATTTATTTGTTTGTTGCTTCAACCTCTTGGAACAATTTTTAAAAATCTTTATGAACCAATACAATGCGCGTCGTTTCTTCTCGATGTTTACTTTCTCTTAGAGCATGGCAACTCATTGTTCTTTCTATCCATATTGTCAAATAGAAAAATTAATATATAATCAAAGTTTAGTATTCATTTGGAATTTTGAGATGCCAAAAAATGGCAATAAAATACTCTCTCTCTCTCTCTCTCTCTCTCTCTCTCTCTCTCTCTCTCTCCATTACTTTTTTTCGACTATAAAAACTTGGACATTGCGTTAAATAAACCATCTATAGCGAAGTAGTTGACCCTTACACAGGTGGAAGACACTTTTAACTATTAAAATCATAGTATTTTGTATGTATGTATGTATGTATGCATGTATGTTTACATGTATGTTTACATCAACTGGGTATTTTCTGCTCTTTTTCGTAAAAAAAAATATTTCATAGCTCTATAGAAACTAACGTCTATACGATCCAGTTCTAACTATTGGATCCAAACATTTAGTAGCTAAAAGAAATCATTTACTGCATGGAATGACGTTAGACTCAAATTTCCATAAACAGAAGTATTGATTATTTCTTCTATCGAACAATGAATTAGTTTGAAGTAAGCAATCATCGCAGAAACAATTGCATAAGCCAACACTTAAGTTGTGACGCGATAACTTAAGCTGTTTCCATTGCATATTGATGTGGTGGACTAAACAAGGTACATGTAGATAATTTTTAGGTCTTGAAGGAAAATTGTGAAGTTAAATCATAGCTGGATTTTTTTTTACTGTGTAATTTATTTTTGATACTAATGTTATACAAATAATCAACAGCATCATTTTAAAATACATTTAAAATGTACGTAATTTCCAGATCTACAAAGTCTTTTCCGAACAAGCTTATATCCTTCTTAAAGATATTCATGAAACATAAATTCGTTGCATGTAAAAATCATAAGTTTGTAGAAATTAATAATACACCGCAAAAAATCTAAGCTTCACAGATCATCTGCATGTTTGGAAAAATCCACCAGTTGTCGATCTCGCCAAAAATCTTTTATTTTCATGAGCCATCACGAACTACGAACAGCTATATTTATTAAATCATGTTCAGATAAACATAAATACTTGATGACATCACCTTATCCTTTTATTTAAAGATGACATATCAAATTTTGATTTTAAGTTTTTGTCCCAAATATGTGGTAATTGTCCACTTCGTTTATCGGGAAGTTTTATGATTTTTCTTTTGAAGTCAACATCGGAAAATTTAACCTGTTTTCCTATAGCTAATGTTGTTCTGATGCGTTTATCCTTTAAGTCCGACAGTCTTAGTAAATCGAAGTTGACCAACACAATGTCGTGAACTGTACTGAAAGCATATTTGTTCCACGCATGGCTCCACTCTTTCCAGAAGGTTGAATTGTCTTCACCAACTAATGTACTGCTAAGAAAGAAAACATAGATTCTAGACACTTCCAGGTTATGGATGATGCTTTCTTCCAATACGTCGCCGAACTCGGAATCTTGAGCAAGAAGAAAGGGCTTGAGATGAAAAGCTTTCAACATAGGGATAAACTCTCGTACAACATAGCGAAATAACGCCTCGTTGGTTTCTTCACAAGAAATATAAACGTCATATTTAAACCATTCTTGCATTTTCCGTTTGTTTTGAATTTTAGATTTATAATATACAAAACCATACAATCCATATTTGTCAAACAAGAAGTAACCTATAATAAAGGTCATAAAAAGAACTGCAAGTGTGTATGCAAGAAAATGATTATCCACTTCTTCACAATCAAGGTCCGATATTGTCACGTTTTCAAAAGGAATCATGATGTTCAATCCCTGTTTAATGCTACAAGTTATATTGTATCCAGCCTTTTCAACTGTATTAGTCTCTAACCATTTAGGAAACCAGGACATCAGATCGCAATTACATTGCAGTATCACATTGTTCAGAAATACATTTTGTGGTCTGAGATAACGTAGACTAGAAGGAAGTGTAAGAACTCCGGAGTTATTGGTCAAGTTAATTGTCAATTTCTGTTCCAACGATGAAGTCAGATGCCGCATAGCTCTCTCTTCGATACTCTCAACGTTGTTTGATGAGAGGTCGATGAAAGTTGTGTTGGTAAGATAATCATGACAATCAAGTTTCTTTATGTTTCTATTAGAAAACCGAAGATGGATGGTCGCATTTTCGTATTTAGTATGGTTCCTCAGGCCTTTGGTCATTTCTGTTAAGTCAAAATCGGGTAGAAAACGTTGATTGTATGATGCTGTACAGTCCACAACTATGGAATTTGTACCTGACTCGAAGTAGCATGAACATTGATGAGGGCAAGATTCACTTAATTTGCATGTCAAAATGGAAAGGTTGCTAATGACTTCCTCAATAATATTCATACCACGCAAATGAAGGGGTGAATGACAGACGTATTTATGACTTTCGGTCAATTCAAAACGATTGACCACATTTCGGGCGTCCTCAAGGAGTTCTTCCAGGAAACAATCGCAAGCTATTGGATTGTTGTGTACAACAAAATAGAAACGATTAAAGTATGTTTTACCGTATACGTGATATCCTCTTTCAACCCCAAGACTTGCTGGATTCGGAATTCGTTTAATGCAATTATTAGATAAATCCACAACGCCTCCTTTACCAAACGTGTCAGATCCTTTCACAGGGTTATTCCCGCCATTGCTGAAATCATAAATCTGATTGTTTGCGAAAGATACATGACAAAATGTTTTAGACAAAAGCAAATGCGTTATGTCCAGGATAGTAATCTGGTTGTTAGTGACATACAGGTTGATCAGACCGAGATCGTTGAACGTTCCTGGTTCGATGTATGAGATGTTGTTGAACGAAACATTGAGATCTTTTAGATGAGAAAGGCCTGCAAAGTTTGACTCTTTAATTTTAGTTATACGATTGTGCGACAAGTCAAGTGATGTAAGGTTAGTAATGCATCCAAGGTTGGTCAGCTTCCTCAATTTGTTATTGGAAAGATTGATTGATACAATTTTTGGATAGTCACAAACATTGTTTGGAATAAATGATAAGAAACTATTGGATTTATCAAGAAAATAAATATCGTATTCTACGTCTCCCGTTGATTCGGTTCCCATTATCATGCTGTCCCCTAGTCTTGACAAAATATCTATTTGAAGAAATCCAATTTTGGAGCCATCCAACCACCACTTTGCCGTCGCTGTGCAAGCACAGATATAATTGCTGAACATGCTACAATTTTTATTGTTGTCATTGATCTTTGCACATTTTAAATCGTTTCTGGTATGACCAGTAAGATTAAGTTCCGTCATCACATATTCACCGTCCTGTCTTATTGGACAATGGTCCCATAACGGAAAATCTCTACAGTGAACAACGTGTAGGAGAAAATATAAAGTTGCAATCTGATATAAAATCATACTTTTAAGTTATGATTTTAAAAAACTGTTTTGGTCGTTTTGTGGTTGCATTTCCTTCAACATCTAACAATGATCAACTTCTTGTTCTTAACTAAAATGGTAGCCTGGGTCACTTTATTCTGACTTTCGCAATATCTGCACGCTGTAAAACAGTTTAAATTCATTGCAATGAGTAATATATTGTCGTGAGAATAGCATAACTCAGTGAATGTAGGTATGTCATAAAGAAGTATGACATCTCAAGAAGCGTTGAGTGCTGATATTTAGGTCGCAATTGTCCTTTCATGTTCAACTGAACACTTGTATTGAAGGTAAAAGTGGTCAATCTTCCTGCTTATTTACATGTTGGCTGATTTATTGATACAATAAATTATGTATTCTCGGAAAATTCCGTTGAATAACATTTTAAAGATATTTTTATGAATCAAAATTAAAGCGTTTGAAACTTTGTTTCATCTATTCCTTTTAAACTGTATCATTGCGGTCAGTGTTGACAACAATATGCTTTTATATCTGCTACAACACATCGCAGAAACTTACTTATCATTGTTTGTTAGTAGGATAATTCATTTCAAATTCATAAGTAGGGAGAATGAATTAAGCATACATATTTTTAAACAGTAAATTGTAAAACATTTTGTTATAAATTCTTAATGATAAACTGCTGATACGGTACCAATTTTGTTTACATCAAGAGAGACATTCAACATATTTACATATGAAATTTAAATGAAAACAATCGGTTTTATAAAAGACAAACACTAGTCATGAATCTGAAAGAGCTTAAATGATATTAATTGAAATCTAGCTTTAAATAAACACCATGGGTATTTAGATATCTTGAATTTGGTTGTGTTTGTTTACTGTCGCTAAGTCCAACTCTTCGGAAGAGTTGTCAACCGTCCCAAATGATGAATATATTTGCTCTCCTCTAAGTTTGCCTCATTTTCCAACGATACTGCCGACCTTTTTTATTAATATAATAATTATATACTCCTTACCCAACTACATGATTTAATATGCATCGTTCAAAATAGATCGACACTTTTACATACTCAAAAGCAAAAATATATAAAATATCAGGTATATTTAATTGTTTGGCGTTTTTAGTTATTGTCTGTTTTAAGAGAACGGTTTGTTATTGTCATTTTTTCATGATAACTTTTTTATGGAATTTTTTTATATCCACATAATCGAAACAAAGTATTGAGCAATGCAATATAAGGTGCAATGAAATAAGTAGTTTAACTCTATTTTGATGATCAGAATTTTATAGCGAGCCATTAAAGTGGAGGAGCGTTTTTACAACCTGTTGAGCTTGCCAAAAAATTTCAACCTTTTTATGAGCCATCACACAGTATGAGGGGCTGCATGTAGGTGCATGTTCATGTGCTAGTTTTGGACTGTGGGAAATTATTATCGCATGAAGAACGCCATTTTAAAGTGTTCTAGACCATTCTCAGGGTAAAGTGGGTGCCATTTTTTTTTTTTATCAAAAACAGAAAGTATTGAAAATTAAAATATGCCTTTGTATAATTTTTTTTTCATTTATTGCATATAGAATACACAAATATAAAATGTACGAGGGTCAATCAAAAAATACGAAGACAATGTGGCTGTCTACCATATATTTTTCATTAAAGTCATAACTAACAGATTAATTTATGCAACAATACTTATTTTATTGATATACGAAGTTTCATTCCATTTGATGAAAATGTATTTTTGTTACCCGATTTTAAAATCAACACGTTTTGTCACCACGGCGCAGGGTAACGTTGAAAACATAACGTCAAGATAACGCAAGCACAACTAATAGAAATATCCAATTTTTATATCACCCTGAGTCTGTTGTGCTTTTCACCATACAATTTAAATCGGCACTATATCACTTGACATCTTATTTGTTCACAATTGTTCGAAAATCATAAGTTTGTTCCTCGAAGCTTTCTTATTTTTTTACCGCATGCCTCTTCGTTTACAGTAAGACAATCCCTGAATGTCAGATGACGTTGTTTATTTTTTGATCAAATATTTACAGATATTCTATTCTCTTTCGTACTGATTGATGTTCAAAATACATTTACCACAACCCCCACAAAATGTGTTAAAGTTAAACCCAAATGTGAAAATAATTTTTGACTTATTTTTTCCACCACTGAGCATTTTCACAGTTTTTATCGGCTTTTTCCCGAGTTAGATCCATACTGTTTATACTTTTCCATGCGCCGTGACGTTCGGCGACGTCAATGTTTTTAGTCAATTTTTAAGAGGACTTTAGTTACTGATATCTGTTCAACAAATCCTTATCTCCCGTCATCATTTGGTACATAGAATAACATATCAATTTTTAATTTTAGGTTTCAATTTTAGTTGGTTTTAAGCCCAATTTATGGAGATATTACTTTCAACATAATATGGTTTATTGTTTACGGAATACAAAGTTTGACCTTGCGCCGTGACCTCATTTTTGCAGGATAAGATTCTGCAAAAGATAAATAATTCTTAGAAATGAAGGAATATATGAACTTTTTTTTATTTCAAATTGTTTGAAACAGTAACTTAATTATATCTACTAAATTTTATTATAATATGACGTTAAATAACATAGCTATGGCAAAAGTCTTCGTATTTTTTGATTGAGCCTCGTATTGTAAGCTTGAAAATTTACCCGAATCAATTTTGATAATAAAAAAAACTCATTTAAAGAATATTTTACGGCACACTGTGCAGTTCTGACAATGCCTAAAAATACAAAAGAAAAGGAACATTTTTAACTTTTGATATCTAAACTTTGACATTTGTTATTACCCATTTTGTACTTCTTTTCAAAAGAATAGTGTATCCGATACACATAGGGACTGTCTATGTGTATTAGCGCTTTACTCGGTGACATAGTGATGGACTGTATAATCATGTAGACGCTATGTCCACCGGGTTAGCCAGGGGTTCGGTTTATTCCTACTTATCCAAAATTCTGAATTTCTTATTTCCACCTAGCCAAAATTGTGATTTTTTACACTTGAGGGGTCACCTGTGTATTGTCTGTTTTAGACTTACATGGTATTACCTGTCATGTACAATTAAATTTTAACACATTAAATGAATGAATAAATGAAATGAATATTTTTTTTATTCAAAGACATATTTGCATTATTTTCCCTTATGTCTAGCATTAAAATTTTTCCTTAATTTTTTTAAAAACTGTACTTAAATCATTGGGGGAAAAAAATAACAAAATGATTTTAAAAAGAGAGAAATAAGACAAACCCTTTCTTTAGTTTACACAACGCTATTGGGACCCACACTAAAATACGGTTCAGTTCTTTGGGATGGCTGTTCAATATTTGACAAATAAAAACTCGAATTTAACTGCGGTTAGGATAGTAACGGGTCTTCCAATAAATTATAATAAAGTAGTCCATTTATTTAATAGGATTATGACAGAATATTTATATGCAATATAGTTATCAAGAAAAAAATGTTAACAAAATAAAATGGTAATATAAATTAGTGATTCCAGTTACTAGATTAGAAGTACATGTATATCGTATGTAAGTTATATGCCCCATGCTGCAGTCTACTCTATCGTAAACCTGTAAATACATCATTTGTATTAAATTAAATATATATACATGTTAAAATCAATAATTGTGACTTTTTAGATTTGATTTAGATGTCAAAGTTCCTTTTACTCTGGGGCTATGGGATTTAACATTAGGAGTTAACAACAAAATGTTTCTCTTGTTCGAAAATTAATTGAATTGATTTGTCATTTAAAGAAAGGAACTAATACATACGTTTCAATCTTACATTGATAAACTGTCATTAAATAAGTTCAAAAAACGGGTTTAAAACATTGGTCATTTTAAAAAAATATAGTACATGTATTTCAAAAAAGTTAATAAATTAATAAAATTAATACTTCGCTAAAAAGATGATTTCAAAATGATTTTTTTATTAAATCAGTTTAAAAAATGTTTAAAATATATAGATAATAATCCATATAAGTAAATTAATTCCTTATCCTTCATTGGAACATCACACTTCTTTTGTTCTCTCACTCCCCTTACCTGTACACCATTCCCACCTAGCCAAAACCAGTCACCTGTTTAAATTTCAGAATTTTGGCTAAGTGGGAATATACCACGAGTTAAGCTTATTTTACTTCATAAACCGATGAATGTAACACTTTTTTTATACTCGCTTGTGTGTGTAATTATGTTTTCGTGTACGAAACATAATGTGTTTTTATATGTTTTCTTATATGAATTATTGTATGCGTAATAATGTGTACGTATATTCTTATACATGAAATTGAATTATGATTTGAATTGAAATTTATATTTAAGTATATGGTTATTGATGACAACATTTTTAAAATTTATTTTATATAAAAATATTTAAAAAAATCATATAAGAAAAAAATTGCCTTTATTCACCTGAACTTATGTGTGAAAATACGTAAATATTTAACATTTTGTGATTAGATTTAAACTGTGCTGTTTGTTTCTTTTTTTTTTTTACATCAGAAACCTTATATTTTTGACACATTTTACAGTTTGTATTATATTTTTACATATAATATTTATATATGTCAAATTAAATGTCAAATATTATAAGGTTTTGAATTTCATAAACTTATAAATGTTTAAAACATACAGGCGTGTTTAGAAATGATAATGTTTGCAAAAATGAACTTGCTTATACTCAATGCTACATTCTTAAGTCTGTCAGGCATACAGATTAGCATACAACTTCATCTACAATATTGAGTCTGTCATATGTCAAGATATCAGTTTTTATTACATACTTAGTAATAAATACAGGTTTTTAGCTCACCTGAGCTGAAAGCTCAAGTGAGCTATTCTGATCACATTTTGTCTGTCGTCCGTCCGTCCGTCCGTCCGTCTGTAAACTTTTCACATTTTCAACATCTTCTCAAGAACCACTGGGCCAATTTCAACCAAACTTGGCACATAGCATCCTTAGCCTAAGAGGATTCAAAGTTGTGAAAATTAAGGACCAAGCCCTGTTACAAGGGGAAATAATTAGGAATTAATGAAAATGTTCGAGAAATTTTCAAAAATCTTCTTCTCAAGAACCACTTGGCCAGGAAAGCTGAAACTTGTGTGAAAGCATCCTCAGGTAGTGTAGATTCAACGTTGTGAAAATCATGACCCCCGGGGGTAGGATTGGGCCACAATGGGGGGTCGACTTTTTACATAGGAATATATAGAGTAAATCTTTAAAAATCTTCTTCTCAAAAACCGTTAGGCCAGGAAAGCTGAAAATTATGTGGAAGCATCCTCAGGTAGTATAGATTCAAAGTTGTGGAAATCATGACCCCCGGGGGTAGGGTGGGGCCAAAATGGGGGGTCGACTTTTTACATAGGAATATATAGAGTAAATCTTTAAAAATCTTCTTCTCAAGAACCATTTTGCCAAAAAAGCTGAAACTTATGTGGAAGCATTCTCAGGTAGTGTAGATTCAAAGTTGTGAAAATCATGACCTCCGGGGGTAGGGTGGGACCATAATGGGGGGTCGAATTTTTACATAGGAATATCTAGAGTAAATCTTTAAAAATCTTCTTCTCAAGAACCATTTGGCCAGGAAAGCTGAAACTTATGTGGAAGCATCCTCAGGTAGTATAGATTCAAAGTTGTGAAAATCATGACCGTTGGGGGGTAGGGTAGGGCCACATTGGGGAGGGTCGTTTTTTAACATAGGAATACATGTATATAGAGTAAATCTTTAAAAATCTTCTTCTCAAGAACCATTTGGCCAGGAAAGTTGAAACTTGTGTGGAAGCATCCTAAGGTAGTGTAGATTCAGAGTTGTGAAAATCATGCCTCCCGAGGGTAGGGTGGGGACAATTGGTGGGGGGTCAACTTTTTACATAGGAATATATAGAGTAAATCTTTAAAAATCTTCTTCTCAGAAACTAATTAGCCAGGAAATCTGAAACTTGTGTGGAAGCATTCTCAGGTAGTATAGATTCAAAGTTGTGAAAATCATTTCCCCCAAGGGTACAGTGGGGCCACAATTGGGGATCGAATTTCTACATAGGAATATATAGAGTAAATCTTTAAAAATCGTCTTCTCAGAAACTAATAAGCTAGGAAAGCTGAAACTTGTTTGGAAGCAACTTCAGGTAGTGTAGATTCAAAGTTGTAAAAATCATGATTCCTAGGGGTAGAGTGGGGCCACAATGGGGGTGGAATTTTTACATAGGAATATTAAGAGTAAATCTTTAAAAATCTTCTTCTCAGAAACTAATCAGCCAGGTGATTATTTAATATTGTTTAGATTTTGGCTTCTGAATGATTCCTGGACGATTGGGTCTCACAAGGGGTTCAGAGTTTGATGTAGGTTTATATCCCATTTATAAACAATTGTTTAGGATCTTTTTGAGAGCTGCAATGCTCAACATGTGATATGACTATAAAATCATCCTGTTAGAAAAGGGACTAATGATAATAAACATAACAATATCCAGTGGAAAAAATTGATTTTTACTTATACAGGATCTACATGTATTATACTACATTGTCCAGATAGTTTTTATTATGACTCTATTAAGCTGATTTTATCATACCTATTGTTCCTCAGGTGAGCGATGTGACCCATGGGCCTCTTGTTTGAATATGCGATACAGCTAACTTTATAACACCAGTATCAGCCTCAAGGGCTGATACGGATTCTGCAGGGCTGATATCGATCTACAGGGCCGATACGGATCCGTATCGCACACCTTGCGGAACCTCTCTGGTTTTTACTCCTTCAGAATATTTACTCTATTCGGAACACCCCTGCTTTTTACCGCTTCAGCGTTTGTGTACATATTCTCTGTTTAAGTTGTTGTTATTAAACAAACTAAATTGTTAATCTAAATTGTTTTTGTTTTCTGTATGTTATTACTAAGTATGTAATAAATATAATAATACATACCCTTTTCCATATCACACCTTGTATCAGCCCTCGACCAATATCAGCCCTCGGGCCTTCGGCCCTCGGGCTGATATTGGAATCTCAGATATAGAACATTGGTGGTCGAAAAAGCATAGTTTAAAAAAATAGTAATACTGAAAACTTTTAGAAAAATTTATATAGTCCTAAATAAAGACAGCGATTCTCCAAAGCAAGAACTTTGAAAAATAACACAAAGTTCAAAGTACTAGTAATCTGAGTTCGGGGAGATCAAAACGGGTGTGTTATTAATATATTAAAGTCGAAGAAATGGAGAGAGCTGTGGTCCAATCCAAAATTATGGAATCTCTGGTGAACCTAAAGAAGATGGATATGAGCAATAGGGGCATATGATGCCTAACCAGTAGGCAAAGCACCGAACAAAGGGGTGTACCTAAGACAAGATCTCCATAATGTTTTTATCCAGGTGAGGAGCCCCTTGCATTAAATTGCTATCGCGTTATTTTAATAAACATGATTAATAACCAAAGCATTGTATTTTTTGAATGTCTCAAATACATCAAGACAATTTTTTTTTAAAATCCAAACATTATTTTATACAGTTCTAGCTGTTTAGGCCATTCCAAGTTTTTTCTATGTTTAGCGTCCGCGGACGGATTGGTTTTGAGATGTAAAAATAAAAAAAAAAAACAATCATTTTTCATTAAATTAGATCGCTTTTTCATATGTCGGGCCTGGGATCGCATTTTTAAATCGAATCGGAAATCAAATATTCATAATAACAACATTCAAAATGGAAACCATAGTGGTTATTTGTTATTTTTGTATTTTTGTTACAAAGTGAAGAAAATGCTTAAAAATATATTATAAATTTTATTTTGTTGAACCTTTAAAGTTGTGTTTTTTCTAAGGTTTGTGGTTTTTTTCCTGATAGAAAGATAGGTTTTTGAGTTTTGGGTGGACGCTAAACAAAGAAAAAACTTGCAATGGCCTTACTGTTGCAAGACTATTTACAAACGACTTGATTAAATACAAACTATCCAAATCACATCATAACAGTAAAAGAAAGTGGATCATGTCAAATTGAATTATACAAGATCTCTGTCTATTTTTACTCAGGAGCTTTTGAAGAAAAATACAAACAAAAGCAAGCCTTAAACATTTACTAATACATGTGGAACAAACTGGATTAGACAATTCGTAAATTAATTCCTTATCCTTCATTGGAACATCACACTTCTTTTGTTCTCTCACTCCCCTTACCTGTACACCATTCCCACCTAGCCAAAACCAGTCACCTGTTTAAATTTCAGAATTTTGGCTAAGTGGGAATATACAAAGTGGGAAAAATACAAACAAAAGCAAGCCTTAAACATTTACTAATACGTGTGGAACAAACTGGTTTAGACACGAAAAGGCATTGGAGCTTTTTTTTTTTGACCGCCTAATGTCTTTACCTATTCTGCCTGGTGCAGACCTAACACGTTTAACAAAAGTCACACGGTTCCATATTTTATTGTGTGGTACACGTTGCCGTCGTGCAAAAGATTGGTAAAAACTACAACAAATAGAAATAACAATTTACAAAATAGGAAAATGTAGAACCATTACTTTATAACATAGAAAAAATATGTAAATTATTTCAAAGACCATAATGGCGTGCCATACTTTTAAGAATGTTTTATCTGTATAATAAATTTCCATCTGTAATTATACTTCAAAAATACGATTCAATACTGACAAATTAAAGCAATTACTACTATAAAAAAGACTTACATAGTGGTTTGAGGCACGCATCTAACAGGATGGAAGAAGATTGACAAAGTGTGACCGCACTGGTCAGTAAAGCTGACAGGAAGTGAGTGCTTGACCAGAACTAAATAGTTAACTTGTACCAAAGATGTAGTTAGCTTGTACAAAAAATACTTCTCATGAATTTTAGAATTGAACTATAGACAACACATTACTCTATTTCTGTTTAAAAGATAGAGATGATATCATTGAATAATGTTAACAAACACCGGGTATTAGTAGTAACTGCTGTGAGAGTCGTATCGGAACCCAAAGAAAATACGCGACAAAAGTGACACTGTTCGTAGTTTTAATAGCATTCCTTTTCTTTTTTTTAAAATATCTTTGAATATTTTTTATAAATACATTGTAGCTTGATAATATTGATTTATTTAAGCTTTTGAAAAAAAATTAAAGAAAAACATTTGCCAGGACTTTTAGGTATTGTAACTCAAAGCCTCTTTGTGACTACAGCAGCTGAAAACACAAGAATATTCACTCGAAAAGAAATTACAGAGATATGAGATAAAAGGTAGATGAAGTATTACTAGACTAAGTACAAGAAATATTAAGAAAACTTCCAGAACCTGTTTTTTATTGTTTGTATAAATGTATGTTTTAGTGGTTAAAGCATGCGTTTCACAAAGTGGGCAGTCAGAAAAAATAATGATCAAGATATCATTTCAAAAGAAACAAGAAAAGGGCCGAGGGAGCAGAATAATCTACGTTCTTTCAAACTGTATTCGAAAGCTTATGTTTTATTTGTGAAACCTACATCAATTTTTAAAACATTTTATAGGTTTTTTTTTAAGTTTCCTCAGATTAACTCGAAAGAATAATATATCACTTATTTGAAGGTTTGTTCATGATCATTTCTTCGTGTTCAAGAGACTATTATAGTGTAGATTCTACACGGGGATTTTCGAAGAAATATAATTATTTTTCTTAATCTAAGACATCACTCTTAGTTAATGTTGAGAAAAAAATTAAAAGTTAACTTAATAATTCTTGTGAAATGTTAAAATATGTTTTAAATATATGGCCTTCGTAGATTTTTTGCGAGGTTGTGTGCAGATGGAACTTATTTTTGGGATACCTAGATAAAATGAGAATGCAGCGACACGTCACCGACAAAATTCACGGCAACCAAAGCTAAAATAGTTGCTTCTCGGAGTATTCATAATTGTTTTCAGAATTATATGAAGGCATGACATCCTAAACCATGCAATGTATAATTTACATTTTCCACCAACAGACAGGGAGACTTAACTTAAACATCGTCACAATCTACGCCTATTGTAGTTTATCTGTGCCGGGTAACTATTCTTATAAACTTTTATACACATATTCAAATAGTACTAATAATTCACATATATTTATATATGTACATTTAATGGACTATTTTAAAATTCATGTATTTAACTTCAAAATTAAAAACTCTATTTGAAATATTATTGTCTAATATTTCTCTATATTAAAGAAATATTCTTTCAAGAATATATACAAATAATTTTTTTAAATTTCCATAGAAATAATTCCTTTGATACCGGTATTATACTACAAATGGTAAAGTTTTACTTTGATCGGTAAGTAAATAAGAGACATCCATCAAGATATCTCTCTGTTATTATATTCTTCTTCGAAGAATCGAATGTTATTGACACTCTAGCCAAAGCGTGTGAAAGTTCCATACCAGGAAGTTACCAAGGTCGATGCGTTTGTTTGCAATGTAGTAAAGCAACGTTTATTTATGTTAAGATTATATTTGTCATTTGTTGACATATTTAAACTTTCAAGTGGAAGAGAAAAAAACCAACACTCATTTTAAAAAAGAATCTTTTGACGAAACTTTTCAAAGATAATACACTTGTAATAAAAATACGAAGCCAATCAGAGGGTATAAAACCACTTCCGTGTATCCCACCTGGCATGTGAGATATTTACTTTTAAGAATTAATATCTCGTAGGAAAATAATAATTTCCATAGGAAAATAAATTTTCCTACAGGAATTATATTTCTTACATGAATTTAATGCAGACAGAGGGTTTACTATTGAAAAGTTATATTTTCTATAGGATTTTAAAATTCTGTGGTTTTGAGTTTTATTCAAATCCTATCGTAATTTGATTCTTATAGAAAAATAGTTCTTTTAGTTCAGCAGAAAATTCAAAATGTCATGTAGGAAAAGTGTATTCCTTTGGGATTTTTTCCTTTTTAAAAGGTAAATATTTCATCTGACAGGTGAGATACACCAATAATTGAAGGGGTTATAAATTCTTTAAGTAATGGTCCATCATATGACATATTAAAATATTTTGATACATGCACCTTAGACGGGTGCTAAAAATACCACATTGGCTATGGCATAATTATTTGGCAAAATGTTATACATACTAATATACTATTTGACGTGAACCATTAGACGAATACTACTTTTCTATTCATATTAAATTTCGTTCTCAATGCCATGCACTGAGCTTTTGAAATTATATGATTTCAAATTTCTTAGATTGAACTTTGGTTTCGATGCGATTTTGCAGTTTTTCGGTAACTTCACTAATGGTGCACCGATGAAGTTCAGCACCTTTTTGTAAATATTTCTGTCACAAATGTCAACATAATTTCCCATGACAATGTAAGCTCGTAGCCTGGAATCCTTGACCTCTGATGCCCTCACAAGGTCAAAGTTTATCAAAATGATATTCCGTTGAAAATCCTCTCTATATTTGTCCCATGCTCTGATCCATTCCAAAAACTCGAAGCTTTCGATGAAAGTGTCCGTAATTGATGTAATAAAGAAAACATAGTTTCTTGAGTCTTGTAAATTTCTAAGCATGAGTTCTTCTTTCGGGTGCCCAACTAAGCTATCTCTCAGTGGGTAATATACATTGTACCCATGTTCCTCTAGCATTGGTAAAAAATGTCTTATTATGTAGTTTTGTAGGTAATCATTGTTACCAAGCATGGAAATGTAAACATCGCTAAGGAAACTCGAATCTTTGACATCTTTGACTCTCCTTTTACGTAGGTAAAAAACGTAAGCATTCAAGGAGTACTTTCGGTACAAATAAAAAATGAAGATGACAAGGAAACTAAGCACTGACGTAATAATAACCAAAGTGTATGTTTCCTCAGTTTCACAGTCGTACATGTAGTTTCCCATATCTGCAACTGAATAACGATTTCCATTTACCAAACATTTTAGAGAGTAGCTAGTGGTGTTAATTCTATGAACTTTAAGCCAACTTGACACCCATCTAAACATGCTACAGTCACAGTCAATAGAAATATTAGTGAAGTCAATATTCCAAGGATTTAAATTCTCAAACGTTTTGGGAATGTTCTTGAGAATGACGTTATTACTTAGAAAAAGTTTACTATTACGTGGTAAACGTAACATTGCAAGAGGGCTTACATACTGAAGATGATTGGAGGAAAAATCCAGTTTCGTTGCATTCATTAAGAAAGGTTTGTTAGTAAGTTTTTCGATTTTGTTTCCATGAAAATAGAGTTCCAGATGTGTTGGTTCTCCGTCATTTGTGTTCATCATCAACATATGAAGGTCAAAGTCGGGCAACTCGGGTCCGTCCCAAGCTGATGTACAGTTGACTACAGACCTGTTAAAATACGGCTGAAAGAAGCACTGACAGTTCCGCGGACACTCCGATGAATTAAGTTGACAAACCAATAAATCTAGCCTGTCTTTCTTTATGATATCTTCTTCGATTGAAAAGCCTTCCAAATTCTTCGGGTATTTACAGTAGAATCCGTTTCCTGTTCCATCGATGTTAAAGATGTGGGCCAATACAGTTGTATTGTATGCTGTTGCCTGCAAAAGCTTTCCTATTTGACAATCGCAAAATATTTTATTGCCATGCAATCGCATTGAATACCTATTAAACGCTATCTGACCGTATTCAGTGTATGACCTTAATCCAAATGCACAAGGGCGAGGAATAAAGGACATCTTATTATTCCGAAGGTCAATCATAAATCCGTTCCCAAGGTTATAGCGTGTGCGATCAACGTCAATATTTTGCTCGTTGATGATATTGGATATACTATTGTTCATATAGGACATAACGCAAAATGATTTTGGTACAAAAATGTTCGTGAAGTCCACGGAGCGAAGATCGTTGTATGACATATCCAAAAATTGTATTCCTAGGTCGGCAAAAGTACGCGGATCAAGTTGTATGATGTTATTATGCGCCAAGTTGACATTATGCAGTTGTCTTAGTCCATGGAAATTGTCGAAACTGATTTTTGTCAGTTGATTTTGTGAGAGATTGATTACTGATAGGTTCTTCAAACATGTGATGTTGTCAAAATTGGTAATTTTATTGAACGATAAATCCAAGTACACAATATTTTGAAAATCACAAATGTTTTCTGGAATTGACGATAAGTAGCCATTGGGATGAAGAAGCTGCATAATCGAATTTGATACGTTTTCCGAAAATACACGAGCATGCCCGATTCGAGATACGTACTC
Organism: Magallana ariakensis; assembly: GCA_020458035.1. Classification (NCBI taxonomy): domain Eukaryota; kingdom Metazoa; phylum Mollusca; class Bivalvia; order Ostreida; family Ostreidae; genus Magallana; species Magallana ariakensis. The sequence goes on along the minus strand of CM035814.1, from coordinate 53,494,512 downwards.
GATGAATAAATTCACTGGACGAGGCCCGTGTATAGTCCATTTTGGTCGGGATTTGCACGCACAAATTTTTCTAAAAGCCATCTTGCAATAGTTGTCCTCTGTAATGTTAGGGCATTCGAGGTCGTCACGGCTATGATTTGATAGATCAAATGGTTTGTACTTTAGAGGTTGTTGGATACAGTGAGAAGGAACTGGCAGGTCCGATTCGTCCACAGTTTCCCCCAAATGTAAAAACATGACCGGGATAAGTACAGACATCAGGAGATGAGCCATTTTTAAGCTAGTAAACCATACAGAAGATAGGTGGGAAATACACTGATTTTAACCCATAAAATCGATGTGACGAATTTTAAGTTTGCTTTAGGTTTATATAAGCATGTCAAACTGTTTAAACAAGCCACGATTTATTTATTGTGATGACTTGATATTGAAATTTTGAAAGAGCATGCTACTGCTTTGATCAGAGACATTGTTTACAATTTTGTTCAAAAAGGTTTTTATATAAGTTTCTTGATTTACCAGGCACGTTAGAATATGCTACAAGGATCGAAGTTTGAATTCAAGACTAATTACAGACGTGTGTTTACATTGCTTGAATTTGAGAATGTGTGAAGTTTACGAATTGCTTAAGTAGTGGACAGAATGATTTGATTTTGTAGACCCAAAAAAAAAAAAACAACAACAAAAAAACCAGATAGTTTTTTGTGTGTGCAAAATGCTCTAATGGTTTAGAATAAACTTTATCGTCACACAAAACCTTAATATAGAGGATTCCAGATTTGATTAATCCAGTTTTCAAAGAAAATAGATTTTTTAAGACAAAAGTCTTTTGTATCATAATGGTTGTTGTATTGAGATATCATCAGGTACATGTACATGTAATCTTTTTTTCAATAATGTTACTCATGTTTTATACACTGTTTAGAATTCATGCTGCTTTTAATTTACAGTTGATATCTACTATAGATTATCCATCTCTCGTCGTGTCCGCCATTTTTTTTCTGTTTTATCCGAAATGAATTTAAAAATTGATCGTTATACTTTTATTGATAGGGAAGACACAGATATCCAATGTCCAAATAATACATACTTTATCAAGACGTGTTCATTTTCTTCGTTACCAAGATTCAAAAAGCTTTTTTTTTTTCATGATAGATTCTCTTTCACTTTGTATTAAAACATTCCTTCTTAGCACCGCCAAGATAAGTGACCTCATTTGTACGACATTGAATCGTAACTCTGATTCCATAGAGTTCTTCAAACTCGTTTTATATATATCCTAGCAATATGTAATCAATGTTACTGCTATCAATTTTACAATCAGCACGTTTGTAGGATGCTTTTATTACATCTGGAGTATTTTTCATGAATGTTACGTAATTTAGAGCTTCTGTTAAGCCTGCCTTCAATTTACCTCTCCCATTGTGTTTGTAATACATGTATACAATTATAGCCTTTTGATGAGGTCAATACATGGTTTAATAGACCTGATGAGAGTATATCGATTGAGGACGAAATCCGAGGTTGATATACCGGTACTCTCATCAGGTCTATAAAACCATGTATTGACCGATATCAAAAGGCTATAACTGTTTTATTATAATAAATCAAAAACTAATTCTCTTTATTCTCTTCAAGCGTTCAATAGTGAAATATTTTGTTCATAATGTAAAGGTATTGATTTTGCTATTATGACGTTACAATGTCTACCATTACACAGTATAACACTGTATAATGGTAACATAGTTGTGACCATTTTTAGACTGTAGTGATCTCCTCGAGATGAAGAGCTCTGTATCATGTTGTATATTTTGAATTTACTGCCACCCGGTTAATTCAAAATTAACATGACAAAAGTTAAAACTAGAAAATTTTGATGTTTTCTTCAAAAGATAGTTTATGGGGAAAAATATCAGATTAAAAATTTCAAGGTAGGTCTGATGGTTAATATGTTGCCCATCTAGCCGCCTTAAAAGTACAATTTGCATTTATACGCGACATGCACGATACATATGATATTATGAACTAAATAAATGCCTCTTATACTTCCCTCTTACATGAATCTGTACTTATGCACGTAAACATGCATTTATATCCTTAAATAGTGTACAATTCGTGGATTAGGTCAATATTGTATGAGGATGTTAACAAAAGTTTACAACTGCATAAATACATGTAATATACAACTACTTCGATCTAGAAATAATAACTGTGCACGTTACACGGAATCTGCTCAATTAACGTAGCTTGTGGGTTTGCTGACGTCACAATAGGATTTGACATTATTAAAATAGCAACGTGTATACAAGGACAGCTAGATTACGAACATAAGCAGTAACGTTATCTATATTGAAATAAAATATTAGTTGTTGTATACACAAACATTTATTTAAATGTCATTGAAATAAAGGATATGACATCGAATTATGATATTCTATTACGTTACAAAATGCGAATCTAACTTTTCTGAAAAATGATTACAATTAAATTGTTTTAGCAGAATATAAAACTTATGTTATCTTTTGAATAAAATTGCGTCATAGTTGACAAACCTTCAAAGCCTTTTTTGCAATGAAGTTTAGAGGAAGATTTCTTTCTAATCTAAAAAAAATAAATATCGAGTCTCAATAATTTGGCTGAAAAAAGGGACCCTGAATGTAAGTACGACTGATTAGTGGTTATTTTTGTTATGCCGCCTACTTTTACATTTGGCGGTATTTGATTTGAAATTAAGTACGCAACACTATTTTTGCAATCAAAAATTTGATTCTGTTTGCTGAAGATTAGAATTTATTAGTAAATGATTGAATATGATTTAAAGCATAGATAAAATTTTGCATTTAACTTTATTTCAGCATTACTAGACTTACTGTTTTTTGTAAAACAATAAGATTAAAATATCACTTCTACATGTAAGTCCAATGAAATACATTTGTTCTACTCTATATGTAGTCATTCAGCGGCAGCTTTAGAATCTAAATAAAACCAAAAAATTATAATGTTTGCTAATTGCGAGCTTTAATTTGATTTTCTTGTTGAACAATGCACATTCATTTGTTCGGCAAACAGTTGCACGACACTGATGACGTCGCGCCAACATGATGTAACGTCGCGATAAAAATGTAACGGTAAATGAAAATTTCAAATCTTTAATGATCTTTTGAGAAAAATTGGCTGAAACATATATTAATATCTTTTAAATTTGTGTCGATTGATTCTAAATCATCTTCACAATCATTGTGTTGAGTAAAATAAAATTCGTCTGGTTTGTTTTAAAGTAATGAGTATGGTTTTGGAACGTTGTTACCGGCAAAAATGTAAATATTGCTATATATTACATTGAAAACTGTACATGTTATCACACTAAAATATTCATATCGAACCATATGGAGAAGAGAAATGAAGAAATTCCTTTTTCTGAAATTTTCACTGATAATAGATGCTTCATTTAATTTTATACTCAGATCAATCTTTATTGATCTGTTTTAGTGTAAGTGTGCTTGCAAGTCTAATCAACAATTTATACCTGCAGCGCATGGTCCTTAAATGCACAACACAGGTACGGGCTATTCACGCGAATTGCTCAGTTGTTGGCGAGCGCGAGTGACATATTTAATGTAATCTTTCCGACCTTTAGATTAAGTTGGCGCGGTGTGTTGGAATTAATTATCTTTCATTTGAATTAATATTAAAAAATACAATAGTTGTGACAAAATCTGGAGTCAAGGGTTGAGGGTCAATCAATTCATAAATTATCTTAGCCCTTGGATATACATGTAATAAAGCAGATGGTATTAAGATCTTCGTTCATACCTTATGAAAACGTTGTGCAGTGTAGCGAAAAAAGTCAATAATATTAAAGGCTGAAAGGGGGAAAAGATGTTTTAAAAAACCTAAGAGATTAAACAACGATGTTTTCGGTTGGCTTATCGATTTCACCACGACCGATCGCGTTGGTTCCTGTTTCTGCTTTGTAAGTAGATCCTGAATGAAAAGTTTTCACAGGCCAGGCCTCGTGTTCATCGTAATCTCTCGCGTTATCTCGGGAGGTGGGACGGATTTCATACCTGTTGTAAGCCAGCGATTTACCTGGCTTCGGTATACATCTTCATCAGCCCTCAGGGGAGAACACGAGCGATTTATTTGTTTCCTATGGTTTAACGTGGACTGTGACCTCAAAAGGAAAGATGGTCGGTTTACTTTAGCAGTGTGTATCAAAGAAGGAAAAAGGTAAACAAAACAACAAAAACGGTGCAAATGTGTCGTAGCTGTGCATGTTTGATAAATTCGACGTCAGTGCCCGCGGCTATAGAAGAACTGAATCATTATTTATAAGATAAAAGGCGAATCCAGGGAGTATATCGTTAAGGGAAAAAAGCCCTAATTGGGACGTATGAAACTTTTGTAGCCAGGAGTATAAACAATTGGACAGCTTCACTATGATACCAGAGTCGGTAAGTGAAACAGTGACACATGTTCCTGTCCCAAACTACAGGGAAGACTCAGATATTAGTGTTCTATTTTTCACGGCCATGAAAAGATTCCACGAGGAAGTGGACTTCAAACCAATTCTGCGAGCCGTCCGTCACAAAGACACTATCGTCTGCTACAAAGACTGCACCAAGAAACGTTACGTCAGCAGAGCTTTCTATGAACCAAAGATAAAACCGAAAATATTTTCCGAAAGCATGGTGATTTATCCGAAGCGTCCCGAACGGACTTTTGTCACTTTGTTGGACTACCATATTGAAGAGTGTAGAAAATGGTTCAAAACTACCCTGGAATTCAAAGCACGGACTTATACCAGTAGTAAAATCATGAAAGACAGTGGGTATGGTTCAGATTTGGAGGAAGGGGAGGATGGTGAGGATGGGGGTGGGGATACACAGACGAACACACTGAAGGATTCGGGGCCTGCTGCTACATCAGTGTTCATCCCGCGCTTTGAAAAACGACAATCTCAAAATGAGGACTTCAAGGAAATAGAAAAAGAAATTCTAGTCAATGGATATATAGATTTATGATTAAGCTGAATTTTCATAGTTTTTTCCTGTATGTACTATGATTTATGTCTTTGAACCAAATATCAGCAATAAGCAATCTACGTACAGTAGAATGTTTAGAATTCCTTTTACACGAAATCAAAAATATTTAACGCGTAGGTGCTTACAAGATTAATTGAGTTTGAAATGGAATTCTGATTTATTAAGTCACTATGGAATGTTATTATAGAGCTTGCTTTTCATAAACCTGTTCTTATCGCATATTTACCATTAGACAGATTAGGTGCACAATAAATGAACCCTGTCTGTAAAATGTAGAATAAATGACTATAAAGTTTAATCTTTACTTAGGTATGTGTCTGTTCAATTGCTGTTATATACGTATTCATTTTTTTCACTATATATTCACGTTATTTCATGAGCAATATATAAAAATCATTATTTTTTTTTATGTTTTAGACCAGCTGTTTTCTTATTTTCACCAGCTTTTGATAGATTATTCAATACATGTATGATCTAATTTTTTAGAGATGGATCAAGTTATTTTAGTTATTCAATTCCCAATAACAAACATATAATTCCCTCTGCTACGTATACTCTCCAACATTGATGACATCACCCTGATACTCTGTCTTTGTTATCCGTATTTTTACAATTAAAAAATACCTTCACGGTGTTGCAGTTGGTATGCATATAATTGCCATTTTTGCACATTTAGTGAATTATATATATATATCTTTATTATGAGTGTTTATAAAACTCCTGTGTTGAACTGTGGCGTCAGGTAAGGGTTTCAACGTATACACAGAAAATCTTATTGAAATCAGCAGGAAAAAAAAATCACAGACAGGTAAACAGCTATCATTCGCTGTATTTGAAATCTTTCTGAAGATGGATCATTGCAAAACTTATGATTTCATTGCGTAACATACAGGTGTATTCAAGACCTGCATTCAAAATGAATATAAATCACGCCCAAAACACCAAATTATATGCATGCTATACCTCATTGCTTTGTATAAAAATTTGTCAAATCATCAGGTTTAGTTTAATTGATGAGATTGTGGTCTTCATTGATTTTTTATCGCTTTTGGGACTTTTTTATATTTTCATTTAAGTAGGGGTTTGCGTGCAATGCACCCTTCTAGATCAACAAGGAATTTTGATGATTGCTTAAACAAAACACAGACCCCCTTGTTTAAAGTTTTTCTCTGAAAACAACATAAAGAGAAGGTTGACGAAATTGATGTATACTTCTTTATACGAGTTGAATAATGTTAATGATGATAAATGAAATAGATTTCACTTTTTGTTTTTAAATTGTTGTTTACTTTGCTCTTCACCAAGGCCTAATATATGTAAGATAAAAAAACTACAAGATAGAAAGATTGAAAACGACATTTAAAAAACCCCACGAATCATGCATGGCATTCTTTGGAAAAAAGCCAAACCTTCTGAACCTTTTGCAGACACCTTACAACCTGGTTCTTATGAATAATAGAGATACAGGGCTGTATTCCAATACCAATCAATATCGACGCTTGTGTGACAATCATGTTTATTCTATACCAGACGTTTACAACTGGGAATACTTGTATAACTGTATCAGCAAGCATATGAAAATTTTAATTTGGCTTCTATACAAATATTTGCCTCAATTTTTTAAAACGTTTCTTTACATTTTCTTTGATTTTTATGGATTTTCTCGTTGATTTTTTTCAAACACGTATTTACTGTCACTTTAAATAACCATATATTAACGAGAGTTATAACTGACTGAATTTTTAGTGATATCAGTTTCACTGTGAATTTAAAGAATCTTGTGTACGATATAAAAGTCTCAAAAAGAATATGATGTTCAATATAAATGTATCCACTGTATGATCAAGGCCTGTCGTTTTCAATGCCCTTTAATTCAGTCTGTTATCAGAAACTGACAAGACCAATGCGACTTTAATCAAGAAACCAAATACTTACGTTCATTTGCTTTCGTCTGTTTAAATGTTAAGCAAGTAGAGTCTAATAGCAATTTAAGCGCGTTTGCAAATGGTTCTATACGGCCATGAACAAGCAAACATCTTATCATAATTTAGATTTTATCTCACTCCTTGGAGGTACATGTACGTATTAGTCCCCTGCCGGTTTCACCGGAGGGGACTATAGATTTCTTCTGCGTCCGTCAGTCCGTCTGTCTGTCTGTCTGTACTGAATAGCGTGGTCAGTATGTGGTCAGTAATGATATCGTGTTACTTCAATACTTGTATCATTGCTTTTATCATTTCTAACAAACAAATAAGCTTTGTAAAATAGTATCAAGTATTGTGTTGTAAAATAATCGGCAGTTTTTTTTGGTTCGGTTATCGGGTTAGACTGTTAAGGTGGAATAACACACCTGAAAAAAGTCACTCAAATTAACAGTAAATTATTTGATTATGAAAAATATAATGATAAATAAACTGTACATATGTCAAATAAGCAAAACATTTGCAGTTTGGGGATAAAAAAAAATGAATATCTAAAACTTTCGATTCAGTAAGTAACAATACAGCCCCTGTGGGAATTAAACTCGGGATGTATGGATCACAAGCCCGACATTTTATTCACTCGGCTATTGAGTAAGTTACATGCTGTCGTCGATAAAATCCTTTTAAGAAAACGAAATTGTCGTTTCGATCAGAGGTCAGCCATATTGTGATGATGTGTTATTCCACCTTAAACTGTTTGGTTTGATTCGGGATACAGAAGACGGTAAGAAAGGATATTGTGCATAACAGTGCATTGTTTTCACAAATTTCTACCAGCGAATACTAATGGACTTGACGAAATTGCAAGATATAAATAAAGTGTATTATTTTACCCACTTTGTATTTAATTTCGATATCAACTGTATAGTTTGAATGTCCTCTGTTCTTTTATCTCTTATTAAAGCATACCACCTCATTTATAATAGTTCTGAAATAGTTGTATGCTTCAAAGCTTTCATAAAATAATACAAACCGGTAGGGGATTGCTTATGCAATACTCTCAGAATGCTTGCTTTTAATAATTCTTCTTAGGAGAAAGTGCCACTTTTATGATGTATGCATTTAATTCTGACTTGATCAATACAAACCAATGAAATCGTATTAGGTAGGTTATAAAAAAAACACCAACAAATGGAACTACCCATACAGTCGCTGATTTTGGTAATCTAAGAAAGATATTAGCGGACGTACGTTTGTGCATTATTCTATGCAATTGAAAATTAATACACAGGTATCTACTGAAAATATCGCTAAGTCTGAACAGGCCTACAACCAAGTCTCGCTACAAACCTTTTTTCTCTACCGCTTAATTCCGTGTGCAATAATAATCAAAGTACTGAAGTACTGAAAGCCGGGCTCTTTTGATGTGTTTAATGCACGTTGTGCAGTAAAGACTGACAAAATCTCTCTCTCTCTCTCTCTCTCTCTCTCTCTCTCTCTCTCTCTCTCTCTCTCTCTCATATGCTTTTAATGTCGGCAAAGCGTCAGATAGTGACTAAATTTTTGCTATTAGCAAAAATATGTCTGTCTCACAGGCACTTGACGTTATATATTTTTCTCATAATAAAAATAAATACCCTATATCAATAATACACAAGGTACCCATCGGGAGAAGGAGAGGATAGCAAAATAATTTTACCGATGAGTTTCAAGCAAAACTTCCAGCTGATGTGACAGCTTAAAATAAATCCAAGATGGCGGGGATGGGTACCTTGTGTATTATTAGATATAGGGTATTTATTTTTATTATGAGAAAAATATATAACGTCAGGTGTCTGTGGTCTGTCTAGTAGAAAAATATCAACGGTGCATTGCACTTTGAAACAAGCGTTATAAACTCAATTCCCTATTTCTTCGATGTGCAGCCGAATACCAATGCTTTATAAATTATTCATGGAAATTCATGCGCATTGTATGTGTCAAAAATACATACTATAAGTCTTGTTTTTAAAACACATAATTAATAAGAAAACAACCACTCTTCGCTAAATTTATTCGCACTCCTCCTCAAAAAAAACCCAATACATTTCGCAAAACATGGCTCTCTGTGTAACTATTTGGTATAGCAGAATCTTTTACTTTGACGCTGTTCGTTTTTTTTTTTTTGGTTTACTTTTGAAGCTGTGCTATTTATAGTAACTGGCGATTTACCTGCCTACAGCCAGGACTCTGCTTTCAGCAGAGCCCGGCTAACAACCATTAAACTACGGAATACGAAGATAAACAAAATAACAAGAAAAAAATGCGTTTTGTTTTTGGAGAGTTTGCGATTCAATGAACCAAATATACACGTTTACTGACATTTTTTGTTTACACCAAATGAAAATACACCAATGAAAGACCTCCAAGTCGAGCAATTGATGTCGTAAAACTTGTCAATCTTAATACATGCAACCAAGGGATTCTCTGTTGGTGATATTTGTGGAAGCCAGAAGTACCGTACTTCAGACGCGGTATAATGGCTGACATCTTGAGCTGGATAATGTCCATTTGTAGCTCTGCATGTTACGAGTTTGTTCATCTTTGTTGCTGTAATTCTTGGTCCAGTTCACATAGTTGTTTCAGGAAGCCGTCGTTAGGGAAGATTTCCCTCTTGTCGCGGACTAGTTTTACGGCGTCCATCACGGACATCCCTCGTTTAATCATCAGATAGGACAGGACAATGGCGCCGGAACGACTCATTCCGCTCATACAGTGCACGTACACCACCCCTGTGTGGACAACAAAACATGGCGTTTGATTCACTGCTGATTATGGATGAACAAATTCATAAGCTTTGTAATCAATATCATACAATAACTACCTGCTAACCTTCAGTTTCCGACCATTTTACACTTGATAAATAAAGTTTTGCTTTATACTCTAAACTAGATTTTAAACGTCCCCAAGTGAACATTGGAACATACTGAGAGAGAGAGAGAGAGAGAGAGAGAGAGAGAGAGAGAGAGAGAGAGAGTCCTTTATAAAAAAAAAAAGTTGATTTTTAAAAATCATTTGTAAAGGACAGTATACTCGTGTACACAGTATACTCGTACTTGCATAGGTGTTATGTTATGTCTTTACCTTTGTTAGCAAGAGCCTCATCTATGAAGTCTGCCGCGGGCTGGAAGAACTTATTCATGGGGAACCTGGCTATGTCCAGAGCCTGCAGCCCCAGAAACTTAATGTCTGTGTCCGAGAAATACCCCTCGTCCGTATTGATCTGGTTAAACTTTGTTCCCTGGGCACAGTTTACAACGTGGCTGACGTTCTTCCGTTTTAACTCCTCTTTATTTTTAGCTATAAAACTTAACACAAAGGAGAAATGTGTGTAAATATTGTTTTTAATTATTTTTTAACCCCCAAAATTAACTAAATTACTACATACTACTTATAAGGAGAATATAATGACCATACCTTGTACAGGTATGTATATAATTATCAGAACTGTTAATAACTTCTGAAAATCTACATGTAATACATGTATAGGCCTAATCAGTTATAATTTCATTTACAGATGCACGATTCACGAGCGCATGTTCGTTTTAATAAAGAATACAGTATAATGAAGATATACATTAAGACTTGACGATCATGTGGCATTTGATAGATTTTCATTACTTTGGGTGTAAAGTGTGGAGTTCAGTTCTGGTTTGGATTATTTTTTCGGGTGTATTTCTTTCTTTGCATCTATGGTAAAGTGGAGCACATTTCATTTTTGGTAACATATGATATAATACTGTTTCATACAATATGGAATAAAACTGCGAACTTTTCACTCAAAAGTTATATAGCAAAAAAGAGAGTTTAAGTTTATAACATTAAAACTCACATATTCAGAGGGAAGGTAATTGCCCAAATGAATCCCCTCCACCCCCACCCTCAACCCCCCCCCCAAAAAAAAATTAATGAAATTAATATTTTTTTTTAAAATATTAAATGGTAAATCAGACATAATGGCACATTTCCCGTATGTGGGGTAGTTACACGCTGTTGCTTGATGGTGAAGTTGGTACAATATCATTGCATGGTTTTTTATTTACTGTATGAGGGTAAATGATAAAATTATAAAATGACGACGAGACAAACAAATAAAGATGAAAGGGTAATGCTATATATCATAATAGGCCCTGTTTGAAACTTCTTCACAAGTCGAGGGATTCTAATCCGCTCAGCTCTACATGTACATATATGTACGAGTAAACACGCATATAGTAGAGTGGAGCGAATTAGAAACCGTTGACTTGGGAAGATGTGTTCTAGATTGGTCATTACGTTTTCATAAGTCTTACATGTAATATTCTCAATGGACGCTCACAATGTGTCCCATGCATATGAAGCAGTTATAGCTAAAACGCACATGCATCTGATGTTATATATTTTTCTCGTAATAAAAAATATACATCCAACTAAAATTATTAGGTATGGGTTTATTTTTTTATTGAGAGAAAAAATACAGCGTCAGGTACGTGTCTATGCTAGAACAGTTTAAATACAGCTAACAATATACTACTTAATGAGGAAGAACTTAATGAGTCGGGTTAGCTTATTATTCAAACTCATGTCGATGAATGTCTGTCAAATTTCAAGCCAAGTTCAATCTCAGACGAGATTTATCTTTTTAAAGTACATGTAGAACTATCTAACGTTACTGTTTGAAAAGTCAAACCCATAAATATGACGCGCGTTTTTGTGTTTCTTTTAGTGTATATTGTTATTTAGTGATATCACCTATTCGAATAAGTGATATAATTTATTCGAATAGGTAATATCGTCTATACAAATAGGTGATACCGGTATCACTTTATTGCTTAAACGGCCCGTCATACTTAAAATTATGCATATTAAAACTCGACGATATATATATATGCTATGTTGTCTCGTTTAGTACTTACTGGTTACCCAGAAGAATCCCTGGGTACACTTCGTTAAAGTTCTCCTTGGGCTCCCCCGGTAAGAACGCCCAGGGCGAGGGCTGGGCCCCCGTCGGCTTCTTACGAGATTTGTCTACTTCCTGACGTTTGGTGTTCAGGTATTCTTTCACCTCTTCGTACATTTTGAAAAACTTTGACAATGTCTGTCAGACATTATCAGAAATTTCTTTTGTCCAACGTCAATTCTTTAAATAGCCAATATCGTCATGGTCTTCGTTTTCCGGTTGATCAGAGATATTTGTTTACATTGTTGTTGAGCTGAAAAATGTAAACAAACGTTGGAACAAGAAAGATAACTCTAATTAACTTTTACAAACTATTTTTCATAGTAGGTATTTTGTGTGGAATTTAAAACAAACCATAATATCTTAATGGATAATATATATAGAAAAATATTTCGAAAAAAATCTAGAGTGACGTCCTTTTGAATTACCCATGTTTTGATATTAATCTGTTTGATGTTTATCAGAAGAAAACCAAAAGTGTAAAGTACCGCAATAAAATTTTGCTCTTGATAATATGTTTTACGGGGCGAAAGCAGCAAGAATTACACATATCTTGAATCATTATCAACTATTTGATATTTCGACAATTATCAAGAGAGAGAATATTAATTTTCTAAGTTAAAAAAAAATCTTACATCATACATGACATAATCTTGCCCCCATCTTATTAGATCGTTCTTTACTTTTGGAGAGAATTGATCAATCTGTAAAATATGCAATATATTTGTGTTTAATTTGATCAAATGTGTAAACGATAAATATTACTTTCCTTTTGTACCTTGTTGTTATTTCACTATTTTCCCTGGTTCATGCATAATTTTTTGGGTTTTTTAAATTTATTTTTGCATGCTAAATACATACGTTGTATCCATGCCTTCGGACCCACTTTGTACATGTAGGTGTGTAAATTCCCATTTTCCATGCAGTTTTATGATTTGACAATATGCATTATCTACATAGATTTTTTAACTGTGTATTTTTTCTCTTCATTCTTTTTTATTTAGTTCACAATGACGAGGCTGTATCTTTGGTAGCAAATTTGCGAATATATTTTTTAATTTCTTCATTACTTATACCTACTGTATGCACATTTAGTTTAGAATTGGATCGATATGCCAGTAAAGTATGGATCTTGCTTAAATATATATAATCTCTCTATCTATGCAAAAAATAAATAAATCAAAAACTAATCATCTGAGGCAGGTATCGCAGTTTGTACTGAAATAGCGAGAACACGCATTACAGATGTTTGCAGTAGATTATAATGCAAATAAAACTAAATGTTGACTTTACTAGAAAAAATGTAAAATATCCTGCAATTCTGTTTGGATATTATAATGGTAAAATAATAACAATAAAAAAGTCATGTAAGGCTTTCATCTACAGTTTGATGGTGGTTGGTCCAATTATATTAATGGTATTTATGAAAAGGCTTGCAAAATGTTGAATATACATGTATTTAGATAATTGCTCAAGCATACAATTGATAGAGAAACACTGGTTAATATATATATGGCTTTTATCAGACCTATACTGGAATATGGTGATGTTGTGTGGGGCAACTGTACCAAGGAAAACTCTTAATTGCTTGAAAAGGTACAAATAGAAGTAGCACGAATAATAACAAGGTTAAAAGTTAACTCTTCTAAAAGTATCTTATATAGTGAACTTGGCTGGGAAACCCTACAATCTGGAACGGATAAACATAAGCTTATTCTATTCTACAAAATAATTCATGGTTTAGCACCGCAATGCTTGTTAAATTTAATTTAACCATATTTTCCAACTGAACATGCATATAATCTTAGGTCTAATGGCAATTTTTACTGGCTGCCACTATGTCGGACTACTTCTTGTTACAATAGCTTTATTCTGTCTACTATTAAATTATGGAATAATCTTGATGCAGAAATAAAAGAATTCATCATCTTTGTCTATTTTAAAGTCAAAACTCAAAAACCAAATATACCCAAAACTTACAAACACTACAGTTTTGGCAATAGGAAAGAAAATATTATTTTATGTCAATAACGGAATAAAGCTAGTAATTTTAATGCTTACTTATTTAAGGATGTGTTGCATTAAAAGTTTAAAATTTATCAATTTAAACTTAACTATAACAGTTTATAAACTGTTATAGTTAAGTTTAAATTGATATATTTTAAACTTTTAATGTAACATTTATAGTTAAGTTTAAATTGATAAATTTTAAACTTTTAATGTAACAGATGTTTTAATTGATGAGAGTCGATGTTCATATACTCTATACTGTGGGTCTGAATGAAGGAAATATACATTTTTTTCTCGAATTTCCAAGATACACTCAACAAAGAGTTTTTAAAGCTGCTTGGTCCGATTTGATATCAAATTTTATGTTCGCTATTAAACGATGGTTATGTTAAATATTTTTATAATGATAGACATTGCAGTTGTTTTCGCGGTCAATTAAGCCATATTTCATAGAAAAAATTATGTACAAAATATGTGTACATTTTCTTCGCTAATATTTCTATTTGATTTAAGGAATATGGAATCATTCTTTTAGTATGATGAGGTGATAATTTTGGTCGGGGCTTGGTCAAATCCAATAAAGCCCAAAGGGCTTTATGATAGATTTGACAACGCTCCGACCGAAATTATCACCTCATAATATTCAAAGAATGATTTCTTATTACTTATATTTATATTATTTCCAATTTCTACATTTTAAAACAACATTTTAAAATCACTATTTTTTACATGTAGCACATGTTATTAATCAGCGCACAGCCAATACCGTGTTTCGATTATGCTATAAGACACGCCCATTTGTTTCGCTCAGCTTTTTATGAAATTATTGGGTTATAGGCTTCAAAATTGCATGTATTGCATGCGGTATTGGCTTCAAAATTGATTCGTAATGTTATCACAGACAAAGACAGTTGAAAATGTAAATATTTCTCAATAAAATATGTTTAAAATAAAAAAATCAATACAAACCAATGAAATCGTATTCGGTAAATTATATGTTTATATATATATATATATATATATATATATATATATATATATATATATATATATATATATATATATATATATATATATATATATATATATATATAAAGCAAACGGAAACCCATACAGTCGCTGATTTTGGTAATCTTATAAAAATATTAGCGGACGTATACGTTTGTGTATTATTCTATGCAAAATAAATGTAGTAAATGTATCAACTGAAATTATACCTTAAACTGTTTAGGTCTAAAACCAATTTTCCCTACTTACCTTTTCTGCTACCCCTAAATTTTTTGTGCAAAAAGAAAAAGTATAAAAATTGGTAATTGGTGATGAGTGGTCCGTTATAGTACAGAATACAAAAAACACAAAATAACAAGAAGGAAAAAGTGATTTTAATTGTTTTAGGAGAGTTTTTCATTCCGGGCAAACAGTTTCAGATCATTGAACCAAATATACACGCAGTAAGACATTATTTACATCACATGAAAAATACAATAATGTAAATCTCCAAGTCCGACAATTGATATTTGAAATCTCAAGACTGATCAACCCCGGCACAGGTAACCAAGCGATTCTATGTTGGTGACAATTGTTCAAAGTCTGGTGTACTGTTCTGTGCAGTAATGGGGGGATACATGTAACTGACATCTCGAGTAGGATAAATTCCATATGAAGCTTTGTGTGCACAGTACCTTGAATCGTTGATATTCGCGATTGCTTTCTTTTCGTGGGTTTGTGGTATTACCCCTCATCCACGAAGTTACAACCTCGACGATTTATGGTAATAAGACGTATTTGTTATTCATAAATAAGAATATATTCACAAAATTACGTCCCCATGAACCTGTAAAAAACTGCGATCCACGAAAATTGCCCCCCTCGAATTTGAAATATTCCACTGTATTTGTTCATCTTTGTTGCTGTAATTCTTGGTCCAGTCCACAGAGTTGTTTCAGGAAGCCGTCGTTGGGGAAGATTTCCCTCTTGTCGCGGACTAGTTTTACGGCGTCCATCACGGACATCCCTCGTTTAATCATCAGATAGGACAGGACAATGGCGCCGGAACGACTCATTCCGCTCATACAGTGCACGTACACCACCCCTGTGTGGACAACAAAACATGGCGTTTGATTCACTGCTGATTATGGATCAACCAATTAATAAGCTTTGTATTCAATAGTTCGTATGCATGATATACACGAACAGCTGCTGACCTTCAGTTTCCGACCATTTTATATTCATTCTTGCTAAATACTTGAAGTTGGACTCTATATGATAAACTAGATTTTAAACGTCACAGAGAGAGAGAGAGAGAGAGAGAGAGAGAGAGAGAGAGAGAGAGAGAGAGATTTTTTACAGACATGGCAAAGAACTGAAGCTAACCAGGAAAAATAATAAATGATAGACCGGATTCTCGTTTTATGTATTCCACAGGTAATTGTGGCTATTGTATTGTCCTTAACAAAAAATGTTGATTCTTTAAATTGAATTGAAAGGATCAACATGTTTATAGTGTACAGTGTACTCGTATAGGTGTTGTGTCTTTACCTTTGTCAGCAAGAGCCTCATCGATGAAGTCTGCCGCGGGCTGGAAGAACTTGTTCATGGGGAACCTTTCTATGTCCAGAGCCTGCAGCCCCAGGAACTTGATGTCTGTGTCCGAGAAATATCCCTCGTCCGTATTGATCTGGTTAAACTTTGTTCCCTTTGCACAGTTGACAACATGGGTGACTTTCTTCCGTTTTAATTCATCTTTATTTTTGGCTATAAAACTGGAAACAAAGGAGAAAATGCGTGTATATCTTAATCGTTTAAAAAAAAAACCCTAATTACTACTTAATCTTGGTAAGGAGAATATAGTGATCAAACATTGTAATTGTATATAGTTTTGAGAATTATTAATTATTTCATTTTATTTCATTTTTATTTTCATATGCACGACTCACGAGCGCATGTTCGTTTTAATAAAGAATACAATATAAAGAGTAGTGCATTAATTTATATTAGAGAATGACTTTAGTGTACAACCCAGGTGGCAATGGATATATTTTTAAGAGTTTGGATGTAATAGATTTGGATTTTGGTTTGGATTATTTTTTTCGGGGGTATTTCATTCTTTGTTTTAATAATAGTGGGGCACATTTCAATTTTAGTGACTTACATATATGTTGTAGTACTATTATACTTTTTATACAATATGTAATGAAAATGTAGATGCTCAATGACCAAACTTTTCAATCAAAAGTTATGTGGCAAAAGCCTTAAGAAAAGTGTATAGAATTCACATATTCAGAGGGAAACTTATTGACACCCCCCCCCTTTTTTTTAAAAATATAAAATATTGAATTAAATCCCAATTGCTTGAGATTGTCCATTATTTTTTCATAAAGTTTTGATACGCAAGTATAATTCTTAAATGTCTAAATATTCTCAAGGGACGCTTACAATATGTCTCATGGAT
Source organism: Magallana ariakensis (assembly GCA_020458035.1). Classification (NCBI taxonomy): domain Eukaryota; kingdom Metazoa; phylum Mollusca; class Bivalvia; order Ostreida; family Ostreidae; genus Magallana; species Magallana ariakensis. The sequence goes on along the minus strand of CM035814.1, from coordinate 53,477,106 downwards.
GTAAACAAGACTTAGTATATCAGTAGCTGCAAAAGTATAGGTCTACTAGAAATTCGGGTTGACGGACCGTCATCCCGAATTTCCAGTAGAGCTACAGTTATACAGCTATAGTAAATTATCTAAAAACAGTTCTAAATTATATTTTCAATATATTACATTTTACTTAGAAAGAACTTAATTTTAGCAGAGATTCGGGTCGGCCTATCACTTGAACTGATGTCGATGCATGTCTGCCTAATATCAAGCCAATACGATGAGGCGAGATTTATCATTTTAAAGTATGGAACAAAGAAATGACATCACAGTAGTATTTTAACACGTTATATAATAATTATTCCAATAGGTGCATTAAATACTAAAAAGTCTCCTTATACTTATTAACATGTAATATGTCCGAATGTCGTCTCGTGTATAATGAAACCATGTGTACTTACTAATTACCCAGGAGAATCCCCGGGTACACCTCGTTGAAGTTCTCCCTGGGCTCCGCCGGTATGAACGCCCAGGGCGAAGGCTGGGATCCTGCCAGCTTCTTACGAGAATCATGTATTTCCTGACGTTTAGTGGTCAGGTAGTCTTTCACCTCTTTGTACATTTTGAGAAACTTTGACAATGTCTGTCAAACATTTGATGTGAAGTTTCTTTTGTCCAACGTCAATTCTTTAAATAGCCAGCACCGTCATGGTCTTTGTAATCGGGCCGATACATTGTTTACATCGTTGTTGAGTTGAAAAATGTAAACAAAACGTTGGGGTAAGAGAGATAACTCGAAATAAATTTTGCAGAAATGTTGCAATTTTCACTCTAAAGTTTAAAAATGTGAATAATTCTTAACTTTAGATTAAAAATAAGTAAAGTACCTAGTTTTATTGTTTATCAGATTTAACAACAGAATAAAATGAATGTTACCAGAAGTGAAAAGTAAAGCGATAACTCTTGAGTGATAAAATTTAACTCTGATATAATGAATATTGTACGTACAGTTTCAATATTTGTTAATTAAAATGCTACCATATCATTGATAAAGAAACTGTTACAAATATGTTAAAGGTATATGTGGCGTATTTGAGTAAAAATATACATCATACTTCTTATAATTAAACGTTTCACAAACTCTAGGCCCATAAAACATGTTCTGTCTTTAGTTATTTGTCTCTAAACTTTGCTACACGTCTGATGAATATTAATGTAATCCGCCATTTATAACGCCACTGCGCATAAGTGCGGGAAAACCTAGCATTGAAAACACGATGGAAGAAGAGTTTGTTTACAAATTAGAATCACGTTTTTCATGTCTTAAATAATTCTTATATCAGATGATACTCGAAGCATTATTATTCCGATATTCATTAATGTAGAACGATATAAATTGTTTATTAAGTGTAATAAAGTCGAAGCACGATTACCCCTCTCCATGAGGGATGCATGTACTGAGAGTGTTTATTTATTCTTTATTCAAAAATTCCTCTACACGAAAATAAACTTGTGGTGTCAAACTTAACGGTATACCTATCATTCTCGTCGTCGCCATTCTTGTTGATAGACCAAGATGGATGTCACGTGACCCATTTAAGGCGGGGTTATTCAAATCTTGTATTGTTTACCGTGCCGATAAAAAAATTTAAAAATATTTTTTTGATTTCTTGTATCTTTGTACTGCAATTGACTTATAATGCGTAATTTGTGTGAAAGTCCTATCTTTAAGTAAAGAAATGAAGCAAATAATCAGATCTTATTATTGTTATTCACTAAAAATACGCCACATAAACCTTTAAGGTTACGTAAAATATCTTATTCAAAAATATAATTACTTTTGATAAAAAAAGAAAGTAAATTAGAGTTTTTGGAACTTTCAAAATAAAACCCTAAAAAATAGTGAACATACAATGTAATCCGTTTTTATCATTTTTATTATGATCTAAAATGTTCAGCAATTGATGAGTGCTATGATAGGATTTTTTATTTGATTCTCCTTTTTAAAGGGGTGATATTTACCTCTGATCATATTTATATAACAACTAAGCTGATGCATCTTTTTTAATTTTGAACTCAAAACAACTTGCGTACTGTGTGTCTGACGTAATTTAGAACATCGCATCTTACTGGATCGTCCAGTAATGCTAAACTGAGGTCTAACTGTGGCAAGTATATATAGTTTCAGAAGAATTTTTTCTCCGCGATTCGAATTCTCACATGAATTTTATGAATTTTGATGCAGCCCCCACGCTCCCCAGACATCCACTATTGCCAACATTTCAGCGTATTACCAAATGCATTCTCCTCTCCTCACAAATCCGGGACAGATTTATCTAGCAAAAGCGGGCTGATACTAGCACATTCTATCTTTATGTACCTATGTGGTACAAACCCTTGACCTGGGAAGATGACCTCAAATCGAACTTTTTTACTGATGACGAAGATTTCTTTGTATAGTGCATTGACACCAAGGTTATAATGGAACAAAATGTAATTGTTTCTATGTCATTTCTTTCAGACACTTTAAACAACATCTTAGGCAGTATTGTACATGTATATTTAAGGAATAATTGGCATTTCTTTAATTCTGAACAGAAAAGTAAATAATTTTTGTAACATAATAGAGTATCCTTCTATCTCATGAAGAATTTGATAATATATTCTGTGCAAAGAATATCAATTATTGTTTGGTTTGCCAATCTTTTCAGAGTTATCTTTCTTTTAGTTATCGAGTAGACTCTAGCCTTTTTTCAGATAAAACGACCATGACGAACAAAATAAATAAGAGGCACCAAAAAAACTAACAAACGAAGAAAAATCCGTGTCAACGGACATCATACTTGTTTTCACATGTCTTTTTAGACGTAGCTTTGTCAGGTGATGAGTCCATGGATATTTACGATAGTCCACACATATACTAGATGAAAGTATGAAAGATTGTCAATATATCAATATATGATAAGTTACCAAGTGGCGTCAATAAATTTAAAAATTAAAGCATGGATCGTTGGCATAAAACCACTCTCCTGTTTGTCACTTCGGTTTTCCTCGTTGTCCAAACTCATACCATATTGGGTTAATTATAGTCCAATATTTCTCTTAAGAAACGTCTATCTCATCAGATTGGAAAACAAGGCTGAAAATAAAACTGAAAGTCTTGGATTTTGCATTGCAAGGCGACATAAAAGTACCCGGATGATAGCATTGAAAAACTGCGAAGTTTCTGAAAACATGCAAGATTTTTCTCATTATAAATCTCAGTAAACATTTGTTGATTCTTGGTAATTTCTAACAGCAAGAAGAAGGGATATGCTAGTTAAGAAATTCATGAGGTTTTTTTCTTTGTTTCGTTTAGTAACTTTTCTATAATAGGTATCGGTAAGTGTACATTAATTAAATGGTCAATACGTAAAAGAGACAAAATAGAGAATAACCGGTAATTAATTTATAACAAACATTTGATCTTACACTTGTTGAAGGAACAATAAATAAAACAGAAAATAGAAAAGATACGTTCAACTGTTGTGATTTGAAATTTAAAGGATTTTTTAAAACTTAAAATTACACTTTTTCGTCCAAACCAATTAATTTGCCCCATCTTTTTCAATATTTTTTAAATTGAAATTCCACTCATACAAAATGCTGATACCTTATCATTTACAACACAAGACACGTCAATACATTTATATCTTGATTTAAATTGTGTGTATTAATATTACTTTGTTACAGGTTTGAATAGTTTTCATTGTTCCTTTTTTGTTTGCTGCTGATATTTTGGCGCGATTACTTATATTGGCCAATGGGGGATGGTGGTTTATTTTATTTTACTCATGTCACCCACACCTAATCATTCAAGCCCAATTAACTCCCAATTGCATGCGAACATAATTATCCAAATCAAAAGAAAAGAAACCCTTTAGCAGAAAAGGACATACATATGGACAAAGAAGGGTATTCGGTTCCGCAAAAATGAAAAAGGCACGAAACAGCACATCTCTATTTTTAATCGTTATATTATAATTCTGTCAGCAAAAACACGTGTTAAACTGGAAGTAGGGTGGCTGGCAATTATCCGCGCGGCGCAATAAATCATGTTTATTTTTGTATCAGTTTCAAATATAGACTCATTAGCGGGTCAGCGTCATCTACCCCCCAAAAAACTAAACGCTGCAACTAGGTTCATTACATTTATCAAAGGCGAGCGACTAGCGACGATTTCTAATCGATGGATTTCAAATTCTAATTTAATTTATTTTGAACATTTTATTATCAACAGACGAAAGGTAATGGAATAAAAGTAATCTAGTGAAAGGTCGGTCAGACCTTATTGCTAGTGAAATAATGCAAATAGCACATGGCAATTTCCCTTTTTGGTGTGCGATATTCTTTGACTAGCTACCATCTTATCCCCTATCTATGCTCCTGACGTGCTGCTAACGCATATTTCATATAATTTTGATTATCAGACGCGACAGATCAAAAGAATAGGGACAGATACATAATGCCAAGCTCCCTATAATGTGGAAAAACCCTCTTATCTCCGCGCGATTTGCTGTCCTATAGGCGTAATTATACTATAATCACTTCAAACGTAATTTTTTATACTTTTTACAATTGGGAAATCAAAATTTATAAATTCGTTCTATAAGATCTTAATCTGTGTTTTTGATCTATTATGTTTACATCAACGACGAAGATTTAATCAGCAGATGAGTATAATTTGAAAATGGACTCTACAGGAATTCTGCAAATTAATCGAATAAATTATTACTGTTTTTATGGCCTGCAGTTTTTATTATCTGTGTAAGAATGTAATTAGAACTTTCATTTTCATCTTGCATTGTGTCATGCTGAACGTTACTCTGTGTAGGTTAAGTAATTATTTTTTATTTATGGTAGCGGGTTTACACAACATATTTTATCGTTGGTTGTTCGTGTGTGCTGAAAACTTCGGTGATGAATTCTGATTATGATATTAAGTAAACGATCTATGTAGATATACAAAATTAAAATATATTTCTTTGACAAAAAATATTTAACCACCCTACACACACACCAAAAAGAAAATTTAAAAAAGAATCACATTTTACCATTACTGTCTCTTTCCCGATAAAAGAAAGGAAGATAACATATATTTAAATGTACGGTATCGTATCTACCATGTAGTTATCAAATTTTAAACCAAATTTTGACTTAAATATTTGAACGGAAGTCAGAATAAATAAAAGACAGGTATCTATGTGTATATCATATGTAAATTTCGGAATAATCTCATACTTAGATAAGCTCTTCTACATACACTATTATATAAATTGGCAGTCGCTACATCAGGCTACAACGTAACGCTACACTAAGAACACCACGTAACGCTACACTAAGAACACCACGTAACGTTTCACTAAGAACACCACGTAACGCTACACTAAGAACACCACGTAACGCTACACTAAGAACACCACGTAACGCTACACTAAGAACACCACGTAACGTTTCACTAAGAACACCACGTAACGCTACACTAAGAACACCACGTAACGTTACACTAAGAACACCACGTAACGCTACACTAAGAACACCACGTAACGTTTCACTAAGAACACCACGTAACGCTACACTAAGAACACCACGTTACGCTACACTAAGAACACCACGTTACGTTACACTAAGAACACCACATTACGCTACACTAAGAACACCACGTTACGTTACACTAAGAACACCACGTAACGCTATACACTAAGAACACCACGTAACACTACACTAAGAACACCACGTAACGTTTCACTAAGAACACCACGTAACGCTACACTAAGAACACCACGACGTAACGCTACACTAAGAACACCACGTAACGTTACACTAAGAACACCACGTAACACTACACTAAGAACACCATGTTACGCTACACTAAGAACACCACTTTACGTTACACTTAGAACACCACGTAACGCTTCACTCAGAACACCAAGTAACGCTACACTAAGAACACCACGTAACGCTATACACTAAGAACACCACGTAACGCTATACACTAAGAACACCACGTAACGCTATACACTAAGAACACCACGTAACACTACACTAAGAACACCACGACGTAACGCTACACTAAAAACACCACGTTACGCTACACTAAGAACACCACGTTACGTTACACTAAGAACACCACGTTACGCTACACTAAGAACACCACGTTACGTTACACTAAGAACACCACGTTACGTTACACTTAGAACACCACGTTACGTTACACTTAGAACACCACGTAACGCTACACTTAGAACACCACGTAACGCTACACTAAGAACACCACGTAACGTTACACTAAGAACACCACGTAACACTACACTAAGAACACCACGACGTAACGCTACACTAAGAACACCACGTTACGCTACACTAAGAACACCACGTTACGTTACACTAAGAGCACCACGTTACGCTACACTAAGAACACCACGTTACGTTACACTAAGAACACCACGTTACGTTACACTTAGAACACCACGTTACGTTACACTTAGAACACCACGTAACGCTACACTTAGAACACCACGTAACGCTACACTAAGAACACCACGTAACGTTACACTAAGAACACCACGTAACGTTACACTAAGAACACCACGTAACACTACACTAAGAACACCACGTTACCCTACACTAAGAACACCACGTAACGTTTCAATAAGAACATCACGTAACGTTACACTTAGAACACCACGTAACGCTACACTCAGAACACCAAGTAACGCTACACTAAGAACACCACGTAACGCTATACACTAAGAACACCACGTAACGCTATACATTAAGAACACCACGTAACGCTATACACTAAGAACACCACGTAACGCTATACACTAAGAACACCACGTAACGCTACACTAAGAACACCACGTTACGTTACACTAAGAACACCACGACGTAACGCTACACTAAGAACACCACGTTACGCTACACTAAGAACACCACGTTACGTTACACTAAGAACACCACGTTACGCTACACTAAGAACACCACGTTACGTTACACTAAGAACACCACGTTACGTTACACTTAGAACACCACGTAACGCTAACTTAGAACACTACGTAACGCTACACTAAGAACACCACGTAACGTTACACTAAGAACACCACGTAACGTTACACTAAGAACACCACTTAACGCTACACTTAGAACACCACGTTACGCTACACTAAGAACGCCATGTAACGCTATACACTAAGAACACCACGTAACGCTATACACTAAGAACACCACGTAACGCTACACTAAGAACACCACGTTACGTTACACTCAGAACACCACGACGTAACGCTACACTAAGAACACCACGTTACGCTACACTAAGAACACCACGTTACGTTACACTAAGAACACCACGTTACGCTACACTAAGAACACCACGTTACGTTACACTAAGAACACCACGTTACGTTACACTTAGAACACCACGTAACGCTAACTTAGAACACCACGTAACGCTACACTAAGAACACCACGTAACGTTACACTAAGAACACCACTTAACGCTACACTTAGAACACCACGTTACGCTACACTAAGAACGCCATGTAACGCTACATTAAAAACATCACGTTACGCTATACACTAAGAACACCATGTAACGCTATACTAAAAATGTTTTTGCTATATGGCGCAACGTAACCAAAACGGAATGAAACTCTAGTGTAAAATACTAGTACAGCTGCATCAAACTGACATAGTAGCATTTATTGCATGATATATGTGGTTATAATTATTTTTCTATTTAACTATCAATATTCACTTTTAATCTGTGTTGGGAATCTTAAATGTAATGCTGTGACAGGTAGTGGTTGTACCAAGATACTTAGCAATAAAACGAACTGTCAGTTGACCAGCTACTGTATAACAAAAAGGTCCCCGGAAATGATGCCGTGCATTAGCTTTTGGGACTTCAAGATGAAACTGCTGGTTGTGATAATTAAACCTCATAAGACCAAAGCTCTCTTAGAAGTGTGGGATTTTGTTTGTTTGTTTGTTTGTTTTTTCGGGGGGGGGTATGTGGTGTTTTGTTTTGTTTTTTTACAAAAGTTTATACATTATGTTTGCGTCTTCGACCAACACTGAGTACAAAGGGCAAAGGAAACCTGTTGTAATAATTCCAACATGACTGTCGAGTTTCTATTTTACCCCCTTGTATCAATGTAACGCCAATTTAGAAAGGCCAAACGCGGAGGTCACAGATGACAGACAATTCCAAGATGGCCGAGTGACCTCGGCTCTTGCAAACTCTCTATCGATCTAGCGCATTATTTGTGGAGAAAACGATGCAAAGCTTGGGTTATAAACCGACAAGAGAAATTTTTGTGTCCAATAAAGAATGAACCCTCGATATCAATATTAATTTGTAACAGTGAGAGATTATAGTTACGTGCAGCAGTCATCGAATAGAGCCGGGGTTAATTCTATCAATAACGAGCAATTATGGACCCGTATGAAGAAAATGCAATCGGCAGTGATTTATCAAAATACAATTGTCAATAACAGATTTATTCATGACTGTTTGTGACATTTATGAAAAAAAGAATGATAGAATATTTCAGCTTTCCTGGTCCTGGCAGATGTTAAAATGCTCGATCAATGCATTTTTTCTATCAACTTCGGAAGTCCTCTCTGATCAAGCGAAAGGGATAAAAAATGAACCCTGTCGATGATAAGGCGTTCTACAATGGCAAACATTTATAATTTATCATTCATTTTATATTGAGACATGTTGGTGTGATAATTGGGCATAACATGGTATAAAATCAGAGGATAAAACTCTTCGACACCTAGGGTGAGCGATAACACGGGGAGAGCTATGTAGAGATATTTTCTTCACAAGCTAAGGAATTTGCATGAAGAATATGTACCAATGCAAAAAAATAAAATCACAATAAAATAGGAAATAAAATCATGTACCATCCCTCTCATATCTCTCTCTCTCTCTCTCTCTCTCTCTCTCTCTCTCTCTCTCTCCACCTTAAATATCGTGCTTAACGAATTCTGTGGTCTCTCCCTCACCCTCTGATCTTACTTACATGTTAAGGAACTGACCTTTAAAAGAATGTGTGTTAATGGTGCATATACTTTGTTGTTGGCGGTGATTTGTACAATGATGCTGCAGTTTCGCGACCTGAATGGAACCCATGAATGAAATACCCGTCCATTCATGAATTCCAGAACCTATGCGGGTGGCCGTTAAAAAATTGATCAATCGAAATCTACAGCTTGTCTCGTAATCCGAATTGGGGTCTTGTGTGAGCAGAAAGAATTTAATAACATCTTTCCTTCCTCTCAAAAAAATATTACTCACATGGCATCAGCAACTTGAAACACTAATCCATGAATAATCTAGGTGATATTGTCTGCAAAAACCCCCTTTATTGCCCAGGAGATGCAATTCTTTGTGAAATATTTATGCCCTCTCTGTGTTATATTTGTGAGGAAAAAATATTTACCCGCGATATAGTACTTTGTGGCATTGTTTTTATCCTTTACGCAATTAATAGATTAGATTCATCTGATACTGTTACAAAAATACACGTTTAATATTAAATTTTATCGAAATGGTTTGAGTTCCCGAGTTTCTATAATTATGTAATGCAAATGTACTATGATCACTTTAACTTTTAGTATAATTAATTGACATTTATGCTTCTAAAAAAAATATCAATGAAAAAAATGAAATTTTACTTTATATGACCATAACCACCAGAGCAAATAAAGTAATGTCCATCTTACACAAGGAAATCATGAAATTAAAAGAAAAACAGCAAAGTGATTTATAAGTGTCATTTCTATTGAAATACAATGCGATGCAACTAGAATATACATTTGTTTTATCGCAATATCTGTAGGCGGTAAAGTATTTCAATCCAATTTTGTCTATCGTCTTGGAATCTTGGTTGGGGGGGGGGGGG